>OX439008.1:5065000-6265000 GCA_949316495.1 Amphiduros pacificus
GAAATATTGATTATAAAGTCATGCCAGCAAGCTAAACATTTTGTATTCTTCATAGTCATTAATTGTATCGAGCTAATTTCAATGTTGGGCAAATATGTAGATGCTTTGTACTATGTTGTTTACTAGTTGCATCTTAAATATGGTTGCATTTTAAATACCACAAAATGCATAATAATCTAAAGGTTGGGGAGATATAATGGTTACTATTTTACATTTCCGTTTCGCTTCATCTGAAGATCAGTATATATTTTGAAATAATAAAGTAGGCCTCTCAAGCAAACAGCAGGATGTCTGTCCTAATCTTTACAGACATTCATGATTTTATGGACATTGAATATGTCAGTTTATTTAATTTATTAAAAGAGAGTAATACATAGATAATTAATTTTCAAAATTTTATCATAAAAGGGGAGATATGATAACCTTAAAGCCTTCATGAAACCACAGAGGTCACAGGCAATTTTAAAGAGGTTTGAGGTATATGTGGCCATGAAACTGATACAGTTGGGTCTGGCCGAGCCAAGGTTAACATCTAGGCAAAAAAAAAAACTTCACCAAAGCTTTATAAAGGTTTATCTGTTTAATAGATATAGTATTCTAGTTTCCAAAACTGTTTTATTTATTGCTCTATGTTAAGTAGAACATATTTTATACCCTTTTTAGTAAAACATTAATTTTGTTGCCTTCACGCCTGTCGAGACGCAACTTTTGTAGTTAACTTTCAAGTAGTATATCTTTTTCAAGAATGATGATTACAGACTTCTTTTTTGGTCTGTAAGTGTGTTTAGGAAGTGTATGATACAGTGCATGATGAAATTTATGACATTTACATAATTTAAAATAATTTTAGTGCCAATTTAAATAACCTTTTGGGTAACTCTGTTACTGTAACTCTGTTACCGAAAAAACATGAATTTTAAATTTTTTAAATATTTCTTGAACTTGAATATTCTTCAAAATTTGTGAAAGCAAGCTTATTTGTACATACAAAAACCTCACCAAAACATTTTTTATGAAAGTCACTTATTTTATTGAAAATAGACAATTATATTATTGTAACTCTGTTACTTTTTTGTGGTAACAGAGTTACAGAATGTACAAGCATCATGTACTATGTGGTATAATTCTTTTCCTCTACAGGTATTCAACTTGAATGATGATTATTTAGTGATAGACATATAACATGATACTTATTTGCCTATATTATTAAGTTTTTTGTTTGGTAAAATGGGAACAAAGTCAATTCATGGCATTCTAAACAGGGACATCACAATTTTCTTATGTTCATTCAAGTAATGAGAAGGATTTTTTTCTTCAGGTTATTATACTTATACAAATATGTTTAACATGTTTCATGCATTTTATATTTGAAACAGAATTAAATAATTAAATAAATTAATTATGAAATTGCAACATTCACAACACATGACACTTGGATGCTGGTGTCACATAAAACACATGGAAGCCAAAATTTTGCTAGGCTGTCTGGAGATGCCAACTATCTACTCTCTTAGTAGAGCTACACCAGGGAAGCCACCCCTCTTCTGCCTTAGTAGAGCTACACCAGGGAAGCCACCCCTCTTCTGGCTTAGTAGATACACCAGGGAAGCCACCCCTCCACTCTCTTAGAGCTACACAAAAGAAGCCACCCCTCTTATGCCTTAGTAGAGCTTTACTAGGGAAGCCACCCCTCCACTCTCTTAGAGCTACACGAAGGAAGACACCCCTCTTCTGCCTTAGTAGAGCTTCACCAGGGAAGCCACCCCTCTACTGCCTTAGTAGAGTAACATCTGGAAGCCACCCCTCCCCCAGGCTACCTGGAAACCACAACTAGAGACCCAACACTCGGAAGCCACCCCTCCCTCAAAAGTGGCATGTGGCAGATGTCACAATCAAAACCATGGAGAGTATAAAACCAGGCCTTATGGCAAATCATTTTCATAACCCAGCTATCATTGTTCCAGAACAGTTATACATAGTTAATCAAGCATCTCTACAGTAAGCAGTAATCATGGCTCTAAGTGCTGCTGAGAAGCAGCGTCGCTACAGAGAGCGCAAGAAGGCAGCAGGTCTCAGTGAAGAAATGAAGAGGAAAGACGCAGAGCAGAAGCGTCGGGCCAGGCAGAAAAATCCCAAGGCAGTACGGGAGAAGGAGAGACAGAAGCTACAGAGATGGCGTGCCTCCAAACGAGCTGCTGCTGCAGAGCCGTCAACTCCTGTAGCTCAGCCCTACAGTGCACCATCAAGCTTGACTCGGGCCAAGAAGAGAGCAAGATCAGCCCTGCCGTCCTCTCCATGCAAGCTTCGAAAAGTCATACAGGCACTGTACGAAGAGGCCCAAGAAGAGGACACAGTACCAACCGTGCCGCCTCCATCACCCCCACCAGTCCACAACAAACTACCAGAGGAGGTGAAGAAGAGGGTCCAAGCCTTCTACCTGCGCAGTGACATCAGCTGGACAGCTCCTGGCCGCAAGGACTGTGTGACAGTCATCCGTGATGGAGAGATGGTCCAGGAGCAGCGCCACTACCTGCAGATGACCGTTGCCGAGGCCCACGCCCTGTACTCAGAGGAGCATCCCGGTGACACAATCAGCCTCTCGAAGTTCAAGACACTCCGTCCAGATGTGGTGCTGTCCAAGGACAAGATGCCACACAACGTTTGTGTCTGCCAGTATCATGAGAACATTGAGACTCTCCTGCATGGTCTGAAGTGTGTGCCCAGTGTCCCAGATAGGTACTCAGACCTGCTGGAGCAAGTTGTGTGTGACACGGGCAATGAGGACTGCATGTTTGGCAACTGCGAGGATTGCCAGGAAAATGTCACACTGGAATCACTGAGTGAGAACATTGCACAAGTGCAGCTTGGTGAGAGGGTCAAGTGGTTTGAATGGATCAGAAACACTGAGGGCCAAACAGAGAAGGTGGAGAAGTCGGGGACTGTCCAGGAGGCCCTGATGTCACTAGCCCAGAGACTGCCAGCATTCAAAATCCACTGTTTTACAAAGTCTAAACAAGCAGGAGAGTTCCACAACCAGCACACTTCTCCTAGGCCCCGACATGCTGTGATCCAGCTGGACTTTAGTGAAAATGCCAGCATTATCATGCAAGATGAGATCCGGTCTGGTCACTGGACACACAAGCAGGCCACCATCTTTACAGCGGTTGCCTGGACTGAGGAGAACACTACATCATATGCAGCAGTGTCTGACAACTTGTCTCACGACAAGTATACTGCTGCTACCATGCTGGACAAAGTTATAGAGGAAGTGCAAGCCAAGCAGTCTGAGCCACACGAGGAGATAGACATTTTCTCAGATGGGGCCGCCCAGCACTTCAAACAGAAGTTCATGTTTCTCTACATCACAACTCTACTGGAGAAGAAGGGAATCCGGGTCAACTGGCACTTTTTTGCCACGTCGCATGGCAAGGGTGCTGTGGATGGCATCGGGGGAAGCGTGAAGCGGGCAGTCTTCAGTGCCATCATGACACGACGCCACCATGTCACCACCCCAGAACAGTATGCAGAGTGCCCGAGAGTTGACCAAGAAAGTGAACATCCTGTTCGTTTCCAGTGAAGAGATCACAGAAAAGAGAGCCACCTTAGAAAAGCTGTGGGAGAACGTCACCCCTGTGCCTGGAACACAGAAGATCCACTGCGTCCGCACCTTGGGTCTCGGCAGAATCACCGCCTCCCAGTTCTCCCAGCAGCCTGGAGCAGAGTACAACCTTCTCCCCCGGCAGCCAGTGGTCTGCCGCGCAGCCCGCCCTGCAGCAGTCCCCCAGACGCCAGTGGCCCGCCCAGCAACTGCCAAGCAGCCAGCAGCCTGTCCTGCTGCAGCCGCCCAGAAGCCTGCAGAAGTGAAGCCAGGAGGGCATGTGGCAGTGCCCATGAACACAGAAAAAGGACGTTCATTCCTGTACGTGGCCACTGTGTCATCCATGACTGGGGGAAACATGGTGCTCAAGTTCCTGACGAAGATAGGAAATGCAGGCATGTACAGAGATGCAGAAGAGAACGACACAAGTGAGGAGCCAGTTAAGAATATCCTTTTTGTGTGCCCTGTGTCCATGGCTGGCTCCCGCCTGAGGTACTCATTTGAGTTCACTGATGAGCAGAAAGGAATCATGTCTAACTATTCAACAAAGTGAACAAACAAAGTGAACACGAGAGGATCACAAATATCACAAATTGTGATTTTAGTATGTACTGTTCAAAAGTTATGACAATTTATGTAGTGGGAGTGTAACTGTTACCGCTCGGCCAGACCCAGTTAAGCTATTTCATTAAAATCAACCAAAATACACTGACCATGGTTTTTGTGTTTTGAACACAGAACAGGTGGCAATCACTTGAAATGAAATCACTTGAAATGAAAGAAAAAGAACCTGAAATAACCTTCAAAATAGATGATATTGTTGGAGGAGCTTTAGAGCAACTTACAGAACGTCCAGAAAGGGATGGTAGAGTCTCAAAATTCCTAGATGTGGTGAGAGCTGTAGTTGCTGCCATGATCCCTGTAGTAAACACGATTGTAGTATATTGACAAATACGAAACTATTGTCATAATTATGTATGGTACATTTATATTAGCAGACGACAATGTAGATACGAAACTAAATAACACTTCAACATAGGTTCAGCAATGTGTCCGCCAAGTTTGTGTTGCTTCTTCCAGGCCCACAATACATGACAATTGGCGACGAGGATACCCATTTGGGCAAGTAAAAAGTGGTCAGATATGAAGAGGAACGTCTTGGGCACATGGAAGATTGAAGTTTGAGTGTGGATGGCACTGAGAAACTGGTTTTTGAAGAGTGAGAAGTCCCGGAGATTTTGTCACATTGCCAGCTCAGAAGCACATGTTCAGCACATGTTTGAAGCCACATTCCACAAGGGTAGGCCCACTGACAGCTCTATTTGATGATAAACTTTGTATTTCTGGTTTCCCACTGTTGTGCTGTATGCACACTGCCAGATTACAATTGAAAGTAGTATATGAAGAGCCCACTGAACCACAAATCAGTATGGCAACACAACACATTGGTAATATCTCAGAATTTGACTCCAGCAAGGAGGAGTGGAAAAACTACCAGAGGCGTTTGGAGATTTGGATGTTGGTAAACAAAATCAAGGATGAAGACAAAGTGAACACATTCTTGGCACTGATTGGGCCTGAACCATTCGCACTCCTTGTAAGTTTGACAATTCCAAATGACCCCACCACCAAAACTTATAAAGAGTTGACAGATATGCTGAAAGACCACTATGCCCCACCCCGGACGGAGATTGGTGAACGGTACCAATTTAATGCGAGGATGCAGGAACCGGGAGAGAGTATCTCAGATTTCATAGTGGCGATCAAGAAGCTGGCGCTTACCTGCGAGTATGGTGAGTCCCTGAGTGAAAACCTGCGAGATCGGCTAACGGCTGGTTTGAGAAGTCCGTACATCAGGAAGCGGCTCTTGGGCATGCGAGGCCTTACTTGGGAAAAGGCCTGCGAGGAAGCTATTAGCCTGGAAACGACGGAGAAGGATGCCAAGGCTATGGATGGAGCGGGTGCGGCCGCATCTGCTAGTACAAGTGGTGAAAAATCTGTGAATCATGTGAAGAAATCACACAAGTCTGCTCAGCGTGGTGGAAAACATGAGAAGCCTGGAACGCGTGTCAATGTTAGGTGTCACAGGTGTAGTGGTTGGCATAACCCGAGTACATGTAAATTCAAAGATGCTACTTCCTATAAATGTAGAAAAGTAGGTCACATCACAAAATGTTGTAATCCACATGCAAAAAGTTGGTGGAAAAATAAGCACCTACCAGGTAAACCACCTTTGTACTCTAAAAGTAAAGGCAAAGCCTACAATGTTGATGTAGATCACTATGAAAGCGATAATGATGATGATGAGTATGATCATTTGTATTGTGCACATAATGAGAGTGATTCTGGTAAAGACAAAGATCTGAATGTAAATGTACTAGTAGAAGGGTGCAAAATACCATTCATATTGGACACAGCTGCCTCAGTGTCAATCATACCAGAAAATGTGTACCGTGAAAAGTTGTCTCATGTACCCATAGGTAGAACAAATGTAAAGCTGAAAAGCTACTCAGGTAATATTATACCAGTATTGGGCGCAATACATGTGAATGTTGAATATGAAGGTCAGAAGGTCAAGGTTCCACATATTGTAGCAAAGGGAGGTGGAAAACCTGCATTGTTTGGTAAAGATTTGTTGTTCAAGGTGAAACTCAACTGGAAAGAAATATTTTCTGTTACTGATAAGCTTACACTCTCCGTAAAAACTGTCCAAAGTATACACATAATGGGGTATAGATAAGGCCAGCGCCTGCTAATTACTGATTAAGATAATCACAATTTCCCAAGTAAACACTCCAGGCCCGTTCCTCTACATGTGTATTCACTATACAGTTGCACAATACATGGAAAAAAGAGCTAATAAAGGAATAATTATGACAATTTCTTATAGGGTTAGGTTTGCCAAGATATAGTGGAAGTCACCAAACTATAAAAAAATTAAAAAATATTTAATAGAATTACATATGTTTATAAATGGCAATGTTAAATTCTGGTATTTAAGAGTATATTTTCCAGAATAAATCAACTATTTTGTGTTATGCTCATAAACCTATAGTTGAGATAACTTTATTGCAATTATAATTGCGTTGGAATGTATTTTCATTGTATATTTGATGCTAACATCAAACAGGACATTCATTGTGTGTATTCCTTTATTTACATGTCAAAGTTGCGCACATTTTCGTGTATAGTGAAATAATCACTCAACAAACACGGGATATGAGCCTGTCTCTGGGGGATTACTGGCTTTTATTGTTGAAATGCAAACTTGAATCTAAGTCCATGTTGTCAGAGTTATATGCATGTCTGACACTATTATGTCCAAAGAAGAACAAAGTTAGTTTGTGATGCCAGAATAGCAGCTTGGAGTCAGAGATGTCAAAGTGCTATCAGCTTGGCGAGCAGATCTTCCTCCCTGCCTGGCAGCAGGCTTGAGGCCCACACACTGGCGGGCCACGCGGGCCTGATTGGCTGCATGTGCTGGGAGCGTGGGGGTGCCTGGCTGGCACGAGCATTGATTGGCCCTGACCTACTTGGCACGTGACCCAGTTTCCCGCCATCCTGCAGTTTGAAAGATGGGGCACAATCTCTGAAGAGAAACACAAGCAGTTTATCCACAACAGGAACACGTTCACAGACCAAGATCTCGCCTGTATGAGGGACACTCTGGGGGTAAGTACACATAGAATCTGTGTTGCAAATGATTGAATGTTATCATGAAAACGTATGCTTGGAATCTTTGAGTTTCACAACGTTCAGCAAGCTCAAAGCTCTCAAATCACCCTGTGTAAGAGCCACCAGGGAGCATCATTTTGTCCTTTGCTTTCACAAAGATCACAGGTCATACTCATAGATGAATTTAAGGCAGTTCTGTAAGTGTAAGCAAAGATTGTAATTTCTCAATGTTATTTACATCATTTTCTTATATTTATACGATTGTCAGAAGTGTGCACTTACAATTATATTCAATAATCGTGATGAACACAAAAAATATAGGATATTAGCATTGAGGCAATATTTGTCAATTGTGAAGGTCAGCTATTTGAGGGGTGATTAATTTAGAGTTGATTAGACCCTCACTAAGGTACAAAAATGACTAATACAAAATCGTTTTTTATACAATTTGTTTAGCATCAGCTAGTGTAATAATGTACCTACATATTCATGAATTGATTCAAAGTACTGAAATATTTTTCCTTTCTGTTGCAGAACCAACACAGATAGTCCTCAGACCAAACAACTGATGCTGTCTACAAGGAAAAGGGTAATTTAGATTGGTAAGTTAATAAATGTATAAAATCTAGTAACTTATGCCCTGCTCCTTGATTAAAATATATTAGTTTTTTTTAAACTATCAGACATTGTTGTGAATAATTATTTTTCTGATTGCAGCAAAGCGTTTGCTGAATCTGGATATCCCCTCAGTAGCAGACCTCAGGCTGGTAACCCTGGACGACCACATGCCGGTAGATGATGACGAGGTCCTGCCCTACCTAGAGAAGTCCGTTTTCCTTGTCCTTCTGCCAGGAGAAACTACTGTTGGTAGGTTTTGTAATAGATAATACACTCGAAACATGAGATAAGAGAAGGCAAAATTCTAATAATAATGAAAATGTGAAAAATTGTAAAACACCCTTTCAGAAATTTGAAAAGTTGATTTGATTGTGTGAACAGAAAAATTGTACCAAGAAATTTCATTGTTTGGGCATGTATGATATTGCTTTTTGTATACTGTATTCCTTCTAATTATCACCCCCTCCCTAATTAGCGCCCCTGATATTGTAGAAAATAATTGATTTTATTTTTTTATATTTCATTTAATTAAACTCCCAGAACAATTTAAGATAAAACGTTTAGAGAATTTGTTGTCAATATGCTTTCAGCAGCTGTGTCACTGGTGGAGGAGGCATCTCATCTGAAGGAGACCACAACAGAAGGAGAAAGCACGGCATCAGCATCTCTCGAGAGCAAAACTCCCAGTACTCCTGAGAGCTCCAGCATCTCTACCCCAAAACCAGCAGCCACATCCACCTCCCCAAGCACCCCAAGTACTCCCACTACAGCGCCAAATGCCGCAGCAGGAGACTTGAAGAGCAGACGACTTTTCAGCAAGTTCCCTGCCTCAAACTTGGCAAATTTGTAAGTTAAAATTTGAAAATGTTTATAAAGGGGAGGGTATACACCCGAAAAATATTTTAGCTTTTAGTAAAATCATGGGTCATGAAATTATGGGGTATTTTGTGATATTTGGTCAAATTCTCCCAAATAATTGGGTAAAACATGAACACAATTTTCTAAAAAAAAGTGAAATTGTACAAAACTCTTGAGTCTCGAGTTTAAAAAAAATATAATATGGTATCCTCATTTTATGATAATGCGTAGAATCAAAGTGATAGTTTGCCAACATAGTTGTAATATTACCTTGTTTTATATTTGTACATTAATATTAAAATAACTTTGCAGTTCATTACCATTTAAAATGTATGATTTTTTACAAAAGAATTATGCTTATTTGTTTACAGCTACTTCTGGAGTTCGCTCTGTGTCTTGGCAAAACAAGCCTATCCGGTCCAGCAGAGAGACTGGCAGAGCTTCTCGACAAGGCGGAAGACGAGATGCCAGTGGGTAAACAGAAAGGGGTGAGTCTCTCATAATCAGTCTTGAACAAGAAAGTGTTTGGGGACACAAAAGTTCTAATGCATGGGAATGCAAACCTTCTGATCTCAACTTATTTTTGATGGGCACCAAGCAACATTATTCAACATCCCCAAATATGCTCCTGTTCCAGACTGATAACAACTTATATATCAATAAAATGGGTTATTATTTTGTCCTAAGATAAATATTAAGGGTTAGTTGATAGTCTGTATCAGTTGATAGTCTGTGTCATTGGTTGAGCTCGATGAAGTTTTTAAAAACAACAGAAATTTTATGTTTATTATTTCATGAAGATTCTGGCCAAATAATTCCTTTGAATAATAAAATTATTACCTCATCATTTACAAGATAGTGTCTAAAATACTATAGATCTTTAATGTCTTGCTATTGTTGTTGATTACCGGTTTTATACTGTCAAATATCTAAAAGTTTTCTTATATGTTGTAGGGTGACTTGAGAGTCTCTACCATACTCTCACACATTGAGACCAGGATCGGCTTCAGGGGAGGCAAGGGAGACCACAGCAGCTCCATCCTCAGGCTGCACCAGAATGCAGTGGCGGAGGAGGCGGAGACCATGACACAAACCTCAACAGGCGACTGCCCAGTGCTCCACCTCTTCATGGATGGAGAGAAACTGGAGTCTGCAGTTGTGGCAGGAGATAGTATAGCCATCACCTTTGATGGACAGACAATTAGTGAGTGCATTCTAGCACTGATTGGCACATTCTATGTGTTTGACATTGGATACCCTCGTGCCTTCTCCCAGATTCTGGGTTTCCTGCAACAAGCAGTGGTGGGGGAGGCCTATGTTGGGAAAAAAATTTATTGTTGAATAAAAAAAGCATTTTTATGGTCAGAAGAAATGTACTAATTTTATTTGCATTGAGTGAAAAATTATTGAAAAAAAAAGAGCAGGGCTCAAGAGTTTACATGTAATGGTACATATTGTTAATGGATTTAACAAATTTAATGAACAAAATGTGGTAAAAACTTACAAATGAGAATTGTTGCTCAACATGATTTTAAATTTCTATATGTGTATTTCTGAATTGTAAGTGTATCAAGTGGGGCCAGATTTAATTTTGAAATATCACTGAGTGATATATAGTATTTATTTATTATATAAAAACTACCACAATGTCATTTGAAATGATGGTTGGTTGAATTACAATATTTTTATCATATTAAATTTTTGTGATGCATATTCTGAATTGAAAGTGCCAGTAAACAATTTCAAAATAACTCTTTGAGTGATATATTGTACTCAAGACAAGCGCTATAATATTTGTTTATCATATTTAATTTGCCAGATTTTCATTAGTATGATAGTTAGTGAATGCATGTTGAAAGACTTGTACATATTATTGCAATGTGTTGCAATGGTTGCATAAAATCTGTATTGTAATTTTGCTATGAATGATGTGTGATTATACTTTATAAATCAAATTATAGTTATGATTGTTTAAATATTAGAATATACTTGATGTACAACTTTGTACAAGGATTGGTGTAGCGTCATGTCACATTAGTAGATAGAATTATGAATTGTACTTTGCTATGAATAGTATTGTATTATACTCCTTATATTTCTAGATATATTTTATGATGTTATAATTATGACTTTTTATTATCCTTTATGTGATTGCATGGCACATATGATTAATGAAACCAGTATTGAAATGACTGTCATATTAAAGGAAAACAGTATTACTATTAGATTATTATTTTTGTAATGAAGAAAATATTAGCATTGTGAAGTGATCATGTAAGATATAGTGGTATATGAAATGGTATCAATATATTTTTAGCTCTGGTGTAAATGATGATTGAGAAAATGTTTAATGTAGACACATTTATGTGAGCATAAAATGATTTCAATAAACACATTTTTACAACTAAACATGCTTTTGTGTTTAAAAACTGTGACAGGCCATTAAACACTATTTTGGGTATTACTTTTAGACACATTTTAGTGTCTAATTTAAAATGTTTTCCCTAAACATCTACGCACATATATGTGAATAAAAACTGTGACACATTTGGTGTTTAATATTTAGACACTTTTTTCTGAGAGTGTACTGAATTGTTACAGAAGTACAAATCTGTGTTCAGTCCAGGTGTAGGTGAAATCAAAGGTCACAAAGCAGAAATTGAGCTGAAGGAAAATGTAAAACCTATATTTCACAGAAATAGACCTGTTCCATATGCTTTGCAGAAACCAGTTGAAGATGAGTTAGACAGACTTGAAAAAGCAGGTGTATTGACCAAAGTTGAGAAAAGTGATTGGGCAGCACCAATTGTTGTAGTACCCAAGGCCAATGGTGAAATTAGAATTTGTGGTGATTACAAAGTAACTGTAAATTCTGTAATCAAAGATGACCCATATCCCTTGCCCACGCCAGAGGATTTGTTTGCTAAATTATGTGGTAAAAGGGTATTTTCCAAAATAGATCTGTCTAGTGCCTATACTCAGTTACCTCTAACTGAAGAATCAAAGAAATACCTGACAATAAACACACATAAAGGATTATTTGTCCACAATCGTTTACCATTTGGTGTGAAAAGTGCAAGTGCTATTTTTCAGAAAACAATGGACAAACTCCTGGCTGGTATAGAGGATGAATTTTGTTATCAAGATGACGTGTTAGAGGGCACAGAAGATGACGAAAGTCATTTGGTTGTACTGGAATCAATTTTGAAAAGGTTGGATGAGAACAATGTAAAAGCCAAAATGTCAAAATGTGTATTCATGCAGCCAGAAGCTGATTATTTGGGTTACCTTATAGATAAAGATGGGTTGCATCCCAAAGATGATAAGGTAGAGGCCATAGAGGCAGCAAAAACACCTAGTAGTGTATCAGAACTCAGGACATATTTGGGTATGTTGAATTATTATGGGAAATTCTTGCCAAATTTGTCTACTGAGTTAGCCCCACTGTATAACTTGTTGAGAAAAGAGGTAAAGTGGGACTGGTCTGGTGATTGTCAAAGTGCTTTTCAGAGGTCTAAAGAGTTAATGACTAGTAACAAATTATTGGTTCATTATGACCCTTCAAAACGGCTAACTTTGGCTGGTGATGCTTCTCCAACTGGGGTTGGAGCGGTGCTTTCGCATATCATGCCAGATGGTTCAGAAAAACCAGTAGCATTTGGGTCAAGAACCTTAACTGATGCAGAGAAAAATTACTCCCAGACGGAAAAGGAGGCGTTATCTCTAATTTATGGGGTAAAACATTTTCACAAATACTTGTATGGAAGGCAATTTGAACTGATCACAGACCACAAACCATTGTTCAAGATATTAGGTCCGAAAACTGGTGTCCCCACTCTAGCAGCTGTGAGACTGCAGAGATGGTCATTGATTTTGTCTGCCTATAATTACACTATAAGATACAGGAAAGGTAGTGAACATAGCAACTGTGACACACTCTCAAGATTTCCTAACCAAAATGCTGAAAAGGAGGCTACAGAGCTCCCAATTAACTACTTTACTTATGTTAATGAGTTGCCAATCACAGCAAAAGAAATAGAAGAGGAAACAAGGAAAGATCAAATTTTATCAAGAGTGTGGTATCATGTGATGAATGGGTGGCCTGAGCACTGCCCAAGTCCAGAATTGATGGATTATTTCCGCAGGAGAGAGGAATTATCAACAGATCAAGGTTGTGTGTTATGGGGAGTAAGAGTTGTGATTCCACCAAAATATAGACCAAAAATGTTAGAGGAGCTACATGCAGAGCATTTTGGGGTAGTAAAGATGAAGGCTCTGGCTAGAAGCTATCTTTGGTACCCTGGGCTAGACAAAGATCTGGAGGATCTAGCTGCAAATTGTGAGATTTGTTTAACTTTGAGGAATAATCCATCCCCAGCCCCATTATTTCCATGGAAACAGTCTCACAATCCATGGGATAGGATTCACATTGATTTTGCTCAGTTGGACAAGAGAGACTATCTCATACTCATAGACACACATTCAAAATGGCTTGAAGTGGAAATAATGAAGTCCACAACATCACAGAATACTATAAATGTGTTGAGACATATTTTTGGCTCTGAAGGAATTCCAAAGGAAATTGTGTCAGATAATGGACCCCAATACACATCTGAAGAATTTGAGAACTTTTGTCTGCACAATGGTATCAAACACACTTTGGTGCCAGCATATCATCCTAGCTCAAATGGAGCAGCTGAGAGAAGTGTGCAAATAGCTAAAAGTGCATTGAAGAAACACATGTTAATGAAGCAGAGAGGCCAGAACAATGCCACTGTTCAGGCCAGATTAGACAATTTTCTGCTTATGTACAGAACCACACCACATTCACTCACTGGGAGACCACCAGCAGAATTATTCAAGAAAAGACAATTGAGAACAAGGCTAAGTCTGCTCAACCCTGATCTACAAGCAAAAGTGCAAAAAGGTCAAGAAGTGCAAAAATCATATCATGATAACAAATGTCCTGTGAGAGAATTTGTGAAAAATGAGAAAGTGATGGTGAAAAACACAGCAAGAGACAGTATAAAAAAATTTGTGCCTGGCAAAATTACGGAAAGAAAGGGTCCACTCACATATCTGGTCAGAGTGGGACCAAAAGTGAGATTTTGCCATGTGGATCATCTCCTGAAACGTGGTCAGAACATCAAGGAGCCAGATATTCAGCCTAAAATTGTCCCACCAGCTCAAACTCCTGATGTAGAGACACAAATCTTGAAACCACATCATACAGGAGAACAGCCATACAAATTGCCAAAACCACCATATCAGCCACAAACTAAGCCTATGGTGATTCAAACCAGTTCAGACAACTTTAGCAGTGAGACAAATCTAAAGGTGCCTGATCATACTGGATCAAAAGTTGGAATACACACAGGAGAGAAACCTCACAAATCTAATATTGGTGAAAGTGTAACACCAAAACCTGCCACACCAAAGACTAAGTCACCAAAAACTGTAATTCAGCCTAAGTCTCCTAGAAAATCAAAGAGAACCATTACTGCACCAAAAAGGTTGATAAATGAGATGTACATTGAAGTTACTTGAATTTTGTGTTTAATATGAGATGATGCTAAGAGCATTATGTGCCATTGTGGACAATGAAAGACTCAGAACATTTAGTTGATTTAAAATTTTTATTTCAGATATACAATCATACAAGGTGTTCAATAATTACAAAAATGCTGACATGGATATTTACTATTTGTAAAATGTAAAGAGCTTTACAAATTAGTGTGGAGGAAGGAAATAATAATTTAGTGTGGAGGAATGTAGTATATTGACAAATATGAAACTATTGTCATAATTATGTATGGTACATTTATATTAGCAGACGACAATGTAGATACGAAACTAAATAAACACTTCAACATAGGTTCAGCAATATGTCCGCCAAGTTTGTGTTGCTTCTTCCAGGCCCACAATACATGACAACGCTGGTGAGCGATATTGAAGGAAAGGCAGTATTGCAGCCTGCCAAAGTGATTACAAAAGCTAAAAGAGATCCACAAAACACTACAAAAAGAAGCGCAATCTAAGGTGAATGAGAAAATAGCACAAATAGAAAAGCACAGACATGACTCAAATAGAATGCACATAGTTATGCAGGAAATAAGGGCACCAAAAGAAAAGCAAAAGTTGCTAGTAGATAGTGAAGAAGGTGTCACAGCAAATGAGAAGAAACAAGTGATGATCATAACAGAGGCCTTCAAAGAAACTTTCAGAAAAGAAAATGAAAAAGAAATAGGAAACATAAAACCACAAAAGATGAGAAAACCTTTCACAGCCCATGAAATAGGAAAAGCAGCAAAGAGACTGAAAGACAACAAAAGTGCAGGAATTGATGAAATAAAAGCTGAAATGATCAAACATAGCCCAGAAATTGTACATAGAAGAATTGCGGAAATATACAATGAGATGGCTGAAACTGGCGAATTCCCATCAGAAGTAGTGGAAGGGGTACTTATACCTCTACCCAAGCCAGGTAAACCCAAAGGACCCACCAATAATCTAAGACCAATCATCCTACTCACTATCCTCAGAAAAATACTGGCTATCTGCATGGTGGGTAGAACGGAGAACAAAATTAGGGAAAAAATCCCCATTACACAAGCAGCATATCAGAAAGGCAGAAGTACAACAGAACATGTTTTCACTTGTAAAATCCTAGCAGAAAAGGCAATTACAGCAGCGGATTACAAAACCACCATACTACTACTTGATATGAGCAAAGCATTCGACACGGTTAGAAGAAATGAACTCATGGAAATTTTAAGATCTGTACTGGACGAGGACGAACTACACATTCTGAAGATACTCATAGAAGATGTCCAAATAAGAGTCAAAGTAGGGAAAGTGATGGGGGACCCTTTCACCACCAACATTGGGGTCCCTCAGGGAGACTGTGCCAGCCCCATCCTTTTCACCCTCTACCTAGCAGCCGCCCTACAAGAAGAAAGAAAGAACATTTATCAGGAACACAATTATAGCAAAACACCAGAAGAAATTACACCACTACCAGTAGAAACGGAAAACATCAATCATGATCACAACTATAGCAGTACACCATCCTGGATAAAAGACCGCCCCCATAGCATACTTATAGACCAACAGTATGCAGACGACACGGGATGGGTTACAAACAATAGCATAAATACAAAGAAAGTTAAAGAAGAAGTCCCACCCAAACTTGGAAAAAGAAATCTAGGCGTAAATCATACAAAAACAGAGGAATACACAGTCACAAGAAACGGGGATGAATCGTGGAAGACAAGTGTGTATATGGGCAGCAAATTAGACACAGAAAAGGACATACAAAGAAGAAAAGGCCTTGCCATTTACACATACAACACCATCAAGCATATCCTGGAACATAGAAGGCTCTCTATAAACATGAAAATGAGAGCAATGCAGGCATATGTGGAGAGCATTTTCATGTACAATTCCGAATTGTGGACCCTGACAAAAACCTTGGCAAATAAAGTTGACACTTTCCAGAGAAAACTGCTACGAAGAATGCTGAACATAAGATGGGAAGATAAGATCACAAATGAAACGCTGTACGAGATGACGAAAACAAAACCATGGAGCATCACCATAAAAGGGAGAAGAATGAGATGGTACGGACACCTGCTAAGATTAAACGAAGGAACACCTGCCAGGCAAGCCCTGGCAGATTTTTGTTTGTTTGTTTGTTTGTTTGGGGCTTTACATCACTTTCAACATTATTTCGGTCATTTCGTGATGAGACCTACTTGTAGCAGATATAGTGCTGCCTCACTGAATTGTCATGTCGCAGGTCCTTGACATGACAACCCACCCGGTCACAGATTTACAAGGACAACGGGTTAACCCTTCGCGCACAGGCCTCAGCTCAAGCGAGAAGAAAAGTCAAAATGCCCAGGGGGACGCCAAGAACGACGTGGATAAAGAGTGACCTGAGCGAAATAGGAATACATGGAGAAGAACTCATTTGTCAAATTGCACAGAATCGCCTGACCTGGAAAAAGATTGTCAACCGCGTGATGTCTGCGTGCGCAGACGGGACACGTTGCTGATGATGATGATGAAAGTGATTACAACCCTGCACAAACACGAGTATAAGCTTGATGAACAAGAACAATACTCTAAAAGAGACAATCTATTAATAAAGGGCATTCAAGAAAATGTGGGGGAGAACACAAACGACATAGTTTGTAGAGTAGCAAGTGCAGTTGGGGTGACCATCGAAAATGCAGACATCAGCACAAGCCACAGAATTGGTAAAAAGAAGGGAAGTCCCAGGCCCATTGTGGCAAAATTCGTGAGAAGAGATACAAAGTCCCAAATAATGAGGAATAAGAAGGAACTGAAGAAGAATGAAAACTACGACAAAGTCTATATAGATGAGCACCTGACTGGTTTAAGGGCAAAGATGATTACACTCATAGTGGTAGAAACATAGTTCGACCAAATAGGCTTGACCTATAGAAAAAAGGGTAAATACAAAATCACTTTTAAGGGTTTATCATATATTAATTTGTACTTAGTATTGTTTTAGTTATTGTTACCTGTTATGTTGCATGCCATATTGCCAAAAGTTATTTTAATGTAATTTGAAACCATTATTGTACTCTCATACCCCAAGAAGGGGTCGATAGAGCTAATAAACATTATTATTATTATATTATTATTATGAAAGTGCCAAGTATTGCCAGTACTCTTTTGACCACCAGCTGGCCACATGTATACAATCATGTGACCTCTAGTTGTTTGCCTTGTATTATCTCCCACAGTGGTCGCATTTTATAACAAAACTTTCCTCGGAAATCACAGGTCCACATTATATTCAATGGATCATTTCTCCTACTTCGAGCTAACTTATATTTTCATGAAGTTCAACAAAGCAAAACAAAAAGAAATTCCAAACCTAAGGGGTCTAACGAAGAGATATGTCCAAGGCGGCAAGTCTGTTTGCATGTTTGGAAATATCATCACAAAATGGTCTCACACTGTAAATTGGGTCTTTTGAGTTGACCTGGAAGAGGATTGATGTCCCTAATCAACACGCTTGAAAAAGTGGGCCATATTTTTAAAATGTGCCACATCCCATAAGACCAAAGGAAAACCTTGTAATGCAAAACTTATACAACCTGGTGACCAACTCTCTCAATAGCTTCTCATCTAAACAAATTTCAGCCTACTATCTATACAAATTTCAGCCGTTTAACTTTTGGGTGTAGATATATGAAAACAGGCATTTTCTCTTAATTTTATTGCGGTCAACAAAAGTGGTTATAAAGAAAATAAATCTACAAATTTATTACTGGTATCTTTATCAAAAATATTTTTTTGTCCTGTATGTTATCGAAATCTAACATCAGAGCAGTTATTGGTTCAAATAGTAGCTAAATTTAGATTATTATAAATAACAAAAATGTGAAACTCTCAAAAAGCATTGGACTATATCAGATAATGAAGTTCTGTCATAAAAAACCTTGAAGTGGTTTAGGTCAAGTTATGTTAATTTTGTAACCTATAGAAATGGTTCTTTGCTCAGTACTTTGTAATTTACTTTTATGCTGTACTTTTATGCTGTACTTTTATGCTGTAATTTGCCAAGATCTGATACCTCTCAGAATATGCTAAGTTGTCATTTCGTTTCAAAGATAGTTTTAATAATCAGGGGCCCACCACTATATGATATGCAAAAAGAGCCAATATGCACACTTTTCTGGCTGGAAGCTTGTAACTAATGCATTTCATTTCCAGCTGGTATGTTTTCCAGCTGGGAACTTTTTTTTGTTTGAATCAGCTGGCTCAAAATACATTTGACATTTCAAAATGGCCCAGTTGACAGACTGATGAATTTAATGGGCTGGCTGGTAAAGTATTGAGATTTTAACACCAACTGGCAATTGCACCATTTAAAACCACAAAATAAAAAATAAATTATATTGTATGAACACTATTTGACAAAGATTGTTCAAGCCTATTGATATTTCTACTGTAATTATATGTTTTTAACATTTAATTATTTATTAAAGAAATTGGCTCATTACCAGATGTTAAAAGAAATTTGGCCTTGACAAACATCCACGAACAAAGTTAACAGCTGTTAATTCCATACAAATTCTGAGCTGGTAAGTTTAACAGCTGGTAAAAAATAACAGCTGACAGCCAAACTCTCAAAGTGTAGCTGGCTGGTATTTTTTTTAATATTTCCTTCTAGAAAATACTAAAAATGCATATTGGAAAAATCTTTTTTAGCTGAGTGATATGTTGTTCACAACATTCTATAACATACTCTGCCCAAGTTTCACATCTCTATCTCAATTTTTAACGAAGTTGGTAGTGGTGGGCCCCTGAATAATGATATTTCGTTGACTAGAATGTGTCCCCTGCATAAGTACACAATACAAAGTATGAATCAATCTTTTGTTATGACCATTTTACTACTCTGGGTGATGGCTGTTGATGAAAATATTATTTAAAATATCATAATTATGGACCTTTCCCATGGCTTTATGCATTCACCATAAAGGATGTCAGGCATCCATACAGGGAGTGTCACGGCTGGCATAAAAGCATGTTTGTGTTATGGTTTCTTGATGTTTAAAAGGTATTGGGGCATGATTCTGGTTTGCTTCAGGTTAAGTCATTCTATTCTACAACCTCCTATCATTCAGATTGTTACTAACAGTGGAGATACATGTCTTGTATTATCATGTTTTCCATTATCATGACTTGTATCATAATGTCTTCTGTCATGTATGCTAATCTCCTAGTAATGAAACTAAACATGCAGTTGTATGGAACAATACAGAACAGCATATGGTACACCGGCAGACAGCTTGTTGTGTTTATTCCTTCACATGTACATCACATTTAGCATATGGTGTCAGAACCAAAGAATCATGCCTTTCAAACCACCAGGTAAACTGTCATTTGGTGGCAACTTAGATGAGAACTATCGCACATGGATACAGCAGTATGAACTGTATGCCATAGCAGAGGGAATTGACAAGAAAGGAGAGTCCATCCAGTGTGCCACATTTTTACAGAAGTTCAAGGAATATTGTCAGCCTAAGAAAAATGTGACTTATCTTAGGTATTTATTCTTTTCAAGGGCCCAGAAAAGTGGTGAGAAATTTGATGTTTTTCGGACTGATATAAAACTAAAAGCACAACAACGTGAATTTGGAACTCTCTGTGATCCATTCATAAAAGACCGCATAGTGTGTGGGGTATTTGACTCAGAGACTAGAGAGAAGCTTCTTGCAGGGCCATTGAAGTTAGTGCCTCACGGGTCAAAGACATTACCACGCCATCTGGTGGCTCAAGTATTGCTGCTCTAGATTCACATAAGAAAATGCCCATAGGTCAGAAAAACCCATTTAGAAAGTACCGCCAGAATAAATGTGGCAACTGTGGTAAGAAACACCCACCAAGAAAATGTCCAGCATGGCAGAAGGAATGTGACAAGTGCCACAAAATAGGCCACTTTGCATCCATGTGTCGCTCAACCGCCAGTAGTCACAGAGGGCGACAGAATGTGACAAATGCCACAAAATAGGCCACTTTGCATCCATGTGTCGCTCAACCGCCAGTAGTCACAGAAGGCGACAGTATGGTCTAGAAACACTAGAGGTCAATACTGTGAATTCAGACTGGATCCAGAAAATCAAAGTTAACAATGGCCAATATAATTCCCATTAGTATACTGCATAATTTGGTGCAAAGTCCAGTGAAAGTAAAGAAATCCAATGTGAAGTTGTGTAGCTACAGTAAGCATACAATTGTGCCATGTGGAGAGTTGGACCTTCAGTGCAGTGGTCGAACCCACGACCTTTGGATCACCACAGAGGAACTGGTGCTAATAAGCTGGCGCTCTAAACAACTGCGCCACGGCCCGTGGCCCGCTTTGCCATGTATCATCATATGCCTAGAGTTGGAGTAATAAATCACAGGCCTCTGACAGACCAAAATGTTGCTTGGCAAAACTGACGGACATCTTGTGGTAATATTCCAATGCATTGTTTACTTTATATAACTTGCTCATTTAGACCTCAGAATTAGACTGAAATTAAATTAATTGAAGGAAACAAGAAACCAGTCATTTTTCATCATTGGTCCAAATTTATGATTACCAAATAGGATTGTATTGAAAACCTATCCAATTTATAACCAAGTTTACCATTTAGATATATATTTATTATACAAACAATCAACTTGTTATATACAAAATATGAAATATTTTGAATAAGGAAATAGAAATCTTTATAACAGGATCTTTTCATGTGCAAATATGCAGAATCTGAACCTGGATCTGTTTTATTAAACTAAAAAGCTAAATTAATTAATTAGAACAACATGTGATGAGGACCAAAGTTGTTCTCTCAAATTAAAGTTATCAAGAATTCAATAATAATCACAAAAGAAATGTTTGATTTGTTCGTACACAAGTAATACAAATTCTAGCAAACCATGTGGTGAGTATTCTAAACAAAAATTTGTCCTTAAATTTCAATGTTAAATTACACTGGCTACCATTGCGAAGTCATTTTCCTTATTTGTGAATCCTTCTCTTTCATTCATTGAATACTTTGAGCCTTTAGGCCCTGAAAATTCTGAATATACATGACAGATCATTTTTTTGTGTGTGAATGGCGATCACAGGCAAATCATTCTTGATGGTACATTTAATGATATTCATGAAAACATATTTTTTATAATTCAACTTTTTGAAACATGATTTGTTTTGTTTGATACTGAAAAATAATTTTAAAAATGCCTGATAATAAAACAGCAGGATTCCCTCTACACCAATTAACACCTCCTAATTAATCAACAACTTAACCCACTTTATTTACATAAATATACATATATTGATGACAAAAAAAAATATCACTCATATTGATAATGTCCAATCTATTTTATCAACATTGCCTCTGCACGGTGTATGGTAATCATGGAAAATAAATAATAGCGATATTACATTTTTACAAACATGATATTCAAGTACCCTCAATCCAGCAAATAATTTTCCATGATGTAATAAGTAATGGGGTCCAGCTTCATACACAACTATGGCAATAAAAGATCACAATACCAGAGACAGCATGAGGCAATGAATGAGATTGGGCTATTTTGACCAATATATGTGACCAAATATATAACTGAACATATCTGATATCAGCTTATACATTTATATATTAATGAGTAACAGCGGCAAGATTGAGTGGGGAGAATATCTTATATTTGCATCTTCAAAAGCTCTGTGCAGGAAGAATTTGTCATGTGACTGATGCTTCAGGTGTTTTGGTTGTATAGCTACCGTATTTACTCGTGTATAGGACGACTCGTGTACAAGACGAACCCCCAAAATCCTGCTATTTTCCAACCTGACAAGCCATCAGTCAATAAACTTTCTTTTTTAGTATGCACAATACAGACATTCACAAGTGACAATTGGATTTTAACTAAATGATTGTTTCCGTCCAATTCTATTACATCAATTAAAAAATGCCATATATATTCTATTTCATTAATATCAGATGCCTTTGGGAATATATTCCCTCAACCATATTTATTTGCAAAACATAACTATGCCAAGCCAATATGATAAGCTTGGTAACACCCCTGTTGTGTTGGACAGTTCAGAATTGATTACCGGAAATTATCTACTCATCACTTTAAACTTATATACATGCCAATCATCTTCATATAAATTATGATATCTTATCCTACCAATAAATACTTCACCTCTTTAGATCATTATCTATAACTTACAACAATACATTAAACATCCTTCTGAATCAACCTGTCTAATGAACTTGTGGTTGAATGTTACAGTTAAGTAAACTATTTGTATGCAATTTTGTCGTTTCCAAGAAAATAACTTATGGAACAGGGTTAGAGTTGGGACAGTTGTCAAGCTGATGTTAAAAAATTATAAGCCTTACCTCAATTAACATGTGGATAAAATAGTCAAAACGAGACTGACACAAAGTTAATCTTGTCCCATACATTTTACTCTTGCCATGAACAAAATTCTGTACAATATTTTTTTAATTGACAAAGTCTCATAGCGACAGTGCAAAGCTACAGCATGTGGGCAGACATGGAGCATTTCAATCAGTTTTAGTATCCACATAAATGATATACCCATTTATATAAATTGACATGACATGCCAACATACTGCATTAATATGGTTCCCAATTTACTGCATTAATATGGTTCCCAATTTACTGCATTAATACGGTTCCCAATTTACTGCATTAATACGGTTCCCAATTTACTGCATTAATATTTATTTATTTTCCATGATACATGGTCTAACTTGATTTTACTCTGGAGTAAACCATGAATTTCCATAAAACTCAGCCATTTTCCATCACATGGATCAGTCCATTTTACATGTGTTCCTTATGGATGAGTCTAGTGTCAGTGGGTGTGGCAGGTAGGTGGATCATGACTCTTCATGTGAGTGGGCTGTGAGTGCTGTGTGCTGTACCACTGGTAATAACAACTGGAACGCATCCTGAATATAGGTTTTGCTGTTTGTTGCCTAAAGGATATAAATATTACATATTAATTACATATTAATAAAACATTATTTTTATCAAAGATAGGCAAAATTGGCATATCGAAGATTTAATTTGTAAAGGTTAACTTAGATAAACAATTTCTTTCCTCATATTAACTGCTCATGCCATCATGGTCATTGTAATAACAAAATGACATCAGAATGAAAAAGATATAAATTGTGTAAAATATATTGTTCAAATATAAAGGGTGACCTCTAGTTTTACTTAACACTTAGCTTACCTCAAGGTAGGCATTGGTAATGAGTGGGTTGACAGAGTCTGGGTCTTCTGATGCATCCTGAAATCACCCATATATGGAAATCTTATTCAAAGGAAATTATTTTTTTGTATACAAATTGTATTGTTTTTTTTTTCATTTTAATATGGGGTAATTATCTATATTTAGGAACACTGAGTCAAATATTTAAGTTTTTGGAAAATGTAAGGGCCACTTTATTCTGTAATAATACTTCATCAAATCTGACAAAGAATAGATGGTGATTTAATCATTGATAAATAAAATGGAAAAACAACTTACAGCAGCTGTGTTGAGGCAGGCTGTAAACTTGAATGATAAAATATCAACTTCTGTTCCTAATACTTCCATCAATCTGAAATATGAACAAAAATAAATATGTTATCTCATTTCAACCTCCATTCCAAACATCTCAAATTCCATGAAATGCTCAGAACACATATACTGCAGGCCATAACCAAAATCCATTCCTAACATCTCCAAGTCACTGAGGCACACCTATACTGCATGCCATATCCAACTCTATTCCTAACATCTCCAAGTCACTGAAGCACACCTATACTGCATGCCATATCCAACTCTATTCCTAACATCTCCGAGTCACTGAAGCACACCTATACTGCATGCCATATCCAACTCTATTCCTAACATCTCCAAGTCACTGAGGCACACCTATACTGCATGCCATATCCAACTCTATTCCTAACATCTCTGAGTCACTGAAGCACACCTATACTGCATGCCATATCCAACTCTATTCCTAACATCTCCAAGTCACTGAAGCACACCTATACTGCATGCCATATCCAACTCTATTCCTAACATCTCCAAGTCACTGAAGCACACCTATACTGCATGCCATATCCAACTCTATTCTTAACATCTCCGAGTCACTGAAGCACACCTATACTGCATGCCATATCCAACTCTATTCCTAACATCTCCAAGTCACTGAAGCACACCTATACTGCATGCCATATCCAACTCTATTCCTAACATCTCCAAGTCACTGAAGCACACCTATACTGCATGCCATATCCAACTCTATTCCTAACATCTCCAAGTCACTGAAGCACACCTATACGGCATGCCATATCCAACTCTATTCCTAACATCTCCAAGTCACTGAAGCACACCTATACTGCATGCCATATCCAACTCTATTCCTAACATCTCCAAGTCACTGAAGCACACCTATACTGCATGCCATATCCAACTCTATTCCTAACATCTCCAAGTCACTGAAGCACACCTATACTGCATGCCATATCCAACTCTATTCCTAACATCTCCAAGTCACTGAAGCACACCTATACTGCATGCCATATCCAACTCTATTCCTAACATCTCCAAGTCACTGAAGCACACCTATACTGCATGCCATATCCAACTCTATTCCTAACATCTCCAAGTCACTGAAGCACACCTATACTGCATGCCATATCCAACTCTATTCCTAACATCTCCAAGTCACTGAAGCACACCTATACTGCATGCCATATCCAACTCTATTCTTAACATCTCTGAGTCACTGAAGCACACCTATACTGCATGCCATATCCAACTCTATTCCTAACATCTCCAAGTCACTGAAGCACACCTATACTGCATGCCATATCCAACTCTATTCCTAACATCTCCAAGTCACTGAAGCACACCTATACTGCATGCCATATCCAACTCTATTCTTAACATCTCCAAGTCACTGAAGCACACCTATACTGCATGCCATATCCAACTCTATTCTTAACATCTCTGAGTCACTGAAGCACACCTATACTGCATGCCATATCCAACTCTATTCCTAACATCTCCAAGTCACTGAAGCACACCTATACTGCATGCCATATCCAACTCTATTCCTAACATCTCCAAGTCACTGAAGCACACCTATACTGCATGCCATATCCAACTCTATTCCTAACATCTCCAAGTCACTGAAGCACACCTATACGGCATGCCATATCCAACTCTATTCCTAACATCTCCAAGTCACTGAAGCACACCTATACTGCATGCCATATCCAACTCTATTCCTAACATCTCCAAGTCACTGAAGCACACCTATACTGCATGCCATATCCAACTCTATTCCTAACATCTCCAAGTCACTGAAGCACACCTATACTGCATGCCATATCCAACTCTATTCCTAACATCTCCAAGTCACTGAAGCACACCTATACTGCATGCCATATCTAACTCTATTCCTAACATCTCCAAGTCACTGAAGCACACCTATACGGCATTCCATATCCAACTCTATTCCTAACATCTCCAAGTCACTGAAGCACACCTATACGGCATGCCATATCCAACTCTATTCCTAACATCTCCAAGTCACTGAAGCACACCTATACTGCATGCCATATCCAACTCTATTCCTAACATCTCCAAGTCACTGAAGCACACCTATACTGCATGCCATATCCAACTCTATTCCTAACATCTCCAAGTCACTGAAGCACACCTATACTGCATGCCATATCCAACTCTATTCCTAACATCTCCAAGTCACTGAAGCACACCTATACTGCATGCCATATCCAACTCTATTCCTAACATCTCCAAGTCACTGAGGCACACCTATACTGCATGCCATATCCAACTCTATTCCTAACATCTCCAAGTCACTGAGGCACACCTATACGGCATGCCATATCCAACTCTATTCCTAACATCTCCAAGTCACTGAGGCACACCTATACTGCATGCCATATCCAACTCTATTCTTAACATCTCTGAGTCACTGAAGCACACCTATACTGCATGCCATATCCAACTCTATTCCTAACATCTCCAAGTCACTGAAGCACACCTATACTGCATGCCATATCCAACTCTATTCCTAACATCTCCAAGTCACTGAAGCACACCTATACTGCATGCCATATCTAACTCTATTCCTAACATCTCCAAGTCACTGAAGCACACCTATACGGCATTCCATATCCAACTCTATTCCTAACATCTCCAAGTCACTGAAGCACACCTATACGGCATGCCATATCCAACTCTATTCCTAACATCTCCAAGTCACTGAAGCACACCTATACTGCATGCCATATCCAACTCTATTCCTAACATCTCCAAGTCACTGAAGCACACCTATACTGCATGCCATATCCAACTCTATTCCTAACATCTCCAAGTCACTGAAGCACACCTATACTGCATGCCATATCCAACTCTATTCCTAACATCTCCAAGTCACTGAAGCACACCTATACTGCATGCCATATCCAACTCTATTCTTAACATCTCTGAGTCACTGAAGCACACCTATACTGCATGCCATATCCAACTCTATTCCTAACATCTCCAAGTCACTGAAGCACACCTATACTGCATGCCATATCCAACTCTATTCCTAACATCTCCAAGTCACTGAAGCACACCTATACTGCATGCCATATCCAACTCTATTCCTAACATCTCCAAGTCACTGAAGCACACCTATACTGCATGCCATATCCAACTCTATTCCTAACATCTCCAAGTCACTGAAGCACACCTATACTGCATGCCATATCCAACTCTATTCCTAACATCTCCAAGTCACTGAGGCACACCTATACTGCATGCCATATCCAACTCTATTCCTAACATCTCCAAGTCACTGAAGCACACCTATACGGCATGCCATATCCAACTCTATTCCTAACATCTCCAAGTCACTGAAGCACACCTATACTGCATGCCATATCCAACTCTATTCCTAACATCTCCAAGTCACTGAAGCACACCTATACTGCATGCCATATCCAACTCTATTCCTAACATCTCCAAGTCACTGAAGCACACCTATACTGCATGCCATATCCAACTCTATTCCTAACATCTCCAAGTCACTGAAGCACACCTATACTGCATGCCATATCTAACTCTATTCCTAACATCTCCAAGTCACTGAAGCACACCTATACTGCATGCCATATCCAACTCTATTCCTAACATCTCCAAGTCACTGAAGCACACCTATACTGCATGCCATATCCAACTCTATTCCTAACATCTCTGAGTCACTGAGGCACACCTATACTGCATGCCATATCCAACTCTATTCCTAACATCTCCAAGTCACTGAAGCACACCTATACTGCATGCCATATCCAACTCTATTCCTAACATCTCCAAGTCACTGAAGCACACCTATACTGCATGCCATATCTAACTCTATTCCTAACATCTCCAAGTCACTGAAGCACACCTATACTGCATGCCATATCCAACTCTATTCCTAACATCTCCAAGTCACTGAAGCACACCTATACTGCATGCCATATCCAACTCTATTCCTAACATCTCTGAGTCACTGAGGCACACCTATACTGCATGCCATATCCAACTCTATTCCTAACATCTCCAAGTCACTGAAGCACACCTATACTGCATGCCATATCCAACTCTATTCCTAACATCTCCAAGTCACTGAAGCACACCTATACTGCATGCCATATCCAACTCTATTCTTAACATCTCCAAGTCACTGAAGCACACCTATACTGCATGCCATATCCAACTCTATTCCTAACATCTCCAAGTCACTGAAGCACACCTATACTGCATGCCATATCTAACTCTATTCCTAACATCTCCAAGTCACTGAAGCACACCTATACGGCATTCCATATCCAACTCTATTCCTAACATCTCCAAGTCACTGAAGCACACCTATACGGCATGCCATATCCAACTCTATTCCTAACATCTCCAAGTCACTGAAGCACACCTATACTGCATGCCATATCCAACTCTATTCCTAACATCTCCAAGTCACTGAAGCACACCTATACGGCATGCCATATCCAACTCTATTCCTAACATCTCCAAGTCACTGAAGCACACCTATACTGCATGCCATATCCAACTCTATTCCTAACATCTCCAAGTCACTGAGGCACACCTATACGGCATGCCATATCCAACTCTATTCCTAACATCTCCAAGTCACTGAGGCACACCTATACGGCATGCCATATCCAACTCTATTCCTAACATCTCCAAGTCACTGAAGCACACCTATACTGCATGCCATATCCAACTCTATTCCTAACATCTCCAAGTCACTGAAGCACACCTATACTGCATGCCATATCCAACTCTATTCCTAACATCTCCAAGTCACTGAGGCACACCTATACGGCATGCCATATCCAACTCTATTCCTAACATCTCCAAGTCACTGAAGCACACCTATACTGCATGCCATATCCAACTCTATTCCTAACATCTCCAAGTCACTGAAGCACACCTATACTGCATGCCATATCCAACTCTATTCCTAACATCTCCAAGTCACTGAGGCACACCTATACGGCATGCCATATCCAACTCTATTCCTAACATCTCTGAGTCACTGAGGCACACCTATACTGCATGCCATATCCAACTCTATTCCTAACATCTCCAAGTCACTGAGGCACACCTATACGGCATGCCATAACCAACTCTATTCCTAACATCTCTGAGTCACTGAGGCACACCTATACTGCATGCCATATCCAACTCTATTCCTAACATCTCCAAGTCACTGAAGCACACCTATACTGCATGCCATATCCAACTCTATTCCTAACATCTCCAAGTCACTGAAGCACACCTATACGGCATGCCATATCCAACTCTATTCCTAACATCTCCAAGTCACTGAAGCACACCTATACGGCATGCCATATCCAACTCTATTCCTAACATCTCCAAGTCACTGAAGCACACCTATACTGCATGCCATATCCAACTCTATTCCTAACATCTCCAAGTCACTGAAGCACACCTATACTGCATGCCATATCCAACTCTATTCCTAACATCTCCGAGTCACTGAAGCACACCTATACTGCATGCCATATCCAACTCTATTCCTAACATCTCCAAGTCACTGAGGCACACCTATACTGCATGCCATATCCAACATCCATTCTTAACATCTCCAAGTCACTGAGGCACACCTATACGGCATGCCATATCCAACTCTATTCCTAACATCTCCAAGTCACTGAAGCACACCTATACGGCATGCCATATCCAACTCTATTCCTAACATCTCCAAGTCACTGAAGCACACCTATACGGCATGCCATATCCAACTCTATTCCTAACATCTCCAAGTCACTGAGGCACACCTATACTGCATGCCATATCCAACTCTATTCCTAACATCTCCAAGTCACTGAAGCACACCTATACGGCATTCCATATCCAACTCTATTCTTAACATCTCTGAGTCACTGAGGCACACCTATACTGCATGCCATATCCAACTCTATTCCTAACATCTCCAAGTCACTGAGGCACACCTATACTGCATGCCATATCCAACTCTATTCCTAACATCTCCAAGTCACTGAAGCACACCTATACTGCATGCCATATCCAACTCTATTCCTAACATCTCCAAGTCACTGAAGCACACCTATACTGCATGCCATATCCAACTCTATTCCTAACATCTCCAAGTCACTGAAGCACACCTATACTGCATGCCATATCCAACTCTATTCCTAACATCTCCAAGTCACTGAAGCACACCTATACTGCATGCCATATCCAACTCTATTCCTAACATCTCCAAGTCACTGAAGCACACCTATACTGCATGCCATATCCAACTCTATTCCTAACATCTCCAAGTCACTGAGGCACACCTATACTGCATGCCATATCCAACTCTATTCCTAACATCTCCGAGTCACTGAGGCACACCTATACTGCATGCCATATCCAACTCTATTCCTAACATCTCCAAGTCACTGAGGCACACCTATACTGCAGGCCATATCCAACTCTATTCCTAACACCTATCAATTTATACAAACAATAATCATAACCTTTAGCATGTGACCGTAATTATGAAATCTGAATTCACAAGTTTTCATTGACATATATTTATTACATTCCTTTACCCATGGATTGTTTGTTCAAAGCCCATTGTCTACAGCAACTACAGTCAAACTATTGTAATCATTTGATGTCACTTTCAGGATTTTCTCTTAAGTCTTAGCATTGCTTACTTTTTAAGAATTTAGTATTCTTTGGAAGACACACCTGACACAGACTTACTTATTAAATACCTGGTCTCTTTTCATTGTACCTTACTGGTATTTGGTGATTCAGGCCTATGTAATTTAAAGCCTCAAGCTAATAAGCTAAAAATGATTGAAAAATATCTTCCAATTTTAGAATATTCATAAAGTGTAATTTAACTGAAGATGGGAGTTTTGAAGAGAACATGCACATCAGGCCATAACTGCATTTCTGTAAATGTTCACTGTACACTGGGAAAATAAGAATGGGCTGAAGATCTTAAAGATCTATCTTAATCCTAACTTATAAGATATTGCGTATTTACATCATATACATGTAGGTGCAAAATGACAGAAGTGATCATTCAATGAACATAATATAATAAAAGCATTGACTCTAATTTCCCCACAACTAAATATGTTCGTAATGCAGTTACCATGACAACAGAATTCATCCAATCACAGCCATTATCGAACTCATCCAAGATATTGATATATACAATGTGCTTGTGCAATATTAAAACAATCCGAGCAATCCTTAGGACTTTATTGCAGTAACACTATATGCAGACAAACTAGCTCACGACTAGCTCACTCAAATTTAAATCCCCCTAATTGCTTCAAGAATGATCATTTAAATCCTTTCCCAGAGCAGACATGAGCAGATAATAATTTTGGCCCATCAAAATGCATGTTACATATTGAATTAGGCTTGTTATCTCGATTTTCATTGGCCAATATTTGTCACGTTATTCAAAATGGCAGCCTCCTTGACAACTCAGTGACAGCTATTTGATTTTTTTTTAAATCATAACAAAAAGGACAAAATCAGAGTCTAATAAAAAATAGATGGAATAAAGCTGAATTTCCCTGAAAATACAAAATCTTACATGCTAATAACAAAGAACTCCGACCAGTAGTTTCAGAGAAGATCAAATTTGACGGACAGACAGAATGACAAAATGTCCCCCCCAACTCATTTCAGAAGTTATGCTATGCATAGCTAAAAGCTAAATGTCTTGCCCTAAAGTACACTTCTTTTTAAATCAATGCACCCAAAACCTAGCTATTTTTATTACCAATACATACCTCTTCAGACACTCAGCCTTTGCTTTGTAGACAGAGAATGGTCCACTTGGGTTCATCTGCAGCAGCTGCGCCACCTTGTGGAACTGCTGCATACTACAGGATGTCAGCTCAGCTAGGGTCTGTATTGCCTGTTTGTGAGTCTCCTATTGAAATGACATCAGATAATATTAACAAAAGTGAAAACCATACATTGGATATTCAAAATTTGACAAACTGTACTCAGTGATGGGAACTGGGAAAATATGAATAGAGTAGGATGACCTATAATGCATCCTGTTTCAAAGCAACATTCATATGCATGTGACTGGACTTGTTTTAAATAATCAGGATCACATATATTACACAAATGCCATATTTCCCAATCCTACACAGAAGAATTATCAATTTTATGAGTTTGAGCACCATTGATGACACAAAATATGAGCAATCATGTCTTTTTATTGATTGGAAGTTTATGTGGACAAGAAAATAATTTTTTTGGTCTTTTTTCTTCATTAACATTACAGATTACTAAGAAAATTCAGCAGGAGACCAATTAATGGTGCATTGTATGAAGAGCACTCTAAACTGAACTGAACATCTCCCTCTGTTCACACCAACATTTACACTCTGCTGGCAAGGCCAGGAATTGGTTCTTACTACTCAGTGTACAATATATTTCTCGGCAATATAGTCCATTTGCCACAAATATAACAGTGTGTTAGTTTATATCCACGTCCAGTAAATTGCAATTAATCTATATAACATAACAATTTCTCTTTACCTTGGCTTCCATTTTCACTCCAGACTGCTGTTCCTCAGCACAATCAGTCAGCCAATGCCGTGCCTTCTCCTGAGTCTGTATCAACTGGTCCCCTGTTGTCGGTATTCCAAGCTCTACTAACTGGTCGCTGATCAACTGACTAAATGCATGATCTTTATTTTCATCTGAAAAAAATCATTTACATTCCCAATAAAAAGACGATTATGCCTGTGTGTCACATCCCTCCTACATTACAAAGAGTTTTGTGGGATATATACTGTGTGCATATAATTTTGTTCTATTTTTAAAGATTTTTTTAAAAGTAAGCTATAGGGTCTGACCAGATTCCTCCTCCTCCTCCTCATCTTCATTAACCTGGAAGATGTCTTTGAGAGCGATGAGGTGTTCCTTGATGAGCTCCACGTCGTGTGGGTCCATGGCCCCCAGCAGACTCTGAACCTTGCCCTCACACTGGTTAGACACCAACTCCAGAGCCTCCAGGTGCACCAAGCCTGCAACAACAAGGACTCCTCATAAATACACACAGAGACTAATTTGATGAAAATCTATATCTTTGCTTGTTTTTACAGCATCAATTTAATTGACAGCAAAACCCTCTACAGGTTGTTCACTCTTTTCTTTGCTCTCTTATCCTCATTTTCTTTCCTCCCAAAAAAAATTGCTGGAATTGTTTGTGTGTGGATTCATAGCAACCTTTTGATTGAATAACAATACTCAGATCTGAGCTTATTGTTTTTAAATACATCTACCTTGTCAAACAAAGAACCAAAGTGTGACATGACTAACAATCAAAAAGTGAGCCAAAGTGAGCCATGCCTTACCATTGTATTCATCAAACAGTGAGCCAAAGTGAGCCATGTCTTACCATTGTATTCATCAAACAGTGAGCCAAAGTGAGCCATGCCTTACCATTGTATTCATCAAACAGTTAGCCAAAGTGAGCCATGTCTTACCATTGTATTCATCAAACAGTTAGCCAAAGTGAGCCATGTCTTACCATTGTATTCATCAAACCGTGAGCCAAAGTGAGCCATGTCTTACCATTGTATTCATCAAACAGTGAGCCAAAGTGAGCCATGCCTTACCATTGTATTCATCAAACAGTGAGCCAAAGTGAGTCAAAGTGAGCCATGCCTTACCATTGTATTCATCAAACAGTGAGTCAAAGTGAGCCATGCCTTACCATTGTATTCATCAAACAGTGAGCCAAAGTGAGTCAAAGTGAGCCATGCCTTACCATTGTATTCATCAAACAGTGAGTCAAAGTGAGCCATGCCTTACCATTGTATTCATCAAACAGTGAGCCAAAGTGAGCCATGTCTTACCATTGTATTCATCAAACAGTGAGCCAAAGTGAGCCATGCCTTACCATTGTATTCATCAAACAGTGAGCCAAAGTGAGCCTTCCTGGCTTCCTCGTACTCTTCCATTATCTTGTTTTGATCCTCATAATCCTGCTGGGCTTCACGCAGCGTCTGCAAGAAGAAAACCATCAGAGTCAATATATATCAGTATTCTGTCTGTATCATTTTTTCTGTATTCTGAGCATCACATATTGAAGAATTATCATAGACATCTTATTTAGATCATCTTTATCATGTAATACACAATGTTGGCCATAGCAGAGCACTGGAGAATGGTGCTAATACCTTAAAATATTATATCAATATACATATCTGTAAATTTCGCTTGGAAAATGTAATGATCAATCATATCTAAGACCTAAAAAATATAAGTAGCTTGTTTCTTATCTTGTACCTACTAAAACCAGGGATCATAATATTTTTTGTTTAACTTTCTTAGTAACAATTTCTTGCGTATACGTTGATTCTCATACATGTGATTACACGAAAAAAGAGTAAATAAAATCTACCCCATCTTACTTTGGGAGGGAGTGTAATAGAAGGCAAAATTATAATTTTACCTTAATAATAAGTTGGGTAACAAATGGTTAGAACCATATCTTAAGGCAATGCTGACCTGTGAGAGGTTGGGTTTGGAGGCTGTGTTGCGGATGGTGTTTTTAAGCCCATGGTCACCCTCTGCTAGTACATCATACGTCTTTTTGCCGATAGTCTCTAGGACATCCAAACTCCCAGTTACAAAACTCTTTCCCTGCAAAAGCATTGATAAATGTAATGCCACAGACTTTTTCAAACCTTTATGTGGTAGTGGCATATGATTACACTAACTTTTCTAAAGTTCAGAGCTATCACAATATTTTTAATAATTTAACTTTCTGATTACTTTCTTATTGTAGTATTATAAATTGTGAGTATGCTGTATTTGTTTGCAATAATTCTATATGGGCTGTGAAAAAGTAATAATGGCAGAGAATATCTGTGAACAGTACACACTCACTCGAAGATGCTTTAACCAATTCTAATGGGTCTAATTAATAAGATATGATGACTCACTGTTTGTTCTACAGCTTTTGTGACCTTAGTGATGCCAGAGCCAATGCCCCATCCTCCAGCCACCCCACTCCATGGCAACCATCCTCCATCCTCCTCCTCTTCCTCCTGCTCTGGCCCCTGCTCACCCTCTCCTTCTTTACCCTCCTTCTCGCCCTCTGGTACTTTTGCTGGCTGTTCGTGCACTATTGCGCCCTCTGCTGTACCCTCATCTTCGACACCACTGGGATCTTCCTCTGTAATACACAAGATAAAAGCGATGTTTTGTAAGTCAAATAAAATCATCTTTTCGTCTCTCTCAATTTTCAGTTTGGAGGGTGATTAGGTTCAAATAAAACTATTATTGGTAAATCTGACTGCCTTTTATTGGTCGTGATAAAATATTTAGCTGAGAACTGTAAACTGATAAGGCTTGGCTAGTTTCAATTTGCATATTATAAGAAATGATTGGCACTATGCATAATGCATACCAAGGTATTTGCATTTGATTTACACAATGCTCAGACCAGAAAAAGGTTTTTGAGTAGCAATTAATTCATTTGATATGATGATTACATCTCATGATCATGTTGTATTTGGGGACGGAGAGTTTGATTTCTGTAATGTTTGTTGAGGAGTGTTCCTACCCTGGCTGCATTCTGACTGCCCATTGGGGGATGGTTCCTTCACCTTCATGGCATCCCGGTGATCCTGCCTCACCAGATCTTCAGGGTCCGGAGCCCCGAGAGACGACTCCACCGTCTCCAAAACAGTGGTGAATCCCTCACCTGCGAAAATTGCAAATATTGCAAAAAATCAAAACACACATTTCATGATAATTTGCTTAAAGAGATACTTTCTAGTAAAATACATTTCATAAATTATATGATTAAATGATCATAGATACATAAATACATTGAAATTCAGAGACCAAAAATATATAGCGGTAACCATGGCAACACAAACCAACAATTAAAATTAATCTTGCAACCCCCATAAATTATGATCATTTATTGCAATTTGGGCCTATGACGTCATCGTGTGGGATTTATTACACGTGCCAGTCGAGCTGCAATCATTTGCAATTTTCACAAAACTTGTCATAACTTTGCTAATATTGGTCCGATTGTCATGCTTTTGGTACCAAAATGTCGCATTGTTTCTGTTCTTTCCGACACACATAAAAATTCTACAGTGCGTCAATTCTAAGACCGAAAATCGTGACACAGCTATTTTGGTTGCATTGGTGTTTGTTTACTTATTATTTATGTAAGTAGGTAATTGCCGCACGATGACGTCATTCTTTTTTTCCTAGCACGTGCATTTGAAAGAGCTACTTTTCTCCAAAAAAACATGTTTTTCTTGGGCGGTCATATCAATAGAGCCTACAAATCAATGTGCATTGTAATTCTCTTCCAAACTACAAAAGTATATCAGAGAGGTGAAAGTTTCCCTTTAATTCTGTACACGTTTATGGAGCAAAATACAAATTCATGATGGACAAATATTTTCCAATTTTATAATTGTCATCCTGAACCAATCTTTACAAGCTTTTAACATGACTAAATTTTCTGAAATGGAAAGTTGGAGACAAAACTACTTACCCACTTGGTGTGTGAATGTTGTGACAGAATTGGTGGCTGTAGTAAGCAAGGAAGATCCCCAACTGCCCCATCCCCATCCTGATGCCTGAAACATGCAGTGTTGATATTTTATGTTTTAGATCATTACCATTCAAATGATGGTTAAATATATACTGTAGCCTAGACTTCAAGCTGTACACTGCTCTCCAATGGTATCCTCACGTGATAGAAATCAATTGATACAGGGCGATTACTGTCCAACACTAACCTAAGATGTGTCAAATATATCTTGACTCTATCTACGTGATGTTACAGGACATATTGTATTCTTCTCATTAAGTGATGATACTGAATGTTGTATTCTAACTGGTCACACTCCCTATGGGAATACAGATTCATCTTAGTAAGGTGCATCTTAGTAACTTTGCTCACATCACAATTTGATCAGTTAGCAATTCTGCTTTTATCCAAAAATAGGATTATTTGTGTCACTTTGAAATATTCAAGGCTATATTGAGTCACAAAACAATCATCCTAACCTTAGGTTTATCTTCTTCTTCCCCAAATGCCAGCCGATTCATGACCTCTTTCAAGTCCTTGTCATTGTCTTGCCTCTTTTTGACTCCTCCCTCTGCCTCTCCTTCCTTGGCTTCGGTATTCTGTCCTCCCTCTCTGGCTGGTGTCACCTCGCGTTGCATACTCATATTTTCTGGTGACATAGGTTCTTCTGATAACTGTTCTTGAGGAGGTTCACTTTTGTTTAATTTGGCAGATTTATCATCTTCGCTGTCAGTAGGTTTTGTTTTCTCCCCATCAACCTCAGTCTTCTCAGATTTCACCTCTTCCATAGGTTCAGTTTCAACAGGTATTTCAGACTTTTCTTTTGTGGCTTTTTTGCCTTTGCTGTGTTTTCTTCTTTGTCCTTTCCCCTGTGAAGCATCTTGCTTTTTCTTACTTGCCACATCAACTGACCTTTGTTGTTCTGTTTTATCATCAGCTTTACTTTTGGGGCTGTGAACAGCTTCTGCTTTGGCTGCTGCCTCATCACCCTCATCGGCACTCTGGAATGCTCCCTCGTCTTCCGAATCTGACATCCTTACGTTTTACTGGATGTTTGATATAAGCAATAAATAGATTAATAAAATTAGCCATATCATAAATATAATGATTAATATGTAACTACAGTATTATCCCCAATAGCCGCCCTTTACCTAATTACCACCCCCCCCTCCTGTCTGCAGACCAGGACTTAGTGGCTGGGGTAGTGGAACTGCAATCCACAGGGGTTTGCTATCTGAGCAATTAATATGTAAACAGTACTCACAGCTTTACTTGCAATACTCATGCAAATATATAAAAGAAAACACACCTTTTGTACAGTTTTCCACAAACACTTGTTTAATATTTCTCAATTTCAAGTGATGTTACACTGTAATTAACTCCCCATGTTGCATCAAATTGGTTCATTACCCTACAGGCATGTGGTCAAGTGGGGAAACTACAGGGCTCAACACTGATGATAAAAGATTGTCATTTTCAATACTTAACATGCTTAGCTGTTTTGTGTTTAGACTGACATATTCATTTTTATTAGTTCATCTAAAATATATTGAATAATACTGTACTGTACAATTATTCTTAATATCAAACTATTCTTCAAGTGCAACAAGATGTGGACATTTAGTTACTAAACATCTATCGTGAATCTGAAAAACAGTCAATTTTGAACCCTGGTCTTGACATGTCTGCCAGTCACATATCAGTGGCCCTCTCAGAGGCAATGCTTCCGCCCCCGGGGCAGCAGTTAAGGATAATACGGTATATTGTATCAACCGTTTCTCTGTCAAGGGCAGCAGCACTATTCACATAAAAGTATTAACATTAGAACATGGACATTTTATACAGAGGAACACAGCTGTATGAAATGTGTTGTTGATTGTTGCTTAGATACAAAAAAGAATGACATCACTAGTTCATAAACATTATTAATACATATGGAAACATCATTTAGTGATGACCTTTTATGACTGATCCATTAGCTAGTCGCTGCTTCATGACATTAGACCTCATCACTGTCAAATGATACAAAATTAGAAACAAACAAAATATCATATTTCTTAATTTTTTGAAAAATTGAGATCATGTGCAAGTTTAAAATTTATCAAAATTTAAAAACAGCTTCACTCCACAAATATTTTTCAATTTAGTTTACATATAAGAAAGTTTGATTAATGGCCAATATTTTGAAATATCTAATTTCTGCAAAGTCAAGTCAAAAAGTAGCAAATGATATCAAACTTTAACCTATATATTTTTAATTATTTCACGAAAACACAAATTACTTCAAAATTCTATCTATTCCAACTAAAAAGCACCATTCCTGCTAAAAAATACACACCCAACGAAAGAGATTGGTAGAGTAGTTATTCTCAAAAATGTCTTGCAAATTAACAATATCCTTTCTTTAAAAGTTACCCGAAAACATTTTTTGTTCATTTTTTCCCTTTAACTTTCAATCTAAAATGATTAAAATCAATCAAATATTGCAAGCAAAGATAAAATCGGAACATTGGAAGACACTTTTCCCCCTTGCATTAAGCAGATTTTCACTAGATGGAGCAAAATATCTATTTAGTCATGAATGTACATGTCTAAATGAGGTAATACAGGACCATTACTTGACCATTAATAATAATAATAATAATAATAACAATTTGTATAGCGCTTTATCAGACTAGGTCTGCTCAAAGCGCTTTAAAATTGTGCCACACACAACACTGTGTTTGCAATTCATAGATATTCAATCCTAATTGAAAACTAATTTTGTGAATTGTACAGTAGTCAAGCAGAATTACATATTTTCAGTCATTTTCAATTTTTTAAATCTGTCTAATCATTTAAACAAATCTTTTCATTCTATGGGCACTTCTAATGTAGGTTGTGCTCAAGAGTTTGATACACAACAAAATTACTGAAATATTTATTCTACGGTATGGGATGAAGACATTTTGTTTGATATCATGTAAAAGTCCTTCATTTAAATTTTTTTTAAATTAGGAGAGAAATTAGTGTATTGTGGCGATACCGATTGATCGGCCAAGTAAACTTAGATGTGCAGTTAAAATCAACCTTGATAGAAAAAAGTACTGGCATAGATTTGTTTTCTACAGTGCAATAGTGGGTCACAATCTAGCTTTTTTTTAATGATTGGATTTAAAACAGTTTTTTGTGCAGCTCAATTCTGTTTGTGCAGTCTCAGTGTGTTGTTTTCAATGGAGCAATATGGCAACCCGCAATTGGCCTTTGATTGAATTTCAGAGAGTTTTTTTATGTACTTCCGTTTTAACAAATGTTGATTTTAAAAAATCAAGCTTGCATAAGTTTTCAAAATCCCAATGCAAATCCTTGGCAAAATCTGAGAAAATCACTTCTGAAACAAAAGCGCTATCTGACGGTGTATGCAGAAAAAACGTGCCAAAACATGGCCGCTAAGTACCGATAATCGGGGTATGCTCAACAGACTTCCAGCTTAATCATGTCAAAACCTCGAACATTCAGTCCTAAAGTCAAAACAAACTCGAGCGAAAAAAAAAAACACCAGAACTGCACAAACACGATCTGAAGACGAAGTGACAAATAAATCCAATCATCAAACAAGATAAGATGGCAGCCCGCAATCACACTATACCAAAATCATGGGCAAAGACCTGCAAGGAATAAAAGGCATTGAAAGCTGTATCACACGAACCTGACTTTTGAACGTGTGATTTTTGCATGCAAAATGTCAGATAAGCAAGAAGATTCGAGTGAAGTGGGTCACAAATTTGTGAAACTTCAGACCACAAATCGGCATGAAATCAACCTTGGACAAGTCATTAAACGCGTCAAATCTGATGCAAAGGTTACTCACGAAGTTTATTATCAATTTAGTGGAGTCCTACAAGCAGACAGGATCACGTACATCAACAATTTTGATGAATATTTTCCAGCCACGTCACTTTCGTAAAAACTTCACAGGATGTTGACGTTTGAGCGCGCGCAAGCGCACCTTGCCCATTTGTCAAAAGGAAATATCGCGTCCATAAAATAGATATTAAACAAAATTAAAGAATCAATCATGGTTTCATTAATTCAAACTAGAAAAAATTTGACTTTTTATATATTTTTTAAAGTTTTGTTCATCAGTACAATGAATTTATTTGCACATGCATTGCAAAACTTTATAGGGCCAAACGTAAACATGGCGTACTCACAGGTAAATGTTTAGTTTTGACTTAATTCAGTACGAAATATGGCCGTTATAGATTATTGGAAATCATGAATGAATTTAATTTTAGTAGAGTTGCGAAATATGTTTTGAGTCATCTATATAAATAAAAACAAAGATCGCGAACTTAAGATTTGTTCCCTAAAATTAGGGCTAACAACCACCCATTTCGCGCATTTTGGTCTTTGTCAATAAATAAATAAACTGACATAACATGAAAAGTTATCAATATGTGTGCTATAGTGGGGTATATCCATCAGTCAGATTTGTCTTTACTTTAACTTATAAAGCGATGTGCGGATGCTAAATTCTAACAAGATTGACAAGTCAGAGTCACGTCTTTGCGCAAACAAATAATACAATCATAGCCTTCGCGCACTGACCTTTTTTCTATGCCAAAAGATGAAAATTAATATATCGATCATATCTCTTACATATTTGAAGAGAAGAGTTCAATAGCTCAATTTTGAGTTGTCAATAATGTAAATCGGACAAGAACTGACTGAGCAGGGCCAAATTGTATATTTTTTGTAACAAACTGCTTCTTCTGCACGTGCACATTGTAACGAAATCGGGGTCAATGGGTGCAATTTTCACAACAATTTATTTATACCCTTCATATAAACTTTAACATGTCAAAAAATTCAATGTTCTATTTCTTTTACGCATACAAGACAATTTCATAATTATCAGCCAATCCTATGGTTGCGCGAATCCTATGGTTGTTAGCTCTACCATTGACCATCCCGTTTCGTGATTCTTTTCTTGCAATGTGCACTGTGTCTGTGTTTGTGATAAACAATGACAATGATGTTTGGGAAACCAGTTTCACTGAAGTTGGCCCACAACTGGCAATGAACCCGGCCCCAAAGAGAAGTCAGTCGCCTGATTTATCTGGGAAGTTACCTGGAAAACATTTCTTATTCACAGCTACCAAGGATTTGGCAAGACATGTAGTAGTGTCTTACAGCCGACGACAACAGAGCTGCGGACGACAACAGAGCTGCGGTTTCATTTTCAAAGCCTTTTAAGTGTGTCTGCACTCTCGAAAATATTCACACCAAGTTGTTTTCTCACACTTGTGTGTGCAAACAAAGTCAAATAGTGTGATAAACATCGGTAATCAATTGATAAACTGAACCGCAGCTCTTTTGTCGTCCGCAGGTCAGTTGTCGTCGGCTGTATAATATTTGCTCTCATAGGCCGATTGCGGGTCGCCATACTGCCCCATTGAAAACAAAATGCCGGAACTGCACAATTACAATCGGAAGTGCACAAAAAACTCTCTAAAATCTAATCATTAAAAAAAACAAGATGGTAACCCGCAATCGGCCTATTGAAAGAGGTTTCATGAGTGTGACTGTGAGCCATGGCAAAGTGCGATTGCAGGTGGGTTACGGTTGTGGGTTACCAGGGCGATACGAGTGTTTACTAGTATGAACATCGGATGTTGTGAATGTGTGTTCATATGAGCGTATTTTCAATTGACATAAAGTGGAAATCAAGACGTTCAACTCATTTTTTTATTTCCACAGCTGACAATATCCAGTTTAATAATTTCTCTGCTCAAAATGTTTAAAATTTGACTTGACCAGGTACCGTTGACTTCTAATGGGGCCCAGGTCCACCTGACCATGGCAAGGCCAACTTCACTGGTATTCTTTTCTTGCCCATATTTATTTAATCTATAGTTGTTGGATCAGTTTCTCATTACTACCACCTACCATGGTTTATAGCGTGTAGCTTGGGTTTGGACATTTTTAACAGTTAAACAACATACTGGACAACCCATTGTCACTGATAGTCTGCTGTGTGCAGAGATCTGTTCCTGAGAACCATTGCTGTCAGATTGAATTCTCTGCTAATTCTCACTGCTTTAGTTTCAACATTTGTGATCCAACAGGTTTCTCTTGTGCCTTGTACAATGCATTCTAGGATAGATTTGTAGACACAATAGCTATTAATTTGATGACACCATTCTGTATGCGATGAATAAAATACATAAATATATATTATGGCAACCAAATGCACATACAAGAAAAAAAAATCAGTTTAGGACTCTTGGGGGGCCGATTGCAAAATTGTCTCATTATGTTTGAGTTTGACAATAATTTCATTGAGATAAATTTAACTAGAATGTGAATAACATTAAAGTTTTCATGATTGAAAATAATTGCACTTATATGTGACAATATGTAAATTGGCAATTGGTCTATGATATTTAAATACTGACTTTCCCATTGAGTAAGGCAAGTTTCTTGTTAGGCCAGTATCCTTGTTTTTTCCTTGTTGAAAACTCCATTAATTACTGAGCTGAAAATAAAATATTTAATATTGGAGCTAAAATTGCACAACTTCAATCTGACTTTTTGTCTTGAATAATGTTTTAATTTCGTATTGTGAAATTTACATCCAGAGAGAACTAAATTGTTCATATTCTGATCATTATTATTACTATTGTCTAGTCAGGTTTCATATAGATCATGGAGGAAAACTGATCATGGCAAATCTATATAGTATATAGCATGAAAATAAGCCAGAGCATCCACTTTTACATTTGCCTATGCTACATACCACATCCATGAATTTGTTGCTTTCTGCCTTGCAAAAATCTTGTACAAGGAATAGATGTCCCTTTGACATGTTAAATCAACCACCCTATTCCAGAGATCAAAGAGCCAGGCAAATAATGATGTCTGCTCATGCATTTGGTACAAGTCAATAAATGTTTGAAAATGTGTATCATGTTTAATGCTGATCAAACCTGATGACTTTACTTTTTTTAATTTATATGATATACCATACTGTTTTATTTCATTTCCGATGTTTCATCTCCAGTTTTATTCACTCGATGATGCGCAGTGATGGCAGTACACTCCTGTTACTGCAATATCTTGTTAAATATCCTATTAACATAGAGCATTAGTTTTGAAAACATTACACACATGCTTATAATTGTAACAATGATTATATGATATTAAAATATATGTTGGTACTTGTTTATATTTGTAGAAAGTAGATGACCATCGTCGGAAGTGGGACAGAGAAGAGTATGAGAGAGTTGCCAAGGAGAGGATTGAGGAGGAGCAGGCAGCATTACTCAAGCCTGATAAGAAAGAACCTCCTCCGAAACGAGAGCTTCTAAAACCTAGGGAATATAGGGTAAGGTTACCTCCCAACCTTTAGGAATGTGCACACTGAACTGGGGGAATTGAAATAGGACCAGTGTCATTTCCCTTACTGTAAAACCTCTATCAAAATATCTTTCAAAATAAACAGGCATCCTGCATTATCAATATTTTTTTGATATCAAATAATTAAAATTCGTAGCATGCATAGTTTTGCATAGTTTTATTTTGAAGATAATTTTAAAATTTCAAGGGAGATCACAGCACATGTCAAATACTTGTCACTGGCAAAGAGTTTCATTGTGTTTATAATTATACATTTCCCTAACAGGTTGATTTAGATTCCAAACTTGGAAAAACTCAGGTCATTACAAAGACAACTCCTTCTGCACAACAAGGAGGGTAAGTAAAATGTTGATTTGCTCCAGAGCTGGGTACTTTATATATATATATATATAGATATATATGTTAAATTGATTCAAAGTCATTTCACAAATATAACATATTAATAGAGTACTAGACTAAGTGTGTATAAGCAACAATAAATTCCTTCATATGTTGTTATGGCTATCTCTTTCCAGTTACTATTGCAATGTATGTGACTGTGTTGTTAAAGACTCAATCAACTTTTTGGATCATATCAATGGCAAAAAGCGTGAGTACTCTTCCTTTATTAGCAGACTTTCGAGAAAAAAGGTTCAGGACAATTTAACATTCATGAAAAAGAGGGGTTAATTTTGCCATTTATTAAAAGGATATGGGCTCAATCACTTTATGAATTCAATGTACTGATTCCACATGTTCATTGCACCAAAGAATAGTACAAGTCGCACATCTAAACTTGTAGAACTTTACAAGACACATTTAGTGGTACCACCTTTCACAATGTCATGACATTTTCAGTGTTGTTCAACTTTAATTTTTGTTTAACTGATACATCTGAGATTGAAATCAGTAGCCGTTCTTCATTTTCCAACTTAAGGTCTAATAATACTGGTTTAAAAAGGATAGTGATGTGTGGACAGAACATATTATCAGATATGACAAGTGTGAAAATGTCATGAGTTGACAACATCTTGGTTAATATTTCCTTTTGATGTCACCTTTGAGATTTCCCTTCCAGACCAACGTAACCTGGGTATGTCCATGCGTGTGGAGAGATCAACACTGGACCAGGTGAAACAGAGATTTGAGATGAACAAAAAGAAGGTCGAAGAGAAAAAGAAGGAATATGATTTTGAAGAAAGAATGAAAGAATTACGAGAAGAGGTAAGATAGTCGATGTGATTTGTTCTTCTGCACTGTGCTTATGGCGACTATGATTTTTATGATTCAATTCACAGAAAATACAAGTGTAACCAAAATGAAACTTCTTGAAAAAAAATTTAGAAAAAATAGACTCAAAATAGAGACTAAGATTTTAAAATTAAAAAAAAATTCTGGTTAGAACATTGAAATGTCTTGTTCTTTTGCTCTTTAGGAAGATAAACAGAAAGCTTACCGAAGAGAGAAGCGGAAAGAGAGAAAGAGAAAGGCTGGGGATGCTGACCTTGACCAAGAAGGCGACAATGATATTGGGGCCCTTATGGGATTTTCAGGATTTGGTACTTCCAAAAAATGATCAGCAAAAATGTTCTTTTAACAATTAAACACAATACTGGATACTTAATTCCAGACTATTTTAAAAAGAACTTGGCAATGGCAAAATAACGGATAAGTGGCTTTCATTTTGGAATCTGAAAATACACTGCCGGACAGAGTGTGACAATGTTTACAGTTGAAATAAAAGTCAGCCACTATTTTACAAAGAGAATGGGTACAATTCATAAGCATTTTTATATAGAAATAACATAATATTTGCAGCAACATTCATTATAAGGTACAGAAATTAAGGCCATGAAATAAAAGGTCCTGTTTCCTGTTACCAGGCGGGTCAGAGCTCATACGTATGACCTTGTGATGAAAATCTTTTTCTATTCCTGCATATGTGTGCAATGCTTCTGTGTCATAAATAAATTTCACCTACTGCATTTCTTTTTTGACAATTTTAATATATTTTAAAGAAAAAAAAACATGCCTGCTGAGAGAAATTTTATTATGCCATTGACAGGAACAGGACTTTTTTATTGGTCTCCTTAACATGATAAAACAAAGGAACTGTAACATTAATGTTTTGACTATGTAATGTACAATATTCATAACGTGTTGTAAATAAATGACATTCAAAAAAGATTGGCAACTTATTGGAATTGTTTAAATTTCATTTTAAAAACCTCAAAGATACCAAACAGATTATATTAATCATTAGTTTTTGTTACTGGAACAAAAGCCGAGTCAAAGATATCAGTTTGGGAACTGGAGTTTTTTTTATTTTATTTGTCTTGGATGCTTGGGTACATGTTTGACACATATATTATGTGTTAGGTCCAGAAAAGATTTTGGAGCATTTTTTGGCCAACTTTAAACCACCATGTTTTCAGTGCTTTCACAGCTTGGTTACCACTAATACAAATGATTTTGTTGCAAACACAATATATTTGTGTACCTGTAAAATGTATTTGGAAGAATACCCGATTCAACTTTTTAATCTCCTACACTGGTTCCATACCAAAGACTTTCCTCTCAAAATTTGGTATATTCTTTTAAGGAAATGACACAACATGGTTGGTTTTATCTCTGGTTTGGCTTGCTTAATTTACTGTATGAACAACCTTTTCAGCATCATTAAGGCTATCTAAGTTCATTTTTAAGCTAATCACTGGGAGTATATTCCTTTCTTTTTCTGATAAGTGGCTTGCAACGTTTGCATAATGGTAAGATGCAACATTTATAAACTTTGAGCTGGGATGACAGTTAGGATTTTCCCATGATTAATCCCTACTCTGCCTCATGGCTGTTGAAAATGTACCAGACACGTCATGATTTATCGGTTCCCTCAATCCACCAATTATGCAGTCTTGCTGTGTAACTCTAGGCCAAATAATTTTGGATAAATTTCTATCTGTTAAAATGTGCTTTTTGTCACAGGTGTGAAGGCAAATAATTTGTTATGGTGATGCCAAGATCCTAATATGAACTGAGTTTGTCGTAAATAATGATACTGATACAGATATTCCTAAATTCGTAATTAATAATATTGTTACAGATATTCTTACATTTAATAAGCCACATTATTTTTTGCTGTAATTTGCAATAAATTTTAAAGTATTATTGAAAAAAAAATACAAAAAAAACCACAAAGATGTTTACATGTCATTCCATCTTCAAGGTGTAAAGAATAGATAAACAAGAAAGACTTTTTTAAAAAAAGAATTCCCCAAATATCAAATGGCCTGGCCCACAGAGAACTGAGTCAGCTTTCAGTGTGTGTATTTACAGTGACTGCCAACTGTCTGAAACCAGCAGTTGGACATTTTTAACCTAAAGCAAACCTTGCTGTACTAATTGCAACCACTGAATGTAGTGTTTCACACATCATCTTGTATTCCCACTTCCTTTCAAAATGTTAAAAGTGTTTTATTTGTTTTCATGGCTTGACTGATGTTGTCACTGTGGTGCACATGCTGTGAGAGGCTGGAAGCTAATGAGATTCTTGTTGGCTGGCCGTACACCTACATCTATAAGTTTACTTGGCAAAACCAATTGACATCTCACCCCGTAAATCTTGCCAGATTTGTCTGCCTAAGATGCGTTTGATTATGAAAATCTTATGTGACATAGGCAATCTTTGTTTCCAAGCAAATTTGCGAACTGCTGAAAGAAGGAAATGTTTACAGCTTGGAGCGCCACCATCGTAAACTCACTACATGAGAGTATGAATCAAATGCATCACAGAATGACATGTACACAGAAAAAACTTATCAGCCCTCATCATTTCTGATTGCTATATATGCAATTCGTTACAATATAGTCCTATTATTACTTATATTTATTATTGCCCAAAGAGTTGCATACAAAAAATACATTTTATAACTTTAAGCTGTCAAAACTGGTTTATTGTTTCTGGGTGCGGGGTTGGTGCTCGAAAAGCCATGTCACAGAAATAACCCACAGTACAATGTTGGGTTGTTTTATTGACAAAGAAATTGGTCAGATCTTTCAGAACTAAAATAACCATAAATACTTTTGTTTATACCCATTTTCATTTTATCATGACCAGAAAAAATACATTTTCTCTTTTATTTAAATGATGATATTGCACTATTCTGAAGTGGAGGCATTATTTTGCAATTCTGTAAGCTGCTCATTTTTGTTTATTTTTACATTAAATGTCTATTGACATGAATAAAAATATGAATCAGAGACTGCAGACCCTCTTTGGCTTCTAGCAACAGTGAAAGGAGGAGAAATTATGAGCTATGAGACGGGAGTCTTTTTAAAAGACCGGTCCTTTTTCCTAAAATTGAAGATCACCAACAAATTTGAAATGTTCCTAATAAAATTATAAATGTTGCATTTCAATATTCCTGGCCAATACATTTCTATTCAGCTTTCAAAAATGTTAAGATCATGGCCATCAATTATGGAACAACATTATGGGACAAAAAATACAAATCAATAAATACAAAATTGTCAAAACATTTAATTTTAATACTCATAAGATACATTATGTCTTTTTGCTAAGATTTTCAGAGATCAGGTCATATAACTTTAAAATGTAGGTCAAGGTCACCAACATTTTGAAACATTGGTAAGATACATCCATGGTTTCAATTTGTTGTAAACTTATGGCATTCACAAAATGTCCAGATAACTGGTCACATGACCTTAAATGAAGGTCAAGGTCTTCAACAAGTAGTCCATTTTGAGACATTGATAAGATGCATCCATGGTTTAATATGGCAACGCTAGTTCCAAAATATTTTCAGAGATCAGGCCACTTTACCTAATAATGTAGGTTGAGGTCACTGACAACAAGCACACTATTCAAGATCTTCATATGATGCATCTATGATTTAAGGTTGTAAAAATAAACGTTACTTGTTCTAAAGTTATGGGGTCATAAAAAAGGGAAGATGCCTCGATGATGCGGGCTCAGACAATACACAGTCAACAAAAATTGCAGATGGGTAAAAATACCAATGAAATTAGAATTGTGCTTGGAACACACATGTTCAAAGTACAATATTTAATTAAATAAACCACACAATGATGCAAATTAATAAAATTACTAATCCAAGAGTTAACTGAACTGAATAAATCTGCATGGCAAGGTAGAAACTATTAAACAGATTTGGGCTAGTAAAGCTGGATTAGTGATGAAATGCACCCCTTGATGTTTTGTTACATCTTTATTGGTCTGATATTCTTATTTTTGATTTGGACATTAAATAGACCAGAAGATGTCCATGTCTTGTTTCTGGTCTAATGATCAGTAAAACAAAATCACTCATTAGCTGCCAAGTTACAAAAATACTCCACAGAAAAAGGGATTTATTGCAAAATTAAATTTCAACAAATACCCTGTGTGTCAGGCCAAATTTTTATTTTACTGTCACAAGAAATAAGACTTCTTTCAACCTGGCCTTATTGTGGTCATGAGTAAACCTGATAAAATATTGTGTGAATATCTAATAAATTAGGACTAACATAACATAAATATCTACATATAATATATGGCAATATACAATGTTTTCCAGATTTCCATGTGAAGAGACTTCTGGTTATCTTAGCTTGACATCATAACATATTAAAAACAATCTTTAATTCAACATATTTCCAAAGGTTTTGGTGAAGAATTTCATGACATTTCAGTTCATTATTTACTAAATATTGACAAAATAACTTTAAAACTGCTAAAGATATGAGGAAAGTGATCTCATTTTTAGTCATTTTTTTCTTATATTTGAGAACAGTTTTCTATAAACTTATTTGGGCAATAACCTTACTTTTATGGTGATAGCAACATCTATCACCAAACAAAGATTTGAGGGAAATATCTCAACAAAGACCATAAACAATTTGCTTATGAGCCCTCTGCTGTCAATCGGCCCAATAGCCTGAGACATCAAAATCTGTGCACTCTGTTTGCAGGCCATCAAATCTGCTTTTCACATTTTAGCCCACAAATGAACATGAAAAATAAATCTTTTGTAGTCTTCTGGAGTTTTCTCACATTTTCACATTCATATCTGGAGCAAAGACATTTGGATATTCGTCATCAGTTGGAATCAAACATTTTTTTTGTCACACATTAAAGTGACATAATCAGGTCACAGAACGCCATTAAGTGACCATTTTATGCCAAGCACAAGGTATAAAAGACCTTATCTGGTCACATTTATGCATGACTAAATAGACGCTTGGCTCTTGACAATATTCTACACAAACAAAGATATCAGTATACAATATGTATACGTTCTTGGTGATATATCTAAAGTCTCATACATGGCATATGATATACTTTCCAAAATTGTATACCAAGTCCTTTCAATATAAAACAGTTTTTCTTTTATGTTCACAGAGACGACAGAGCTCTGTGATTTTTCCTATCTCATTTGAGATCTGGCCGCTTGACATTGGCCTTGTCTCCTCGACACTTGGGGCAATACCACTTGCCTTTGGGTTTAGTTGTGAGACTAACACAGTTAAAATGGAACCATTCTATTGCACAGTTCTCGTAGTCACATCCGATCATTTCTCCGTATGACACCTGCTCGCACAGACAGTACGTGGGCTCATCTGGATCAATGGGTTCATAGTTGGGGGACTTCCCTTCCTCTTTCTCCTTCTTTACCTTCCTTTTCTTTTTCTTCTTGGGTTTGTCTTTCTCTTCCTGTTAAAATAGAAAAAAAAATGGTTTCGGTGAGTATATTTCTAATTGTTAAGCTTTGGAACTTAACTTAGCAAAATATCTCTGCCAATTATTTCTTATATGCCCAGAGGTATTAAATTTTCTTATATTTCATTAACATATCTCTCATGCTGATAGTCAGTAGTAACTGACTTCTTTGAGATTTAAGAGTTGGAAACCTGGCACCATTGGTAAATATAATACAAATGTAGTTTTGGCATCATAAAAAATTGATAACCTTTATCATTATAATTAATTAAGGCCTGAAAAATTAAGGCTGCATAGCTATATTAGAAGGAATTTTGACCTGCATACTTTCCTCTTCAATATAGCAAGAATATGCTAGTTAATAGCATGTTAGAAGTTGAGGCTTTCTCCCATCAGCTCTTTAATTATGTTGATTTGTTTTAAACATTGCTAGTTATGATAAGCCAGAATGAGGTTACATACAAGACTTACTTTCTTCTCCTCTTCTTTGGACACTGAGTCCCGGTGTGTGCGCTGTCGTCTCTGTCTCTTCACGGCCTGTCTCTCAGGCTTTTCTTCGGCTACCGGCTGGACCACAGTCACAGCTTTTGTTGTCTTGGCAATGGGGGCCTGAACTGGTTTGGGTGTGTCCTCCTTCTTCTCTGGTGGTAGAGTGCTGCCTGGGTCTGTTACAATAAAAGACCATCTTGATTAAAGGACTCAGTAAATTAAATAATGCAGTTAAAAAACACATCAATATTTCAATAGTTTTGCTTATTTCATTTATCATTTATTCTATATATGAAAAGAAAATCATTTGGAAGTTGTTTCTCTCAGGTTTTAAAACTTGTAGTAAAACATACATTGTAAAGTAAGATATCTTTAAAGGTAAATTGGTAAAAACATCCATACTTACCCAGGTTTTCCAAGTCCTGTTCTAGCTGTCTTGTTCTATTTTCAATATGTTCAATTATCTGTGCCACGATAGATAGCTTTTCATCACCAATTTCTTGACATTTGACCAGACCTCTTTGGATTTGAATCAATGACTTCTTTTTTTGGTGAGCATCCAAAACTGACAGATAACTTTCCTGATTGGACCTGATATCCTTCAAGTGGTCTGGAAAAAAATAACAAGTTATTACAAAATGACTATTTCCGCAACATTATTTTTAAATATTATATCATAACAAGTCGTTTTAATTTTCAATATTGTGGAAGCTTTAAGAAAAAAATCAGGATTGCAAAAGGAATACACTGATACAGTAGATATTTCACAAAAGTATGAAATTTAAATGTATTCTAATATTTGTAGATTGATATTATTTTAAAATTTTAATTTGGCTCCAAAATTAGATTCTATGTACACATAACATTTAATATTTTGAGTGTTCCAAAAATTAAGACATCCAATATACTGTGCCATGAGTTTTTAAATGATTTTTTTCTGAAAGATTGAGATGCCACCACATAAAAAAATGTTCCTAATCCTTGCATCATCCTTTATTACATAATATCATTTAACTGGGTCACACTAACACTTTGTGGGCTGCTGCTCAAGTAATACCTTTCCAGAGTATACAACACTCCTTTCAAAACCAGCAGCAGCTCAATCAATGGCAATTTTTAGCACTGATGATTCAAATGTAGGTCAAAAGTCTTCCAGCCAGGGCAACTAGCTTAATTTAATTGTTTACATAGAAGCAGCTGTACTGAATAAAGATAGTCATAATAATGCGACAATAGAGTGCTATACAAGATATAAGGATGGGATCTGATCACTGCCCTACTTTTGCCTACAACCCAAATGTTCAATGGATCATTTCCAGGCTGCATAATGATATAATGCAAACTTATGTACCCAGCTAGCAAGGATCAAAGGATCAATCCCCACCTTGTCCTTGATATCATGCAACCTTATATAACTTAAAAACAAAGTATCATGAAGTCTGAAAGATAATTTCTGGAACATTCCACAATATGAAAATATAATGACATAGAATAAATATGCATGTATATTTGAGACTGCAGTGTCCCATGTTTCAAAAATACTGACTTGATGTTAGACCTGAGTCTACTATTTGATATGTGGGACCAGGGCATACAAAAGTACTGCTTGATAATTTCCTATTCCACCTTATTATAAATGATAATAACAAGATACTGATCAGAGGAGACATAAAATGAATTGTGCTATTTAATAATACAATAATGGCTTGTTTTGTCAAAGTTATTAAAAAAATAAAGAGACTCATTGAAGGGACTATATATTGATCTTTGCTGTCAGGGGCTCATTTCTGTTTTTCCATGTTCTGTTTGAAGGTAGGTGGTGCTTTTAACAGATCCTGACCAAAAAATCAATGGTCAACCTCACTTCATACTCTGCTTTTAGAAAGATGAATATATTTGCCATCTAATAAGTATTGTTCAAAATACCCTAGTTTGATACATATTTTTTATGATTTTTTGGAGGTGAGGCTTTACTATGGTTTTCAATGGGGCATTGTAATAGTGGTCCATGGCTTGATGTCCATACATGAATTGAGTTTACTCCTGGTCTTCCTGATGGGGACTCTTTTTCCATATGGTGGCAGCACTGCACAGAAAACAACTAATATGGGGATAAATGTGATGTGATGTGTGCATGTGATGTGTGGACATCAAGTCAATCTTAGTTTCTCATTCTTATGACTTGTCAAAATAAATAATTAAATGACTACAATTGGTCAAAACTTGGCACTGCTAAAATGCATATGGCCTAAAATTACTTGTATAATGCCAAATATAAATTTACTCATAATCTAATAAGACCCCAGTCCCTCTCAAATGGCTCCAAACTCAGAAAATCTCCTTTAGATTTTACCATAAAGTACAATTTAATGTTGAAATGAGAAAGTGCAAAGTTGGCAATTCCAATTATGAGGTTATTGGCACTGCCCAATAGGGAATGTTTGAATAGGGGAAATAGTCAAAACCGCCAGTCACCCAAGATATCATGTGATGTATACTCGTGCTGGACCAGTTACCGCGGACGAAGTAGGCCGCTGTAATCGGCGGTTATTGGTAGCGACGGAAAACTGGTCCCTTGCGAGTATATCTGTCTTGCACCCAGTAGGAATCGTGGCCCAGTAGGAATTCCTACATTGTGCAACTGCCCAAAGTAGGAATTCCTACTTTGTGCAAATAAGTAGGAATTTTAAGATATATTAATAACTGAGATCAATGGATGCGGCCAATATAATTGCAATGTTTATAAGTTTTCTATTAAATTTTGTATTTAAAAAAAATAACAGATGCTTCCTGCTTAATTGGACGTTATTGGCATTGGAGAATGTGGTTACACATTTGGATTGACTCGTACATTATAATGGAAATATGACATATTTGGAAATAGAAATGTTGATTGTCACTTTAATTTTACAAAAAATGTACAAACATTTTTTTTTTTAAATATTTGTGTCTTAATGATACGTTTACAGGCTCACATCCAGATATCTGCCTTTTTGCCAATCAGAAATGTACTGATAAAATCATATTTTATTATGCACACAGCTGATATCAGTGCATGCATGCTCATATCATTATAATTATTTTTATAACAGTCCTATGTTCATAAAGTCCAACATTCATAAACCTCCTCAATGACCTCATTCAGCTTCCTGATATTTGGATTCTTGAATATTCCTACTTATTTGCGCAATGTAGGAATTCCTACTTTGTCCTGCACAATGTAGGAATTATTCCTACATTGTGCAAGATTCCTACTTTGCGCATGACATATCCATCATTCTATTCATCAATTTGTTATTTTATTAAAATTAAAATTTGTATGCCAACATTGATTTAAAATGATTGGCAATGAATCCATATCCATACCTAACAAAAATAACTGATATGTGACACTGATTCAAGATATATACAAAGTTCCCGAAGAGCATTTTTCTCAATAGTAGACCCACCATTTGTTTCAGAATCCAACTCCCTCAGCTGAGACACACTTCTTTGCAAATCATCTGGCAGGTTTTCCATGCAGTCCAGGTAGTTTTCAAGATAGGTGGCTGAACATAGCGCTTCCACCGCCGCCTGATTTAGCATGCTCATGCTGCCCATTTAGCAGTGACCAAATCTTTAACTAAAGTATAATTTCTCACCCACAAATCTATGAACATTAAAGAAATTATACAAATTTTGTTGTTTTCCCTCCGGTTGTTGAACAGCGACCTCGTTTTCAACTTGACCTACTTAGATCCATTTCCGGTCTAGAAGGTGAAGGTCGAGTTTGCATGCGACAACTGAAAGTTGTGTGGAAAAATTTGGTGAAACAATCGCACTTTTCTTCGGATCGAGAGTGATCTGAAGATGGAAGAGATTACATTTAGTGCGAAAAGTATACGTGAACCAGAATAGCATGTCAAGTTTGTTGTCATTCATTTATAAACCTTGTTTATCAAGGTGGACAAGTCTATCATGTAACGTCAAGTTTGACAGATTGAAGGTTGTAAGATGTCAAACATGTCATAAGTCAGCGTCGTTCAATACTACGCATGCTATTCGATATGTGAACACCAAAACAGAACCAGAAAAGTCGTATAAGACACCAAACGGCGATGATATCAGTTTAGAACAAGGTGTCAGACTGTCAAGACAGGGCTGTTCTGACAGTGTTGACAGACCCAAACCTCGAAGTCAAACACCAATTCACAAACGTGCCAAAGCAAAAGAGAGAGATTGGATGTTACCGGAAGGATATGACACCGGCATTCAAGTGTATAACACACTCACCAGAAGAAAAGAACCGATGATCCTGCCTCAGGGACGTATGGCAACATGGTGAGTTGACATTCCAGTCAAAATTCTCACACAAATAACATTCCGTTTTTTTCAGATGTTTGCAGAATATATCATATGTACCAGAGTAGTTTGCATTCGCTGATTCGATGCACTCATTCCTCTCCTATTTCACAACAAAATTACAGAAATATCTGTTTTATGTGGGGGACAAATACTTTTGAAACCACCACTGGCACCAGTCAGTATCATCAGATATTTAAAACAGAGATTGGAAAGAACAGGTCTGCCACTAGGTGTCAGTGCGGTGCACTATCCAACTCTCACATGTTCATGTGTGAGATGAAAGAGAATAGTGAACACATTCACAGGCATTCTGAGTAAATAACTAAATTTTAAAGAATTATACAAGGGTATCCCAAAGACGTCTGTCTCATTTGACAGACATCTGAAAGATATCCCAAAGACATCTAATTCTCTTGACAAGCTGGCCAAATGGCCACATGTGGGAAACATGAAGCGGCGAAGGTGGTGCCGCCACGAAATCGGTTCACCTGAGCGATAATGCAGAACTTCAGCTTGTTTCCAATTTCTGTGTTAAATGTGTATTGAATTTGTTGGAAATATTTTTGATGAAATTAAAAGAAGAATGAGGGCATCAAACTTGAGTGAGAACTTTTAGTGTTCCACTAACAATCATCAAAATTGACCAGTATTTTATCATTGCATAACTCTCTTTGTGATATCAATAAGCTAATCTCTTTAAGTTCAAAATGTGAAGAGAAAATAAAAAGGAAAAGTAAAAAATAGTGCAGCAAAAATCACATAATATAGAGTCTTTAAAAAAGAAACCAGATGTAAGTTTTTTTTTTAAATTAAAGTAAAATGAAAAACAAACTAAACAAATAAAACGGGTAAAGTAGGATGAATTTGAAAAAAGGCAGTAACAATTTATATGTACAAATAAATCTATGGGAAAGAATTGATACAAAGATATCACTAATCAATATAACAATGTAGAAATAGACAAATTAAAAAAAAACAAATAAACAAACCTATCAAACATAATAAATTAATAATGATAGAATATAAAGGCAACTTGTTTGTGTTGTTACATCCATGGGTCATGGTGCATTTGGTTAGAGCGCCAGCATATTACTACCAGTATCTCTCTGGTGATCCAAAGGTCATGCTCATGGGTGGCCTTGACCTAATATCATGGGTGACCTTGACCTGATATCAAAGGCAATGAGTGGTATTACATGTGAGCACTGAGGGTAATAGATAGTAGGATAGTATTTTCAATAGATGGAAATAGGATGGATGTCTGTGTCAAATTTTACATCATTTTCATTTGATTTAGTGGTTCATCTTCAGAGTATGTCAGATGATTCCAAAATATGTGATATTCTGTTTAATGGCTATTACTTCTCAGAGTTGAAAACATTTACTCACCAAATTGTTAGATAAGTGGAAGTGCGAACAATAAATAAAAATGTCTGGTGTTTCATGTGCGTTGGATGCTTTTCCATAATAACAGTGGACTTAAAGGTTATAAGAAGATATCAGAAGACTAGATCTCTGATAAATTTGATTTGAGAAATCTAGACCCAGTTTTAAAAGTTACAAGATTTTTTTGTGCTTGTAATTCTAAAGGTTTATAAATCTGATATATTTTTGATACAATATACGTCTTGTGCAGAGGTGAAAATGGAATCAGAACTAAAATGGCAATTATAAAAACCTAATAATTAAAGTTTACATCCTGCACATAGATGGAGGGCAAGGATCTGGTGAACATATTGGTTCACCAATGATTAGAGTCTGCATGGTTCGAAATGTTGCTTGCCCATTGCATTTCTTGAACAGTCAAACAGGGTAACAGGGCAAGCTTAAATTTTATGGGTAAATATGACCACATAGAAATCACATGGGTATTCATAAAAGTCAAAATACTTGACCCAGAAATGTGAAGTTTTATAAGCTACGTTCATATTGTCAGCCATTCGCAGATTAACTTAGACAGGCATCTTGATAACAGGTTCTTATTTATGATTTCAGGTATGCTTGTGGACCGACAGTATACGATCATGCACACATAGGACATGCCAGGTAAATCAGGCTTGGAAACCAAATCAATTAAATTTATTCAAAACCCAAATGATGATTATGGAGAGTGTGAATATTCTCATGCAAACAGCAGCTCAGGTTTTCATAGTATAATTTTTTTTAAGGAGGGGGGATGTTTTATCACTATATTAATGGCAAAAGGAATTGAAGTAACATGTACCGTATTTACTCGAAAATAGTATGAGAAATTAGCACCCAAACCTTTAATCAATGTTTGGGTGAGTCATCTTATACACAAGGGCAACCTGTGGACGGTGATTTCCTGCACCTCCAGGCGTAATAAACTTCGCTCATACTGTCCAGATACAAACTCCCCTAATGGTGATATAATTAAAATCTGTGTCTTTTAATAGACATAGAAATATTCTACCACATGTAAACAGTAGTCCGCCTAATAAGTGAAAATTTATCCACAAGAAAATGCAAGTTTAACAATGCTTTAACACGCATACGCAATACAAGGTTGCCATTTTGAAAAGCGGAAGCGGCGGGGAGAAGCTCTTATTTTTGGCACAAAAATGATTGGAGGGCCACCACAGTGTATTAACTCGCATTGAAAGAGTAATATATTGTACAATGATGGATCCCTGACAGTACATATTTACGTTTTACTTTCAAAATGGCCCCCAAACTTGAATGGTAGCACTGCCGATGTCTCAAGAAAAACTGACTCGTTCTATAATCGGAAATTGGTCTTTTCAAGCAAAATAACATCAACTTGGGGGGTCATCTTATACAAAGTGTCATCCTTTTTGGAGTAAATACGGTACTCTATGCAGTAGGCTGTCATCTGAAAAGTGCCTTTTTTAAATTTTAATTTCTCTCCAATGTCGTTGATATAGAGTAGAAATAGTATATGCCCAAGTTGCGAGTAAATATGGTATATGTGGTTTCTTAATTGTGACAATGAAATATGTTTGAACTTAGCTACATCATTGCAGTTCCTATGTGAGAACAGACATCATCAGGAGAATCATGCAGAGACACTTTAACATAGACATTGTGATGGTGATGGGAGTGACAGACATTGATGATAAAATCATCAAAAGAGCAAAAGAAGTAGGTATTTTTGTCTTGGCAGGCAAAAGCATATGAAAATACACAACATCACTTCTTTACTCATATGTACAAAAATGCATAAACAGTATTGATGTAATCTATCAAAGGGATTGCCAATCAGTGGAAAACCAAAGAAATATACAACCAGATTTCAACAATGTTTTTCTCATCACTCATAATACTGCTAATCTTATGATAAGAACTTTATCAATTACAATACTTCAGTGAAATCTTGTATCTTTTCTGTGTCACTGTTGATTAATGCATAATTTGTATTGTAAAAAATGGACAGATTTCATGTTAATACCAGTCATTTCATAAGATAGTAATGGTGAAATTGCAGGAGAAAATAGATTTCCATCAGGTATCAAGGACCTATGAGACCACTTTCTTCAAGGATATGGACTCGTTGGAGGTGCTGGCACCAACCGTCAAGACTCGTGTGACACAGCATATTCCTCACATCGTACACTTTATACAGCGCATTATCAACAATGGACTTGCTTACAGGACTCCTAGTGGTAGGTCAATGCCATGTAACATCATGATAAAGAAAGATTTATTTCATGTCAATCTGTATACCTGTGACAATTAAAGAATGCATGTATTTAAAAGTATCTGTTTTAATACAGGAAATGATATCCATAGGAATCAGTGGTATTATGAATATTCATGTACTTTTAAGTTCATTTTTTTGAACTGACAAAGGGAGTAAATAACAAATGGTGTGTTGCAGGAAGTGTATATTTTGATGTTCAGGCATATGGTAGGTATGGAAGGTTGTGGACACATAGTCTAGACACTGCCATAAGAAACACAGTAGACCATGAAAAGAGAAATCCCCGGGATTTTGCATTGTGGAAAGCCGGGAAGCCAGGAGAGCCATTCTGGGAGTCGCCATGGGGACAGGGCAGGCCTGGCTGGCACATAGAGTGCAGCACCATGGCAAGGTAGAACAAATCTTTATAACTACTCGGCCATTCATCTTTTTGATAACTCATATATATTTTCATAAAAGAATAAATTTCCTTTGTTTATTTTTTTTCTTTGAGAAATTTGTTACCATTTTTCTCCATAAAATGCTGATTGAAATATAAGATTTTCAACATTATATATGCTAGATTGGCAACTTATAAGTGAAATTGGAGATTGAAATGCAATTTTGTATCTAAGAGTATTGTCCTATGAGTACAATTTGTGGTGATGTTATTTCAGTGCTGTATTTGGTGAGAGGCTGGACCTTCACTCGGGTGGGGATGATTTGATCTTTCCTCATCATGAGAATGAGATGGCCCAGTCTGAAGCGTGCTTCGGCTGTAACCAGTGGACCAACTACTGGCTGCATACAGGTAGGGGATACAGTTTCCTTTGATTATCTACACTCTCATTAGTGAAGTGTATCAGATTTCCTTCTTTGAAAATTTACACTCATAATGGCTTAAAGCATTCATGAAACCACAGAGGTCACAGGCACTTTTATAGAGGTTTTGGATATGCTTAAATTACATGTGGCCATGAAACTGTGATACAATTAAGCTATCTCACTAAAGTCAACCAAAATACACTGACCATGGTTGTTGTGTTTTGATGAAGGTACAAAGTACTGCCTGTACTCTTTTGACCACCAGGTGGCCACATACCGTATCCGCTCGGGTTAGCGCCCATGGGCGGCTAATTGGGGACAAAGTAAAAGTGGGGGGTGGGCGTTTACCCAAGCATGGGCGTTTATAAAGGTCGAGAACAGAACAAAACCATCCATTATTGCGCAATATATTAACAATCGTTTTCGCGCTAAAAACAAGAGCCTCTTCCCGTCACTTCCGCCTTTCAAAATTGCGACCACGTGTTGCGTTGAGTCGTGTCTTCCTTGTTGACAGAAATGCTTTCACACGCGGATCGATTTTAATTGCATTTCAAATGATAAATAATGAAAACGCTTTGTTTTGAGGCTAAAATCAATGATGTGGAGAAATTGTCGACGTAATTGTGATAATATTAAGTACATACCTTTATTTATCATTTAAAACGCAATTAAAATCGATCAGCTACGGATATGAAAGTTCAATTTGACATGTTGGCCGCTCCACTTTTGTCTCGTGGGCACCCAGACGCTAAGATAAAGGACGTCACGTACATCGTATTACGTTTTGTGATAATATTGACATGATGGCGGACATCCAGGGAAGGTGGGCGTTTAATGATTTCTTCCTAAAAAGGGGGGTGGGCGTTAAGCCAAGCATGGGCGCTAACCCGAGTGGATACGGTATATACAATCATGTAACCTCTATTGTGGTCTGTCAAGGTGTTAGGCCTGTACCATTGGACAAACATTAATGGACAAACAGGGCTCTGTAAGCCAAATCACTCCATTATCCCAATTTAGGGTGCCCTACTGTTAGAAAGACTTTACTAAGCAGGTGTCTGCACAAAATCACTGGTCAGTTAAACAAAGTTTGTTGACAATGTACCCAATGGATGATTTGGATTTTGGTAGAAGACTTGTCCACTTTCAAATGGCACAGAAATATATGTAGGAGAAATATGATGGGTAATAACTTTTGATCACCAAGTTTAGGGTATAAACATATATTATGCAAGGAGGATGTGCTTGAAAACCTCATTTCATGAATGTTTTAAAAGAAAAGTTGTGAAGACAAAAATGAATTTTCGATTTCTCTGATTTCATGTATTTTTTTTACTCCAAAAGAGGCATATTATATAATAAAACTTCATCATTTTCAGGTCATTTACATCTTAAGAATGACAAAAACAAGATGTCTAAATCCCTCAACAACACTATCTGGGTTTCTGACCTACTTGAGAAGTACACTGCGAGTCAGTTCCGACTGTTCTGTATGCTGAGATCCTACAGGTCATGTAAGTATAATGTAAATAAAATGGATATTTGAGACTAAATACTCTGTACACAAAGAGATTCTATCCAATAGGTCACCTTAAACTCTACTCTTTGGAGAGGTCGTGAAATGTATACATCCCCACATATTTGGTTATTTTCAGGCATAGTTAGCAAAGAACAGGCTTCTATTTTCAGGATTAAATTTATTGCCCAATTTCATTATAAGAACAATGTTATTTTAAGATATAGATGTTATTCTCAGCAGCCATATTTTCTGAAAATATATATTTCAGTGGTTGAATACAGTGAGGAAGCAATGTTGAAAGCCGTGCGTATCCTGTCTGGGTGGTCAGCATTCATGTCCAGTGCAGATGCCTACATATGCGGGCAGCTCACTTGTCAGCCAATCAATGAAGCTCTCCTTGGACAAAGGTTGGTATATATATATATATATATATATATATGTGCACAGCTTAGCTGTCAACCCCCCAGTGTCAACCATACATTGAAGTGTTCCCCCAGAGAAAGCCTGTTCCCAATATCAGGCATTTCATAACTCTGCTTTTCTACAGATCCTATATGCTCCATCTGTTTTAATTGCATTGTAGGTAATTGATTTCCAAGAAAACTAAGAATGGAATGGAATAAAATAATGATATGCTTCAAATCTGGGCACTTTGTCTAAAGTTAAATTTGGGTACAGCTTAGGTTTTAATTTTCCAATATATTTTATTGGATGTCGCAAACTATATACAGAAACTATGAAACGTTATATAGATAACATATAGATTCACTTAAATGTTATATAGACAAAATAAATGAAATTTACTGCATTTGTCCCAACATTATCTTGTATATTTGTCAATAAAATGAATTATTGTTTGCTTATTTGATTTTTTCACATGTTTACAGTCTTGAGCTTGCCAAGCAGAAGGTGGAGACAGCTCTGGCTGATGATTTTGACACTCCCAAAGCCGTCCAGGGCATAGAAGAACTGGTGCACCTTGCCAACGTGGAACTCGGCAGAAAACTCACAGAAGAAGTAAGAATATCACCGAGTTGGTTAAATAAGCATATGTGAATTATTTCTTATCGATATTAAAATTTAACTATGATTCTCACTCACATCTATGACAATTTATGATATCAAACATGTTTTCCGAAATGCCAACTGGCTCTTAACCAAACTTAGAATTTCTTTTCTTGATTCAACAAAAGTTGGTTTATCGCTTATTTGTACATTTTTTTTCAGAACAAATTTTAAATCAGATATTTGATATCCTTCTGTAGAAATGTATTTTTTTCTTTTAACAATTTTTACCAGTCATTTTGCATCTGTTGTTTGAATAAGTTAATAATACCAAGGAATATGATTGACACATTTCAGGACGATGTCTTGACAGCAGCTCGTAGTCCGGGTGTGATAGCAGCCATCTCTACCTACATGGAGAGAATTATGGATCAGTGGGGCATCAAGGTTTGGAGCAGAAAGGTACTACCTCCCCATTACAACATAGATCAGTGATTTGATTACTTTCATATAAAGCTACATTTCACAGGGCGTCACATATTATTTGTGACATCAGGGCTTGACATACGCACTGGCCCGGTGGCCCGGGGCCACCAGATCCTCTGTTCGGGCCAGTGAATGCTCTGTTGTAGTGGCCCAGTTGGGCAACCATATTTTTGGTCTTTTAGTGGCCCAAACTATCTTGATTTTATTACTCTAATCATTATCCTAAGAACTTCGGGCCACCACTTCACATGCTCTGGTGGTCCAACTGGGCAACCAACATTTTTCTCTTTATGTCAAGGCCTGGACATGTTCTTGTAATTTGGAAATTATAATGTTATTATGGATAGTTACAGAAATATTAAACAATTCACACTCTACTGCATCTTAAAATTTACAGGAATAACATGTGGATAAGTTTACACCATTTTATCTTCCTGTCAGTCTCATATGATTCAAGAAATTTGAAAATTCTTATTTTACATTTTTTTTATATTTCAGTCACTTGAGCATACTGAGGCAGAGCAGAGATTTAAAAGTGTGATGGATAATTTAACAATGTTCCGCGGACAAGTTCGACAGTTTGCACTTGATGCCAATAATATCCTCAGTAAAACTGGTAAGAAAATGCTATACGTGTGCATTAAAATTTCTTGGTATATCGTTCATAGAGTAAAAATAAAACCTTTTTAGATGACAAATTATTCCCTTAGTTTATTTTCTTTATATTTTGTAAATGTTTGTAAGGAACATAATCTTTAGGTGATGGAATTCTATTTACTTTTATCTTTTCACGCCATAATCCAACCCAGAGAAGTCTCATAGTATTGAACTAGGGCATATTGTTAGAACTGAATAACAATATAGCAACTACCAATTTTCCCTCTCAATGTACATTTCTTAAAAATAAATATGCTGTTTTATTTATCACAATTTATTTTGCCACAAAAGAATGTATAAGAAACCGATTTAAAATATATTCACTAGGCATGCATTATAATAATTTGTGCAGTTATGATTATCTTTCCAGATATTTAAAATTTTATTTGATTATCATTAATACCAATTAGGAAACTATCTTATCAATTCAAAACTAATAGTTGTACATCAGTATGTTACTAGTAGTACTTCATGTCACTAGGTGGCAGTGTTATATCCCACAGTGCATTGCACCATGAGAGGGATCATCAGACACCTTATGTGACTATCTGCTGTCAGAGATATAAATTATTATTAGAGATAATAATAGAATTACCCAGAATATTGCTATCAGAGGAACCCAGAATATTGCTATTAGAGATACTGGTAATATTATTGTAAGAAACCTAGAATAGTGCTATCAGAGAAACCCAGAATATTGCTATTAGAGTTACCAGTAATATTATTGTAAGAACTGCCTAGAATAGTGCTATCAGAGAAACCCAGAATATTGCTATTAGAGGTACTGATAATATTATTGTAAGAAATGCCTAGAATAGTGCTATCAGAGAAACCCAGAATATTGTTATTAGAGTTACCAGTAATATTATTGTAAGAACTGCCTAGAATAGTGCTATCAGAGAAACCCAGAATATTGCTATTAGAGGTACTGATAATATTATTGTAAGAAACCTAGAATAGTGCTATCAGAGAAACCCAGAATATTGCTATTAGAGTTACCAGTAATATTATTGTAAAAACTGCCTAGAATAGTGCTATCAGAGAAACCCAGAATATTGCTATTAGAGGTACTGATAATATTATTGTAAGAAATGCCTAGAATAGTGCTATCAGAGAAACCCAGAATATTGCTATTAGAGGTACTGATAATATTATTGTAAGAACTGCCTAGAATATTGCTATCAGAGAAACCCAGAATATTGCTATTAGAGTTACCAGTAATATTATTGTAAGAAATGCCTAGAATAGTGCTATCAGAGAAACCCAGAATATTGCTATTAGAGTTACCAGTAATATTATTGTAAGAAATGCCTAGAATAGTGCTATCAGAGAAACCCAGAATATTGCTATTAGAGGTACTGATAATATTATTGTAGGAACTGCCTAGAACATTGCTATCAGAGAAACCCAGAATATTGCTATTAGAGTTACCAGTAATATTATTGTAAGAAATGCCTAGAACATTGCTATCAGAGAAACCCAGAATATTGCTATTAGAGTTACCAGTAATATTATTGTAAGAAATGCCTAGAATAGTGCTATCAGAGAAACCCAGAATATTGCTATTAGAGGTACTGATAATATTATTGTAAGAACTGCCTAGAATATTGCTATCAGAGAAACCCAGAATATTGCTATTAGAGTTACCAGTAATATTATTGTAAGAAATGCCTAGAATAGTGCTATCAGAGAAACCCAGAATATTGCTATTAGAGTTACCAGTAATATTATTGTAAGAAATGCCTAGAATAGTGCTATCAGAGAAACCCAGAATATTGCTATTAGAGGTACTGATAATATTATTGTAAGAACTGCCTAGAATAGTGCTATCAGAGAAACCCAGAATATTGCTATTAGAGTTACCAGTAATATTATTGTAAGAAATGCCTAGAATAGTGCTATCAGAGAAACCCAGAATATTGCTATTAGAGGTACTGATAATAGAGATACCAATGCTATCGTTATTGGAGAGACTGAGAATATTGGTTGTGTTCTGTTACCAGACATGACAAACCTATGCCCAGGTAGGTTTGAAAAATGTAAAATATTTATCCCTTGCTAATGACCCAATATCCCCAATAAAATTCAGTCCTGATGCCATCAATTACATAAATGGTTTGAGTTTCTTGATATGCACTAACTGACCAACCTCCTTTTTTGCTGTGATGAATTTGTCAGCATAGCTTGTACAGTGAAAAGGGGAAATATTCTGTCATTCTGCCTGTCTGTCAAACTTATTCTTCTCTTCTGAAACTACTGGATAGATATGATGTTGTATCTATTTTCCACGAAGCTTAAAATTTGTTAACATTTTAAAATGATTTTTGCAAAGCCAAACAGTGAAATGTCTCTGGAATGCAAAGAAACCTGGAACATCCAGTACCTCATACTGCTGATGATGTAAAACCTCAGTTTGAGACTATTGTAGAAACATGTGATGGCGTTATTAGCTCATTTTGTGTACTATATAGTACTGCATATCACTTTTGCTACCTTAACTATTATCAACCTGTGAAGTTGGGTGAAAACTTATTTATGATTTATGATTTACAAATCAATTTGCAGGCATGTCCAGCTTTTGTTGAATCATTTGATTTGCTGGGAGTTTTTTCCTCCCTATATTTTTCTGTCATTTTTTTCATTTTGTTGATCATCGCAAGATGTACTGCCATTTTGTGAGACGAAAGGATAATTACTGGTTTTCTAATATTTGCTAATTTCAACATGAAGATACAGTGATTTTACAATTATTTGTTATGCATTTTTGGATTCTGTTTTTATCATTATCAAATGTCCCATTATGACTGGCAAGAAGTGCTGTGTTATTATACAATATTTGCCAAGATATTTGGCTACATTAATGAACTTGAAAATGATTTGATGAAATAAACAACATCAACATAAATGAACTGTTTGAAATATATAACAAAATAAATAACATCAACATAAATGAACTATTTGAAATATTTAACAAAATAAATACCATCAACATAAATGAAATGTAAATATTTGAAAAATATTTTACAAAATAAACATCAACAGCAAATTTCTTGTTAAACTTTCTCAAGATAATATATGATCCAGTTTATAAATTAGGTACTTACCGGTATATAACCGGCATCTTGTGTGAACCTTTTCCTGTCAAAATTTAACTACCGGTATGTGTGAAGTGAGTATTAGCTTCAAGGTTGCATGTTTTATGTTTTAGCATCAAGTTTGAATGTCATTTATTTATACTCATAATTTATTGAATGTCCAGGAATTTATGTCTTAAAAAAATAGCAACATTGTGACAGCAGCAGTTTCAAACATATTTTTACTCAAAATCTAAATTTTGCAAGAATTCTGCTCTCTGTTCTTTACATCCTGGTTTTGCCAAAGGGCATGTATGCCAGGGCAGCAGTATCAAATATGGCTTGTATGCCAGGGCAGCAGTATCAAATATGGCTTGTATGCCAGGGCAGCAGTATCAATTATGGCTTGTATGCCAGGGCAGCAGTATCAAATATGGCTTGCATAGATACAACTACAAAGGAGAAAGCCAAGAGCAATTACCGATTTAAAAGTGACAAAGATGCTAGATAGCTACAGCGTTTTGGACAAAAATGATTTTCCATTAATATTATGATCCATCGCTAACATTCAGTAAATTTATTAGCAAAACAAATTCAACAGGAAAGCTTTCCACAGCAGCCATTTCTTTCCATCAAATGAGTGCATTGTTTTGATTGGTCAAGATATCTAATTACATGTACATCATCATAGGAGCCAACTAGTCTTATTAAATTTGAGCAGGAGAGGTGTCACATCAATGAGAAGTACAAGAATGAGGCCAAACTTTATTTTGCAAAGAGTAATTGTTTTTGACCCGGATGTAAAGCATCATTTTAATGCCTATGGTTTAAGTAGCAGCCAGATACATTTATGTAAAATGAATAATCTCTTCCTTGCAAAATTTCTGACTTGTTTACCTTGAAAACAAGCAGTGAACACTTGTGAATGAAAGTTCAATGTGGTTAAAATAATGAGGCAAGACACATCTAGCAATATTTCATACTCATTTGTACTTTTTATTTTGTAATCATATATTTACAGAGTTGTCTTCAGATGAAATTGCAAAATTGAGTGGTAAGGAAAGAAAACAATTGGCAAGACAAAAGATGGCGCCACTGCTGAATTCATGTGATAATCTTCGCAGGGACCTGAACATCTATGGAATTCAGCTAAAGGTAATTTTTAATATGGACACCAAAAACATATTTGCCATACCTCATTTCATTGCTTTGATTGCTTTGAACTGATTTTGATAATAGAACATTTTTTAATTCTTGAATTTGCATTTGACAGTTTTATGTTATATTTGTATCCTATACATAAGATATTTGAAAATATATCTATGAGAAAAACAAATCATTAAATTTCTTCAGAATTGAATAGAAATATCAATATAGTGTCCAAGGATTTAAGGTTAAACATGAGAATGTAACTTTTGTGCTATTTTTTGTGTGTCTGATTTGTAGGATCATGGGAAAGAATCATCATGGGACCTTGATGCTAAAAAAGGAGCACCAAAGATTGATACTACAGCTTCAGGTCATAAAAGTAAATCTGAGGATAAAAAATGACTCTGAATTCAATAGGTTGGATATAATCACATGTATTCGTACTATACTGCTATTATTTTTGTTGCAAATTTCAAATTATTTGGAATCAGGATGAGAAGGAGATAGGTCAGCGAATCTGCCCTTAAAGGACAGAATTAATGTTAGATCAGCTTTGAAAGGACTGTATAGGATCATAAAGTCAGCCCTGAAAGGACAGTATACGAGCATATAGTCAGCCCTTAACGGAGAGTATAGGATCATGTAGTCAGCCCTGAAAGGACAGTATAGGATCCTATAGTCAGCCCTGAAAGGACAGTATAGGATCATAAAGTCAGCCCTGAAAGGACAGTATAGGATCCTATAGTCAGCCCTGAAAGGACAGTATAGGATCCTATAGTCAGCCCTGAAAGGACAGTATAGGATCATAAAGTCAGCCCTGAAAGGACAGTATAGGATCCTATAGTCAGCCCTTAACGGAGAGTATAGGATCATGTAGTCAGCCCTGAAAGGACAGTATAGGATCCTATAGTCAGCCCTGAAAGGACGGAATATGATCCGAAAAGTCAGCCCTGAAAGGACGGAATATGATCCTTTAGTCAGCCCTGAAAGGATGGAATATGATCCTATAGTCAGCCCTGAAAGGACAGTATATGATCATATAATCAGCCCTGAAAGGAGAGTATAGGATCCTATAGTCAGCCCTGAAAGGACAGTATAGGATCCTATAGTCAGCCCTGAAAGGACGGAATATGATCCGAAAAGTCAGCCCTGAAAGGACGGAATATGATCCTTTAGTCAGCCCTGAAAGGATGGAATATGATCCTATAGTCAGCCCTGAAAGGACAGTATATGATCATATAATCAGCCCTGAAAGGACAGTATATGATCATATAATCAGCCCTGAAAGGACAGGATATGATCCTATAGTCAGTATATGATCCTGTAGTCAGCCCTGAAAGGACAGTATATGATCATATAGTCATGATGACTGATTATGATTGTATAATCTGCCCTGAAAGGACACAAATATGATCATATAATCTGCCCTGAAAAGACATGATCTCATAGTCATCCCTGAAAGGACAGAATAAGATCGTATATTCACTCCTGAAAGGACTGAATATGATTTTTTTAAAATCTACCGTGAAAGAACAAGATATGATCATAGAGTCTTCCCTAAAAGGATATGATATGATCTGAAAATGATAACAGAGATGTACAAAGCTTTCATGAAATCAGATTTTCAAGCACTTTTCTCATACATTATATAAATGTCTGTATCCAAAACTTTTTGTATCCAAAATGTTAATACCCATCACATAACTCCCAACATAATAATCTTGGCAAGTGTTATTTGTTGATTTTAGGAATATGTATCACAGTACATGTACATGTATTATGACCATATATCATTAGATCACTCCAAATTTCTCCATTTGATTTCATGGAAGTTTTAATGGCAAAATAAATCCAGTCACAAAGTTGGCAGCAATTTAGATAGATGAGAGTTTGAGAGATTTAATCAAAATTGAACATATATTGGATACAAAATAAGTTTAAAACAGTGATATGACAAATGAGGTTGTTACACACATTTGCTGTCCAGTCCATTTAAAGGCTGAGAAATGATTTTTAACAGAAAATCAGGCCAGTTTTCTTGAACACCAATTTGTCAGGTTGGGGTAGCAGAATTAAAAAAAAGGTCAAGCTGAAATATTTGGGCATGTGGATCCTGCTAAAGTTTTCAAAACTGATCCTATTTTAGGATGGAGATCTTATTTCTGTGTATTATTGGCAGCCTCTGTAGAAACTTCCTGACCTGCCAGGAAGTATATAATACATTTAAAGTTTAGATCCCAATCTTAGCACATTGAAATTTAGATGGGTATTTTTTTTAAATACAGAATATCTTTGTTTCTCAAGAGAGAAGTAGTTTTCTGTTTTACAACCGGAGGACTTCAGTTTGCAACTTGAAAGAAATGTAAATATTGAAAAGTGTAGAACCAATGCATATGTTAATTCAGATATCAAGCTATGACAGGGTCTCTGTACAGAATTTGAGTGACTTATATTCTAGTATTATTATTATATGGGAATGAAACAAATGTTAATGAAGCAACAATAACACTGCTCTATATTCATACTTGCATTAATAATGGGTCAAGCAAAGCCTGTCAGAATTTGTGAGTATTTTGCACAATGTCATGTAAGGGAGAGTATCTGAGATAACTTAATCCAGGCAATCAGCCATGATTTTAATTTGCAAATTTGTCATTTCATTATCAGAATATTTTGTATTTTAGACAGTAATTCTCTCTTTACTCCTGTACTTACAAAGCATTCAATAGAATTCTTCAAGAATGACCATAATTACAATGATTTTATTTAATACATTCCTTTTGAATAGTTTGAATGTACTGTTTAAACAAGGACATTATCAATGCAGGCGATAAACATAATTTTTTGGCGATGCCCAAAAAATTAAAGCATTCTCAATGGTCAGGCCAAATTTATTAGATTTATAGCGAACTCATACCAGTGCTTACAAAAAAGTTTATTGTTATTTCAGGCTACCTGCCCAGAAGAGATGATTACATTTACCAGATATAAACATTATTATCATTTCAGTACAATATATTTGTCCAACAGTTTTGTTTATATTTTTAAAGACCAAGAAAAAAGAATTTTGAAGCTGAAACAACAAAGCACTCCAGCCAAGCTGAAAAATTGGTTTCTCAATAATTGTACATGTGTGCAAAAAAAGATAGACTATTTTATGCAGGAAATGTATTATATAATTCATATATATATTACAGGAATGTTTTTTATCGATCCCTCAATTGTATAATAACTATCAGAGACTTTGTAATAATGAAATGAAAGCTTCAATAAAGGAGCTATTTTATGATTGCGGACTCTTGAACCTCAGATAAACAGTGCTAAATGAATGAATTTGTACATTTTTAAGTGGGAAAAAGTGAGAAAGATTTAAATACATGTTAAATTGTTCAAAATGGTAAGAAATTTATGTATACAAAATTATTGTTTTGCAATTCTTTTATACCACAACATTTAAATGCTCAAATATATATAGTTAAACATGGAAATCGTTTTGTTAGTAATACATTAAAGTCAATAGCATTTTAAAAAGATAACAAAGATTTGTTTATCATTGTATTATTATGAAATTATTTATACCAGCCATGTTGTCAATACTGTTCAATTTTTAAATTGCAAAATTAATGTACACATTTTAAAATGTATTACGGAGTGAGAAAAATAAAGTTATAAATTATTAGCAAATTGGTGTGTTTGAGCCAAATCTTAATTGTTGTATTTGTGACATCTATTTGATAAATCATTAGTGTCCAAGATATTTTTACTCCAAACACAATTCTGATTCTGTAGTGGACGGAACCCAAAAACCCAATTATGTATAATCTGCCCTGAAAGGACACAAACATGATCTTTTTTTCCAGTTTGTTCAAATAGTAGGGTGTCGAGTCTTAGGCAGTATTGTATTGTGCTGAACAGGTTGTGCCAGTGCCAAATCCCAGACAAGATTGGGCTAAGGTTTTAAAGTTTGTGATTTTTCAAGAGACTGCAAGCCTGCTTGCTACTGTTCAGTCTCTTATTTCAGATGCAAATATAGGCTTGGATCACATCACTGCATATACTTTGGGAGTACTGTCCAGATACAGTGCCTCGAGACTCATGTACAAGTTGTTTTCGAATGGCACATTGAAATCAGGGCTGTGGAGGGAAATATTTGCAAGTATTATGAAACAAAAATATCAGCTGCTTTATGAAAACTATTGATTGCGCTTGATCGACAATGATAGTTGGATATATATATATATATATATATATATATTTATACATATATATATATATATATATCTTGGAGTATAATGAATGGAGTTGTGATGCCATAAGATCAAAGGTGCAATGTGCGTTACCACCAATCCATTGTGTCTTTTGACGCCATATGAGCCACAAACTTGAATAATATGACGTTATTCAACGTTGTGACAATTTTGACTCACAATAGACAGTATTAAGACCAAAACATATTGTGAGAAAAATTTTCTACTCTTTTCACTGATTATGGAGATATAATTTTTGTTCATGTACTCCAAATGTACACGATTCTACGTTTTAGAAACGTCCATGTCAATGATTTCTGCATCATATGGCTATTTTAAAAAGAGCTCAATACAAATCTATTGATTCTTCTAAAACGTGAGGCAATTCTGTCAACTCTTACAACGTTCACATTTAGTTTACACTAGCAACGCATTCATTGGCAGGCCTGTACAATGTAACATTTTTTACCTTGAAAAAAATCTTCCTTCTGATATGATTTTCAAATCTGCCAATTAATGCGTCCATTCCAGTTACATAGCATTTGCCCAGCAAGGTGATTTCACATTGATGCAACATTTTTATCCCCAAAAGTTTGATATTCCAACAAAAAATTCTGATGTTTTTGTGAAAAACAATTCTTTTTTCACAAAAATTTGATGTTGGGTTAAGGAAGTATTGATAAACAGTTAAGGCAATTTTCTAAAGAGTATTATTTATACTGTGAAAATCTCACCCTTCAATATCATAGATACTTTTCATATAGACTTTGTAGCTACTGAAACTCTTCTTTGTACATGTCAACTTCACAGGATTGTAGGAAAGTAACTATGGAATTTAAATTATCCAAAAGTACACCATGAGATAGCCAAAAACCTATTCATTTATATGATAATTTTTTTTATATATTACTGGTAAACATTTCAATATAGCTCCCTTTATTGGCGGTAACACACATTACTTCAAAGGGAAACTATCCCATTGTTCCAAACAATGGGTTGCTATGGAGTCATGTGCACAATCCACTCCATTCATTCTACTCCAAGATATATATATATATATATATATATATATATATATATATATATATATATATATATATATATATATATATATATATATATATATATATATATATATATATATATATATATATTGGGACATTACATGACTTAATAGTTCCATGGGTCAACTATACCTTCCAGAAAGGTACCTTTCATCAACACTTTTCATAAAATGTGATGAATTGTTTATTGCACTCTTAACCAGCTTGCCATAGAGTGACAGGAGTGCCAGAAACTAAACATAATGCTTTATTAATGTAAAATAGTTTTATTTCTTTCTGAATACAAATGTATTATATTAGTGTTCACACATAAACAATAAAAAAGTGAATCACATTTCTTGTACATAACTGTTGTGCATTTAGGGCCATCCATTTTGAAAAAAGCTTTTAATATTCCTCAAGTGAACCACAAATTGAAATTCTTTTTTAAATTTCATTATTTTTTCAACTTTATGTTTGATAAACTAAATATGTCATTATCAGTTAAACCATATTCTTTACCTTCCTGAATTATCAAGCCAATACAGACATTCACAATTCTCAATGTTGTAACAGAACACAATCTATTCCTTACAGCAGTAGCCCTTAATGTGGAAAGTGATTGATTCATATCAAGGCAAGTTGTGAATCAGAACCATAGAACGCCCAGCCACTCCTGTATACAGCCTAATTTATCTGACATGTCCAGAGGATTCAACAAGCAGATATGTGGGTTGGATAAGAAAATGTATAATATTACATCATATGTACCACTCTATGGTTAAAAGTACTCAGGAATCATATATTTACATATTCTGTTATATTTACAACATTTCAGAGCATCCATCCCAAGATGGTTCAACAATCACTATCTCGTTGACATTTTAGAACTTACGTTTATCCTACCTGTGATATATCTCAAATATCACAATGAGACTCAAAATTCAGATAATCTAGTTAATGTTAATCTACAGGCAACCTTCATGTGTAAGCTGATTGCTCCTGTTCATTTCTTTATGAATGTATTTTAGAGAAGTTGTAGAATCCTGGTTTTTGACTTTTTCTTTGCAAGGGTACCATTGTGAGTTTGTTCCTGTGATAATTAAATATCAAAATACTGATAAAAAATCCAAAACACAATTAAGTAATGGATATATAATTGTTTTGTTCTATTTAAAACTTAAATTAATTTTCTAAAAAAAAATATAAATATATATTAAAGCCAGGAGGAATATCATATTCATAACTCTACATTTACCTTAAAATTATTCAAAATTTCAATCAGATTTTTAGGATTGTGCTTAGTTCACATTTGTGCTATTCTTGAAAGAGATAATACTAAAAGTTTATAGGTGTCAGAAATAAATTGAAAATTTGTCAACTCTTACTCTAATAAAAAAATTCTCACTCTAACAATGTTAGTCTTTAAAGGTATTCTGCATCATTTGATTAAATTTGACATGTAATTTGCAAATTCGGTGCCCAACAATATGCAATCAGTAGGTTAAATATAAAGGATCTGATAAAGTACAAGGCAACTTTATACTTTTTCGCTCGTGTTTGTTTTGACTTTAGGTCTGAATGTTCGAGGTTTTGATATGATTAAGCTGTAAGTATATGGAGCTTACCCCGATTATCGGTCCATGGCGGCCATGTTTTGGCTCAATAATTCTGCTTACACCGTCAGATGTCGCATTTGTTTGAGAAGTGATTTGTGAGTGCGTGGTAGAGTAAGAAGATTTTGCCTTCGGTTTTTTTGCCTTGGGATTTTGCAAACTTACACGAGCTTGATTTTTTTAAATCAACACTTGTTGAGTTTATGGGCTGATTTCACATGTAGCACTATTAATTGACGCAGGTCATTTTTTCACCTTTCTGTTCCTCAGCACTGATGAGATTTCACCAGAGGATACTGCCAATAATGAAGTGTCCTTTACTGAGGACTTTTTAAAAGGATGATACTCAAAAAAACTTTTGGAATGATTACAACAGCTTAATTGGTACATACCAGTAATACCTTTCAAATTTAGATCTATAAAGCAAAAAAAAAAAAAAAAAAAACTTTTCTCATTTTTAGAATATTAAATATTTTATTTCTCTGTATGTAAGAATAAAAGAAACAAACTCCAAGCTCACAGAATTAAGTAGGTACTCTCAACTTATAAATTCTATTACAGAATGTGTTAACATTAGAATTTGAAAACATTTAGTTGGTACCAGACAATGTATATTGTGAAAAATAAAACTATTTCTGACAGTCACCAACTCTCATTAAACAAAGGCATCAAAACAATGCTTTACGCCCTGGCTGAAGGCAAAAACTCTCATTGAATTTACTTCTTTCCTGTCAAAATTTCATAATGATTACCGGTAATCTAGTTGGCTCTTATGATGATGTCATCATGTCTCGACCAATCAAAAGCATGCACACATCTGAGGGGGAAAAATTGGCAGTTGCAGATAGCTTAAGAGTGAATCTGTTGTGCAATATGCCAAGATGGTTGTAAATTTTCAGAATGTTAGCGGCAGAGCATAATATCGATGGCTATTTGTTTTCTGAACAACATAATGGTGTGTACTAGTACATGTCACGACTTAAAATCGGTATTTGTTTTGTTGTTTCAAAATGTTCTTTGCAAGCCATATGTTGTGAGTAACATGTTTGTTTCTGTGCAACCAACGTTATAAGCATTGACCGAATTTGCGGAACATACAGACAGAAACAGAGAACATTTTCCGCTGACCAAAGTATATACATCCTTCGGCTTGGCCAGGATGTAAAAACAATAATTTTACCTAAGCTGCTACAATCTACTATCAATCTACATCACTCGTATCTCGCTCTCTTGAAACCAAAAAAGAGAGAACATGTCTGCCACTTGAGGACAGGCCATCCCTGTTATCATTGTTGAAAAATAATCTTAAAATATCTACAGTAATATTGGAAGCAAAGTTGAATTGAGGGAGTTATACAGTACATGCCAATTGCAAGTTGCATTTTTTGTTTTTATTCCATTAAAAACTACATATCTGTTAAAAAATAAAATTTGAACTTCAGTTGAACAACTGAACTAAAAAAACCTCAACAGGCAATCTGCCAGTACATAATATATGTAGCATAGGAAAAATGATAAGCACACAGATTCCTGGCTCTCTCATGTTCATTGTTCCTAGGATTTGCAAGTTATCACTGAGATCCCAAAATGACAAGTGCACACTATAAGGCTTAAACAAAAACAAAAATCTTGTTTCTGATGATATATTCCCCAAAAATATAATAGGGGGTATTATATTTCACCACTATGAATTATATTGAGAACTGAGAAATATACCTCAAATTGACATGAAGTTATTCCTGAGAACATGATTCCATGCTTCAAAGTCCATATAAACTTTTGGTCCTTTTCACCATGGGTAGGTAAGAAATCGGAAACAAGCTTTTTTTCTTTGTTTAGGCTTTATCAGCATAAGGGCATTTGGTTGTATCACATAAAGATAGTTATGTAACTAAATCTGACTTGTTCAAACATGCATGTACTTTTTCTATTATCCTGTTTATATTACACAATTTCACAATTTGTGCATTTATAATGTTGTTTAAAGTTATTGTACTACCCTGTTAAAAAAATTCATTATAATATAAGTTGTGCATATAATAAATAGTAGTAGTATATATATATATATAAGCATGTCCCATCAACTCTCCTCACAGGTTCCAAATATCACGTTTTCTTGATCATTTTCTATCAGCACAAATTAATATCAACATTATAAGGCCTAAATAAAAGCCCGTTTCCGATTTCTACTATCCTTGTTCAGGTGAAAGGACAGTTTCAGTAATAATTCCGTCTATATATCTCAAATCTCGATATATTTGGTCTCATTTAACCCCCAAAAAATGTAATCGGAAACAAGGCTATTCATATTTTGGCCTAACCAGATGGTATAAATATATATACAAAGTTAGATACTGGCTTCCCTATTATTTACATCAGTCTGATGTTTGGACTCTTGTTACCATGGTTACAAACAAACACACCAACCACACTCCTTTCAACAATATCTGCCATCATTGATCCACATTTCCCAAAAAGGAGGGCACATTTGTCATCAGGATTATAAATACTACTGCATAACAAGATGATCCCTGAGCAGGACATCTTTGCTCTTGATAATATAAAGACACAAATCAGAATGGTTTGTCTTCTTTTTATCATATCCTGTTTCTGTCTATTGTTGCATAAGAAAAATATCTAGATTATGAATATAGTTTCTTCTCATTCATTTTTATCCAAAGAACTCATACTTCCTTTGAAAATACTTTTGTGTACTAATTTATTTACTAATTTGACAAATAAATTGACAACAACTCCAAAAGAGCATACAGAAAATTCTAGTAGTCCAAGGCAACAATATACTTACTTTATTGCATAATCTGAAATAAGCAACATCCTGAAATATCCTGATCCAAAAATTAACATTATTCAATATAAGTCCACCCAAAGTCTGTATCTTGAACTTCATCACATAACCAAGATTATGGCCACTATGGGTCATAAACCAAACTATGATAATCCTATTTACCATGGAATCTTGGGTGTCCTTAACCATGTATTCATGATAAACGCTCGCCAAATATAATAACAGTTCATTTTTGATCTGATGGAGAGAGTTGTCCAATTGCTCAACCATAACTATTTGGTTCTGTGCCTAATGATCTGACTTGATGAACAATTATTTCTCATAAGGCTTACAGATTTAAACCTAAAACCTTAAATATATATATTTCATTTATGATTTATGAAAAATGTTCATTTGTTGTTTGTTTAAAATCTCCACAGCTGTGAACCAGTCTTATTTTGTTTAATATATTTCACAGAAATATACACTGGAGAGATTAGCATTCCTTATATGAATAAAAAAAATCTAATTCTGAGTGTGTAACACATGTGTTTGTGTGTGTGATGATTGTTAACAAGTACTTTAACAATATATTCACTGGGACAGGAATTATGTTTATTGTGACACAATACTACGTCAGTCCTGAGATACTTCTCTGATAATTCACAAGGTTTATATCAGATTATAAAGTCCTGTTAACTCAAACTGAAAATACAAAGTCGGAATAATTTGCATTTTTTGGTTAAAACTGCCTTTGTATCATGCTGATTAAGAATTATTTATCTGATCTAACTAAGTGCAACAACAAAAATATTTTAAATAAAAATGACCACAGTTTATACAAAAGAACATGTTATACAATACAGGAATTCATTTAAATCTGATATGAATATAATTTTATTGTTCTTTATTGAGATTTTATATCACATGTACATCCTGTATGAGAATATTTGTACAATAATTTATCTACCAGCGTTCATCCCAAGCTGGCTTTGGTCTGGATGGAGGCCTCTTGCCACTAAGTGGCCGCTTTGCACTGGACGGACGACTTGATGCAGTGGAGAAGTTAGACTTTGCACTGGATGGCCTTGAAGATGCAGCAGACTTTGCACTGGAAGGTCGTGTTGTGGACTTCGCACTTGATGGCCGACTGATGGATCTGAACCCTGGGGTAACTGAGCCAGTCTCGCTGCGCAGGTCAAAGTCTGTCACTGGCTGATCATAGGGACTTCTTTTCTTGTGCCTCTCGTTGGGGTGGATCATGGACATGGGAACACCACAGAATTTCTTGTTTCCAAAATCTGTGAGGAGTGCATCTCTGTTGAGTGTGCGGGTGGCACGTGCTCCTTCAAGGCGCCGCAAAAATGACTGCAACATAATAAATATACTTTTATCAATAAACCTGCATGACCTTATCTCATCATAATTATTCATGAAAATATATTTGGCGACAATATTTCTCATTTCCAATTAAACTTTAGATTTTTCATTGCTAACTTTAAAATTTCTTTATTTTACCATGCTGAAAAAGAACAGAACTAACGCAGAATGCTTCAACACTTTCCAACTATTGGATCAAAACATTTATTTATTTGTTCAGGCACCAACATGACCAAAAGAGGTGACATATGGTCATTGCATGAAACAATATTTTACATGTGCTATGTTAGACTGTTTGTACTGCACCACAGCACAGTTTAACCTGTGTGACCTCATTTGGTCACACAGATACATGACCATTGACATGTTTGTCTTTAAATGTTTATATTTAGTACAATGATAATATCGCCACAATATACAGGACTATTGAAATGTTTGTCTTTAAATGTTTATCTTTAATGCAATGATAACATTATCATTCAGGTAATAGTGAGTGGCAGATCAGAACAGCAGACCTTGAAAGACCCTTTGATGTGAATATCAATGAAAGATCTCCACAGCTGTATGCACCATAATCCATATATATATACAGAGAGCCCAGATTTGTAAACTTGCCTAGAATAGCTCACTAATCTCGATCATTACCGCTACATATTACCCGGACTTCTTTCATTAGATGCTTACTTAAATGAGCACGGTCAATATTAATACCCCCAAAAGTTATCATTTCTGTTTGATATATTTGTCATTGCGAGAATGTTTTCTCTGTTAAGTGGGTATTGAATAAATGGTAAGAATATGGTTTTGGCTCACATTTTAACAGATTGTTCACAGTAGAAACAAAGTTGAAAATTAATGCGAATTGATTTCCATTTCTTTATTATATCTTATCACAATTATCTTGACCCGAAATTTAACATTGTAAACAACATTGAAGTTGCTGCATTTATTAATCAATGCTTATCCATTTAATTAAAGTAAAAAACCAGACATGCCTAATTTGTCTTAATACCTGTGGATACCCAAGCAAGTGTAGTGAGCATATATTGTGTTCTGTCCTATAGGCATAATAATAATGGCAATGAGTATGTGGGCAGCTCGGGCAGAACACAACATGTTCATGGTTGCCCTGTATGTGAATGACATCAAGCAGGCTCATGTGTTGTAACCATACATGGTATTTTAATGCTTTATTTTTGCAAAGCAATGCCGTAAGGTTTAAATAATCCTCAATTCCAATCCCACTAAATACCATTTCTTAGGCATACATGCACTAAAGTATATGGCATGGGTTTGGGGTTGGGAATCATTGACATATTTTGTAAATTATTTCACTAATTGTCAAATATTTTCATATTCATTAATTACTAAAATACTCTGGTCTAAAAATAATTAACTCCTCACTATTATATATTAGCACAGTTAAATGAATATAAATGATTACATCATTATCTAAGTTTTGAATCTCCTACATCAACGATTTTTGAATTTCTGATAAAAGACAGGTCATCATGTTAATGCATGTTAGGGCTGGAACCATGGCAACCATCAAAAAACAATTGCACTAACAGGATCAATATGCATTAATTCATCTATTTACATAGGCACTAACAAAGCAGAGCTCCACTTATCATTCTAATGTGAATGTCAATGACTTATTGCCATTGGTTTAGGCACAAATTCTCTATTATATAATTGCATTGCACAACTCTGCCAACCCCAGGCCTTGACATAGCACTGGCCCGGTGGCCCGGGGCCACCAGATTCTCTGTTTGGGACAGTGAATGCTCTGTTGTAGTGGCCCAGTTGGGCAACCATATTTTTGGTCCTTTAGTGGCCCAAACTATCTTGATTTTATTCTAGTCCTTGATAGATATTTGTCTCATATCGTGACCCATGGACTTGTAAATTTTGATTTGGACAAGTAACCACCACACAGACACTAGTCACTATACAGCTTTATGTACAATGATCAATATTGTATCACACATCCTATTATCCTTAGAAACTTCAGGCCACCATTTTTCACGCTCTGGTGGCCCAACTGGACAACCAACATTTTTTTCTTTATTTTAATGTCAAGGCCTGCAGCCCCATTCTGTCCTTTCACAGATCTGACATTGTAGAGTAAATATTTCTGGACATAAACAAAATGGAATCATTGGTCGAATAAAGACGATTTGAACAGCTGCACGACCTAATCTTATCATAATCATATTATCAAATTATATTTGGCTTCAATTTTTCTCATTTTCAACAAGAGTCCGGAGTGACTACTGCCTCATTAAATTGGGAGATTTTATTTTTTCACCTTTTTCATAATTTTGAGTATCTGAGTTATGCAAATCACAAATTGTGTAAACATGTCCTCTCTGGATTATGGGATTTAACAAGTATCAATCTGTCAGATGTGACACCTGACACTGGTCAACACAGCGCACTATTGGCAAACTTATTGTGCTGACTGTATGAAAAACCTGGAGAAAATATGTGGATCAATATACAAATGATATAACAACCAGCTAGCAAATGGACACCCTGCAAACAGGTGAATAAACAAATCACTTGTTGTCATGGCACGTTGAGATCCCCATCATATTGACAGGTGTTTTTATTGATCTTCGTGACAATATTCCTATTCTGTGTGCCTTCCCATTGACTCTTAGAGTATGCTTATTTTTTACACCCCCCTCCACCCCTCAAACACACAGTTGATAGTATTAATAGAATTTGAAGGCAAATGATAATAACTTATCAAGAAGAATCTGTCTGGCTGTCTGAAGGGATGGATTGTTTATTTTGGGTCACGACTGGTGGCCATTATCTTGATGAAAAGTTATTTAATAATTAGTTGATTAGAGGAATTATACTGTGAAGGTATTTTTTTTCAATATTGAATAATTTGATAAAGTTACATGCAGATACAGTACATTTTCCTAATAAGTTTCAGATTTTTTGTCTGCAATGAAATAAGTAGAAATTTGTTACTCATTTTTTGTCAGTCACATACTCTCTGTGTCATGTTTTTGAGGGTGTGCTGCATCTAAGTCAGAAATGTTATCAATACTACCAAAAAAATGTAATGTTTTTAAGCTGCCATAGATAGGATATAGGGAAATTCCATGTTCAAAACTGGCACAAATTTGTGTCATGTAAATTTGAAACAATATACAATTACCCTATTCTATGAAATCTCTGAAAAAAATTCTGAAAAGTCGATTTTGGCATGTTTGCACAAGATAGAAAATGCAAATACACCAGATTGTATTGCCAGAGCCCAGAGATAGAAAAATCTCAAAAAATGTGTTATATCAAGACTGTCCCTCTCCCTCTTTATACTAAGCTGATTATATTATAAGCATGGCATGTCTGTGTCATTAAAAGTGTACAGAATAAACACTATTTAGTCTTGTTAGTGAGACACACATGTTTAACTTTAAAGGTTTAACTTTAAAGTTAAAGGTTTAACTTTAAAATTAAACATATAATGTGTCTCACTAACAAGACTATCGAGAAGAGACTCTTTGGTCTCAATAGCTTCACATAGTTAGCAGGTTGCTAGAAACCTTCTCAATAAATATGAGATGCTTTGTTATATGCTTAACTGATATTTTCTCCCTTGCAACTTGGATCTTATGGTCTGATCAGGTACTATAGATTACATTGAACATGATATTTGTATTCTAAATTTGCGTCTAAAAATTGGAATTCCCTGCCCCTAGGTGTGAAAAACTGTAAAACAATTGACTGCTTTAAAAAGAAGTTGAAAACACACCTTTATAGAGAATACTACATACTAAAGCGCCATGAGCAGACTGAGTCCGAAATAGCACTATAGAAATTTTTTACTATTATTATTCTCAGATATGAGTTGATATAGATGATATAATGCTAAGGATGTGGGAGGTCTTATAATTTTTTTTCAAAATTATCATATCCATGTGATTGAAAGTCCACAAACTGATGACATATACCATCCACGATCTTAACCACTACAGGTGATAAAATATCCAGATTTGAAATCCCATAAACAATGTGCACAGCTTTTGCATAAAAAATAAGGATTGGATCTTTGCAACCCATAAGAGTTTTTAATTGCATCTATTAAAACAATTGGGTATTTGATATATTCCGCTCTTTTTTTGTGGCAGAAATGCTAAATTGTGTCTGTTCTCTTGTAAGGCTCAGTTTGTGGAGACTGACCTATGTTTGCTGAGCACTGCTGCTTTGACAGTGTATTTTCTAAAGGAGCAAATTTGTGTTATCAGCAATCAGGGTTATTTTCCTGTCTTCACTGTATGCTGCATTAGCCATATTATTGATGAAGAGCAAGAAAAGGAGTGGCCCTAGGACCTGGTACAGGGCCCTGAGGTACACCAGATGAGATACTGAGTCTGTTAGACTAAATATCATCCACATACTTGTAAATCAAATGATGGCAATCATGGTAAATATCAAAATATGTAATTCTGTAAAGCTCTGCCTTGTCTATAGTGTCATAATGCATGCTGCAAGAACAATGAGCAAATTCAGAGAAATAAAGAAGTCACCTCCCTTATCATGATTGTTCAGTTATTGATCCAATCTTATTCAAATGATTGTGATTAAAAGTTTATTTTTTGTTCATGAATGTCACAATAACTTAATATGATATGTTTGTACACAATGTCACAGTTTGTGGTCTGAGGATTATCCTTTTTGTACTTGGCAGATTATAAACAGATCACAAGAATATCTAAACTGATTACTGGGAAATAATCTGATGATTGATATTTGTGACAGATCAGTTGGTCCTATGAAAAATAGTATTATAAAAAAATGTCCTTGTACAGCCTCATAATTTTGTCTCATTACATTTTGAATTGTCTTATCACTTTAAGTTTAAGCTGAGACAAAGGCAAACCTCATTTTTTCATGAATTTCAGCCATTATTAAATCTATTAAATAATTGTCTGAAATTCTCTATTGTTTAACTGTTGTCAAATTGTCCAAACAATCTAACAGTTAAATAATTATAACTGTTATAATTGTATAATTGTCCAAACATTACACATCACCTTCATTCATGCAAATTGATGTTTGTCTTGTAACATGTTCCTCCTAACTAGATGTCTAACCGGCCTGGGGCCAATATGATGAGAGGTAACAAGGAGACATGTTTCTCAGATGCAGGACTCCCTTGCAACCTTTATTTGACCACACACACTAGATGCACAAGCACATATTGTTACAGTCTCCAAATGATTATGAATTAAAATTGTACAAACCTGATTTTCTTGCTCAATTCTCTTCTGTTCTCTCAGGCGATTGACAGCAGATGGGGTTAACCTGTTTGTTACTGCAACAGGCTGTTGTTGGGGTCTTGTTTTCTGGCGTTTTGCTTTTTTTACAGATGTAGCATAATTCATTATTTCTTTCATTAAACGCTGATTTTCACGGTCTATGTCCCTTATTTGTTCGTTCCTGAATGACATACTTTTTCGACTTGCTGAACTTGGACGTTCCATTGGCATAGAAAAGTTACTGCTTTGTGATTGTGCAGAGTTTCGACCACCTTCCATTTCCATGATTGCATGCATTAATAATTTGAGATTCATTGAATCTTTATCAGGCTGAAGTAAATGGTCATAGCTGGGCGAAACAGAAGAACGTTCTGAAGATTTCCCACTCTTGGGACGGTCTCGGTTTAAAGGGGACCTCGGGGGTCTGGAATCACCATAGGGGAATGCTGTTGTTTCTCCAATCATTACTTTTTTCTTAGATGAAGCATTTTTTGGGGTGTTTATAGGTGAGGCCAATGGTGAAACATCAGTTATATCACTTGCTTCAGAGTCTGAAGTTCCTGTATATGAACCTGATGAACTGTTTGATCTTCCAGAATCTGAATCTGAGTGATATCTGTCTGACTGATTTTTATCACTTTGATGCTGATTTTTGCGTCTTCTACTTTTGGCCATGCTGGTTTTAGGTCTCACAGACTCTTGTTTCTTTCCATTTTGCTTTTTCTTTGCATATTCTGGTTCAGAATCTGAATTGGTATCTGAACTGTATCTGTTTCTTGGAGAAGCCTGTTTTCCTGACATCCCCTGTTCCTGCTCAGAGTCACTTTCTGGCATAGCAACTGAAGGCACATTGGCGTGTATTGTCTTTTTAGCGCTTGCACGAGAATGATGTTCAGACCCACTATCATAACTGTCACTGTCACTGCTTGAATCTGATCCCGTCTCGTCGTCGTTCCGGTCGCTTTTGCCTCTACCCTGGTCCAGTGAAGGGCTGGATCTTCCAGGGCTGTCAAAAAAATCATAGTCTATATCTTTACTTTTATTTTGCATACTTCCCTCGTGTTTTCTACGCGACATTTTCAACAAAAACCCGCAAAGTTAGTGCAGTTTGTAGGTAACCATGCTCCACTCCAAGAATGTTTGGGTTCAGTTTCTAATGACGTCACCATATCTCGTGCAAAATCACACTCTTCACACTCCACACAGTGGCAATCTCAGAGATTTTCTGGTGCGAGTCACGTGCACCTGCTAGGAGTGTGCGTCGAAAACATGGCGGACAAATCAAGGTCGTCTGCTTTGCAACAATAGTTAACTGCAGACCTCGGCGCTCGGCGAATCTTCCTCCGTGCTCCGTGGACTGCTCCTCCGTGGAGTTTATGCAGCTCCTCGGCCGAGCAACTCCTTGCTCCGTGGTAGGACGGAGGAACTCCTCGGCCGAGCAAACTTCCAAATCTTGCTCCGTGGCTCATTTTATTTAATTCCACAACAATTCTGTGTCCTATTGTAGTTAATATGAACATCTTACCTAGCTGTGACATCGATTTAGAAGGAAAAAGACCCTTAAAAAGACAATTTTAACAACTTTTTGATAAAATTTGATAAACTCCTCGCTTGGATGGACAATTCAACCGCCAGATGTCACCCTGAAAGTTTATTCCATCGCATACAAAGTCCACTAGAGGGCTTGGTGGTCAATATTGGAACTGCATTGAGAGGTCGTGACATCTGGCGGTAGTCTTTAGCAATTTTGCCCGTCAGACGTGTGTTAACCATTGTACATGTATAATGTCAAATCTTCAAAACTATAATTAATATCTTTTTATTTAGTTCACAATTACGGCAGTCATTTTCGGGCCAAACACAAAATAAAATCTACAAAATACATACAGTGACCGGCAGCCAAATCCGGACACTTTCATGTTTTTCACTCCCGATTTTCACAAAACTTTTCAAAACTGGATAAAAACTGCTCACGTCAATAGAAGATCGTCAGTCTTAAATTGCATGTGGAGTAAAAATGATACACGTTTAATATTTACAGAGTTTATCGGTGGGAATACAAGAAAACATGTGAGAGACAATATTGAACTTATAATTGCAATTAGTACAGCACAGTTTTACTCGATATTTGACTGAGTTAAAAATGTCCGAGTTTCATCTGCCGGTTTCGGACAGTTGCCGGCCACTGTAGGTCTAACTGTCTTCCTCTTGTTCTCAACTGATCTACAAAATATAAGGTGGTGACACCAAGCGGCCAATCAATGCATTCTCCTTCCGACGGAGGAGCAGTTTTCTCCTCCGTGGAAATAAACTACATACGAATATACTGTAGTGAGGTGGTGACACCAAGCGGCCAATTGATGCAATTTTCCTCGGCCGAGAAGAAATTTTCTCCTCCGTGACAGCCCACGGAGCACGGAGGAAGACTCGCCGAGCACGGAGGTCTACGGTTAACTGGTTCTCCTGCTTTGTGGTTATGATGTTGGTAGGTGAGACGGAGCCATATAGTACTACAGGTACAGACCCAATTCCTCGGTACACAAAATTCATGGAGTAACATCGATGTTTGAACCTATTCATGTATAATCATATCTTTAATAGGCCGATCATTAAAATAAACAAGATGGTAACAAAATCGCCCCAGAGATATTTGTATTTATCCCTTCACAACATCATTAATGACATTATAATGATTATTGGTCTTCCAAATTCAGTATGTTAAAAATATCTATGCATATATGTATGCAATAGACATTCATGTTATGCATGATGATGAAAAGATGGGTTTGTTGACTCCAAAAAATATATGCTGCGACCATGGCACGAGTATCACATCTTGTAATGATTAAATTTAAAACAGGTTTAGTATTCGTCTTTTCAAATTGAGAGCAATATTATAATTGCTCTCAGGTAACGATCATGAAATAACGAGTTCTTTGTGGAAGAAGATTATATCTTGAAGTTGCACTGTTACAGTTATTCACAAAAAAATCTTACATTAATCATTAGTGTAAAGCCAAAGATATCATTTCCAAGTAAACACAATTTTTATTTCATTTTGATTATTGAACTGTTTTTTTTCAGAGATTTATAAACCAATATGGAGGCCTCAAGTAAAATGACAAAATCCTGCATGAAAACCCCAACAAAGAGACGCTTGGGTTATCGGCAGTTTCTGGATGAACAGACCAAGGTTTTTGGGGCTAAGTATCCATTCCTGAGTAGTCATCAAATAAAACAGAGAGTCAACCAAGCATGGAGCAGATTGTCTCAACAACAGAAAGATGAATATGGCTCTGCATGCAACATTAAATCAAAAGTGTGAGACATATTTTTAAAAAATATATTAAACCTTAGAGCAATAATAAGTTATATTGCTCTCAGATTAAACTGTCCATACCAATTCATTTATAAGTAAATATAACATGCATATATATATCAGCACCAACTTGAGAAATCTGTCAGACTGAACACTGCACTTACATCTTCTAGCCTTGCTATAGGATTAATGCTCAAAATTTCACTTGATAATCTTTTTAGGCTGAAAGATGTGGAAACATCACAGGATGGCTGTTTGGTGTCACTACATGCCACGCAACTCAATTCTTCTGTCCCAGATAAGTGGTTATTCACAGCTCCAGTATCAAGTGACGTGATTGACACACCACAAAGTCCTCCTGATATGCAGTTCCATTTACCAACTGCTGCCAAGACTTATGCTGCTGGTTGGAAGAAGCCAAGTGCCTTTTATAAACCCCCAGTTATCATAGAAGATGAAATAAACAACCAACCTGGAATTCTTCTCAGGTAAATACTTGATATTACTCTCAGTTATTTACTGCATTCAGCAGTTGAGTTCTAATAATCAGTTTAGTCACTTAAATTTAGAGTGTCTGAAGTCAAACATAGTCAATTTTGTCTGAACTGATCTAATGTGTTAACAGGGAATGTTCTTCATCTCTTTCTATGAACAAAATATAATCTTTTATGATGAGCTGTGTTATTCAATAAGAATTGGTTAAATATTGTATGGATTTATATTTAACAGGTCCAAGGAAGTAAGAAATCAAATCGAAAAGTCCAGGGTAAGTTTTGGGGAAATGGATGAGGAGATTTCATATGCAAAGGATTCTTCACAAGACTCAGGCCACCAGACAGATGAGAACACAGAGAAAACAGCCAATGCACCAAATGAATGGATCAAGAACTTTGTCCCCAAATGGAAAAAATTGCCAGAACATAAAGACAAATTTGACCTGGCTTTGGGTATATCTTGCTCCAATACTTCAAATGATTTTGAAATGAGTGATAGCGATGATGATAAAGCTTTCCAACTGACAAAATTGTATGCAGAAACTGGAGCTGACAGGAAACAATCAAGAAAGTGGTTCAAATCAAGAAAGGAAGACAGAAGAAGTAGAAGTCAATACAAGAAGGAAATAAACAACGATAAAAAGAAAAGTGTGGTTTCCAAGAAACAGAGAGCTGCAGCTGTAAGTACCAGACAAGCTGGATGTTGTGATTCTGATGAGGACCGAGACTTCCAGTTACAGGGTTTCCTTGTTCCTGAAGAAGATCCAGATGTGAAAGATGATAACGACCAGTCCGAAGAGAAGGTTAATATCAAGAAAAATGATAAACAGCAAACTGATAGAATACAGTTTGTCCATAATATTGTTAAAAATTCTGAACCAGACCTTAATATAGCAATTAAAAGCACTACTCCAAAACCTGTACTAAATGAGGCAATTGGTGGTAATGACTATGTTACTCCAGTGTTCAATGTAAGCATTGCAGAGGAAAAGGTGAAGCAAGTGGTGAGAGCTCCAAGGAAGAGGAAATCCACTTCATCAGATCAAGGAGCAGTGGGAGTGGAGCAGAAGAGAGCCGGAAAGAGGACCTCAGCCACTCACGGATCCCCCATTCCCCGCACCACCAGGGCCAGGAAGAGTCTACATGCATGGGTCAGTCCTGCAGAAAATAAGGGCAAAAATATCAGGCCAAGAAAAACTCAGTCTGACAAGTGTGCTTTGTCTGAATTAAGAGGCGACATCACTTTCAGTACAGAAAGTAAATTTAAGAAGAAAAGATGTGGATATGAGTGTGTAAATTTGAATGATCTTGATCCTTTTGGATTTGATTTGTCTGAAGAGGAATTGTTGAATGACTCTCAAGATTTGAATGAGAACCCATTATGCTATGACACAGGAGAAGGATTAAAAGTAGATGATACAGGAGGTACAAGAGATACAATTGAGGATGAGAGCAGTTTGAGGGATCCAAATGGAACCAAAAAGGAACAATCAGTAGTTAAGGATCGAATTCCTGAAATGAAAAAGAAGAAAAGTGATACTCAAATGCACAATATTGTTGAAACTCCTGGAATTGAAAGAGAAGTTACAAAAAAGTGTACACCTAATGTCACGCCTAATGTCAGAATCACGCCACATACTTCAGCCAACAGACAAAGCAAAAGACTGAAAAACTTGACCAAAAAAACACCAGGAAAGCCCTCTCCTCAGGAGAAAGAAATTGGCGAAAAAAATAGGAAGGAGAATATATTGGGAGTTTTATGTAGCGAAACTCAAAGATCTAGGAAGCCTAAGAAAGTACAAGTTGTTAGTGGGAATAGTTGTTCTTATGAAAGTAAATGGTTTTCTGAAATTAAGAAAGGTCAACAACAGAATTATTCAGATTGTGAAACATCGTTAACTGATCAGGAGGATCCATTTTTACCACTTGTCAAGAACAGTAGAGTTTCCCTCATGTACCCTTTTCAAGTCTTTGATGAGATAAATAGTGGATATGAAAGTGAGGAAGATAGAGAGGTCCAGATGGGAATTTCTGCAGTGGACAGGGTTATAAACAACCTGAGAAGAGTAACAGCAAGGCAGACTCTGATAACCAGTCCAGTGGTTAGTGGATCTGATGGCCTCTCATCTCCAGATGCTCTCAGTGGAATTAGTCAGGTAAGTTGAGTATATATTAACTAAGGAAATAATATTTCCTCTCTGAATAATTAATTTCTGTTCTGGATATCACTTGGATGGTTAACTTTCTTATGATTTTGTGTTATTGACATTAACACTGGCCTGGTAATCAGGGGGACCTTAGATCCTTAGTTTGGGCCAGTGAATGCTATGCTGTAGTGGCCCAGTAGGCAACCATATTTTGCATCTTTTAGTGGCCCAATCAAATGCTAAATATCATCCAAAACAATTATATTTGGTCACTATGCCACACCTTATGCACAGCACTCAGTGTCATCATCCACAGAAACTTCAGGTCACCACTTAGTTTAAGATCTAGCTCTGCTAAAATCTATTTTTTGTATGTTCTCATCTATTTCACTGTAAAAAGTCTGGTTGATTTAGTTATCAGATATGAAGAGTCCAATAAACCAGAAGACCATATCAGTCAATTCAAGATCAGATCAGAGAAATGCCTGCATCAATACAAGGTTCTCAGCTACATCAGCAACTGGTCCAAAGCTCCTTGACCTCATGAATCTTGAACAGCATGTAAAACACACCAACAGAGGAATAGACACAAGGGAATTAAATGACCTCAAAGAAACACATGCAAACACCAGACAGGGTGAACAAGAGGTGAATATAGTGCTTACTTGTGAATAATTTTATAATGTCACCACTGAAACTTAACTACCTGTATGTGTCAATGCAAAAAGAATTGTTTATTTTTATTCTAGAGGAAAATTAAGTCAATATATCATCACATTGTATGATTCTGCTTCCAAATTTTTTAATAGAAAATATATTAGAATATTTCTTCTTTTTTTTAGGGAGGGGGGGGCATAAAATTTTATTTTCTTCTCATAATGTGTCTCTGTGGTGTCATATCATACACACTTTTCTCTTATATCTATAATGTTTCACATGCATTTGTAATATCTCTGATGGCTAATGATGTTCTTATCTATATTGTCAGAATCTCTTATAAATATTTCATAACTTTTTAAGCACCATTCTTAATCTCAATTGGTCTTGAGATGTCTGAAGTTGAAAATAACAGTCGGGTGCATCTCAATATACCAGTGTTGCAACTTTGCTTATTGTGTAGACACCCCGGTAAGCAACCTAAAGATTGCTTTAGTACCACCATACAAAATGTCAACAAATAAGAACATTGAGGTTATTTTCTGCTGTATATTTCAGGGACACAAGGAGCTGAAGGAATCAGGGGGTGGAGATTGCTGGGTGCAATCTGGGAAAATAGAAGACATGTTTGATGCCCTCACACCTCCGACTAAGAAACACACAAAATCCAAGAGAAGGTACATATAGACTTAACATTCTACCTTCAGACTCCCCTGTCACTGTGGGCACTGCTCTCTCTGCCATTCCATTCATAGTGTCCTGCAAATTATTTGTACTGAGCATTTTTTTTTAATATAAACTCAAAGCTTGAGAAGAAAATTATGTTTTACATTGGAACTCACCAATGGGGCAGTGGTAATGGAATGATTGATTTTATGCTATAAAATTTGGCGAGTTAAAAATAAAATTGTGGTTAAATTGGCATGAATGAATACAAAAAATTATATTTTGTAAAAGTTATTTTTGTTATATAAATGCCAATTAAATAAAAAGCATAAGCATAATCCAATACTTTTATTTGACATTTTTTTCAAAAGCATGATTACTTTATACAGGTTGGTAGAAAGCCATGGAGCCCAAACAAGTGGAAACATTATGGATCTGTTCAGCACAGATCAACAAAGCATATTTGGCTGAGGAGTAAAATTATAAAAACGGCAACCAGGATACTTTGGAGGCACAACCTTAAAATACTGGAGCAGTTTTTAAATATAACAAGGGAAAGTATTGTTATCCCAAATTTAGATTTGTTTCATCAGTGTTTATTTCTTAATAAGGCATTGAAAAAAAGAATAACATTTCTCATCATTTCACTTCTTTCTTTGATAATAGGAGAGGGAGTTGATTATTTTGTTTAATGAAGACTTTTTTGTGTTCATTTATTGATCGCCAATGTTTTAAGTATTTCCCAACTGCTTTGTTGATAATCATTAGATACATGTGATAAGATAATTAAAAACCTTTCTTTTCTCTTTCTTATTTGTATACATTTTTCTGCTCATATTGGATACATGTGGATATGTTCTTTTGGCACAGTGATGTAAAAATTATGCCCACAGACAATAGAGGGTCTTGTGAGAAAATAAAATTGGGTTTGGATATTGCAAACTTTCATGGAATGGATTTATCAATTATACTCTCAGTCTAAGAGTAAAATTGATTAATTAATTCTATTGTATTTTGTAAAAGAAGGATCAAGATGGTTTAAATTTGTTGCGAAAGTCTTAAAATCACAATTTAAGTTTCAGATATTTGACTTAAATAATCCTAAATGATCCTTTTGCATGTTTTTTTATAATTATAGGTGAAAAAACTGAGGTGATATTACAAGGATTGGTTGAGATAATCAGATTTAGGCTTAAGACGAATTAATTGATTGTCAATTTTTTTTATTTATTTAGAACTATAATAATATTCATACTCACAGTAATGATAAGTGTAGTATAGTTTGTGAAGTTTACATATTCAGGTTGCAAACTTCATGAATATTTCCATAAATTAAGATGTAAAAGAGAGACACTTGCTGTTATCTTGTTAAAAAAGATGATGAGACAAAGATATCAATTCAGTTTATAAGATAACAAGTCATAATTGATGGCTGGGTCTGCTACTAAGCAATTAATCAATATCAGTTTTACCTTGGAGTATAATGAATAGAGATGTAATGCCTAAAAATCAAAAGTGTAATGGGTGTTATTGCAAATACATTGTGTCTTATTATGCCATATGAACCAAAAATGAGAAGAATATGATAGTGCTCAACTTTGTGATGATTCTCATTGACCCGAGACTCAGTATTTTATGAGTAAAATGTTTCTCTGTTCCCAATAATTTCTGAAATATGAATTCAATTTCTCTACTGAAAGTGTGGATGATTTTGTAATATTATATAAACATCCATGTACATGTATGTACTTTGCATATAAAATATTATCATTAATTTTGGCCTTAAGCTCTTGGAACATATTAGAGTCCCATAAAAGTAAAGCAATGTTGCTCGCTTACTTTACTTTACCCTTTACTTTTTTTGCATTGGCAGACCTATTGTAAACCTTTCTTCTGATGGTATATAAAGCAGTGATGAAAGTCTTCAGGAAATATCCTGAATTCAGGTTTTTTTCTTCAAATGTGAAATTCAAAGTGGTCTGAACTCAATCTAAGTGACATTTCTGAAAGTGGGTAGGGGTATTTTAAGTTTAGTTTTTAAGGGTTTCAGGTTTTTTCCTGAATGCTGAGTTTCCTTACTGATAAAGATTTGTAACTATTTACATCCACTTTATTTATATGGCTTATGCCTAGCAATGTGATTTCAAATTGTTGCTGTATTTTAAAAAATACTTTCTTGATATTGTATCAAAAGGGTTTGTATTTCAGCAATGCCAATCACAAATTTTACATTATATGATGTGTTCAGAAAATATTTATAAATAATCAAGGATAATTTCTTTAATCAAATTATTTACACTGTAAACCTCAACCATCTGTAGTATCATATAATAATTATTTGGGTTTTGAGTCTCTAAACCACTTTTGTCTACATATCAACTTTAGAGGTTTACATATTTTGGGGCACAACTCATTGAATATATTATGGTGTACAGTGCTTTTGAATACCTGTTCATATGAACTGAGAGCAATAATAAATATATAAATTGCTCCAAGATATGAATAACTATATTTTAAATATGAATGCATTGCATTTCATTGATAGTTCTCTCTCTTTTTCCTGTTATAAAGGGCAAGTAACTGTTGGCTATTTAAACAAGATCCTACTCAAATAGTTTTCAACCAGGTGCACTCTGCATGATTGACATAATCCCACATAGAGAGAAATGGAAAGAATAATAAAATGAATAATGCACTACTGTCCTCTGGTGGTGAAATAAACATCCATTATTACCATTTATTTTCATTAACAGGTACATTCATTTCAGATTTTGGCATGGATATTAATTATGTGGGGTTATTATCTTTAACGCCTCAGAGGGGATTCTGATTCCTAGAAGTATAAGCATTATACGCTGCAGCATATACTTTCTACCTCTGATCTCCTTTCAAGATTGGTACCATACAACAGCATCACAAATGTAATCGCATTGATCAGGATTGAAATAAAATAAATTGAAATTGTTTATTGATGTTATGCTTCGTGATACTGATTATCTATTGATAATGCATTGGATATTTTTCAATGAAGGAAAATACATGTATGTTTGTAAAGCATTGGTATTGAAAAGTTGCATTCAGAATTAAAATTTTACAGGATTAGTGAACAGTTTCAAATATATTTCAAAGTTAAATGTGTTAGATTGTGTTTTTTTATTGTTCTGTGAAAATAAAAATGCTTAGAAATTACTAAAAAAAAACACATTCTTATTTTTTGTGAATTGGTTAGTTTTTATGGGGGGTGGAAGTGTATACAGACATTTATCTGGAGAAACTAGATTTTGAGAAATGACCTCCATACAGCTCAATAAAGAGCTGCAAAACATGGTTCAAAAAGGACTTAAGTCTACTACAGCTGAGATTTTCACAAATTTGTAGCACTTTTTTTTTTACTGAAAATGGCTGGTAAACAAAGCATTAATCATCCTTAACACACAAGTCAACAGTATGAATCCTCAGATTGGCTATTTCAAGAGTTTGTTTTGGTGACCATCTTGAATTATTGGTGGGCATTTAGGATTTTTTGTAAAAATAAGTATTTGTGTATGAATGACATAAAAAGAATATGAGCCAAAGTCATATTTATGTATCCATGTTTTTTATTTTTGATCCACAACTGCTGTTCCTAACGCCAGGAAAAGAGTTCTTCTCTTGTTGAAAAAGAACTACCCGTTGAAATTAAGCTCTTTTGAGGTAAATAAAAATTGCATAAATCATTTATCTTTTGGTGATTTAATGAAGATCAGTGCGATGAACAGACACTGTAGGCTGAAGTCAGTATTACATAAGTGTTTATTATCACTCTGATACTATAATTATTAGTAATGTTAAAACCCCATCTCAATCAATATAAATCTTTATATGGTATAAACACCATCTTCATCAGGTGTTTTCACTCGATCACTGGTCAGATGAAGAAGGTTGATAAAGTGTTCAATGGATGAAATATGAGGCCAATAAAAACTTTACTCAGACTAGCTCAACATCTAAGTCATATACCGTATTTACTCGAAAATAGGACAAGGAATTCGAATCCAAATGTTTCGTCAATGTTTGGGGGGGTCATCTTATACACGAGGGCAATCTGTGGATGGTGATTTACGGCACCTCCGGATGAAATAAACGTCGTTCATGGATCCCTGACACTTCATATTTATATTTTACTTTTAAAATGGCCACCAAACTTGAATAGTAGCAGTGCCGATGTTTCGAGAAAAAGAGACTCATCCAATAATCAGGAATTGGCCTTTTCAAGCAAAATAACATCAATTTGGAGGGTCGTCTTATACATAGGGTCGTCCTATTTTCAAGTAAATATGGTAATCTTTTCTCCTCAATCAGACGAGCTCAGTATCTTAGATAAGCTTTATTGAGATTAGCTCAGCATCTTATTCATATAAGCTTTATTCCTCTGTCAGACTAGCTCAGCATCTAAGTCATGTAAACTTTACTCCTCAGATTAGCTCAGCATCTAAGTCATATAAACTTTACCCCTCAGACTAGCTCAGCATCTAAGTCATATAAACTTTATTCCTCAGTCAGATTAGCTCAGCATCTAAGTCATATAAACCTTACCCCTCAGATTAGCTCAGCATCCAAGTCATATAAACTTTACCCCTCAGTCAGACTAGCTCAGCATCTAAGTCATATAAACTTTACCCCTCAGTCAGACTAGCTCAGCATCTTAGTCATATAAACTTTACCCCTCAGTCAGACTAGCTCAGCATCTAAGTCATATAAACTTTACCCCTCAGTCAGACTAGCTCAGCATCCAAGTCATATAAACTTTACCCCTCAGTCAGACTAGCTCAGCATCTTAGTCATGTAAACTTTACTCCTCAGTCAGACTAGCTCAGCATCTTAGTCATGTAAACTTTACTCCTCAGTCAGACTAGCTCAGAATCTTAGTCATCATGGTCATATAAACTTTACTCCTCAGATTAGCTCAGCATCCAAGTCATATAAACTTTACCCCTCAGTCAGACTAGCTCAGCATCTTAGTCCTCATGGTGATATAAACTTTACTCTTCAGATTAACTCAGTGTCTTAGATAAGCTATAACCTTAGTCACATTAGCTCTGGACTTTGATCAGATTGGATTAGCATCTTGGTGAATATCAATGTTGACAATGTTGCATAACAAGTGTAAAATAGCACTGACATTCGTGAAGTTAACTTCAATAGCAGTCTCCCTAACCTTATCATCTATGCAAATATACACATAAACACCACATTTAGGATTAACAGGATTGGCAAGCCTGCCTTATCTATATACGCATGACTGTGGACACGTGACATTACTTTGTATAACAAAAAGCGTCATTAGCATGATCAGAGGTGATCACAAACATTCCTGTCATTGTCCATCCTCTTGTGCCACAGAAAAGCCGAAATGGGAAAAGTTATTCTTACCTCATGTTTGTTATTTCTCATTTTATTTGAGAAAGAAGGTAAGGAAACTTTCAAATAGTTTAATTGTTATAAGATTTAGATATATATTGAATCACAAATAACTCATTTGGTAATGATTGCATATATTTGTTTGAAGTGAATTGGATAAAGATGATGAAAAAATGTCATTCTTGAAATGTTTACAGATGATTTTCAAGTATTGTCTTTTTATGTTATGAGTTGTGAGTTATCCCAGTGGTGCGCCGTATAAAGCGTGTGCCAATCTCTATCCTAAGCACAATGGCATGGATTCCCAGCCGACCCAAAGTTCTCCATTCACCATCCAGGTGGCGCCAACACAATACAACCCCGGAGACGTTCTCACAAGTAAGTGGTCACAAACATTTCTGTCATTGTCCATCCTCTTCTCCCAACTCGAGGTTCGAGTGATTTGTTTGTTTATTTGTGTTTGTTTGTTTGCTCCTTTGTTTTGTTTGTCTGTATGTTTTTTTGTGTGGGGGGTTTACATAACTTTTAAAATTACTTCAGTTATTTCATGACGAGATATTCCACAGAAATCGCCGCAGGTTTCAAAACCTATTTACTACTTTTACCCCGGGCCTTTTACCTATCTAACATTGACTGAAAAGGATACTTTCTGAAATTATATTGCTCTAAAACTGGTAAAATGGTGTAAATATGATATTTTTGTGTAACAGCAATTTCGTATTTGTTATTGTGTATATATGCATATATTTAAAGTAACTTGCGTTCTGAAATGACTTGTTCTTGCTACTATATTTGGACTGAAAGCTGGTTTTCCGTTATGCAAATTGGGCCAGCCAGACACCTTTCTTGACATAATATAAGGCTACTGTTCTTCTAGAATTTACCAAGATTTGTGCTGATATAAATATTACATCTGGTTCATGTCGTTTGTGGCATATCAGTCCAGCAATCATATCTATTCAATATTGTGTATTGAGGCATGATTTGCTTTTAAAAGAAAAATGTAATTCATCACTGCCCAAGTTTCAACATTTGTGATTCACTGATACGGTGACTTCAATTTTGCCTGCAGCGAAGGGAATACATTTATAATTTTTGCAACAAATACACAAACTGAACAAAAAAACCAACAAAAACAATCAGTTTTGGATCTTGAATTTTGAGAAGAATAAAAAGTCAATTATGGATGTAATAACCTGTGTTTGATAACCAAGATTTGTCAAGCTTGCATGTCTATAAATTTCATCCGTGTGATACAGATTTTAACACACCAGGTGGCACCAGGGCCAACATATATGACGATACACAGTACATACGTAAAGCGCATTTGACATTAATTTTAATCCCAACGTCTCAGTGCTATTCTGAATGAAGTATGTAATCTTACACTAGTTTTTACATCAATCTTAAAACATATGAAACAATATTGTGAGGTAAAGATGCCTTTATTTGAAATGGGTACATCTTTTATAGTCCCAGTAAATGTTCGCCAAGACAGTCATTAACCATTGTGCAAGATTTCACACTGTCCACCAGAGGCAAACTATTACTGATAGGTTCACCATGTCGCCCTCTGGTGGAGTTTGGCAAGATTTAGCTTTTACAGTGAAGATATAAAATTGGATTCACCACATACTGAGAGCAACTGTCAGCAACATCTTGTTAGAAAATTACCTGTTTTTTTTTTTACACAATCAATCAATATATTCAAGATGCCATTGTATTCTCACTCTCATCATGTAGTATTTTTGCAAATGTTATGATTTTGTTTTTAGTCAGGCTTGGGGATCCTACTGGAGAGACAACCTTCCGAGGATTTCAATTAGTGACAAACAGATTGTCTGGAGATACTGAACAAAATGTGGGGAAATTCGTTAATCTCTCTGATACCATTAAACCCATGTCGTGGTATCCCCAAGAAGAAAATGGCACTGTAAGTAGTAATGCTAACCAAAAAAATTGGTGATATATGCTTATTTTTTCATTAAGTCTCAATTTTCAAAAGTCTTAATTTTGTTTCGATAACAAAAGGGTTATCACAGTACATAATGGATTTCAAATCAAGTTTCAATGATATATAATCACATGTTTCATTGTCTATTTAAAATGATTATAAGAATTCTCCAAAGATGGTTTAATCACTTTGTGAAAATTAGACATGAAGTTCAAGATCTCTGTAACAAGAGCATGAAGGCTAAATGTTATTTCAGAACTGCATCACGCATAACAATGGTAGAGTGGACAAGCGGGAGGTGATCGTGCACTGGGAGGCCCCCGATATATCCCTGGGAGACATTCGCTTCATGTAAGCTCACAAATCACTCTCATATAGGAAATAATCCTCAGTGTTAAAATATAGAGTCAATCAAATACTGATATTGATGTGTTCTGTGAGATATTCCATTCATGTAAGCTCACAAATCACTCTCATATAGGAAATAATCCTCAGTGTTAAAATATAGAGTCAATCAAATACTGATATTGATGTGTTCTGTGAGATATTTCATTCATGTAAGCTCACAAATCACTCTCATATAGGAAATAATCCTCAGTGTTAATATATAGAGTCAATCAAATACTGATATGTGTTCTGTGAGATATTCCATTCATGTAAGCTCAAAAATCGCTCTGATATAGACAATAATCCTCAATGTTGATATGTGTTCTGTGATATGGTCGTTTCATGTCACTTCAGAATTAAATTTCTAAAACTATCTTAATTACGATATTGAATAAATTAGCCTTTGAATTTTGTACATGAATGTGTCATACTAAAATATAATGCCTGCATGTGTCATACTGAAATATAATGCCTGCAGGTTAACATTTAATAACTGCAATGCATATTGGATGTGTTATTGTGTGCTACAAACCGACAATATTCCAGGTTCATAAGAACTTGCATAAACAGATAAATAGGTTTATTTGGAATATTTTATAGAGATACACCATTAATTGTATTTTATAAAGATGACAGAGCTTATGTGATATCATACTTTTCAGGGCAACCTTTGTTGAGCGTTATCCCACGTTCTACTTTGGGGTAACATCTCAGACCATTGAGGCTTTAGTTCCCGCTCCTAATGTGACATTTGATGGAGAGGTGGGTAACCGTCATATTAATGGACACTTTTCACAATTGCTGCTATGTCATTTAGACAAATACAGATAAGCACAACATGTTAAAATTAATATGAACGACTAAGATTGATATGAAAGATTAAGATTTATATGATAGGCTAAGAATGAATACAAACTAGGATAAATATGAAAATTTAAGAGGAATATGACATACTATGATTGATATGAAAGAATAAGATTAATATGAAAGATTAAGACTGATATGACATGTGGAGGATTGCTACAGCATGCTAAGATTATATTTATTTGACAAATTAAGATTGATGGGATGAACATGACACACTAAGATCGATGTGACACTAAGATTGATATGACAAACTAAGATCAATATGACATAGTAAGCTTAATTTAATATGACAAACTAAGATTAATATTACATACAAAAATTAATATGGCATTCTAAGATTAAGATGACATACTAAGATTAACATGCCATATTTTGATTAAAATGACCTGCTTAAATGGAAATGACATCATAAGATATTATTACATTATCAATCCATTACTTTCCCAGATATCTGACACTTTTGATCCTCTGCTATTGGATGGGGAGTGTGGGGAGACAAAGGGTTGTATGTTGTTCCCATCTTACTGCTCCGGGTCGGACTGCACCCATGTTGTAACCTGGCTCACACAGGGGGACGAGGTAACTTTCGAGGTGAAGGCCAGGGCAGAGGGATACTTTACAATGACCTTGTCTTATGATAGAACTATGGTGAGTGGTTTGATCTGTCCAATATTTAAATTGTATTAGCGACTTTACTTTTAGCAAACAGAAATAGCTATATCAGATCATTAAGATATCTACCTGTCATCAGGACATGATGCCCAACTTCTTAACGATAGTGACTAGGGGTCTTTCTTTTGTATTTTCACATGAGCTCGATAAAATAAGACTGATGCGACAAAATGTATATTTCTATCACAATTTTAACAAATGAATATTGTACACAAGGAATTCAATACATTGAGACTAATTGAATGGAGTGTGTGGATAGTTGATATTGAGGTGTTGTATTTTGCAGGGAGATGATGAGGCAGTCACCGGTGCCGTCCAAGAACCCTCTATCAGTGTACAGTATGGCTGGAATCCTGGCTACTTCAATGACAGACACAGAATAGTCAGTTAACATATACCTAATTTATATGATGCTATACCATCCGTTGCTCCCACCAATGACCCTGTTGCCGATTAATTCAAACATTTTTTCTCAGTTATTTAATGAGTTGTCTCTTTTATTTACCCTGAGAAAGCCATCTATGCGATGTTGAAATAGAGACTTTTGATTTGATTTGATTTGATTTGATTTGATATATGTAAAGACATCCCGCCATTGTTACTAAGGACACTTCTTGTTATCATTTGTTAGCTGTTCTCTGATTGATCGAAATAATTGCCATTGTCTCCAACCATTGTGTTGACTGCTGTGATTGGTAGGGTAGTCATCTTGACTAATTTATGACTCTCCTTTGACTACTTTGGTACTGTAGGTAGTCATGTTGGAGACACTATTTCTCCTTCCTAAAATGTGGTCATAATGACTAAATAAAGGTCGTTGTATTGCCAACATTATGGTAGGCAAGATGACTAGGTTTATATGATCAATGTGACTACATTTGTTCGCTACAAATAGTCAATACAAGTACATTTACTAGTCACAATGACAAACTTTATGGTCATTCTGACCATTATAAGGCAGTCACCATGATCAGTATATGCAGTAATAGTGATAACCTTCTGGAAAATATGGACATCTGTGTAGTCACAGATGTGTAGTTTTCTGATTACATTATGATGGTTAGTGTAATCGTAATGGCAGCTGTATCTAGCCAAAATAGCCATCCTCATCACCACTATGTAGACTGTGGCAATCACACCAAACATCATACTATTATGACAAATTGATAAGCATACAAGCTTTGAAATGCTGTGACTGTCTGTTCATTTTTTTTTGGGGGGGGGGGGGGTGATGGGTGACCTCTGTTGCATAAGACATATATCCTTCTGGATCTACCATTTCATGAAAGCTAAGATATAGAAACTTATACGTGTTAGGCCCTTAAGGAATTTTCAGGCATTTACCAACCACCCTTAAGCCACCATGTTTTTGTGATTTTACAGCTTGACTAACAGTGTTCCAAATGCAAACGGTGACCTTCTTAGTGTCTCATGTTGGTTCCATACCAAATACTATCTTTTAAAAGTTTGGTATTTTCTCCTAATACTAATTGTTTACCCTCATTGACAAAATCATGTCATATGTACATAGAAACGATACTTTAATATAGGCTTATCACAAGTCATGTACATTTAAAAAACCCTAATTCATATATATATATATATATATATATATATATATATATATATATATATATATATATATATATATATATATATATATATATATATATACATATAAATGGACCTGTACCTATTTTACCTTTGCTTTGTCGTCGGATTGTCGCTTCAATTGGAAATCAATTACACCAGACCTTAAATATGTATTCTAGATTGGATTTAAGCATATTCAAGCAAAGAAAGAGGATGGGTATATATTTGCCAGATGGACACGCCCTCTAGTGAACAGTTTGATACATCTAGTAGAGGCTGGTGGAACTGTCACCAAACAAATTATCACATTTGATCTAACTAATAAATTTTACGTATTCATGGCCTTTGGGGACACCTATGCAGGTTTGTTGATTTAAATAATAACATTTTATTTAAATATTTTCTTAGCTGCTTTTCTTTTTATTTGTGTAATTTATATTAAATCTGATAATCAGACAACTAGGCACTATCTATAAACGATACCAGTTATCTATTATCAATGTTTTTAATCTGTAATCATTTTAACTATGGGTAACATATGTTTCAATGTTGTCATATTCAAGAGGCCCCAGTATTATCCAAACACGTTGAGCATCCTTTGATATCGGATAACATAGTGGATCTATCTGTGAATAAGGTGGTAAGAGCCTCTTCTCTGCCTCAAAAAACAAAAGATCATGGTGAGTTCATCCATAACATTTGTACTTTCACAATTGACTTCTTATCTATGCATTTGTTTTTAGCAAACATAAATAGCTATATCAGATCATTAAGATATCTACCTGTCATCAGGACATGATGCCCAACTTCTTTCCGAGAGTGACTAGGGGTCTTTCTTTTGTATTATCACATGAGCTCGATAAAATAAGACTGATACGACAGATTAAACAGTAAAATTCTACTTATAGTTAGTATGCTACATTATTGACATGGAAGACTATCTTTTAAATATGCATTTGAATACTATGAATTCTAAGACAGTGTAATGAAAAGTTTAACATAAGTTATGACTTCCGGCGTGATTCATCATATTCTATCGCGATGACTGGGGTTAGGTCGATTCTCTATTTATATGCAATCTCTACCTTCATCTATCATACTTGAAACCTGGACTGTGTTTTCTGTTGCAGCCTGTGTAATGGTGACTGCCTGGGTTTTTTGGGCTAGTTTATCAATTGTACTTCCACGTTACTATAAACGAGGTTTTGGAGCAAAAGAATACTATGGAAAACAAACATGGTTTTTGGTAAGACAAGCAAATAATAGAACAACTTTTATGTTAGATTGTAAACTTTATTTAAAACTCTCAGATTTTAATCATATTGATTCACAGCAGTATTATCACTGATTGCCATTTGTTATTTGGATGTAACTTTACAGTGGCATGCAATGAGTGCAGTAGCCGTATTCATACTCAGTGTAGCTGGAACAGTGCTTATATTTGTACAAGTTGGAGGCTGGAGCGATGTACGTAGAACTACACAGATATATTTCCTAACAATTTTCAAGTTTCTAAAATGCCATTCATCATAACAAATTATTAATATATCATGATTTGTGAAATTAATCATAAATTGCACTAATTTGGTCAGTATGCAGCTGATGCCCACGGTCCGCTGGGTCTGACCGTGCTCAGCATGATGCTACTCCAGGTCCTAGCTGGCATTCTAAGACCAGGACCTCAACACCATGCCAGACCTGTGTTCAACTGGTTACACAGAATAAACGGACAGGTGGCTCACATTTTATCAGGTAAACTTACTCTCGATAAGACTGGAAAAAAGGTAGAAAATTCAATTTGAAAGTAGATATAATGTTCTGCATATATTGTCGATCCTCCGCTGTATTAAATGTGTTCTGGAAAATATAATCTTATTGGTTGTTTTAATAACTTTCCAGCGGCTACAATGTTCACAACACTTTCAATAGATATAATCAACAAGGACCTAAAGGACATATTACTCATTGTGTTTTCCGTCTGGGTTGGAGCATTGGTCATTTGGGAAATTTTCCACTTCCTTTTGAAACATTTCAGAAATAGAAATTGTAAGATATATTTGACATTAAATATGAAATTTAATACCTGTTATATGGTATAGAGAGATAACTGTCAGTTTCAGCATATCAATTTTCATTAAATTGATTAGAATATTCATTAGTGGCAGGAGTTAAATTATCACTAAAATGTTGTCATTCAGTTTATCAAACTAAAAATAACATTGTGTCATGAATAAGTAATTTTTAAATATAATTAAGTAATAATTTTCACCAAGTAGTAATTGGTTCTGATAACATTGAAAAATGATGTATTATTATTATTTTATTCCAGCTGAGAACAAGGTGGAAGAGATGAATGGAAACAGATTCAAACTTTCCATTCAAGATGATGAACTGCATGAAAACTCTGGATATTTAGCTTTTATTTATCCGTTTTATTTTATAACAGTATTGTCTTTGGCGGTGACCTTGATAACATTTATCCTTCTTTTTTAAAATAAGGAATATTTTACATTCAAGTTTGCAAATAAATTATCATGTTTTCCATATCGTCACATAGATCCTGATTGATTACATTTTATATAAAGTGAAGGCATTTTGATAATGCCAATACAGGAGAGACATCTTTCTAAAATATGTTTTAAAATAAATAATAAAGAATCTGTATGTTTACACAGTATAAATGTATCGTAACTGATATATGATGTCATGTACAATTCACTACGATGCATATATTCTACCACATGCGCCACATTTAATCGACAAATCCAATTCACTTTTTGCAAAGTGAGTTTGAACGTACAAGATAACTTACATAACATAAAACCTTTAGGAGGAACAATTACAATTAAGTTGATTTAGGTAATGCTATTCTTTCTAGTAAATATAACTATGTAAGGCAGAATAAATGAGTTCCACCAAATCCCAATCGATTTATACATCTAGAATTATCGCATATATATATATATATATATATATATATATATATATATATATATATATATATATATATATATATACTGGGCCTCTCTCTCAGCCAAACTCTCATATACTATATATATATACTATATATATATATAGTCCAAAGTAAAAAGGTAGTTGTATACAGTGTAATGGTGATGAAAGTAATCCAACAAAGTCTGTGGTGACATAGAGTTAAAACCTTTTATTGCACTTGCAGATCAGATACATAAAAAAAGACTCTTAATGAAAGGAAAATGGCACACTATCATTTCATAGATTCTGAAAAAACAGCAGATATCTATTACTCTTGGATGGATTCGCACCCACCCATTATTCCATCTAAGTTACTACCCAAGCTGATACCAGGAGAGTACACTGATGAAACTCATGAAAGACTCAAACAGAGCATCAGCAAACTATAATTTGAACATGCTAAACTGATACGACAATCACGACAATTTCTTAACAAGAGAGACTATTTGGATTCAGTTATGGCTGCACATATTTCTGCAAAATGCCAAGGCAATGAGGACTTACTCAAAAAAGTCTGTAGCATTTGGGACAGGGACTGTGAGAGAGAGGCACAAAAATCTACGAAAATCTGGATGCAGAGAAAATGTACCTGGCTGAAGAATTATGAACATGAATTTGTCTATGGTCCTAAAACAAAAAGACCCTCTCAGAAGACAGCCCCTTCAAGCAACCAGAATAAAATTAAGATGAATTTGAGTACAGACTCAAAAAATCCCAGTAATCAAAAGACCAACATCCACCACAACAAGACCTTCCAAACCAGACAGAATCAAAGGAATCAATCCTATAGTGCTACTGGTCTTAAGCCCCAGCAAAGGAGACCCTATATCCAGATCAAAGTAGGTCAGAACCAAAAAAGGCAAGTTAATCTGGGCTATAACGTTGCCCAACATAAAAAGATCAGACAGTCTGGTCCGGCTACCCAATATTACCAATCAAATAGAAGTAATACTGACCATTCACAACAGAGAAAAGGGAGACAACTTACTAGAAGCCCCCACAACCAACAATCAGATAGAAATCGTAGGAATCGTCCGTTTGGACCATTCCTATATTCTGAAATAGCAGGCAGATCCATTCCTGGGGGTGTACCTTTCACCAGTTCTTCAAATCTGAGTCCCCCAAATAAAAATACCACAAGACGAACCACAGATACTCACCTGACACCAAGATCATCAAATTTTTTAGGAAAAATCAGGGAAATCTTAGGGAACACAGACAACTATAAAGTAAAAGACAAAGTTACTGATATTAACTGCATGAGAAAAGTGAAGCTCCTCACAACTAAATTTTCTGCCCAGTTATTACCGGAAGAAATTGATTATTTAATCAAGTTTGAGTGCAAAACCAGTAATTTCTATGGTCTCCCGAAAGTTCACAAAAGCAAAATAATTAAATATGCCAGTGAAGCCAACAAGGAGGTATACATCCATGTACCAGAACCGGCAGACCTCGATTTGAGACCTATAGAGCTGGACCTGAACAAAATTGACAGTTATATAAAAGACACTAGAGACTTTTTGAAACAGCTACCTAAGGAGATACCAAAGGACAGTATCCTAGTGACCTATGATGTCAAAAACTTATATGGAAGCATTCCCCATACCTAAGGTTTACAAGCAATACAGTTTTGGATCTCAAAATATCCAAATTTAATATCCACTAGATTCTCTGCAGACTTCATTCTACAGGGAGTAAAGCTTATTTCAGTAAATAATACCTTTCAATTTGGGAACACTTATTTTCAACAATTCAAGGGTACAGCCATGGGCACCAAAATAGGACCTACATATGCAACTTTAGTGATGGGGTATCTTGAGGAACAATTATACCAACAACTTATCTCAGACAAAAGTGCAGAACTTTGTGACAATTTTTTTAAATATTGGAGACGATTTCTGGATGATTGCTTCCTCATCTGGGATAATAATGATGGTCCTCTCAACTACCTGACTGAGACTCTCAATTCTTTACATCCAGCAATCCAATTCACAGCCCTGAAAAGGTACCATTTTTGGATGTCCTTGTTATCAAGGATGGAGATAAGCTGACAACAGACATTTTTCATAAACCTACAGATTCTAGAAATTATGTCCATTTCTCCTCACATCATCCTAGGCATACCAAAACGAACATTTCTTATGGTTTGGCACTCCGCATAGTAACCATTGTCAGTGACCAATCACTTAGAAAGAGGAGACTCCAAGAACTGGAGTATGATCTGAAAAAAAGAGGTTATCCAGATGGCATAATCAAAACCGGTATTAGCAAAGCATCACAACAGGACAGAATGACCATTCTCAACATGCAAAAAAATACCAATAATGAAGAGAACATACTGCCAATAGTGACCACAAACAGTCCTCATCATACTAACCTCTTCAACATTGTCACCCACACAATAGGATCGCTGGAAATGGATAGCACATTCAAATCATTACTCCCTGAATTAAAATTTATCAACAGCAAAAGACAACCTCCTAGTTTAAGCAGACTACTCAGCAGAGCCAAATTCAATGAAACTTACAATACAACTGGAAACGTCTCAAAGTGTGGAGAAAAAAGATGTGGCACATGTAAAGTTATATTAGAGGGATCAGAATATAAACTCAAAAGAACAGGGGACATACTAAAACCCAAAACTAATCTTGACTGCAGAGCCACATATATAATCTATGCAATAAAATGTCCTGGATGCCAACATGACTATATAGGTTCAACCAAACATCTGCGACATAGGGTCTCCCTTCACAAATCTCATATATCAAATCCATCTTATCAAAATTGCCCAGTGTCAGGACATTTGCGAATTTGTGGCAAGGGGAACTTTAAAATATTTCCCTTTTTAAAAATACAAAAAGAGAATCCCCATGTACTCCTCAGAATAGAACACTCTTTAATTGACAACTATAAACCAGTGTTGAACAGTACTTCAAACTCGATAGCAATGGGATTACCCATATCACCATGACTTATATCAGGACTGTACCAATCCATGCTGCACAACATTTATTCATTTCCATATTTCCTGTGGTTCAGGCAAATTATTGTATCGGCAGCTGGAAGAACGTAACAAAAATTAGTATCAGACATATTTGACGGTTTAATTTCCAAAAGACATAAATATTTCAATATAAATATTTCAATAAAATATTGGTTTTTCACAAAATAACATTTACATTTCCTGTCCAAATCAATATGAGATAATTATCAAGATTAGCTTTTTGTAATCAAGGGGAATGTAAAATCTGCTATTTAATTTCCGTCATTACATAGATAATTTATGAGGGCATCCATGACGGCCATGCCGACATGTCCAATCATAACACTGGAGCCATTCCTATCTATGCCATAATGACTATCCAGAGGTTTACACAGGTAATGGTGGAAGCACACGTGATCTCTGTTCTTTATATTTGTTATTCCAAATCTGACATCAAAAACCTCTACATATGTCTTCAGTTGACATAAGAACCAGGTGTTAATAGCTTGCAGAACGTAGTTATTTCGCCCATTATGGATGATATTTTCCGGAAATGCGCCCAGATTCAACCAGACGATCCTAAAGTGTTTAAGCATTGGGTCATGGTAAATCTGTTTCAGATAATCTTTTATCTGAAGGAACATTGACATAACAGCACGGTGGCCTTTGAACTTAAGACCCCAGTCACCACCAGAAACGAGAATGAGATGAACTCCGCGAATATGGCGCCACCTGTATATTGTTGTATTAATCTTTTTGCACACGTCATCCATGAAACCACTGGGGAGAGAGTAAATCCTCTTCTTGTGGTATGGATCAAAAAACTTCTTTGGCAGATTTGGATCTAAGATATTCAGTCTGTTCAGTAAATGATACAAATGAAACCTCTGGTGAGAGTCGCCAATGAATGTCACAGTGTTGAATTTGGTACCTCTCAGAAAGCATTCCTCTAAATATTCCCCACTTGGCCTAGTAACTCGACACGAATCTATTTGAATATGGGTGTATCCATTATTCGCTTCGTTATCGAGGTATTCTTTCGATTCGGAGGGGAATGTTCCGTTTTTCGGGAGGATTTTATAGATTTCTTTGTTTTTTTCAATGTTGGCTTGTACTTGTTGAATATCGATTTCATTTCCCTTTACCCATGAGACAAAGCCCAATGGGTTAACAAGACACTTGGGTGTTGTAATGGGTTTGTGAAATTCATCTGCAGGAAATCGATATCCGTCCCATAAATGAGGTTTGTAAGCCACAAATGAAGTGTTTAAATCATCTACGTGTACAGCTTTGTACCTTTCTACATTTAAAGTTTTTTTTTCATTATCCGGTTGGATTTTCTCATTGGTCCGTGGGTGGACACACAGTGTATACTTCCACAAATGCTTATGGTAGGGACTTTGTTCACTTCGCGATTTATATGCCTCAAAATGTTTATACATCAAAAAAACATTAATATCACAGCAATTTTCCATAATAGGACAATCGAAGTTGTAAGTCCCGTTGAAATAATCAGTGAAATATTCATCACAAACGTACAGATAATTTTCTGTTCTACATTCTACTCTGAAGTTTGAACCTCCCATTATGCCGAGGCGAGTGAAGTTACACATCTCATATATTACCACAGAGAAAACTCCGGGATTCCCTTGTGCAATTTTGACTTTAAATCTATGTGAACAATGAGGCTTGTGCGTACTAAGTTGGTTTATTTCCTTTAGGTTCATGTTATAGGTACGTAATTGGTCAATATATCCTTGTCTTTGACATCTATGTTGAAGGGAACGACTTGGTTCCTGTTCTGTTCGATGCTCCTCTTTGAATTGTCTGGAATAGTTTAAGATCCATGCTGACAAAGTCACTGTGATCACAACGCCTTGTAACACTCCGCCATACTTCCTGAAAAAAACAAGTTACAAACTAGTTATCTCTGAAATCAATCAAAATACCCCTGCTATGATTACTAGTATTATGTTTTGCTGAAAGTGCCACCATTGTATCCACTGTTGTGGACCATTAGCATGCCTAGGGTGTCAGGCCTGTGATAATAGACAAACACCAGTGAACAAACAGATCTCTGATACCAAATCAACACACTGTCCCAATGTCAAGGTAGGCCCATTGTTAGCAAACCAGGAGTTTGCAAAAGGCAACCGGTCAGTTTAACAAAGTTTGTTAACAAAGTGTTCAAAGGATGATTAAAAAAAAAAGATTCGTGCATTAAGATTATAACATTTAATGGCAAGGTTTGGGGGTATAAACAGTTTTATTATGAATGGAAAAATTTCAAGAAATCTCATTGGTATGGCCCTTCTATGAACCAGACGAAATCAAATATCAAATCAAACATATTTTATGCTTACCTTTGACCTCCTCATGACTTTTCACAATATGGTCAAGATAAGTTATGTTAGGGTTTGGAAGAAATCAGCACATTTAGAATATGATAGTGTATATACATTAAGATGATATGCATATGCATGCGGTGCTGCTAAAAAGGGCATTACATATAAAAGGGCATTACATATAAAAGGGCATTACATATAAAAGGGCATTACATATAAAAGGGCATTACATATAAAAGGGCATTACATATAAAAGGGCATTACATATAAAAGGGCATTACATATAAAAGGGCATTACATATAAAAGGGCATTACATATAAAAGGGCATTACATATAAAAGGGCATTACATATAAAAGGGCATTACATATAAAAGGGCATTGCATATAAATCACCAGCTGGCGCCTTGATTTTATATGCTCATTTTATCAGATGCTGAAAACCAAATTGTACATTATAAAGTAGAGGTATATGATGAGATGGTCAATAAATGCCGGGTCAAGATTCTGACATACATTGAGAAAAGGGCAAGACTCACTTTTCATCACACAAGAAATATTTAAAGCTACTATGGAAACTATTTTTCCAAATCTATTTAAATAATACCAAAGATTATATTTCATTCATAATGTTAGCGCATTTAAAAAAAAAAGTAATGGACTACTCTTGTAGTGTTACCCTCGACAGCAGGACTTCTCTATCATATCAGTCCCTGCCACCAAACGCATGAAGGATTGACCACAAGTTATTAGTATTCAAATAAATCTGGCTGTCGACTGATTGGCGAGGAATGAATGACGCCTGAAATAGATTCTGCTTTGTTCTGACAGCTGTACTGATTGGCCAGTTAAAACTGGATGGAGGTCAAAATTAGAATATCCATAATCAGGCTCCGAAAGATGTAACGTTAGAACCTTGTTTCCTGTCCATGAGTTCAGTAAACGGCCTACCTTTTGAGAAGCATTTGCATAACAGTTTATATTCCAAGTAAATGGCGTAGTTCATCTGGCCTAAAACCGTGTTCTAAAAATGATCATGTTTTAAATTTCGTGTAATTCTTTTCAGATCAATCTTGAACCGCGTGTTAAGTAAATAAATCCAAAACTGTATATTGTACTGAGTTGTCTTCTTTATAACTTTGAACCTGTTTATGATTGTTATTATAATATCGGTATGATATTTATATCTTTGAAAAGCATTTGCATATATTTTATGAATATTTACATGTCGTGAATATGACATAAACACCTCAGGGATGATCCTGCTTGTAAGGAAAAAATATTCTTGTTCAAAGGCAGGAATACTTTTTATCGTATTTGACAACGGCATTATTTTTGTCCTATAGTTGGTCAGTTTGTTCAGCATATTCAACCAGACAATCGGCAGTAGGACTGTCACACAATATCATAATAACCCATGAACGTTGGAGTCACACAGAAACACACAGGAAATAATTGTAACTGACACGTCATAAATTAACATTCAATATTAGAATACATTTTATCCTGGGCATAGTTGCCTGATTGTCACGGATTTTATTCAATATTTTAAAATTGTATGCTATAAAATTCACCCTTAATCATAGTAATGTAACCATAACCATAGTAGAGTCTAAATTGAAGGATCGATTTTCCAATTATTTCAGGTCCCCATAACTTTCCCTGATTTATACGTTAAAGATATATGGCCCATTGCCACAGGCAATTAAAGTAAATGATATAATGCATGGCCTATATAATAATATTTGAAGGCAGTTTATGGATTTTGGAGGTGATGCCCGCTGGCAACAGATATTCAGAAGGATCTACCTTTTAAATTTCAGGCAAAGATGCTTTAGATATTTACAGTCTCTTCAATTTTACACCATCCTATCCTGTAATGGGAGAATTGACCCAACGTTTAAGGAGATTGCAGAGTAATTTGCCTTCTCTATTGGATCTGATTTGTCCTTGAACCTGACAGTTTCCCTTAGATCTCTGCCCTTCCCCCAACTGCAACATTATATAGTTACTCATATGTACCTCAAATGTATCAGCTCTTATCACATATGGAATACCCTGTATGAAAATAACTGAATCGGACCAGACTAGCTCCTAGCGATCTTGCCTGGGCTGAGCATTCTTAAGTATTTTACTGTAAATATATATCATTGCGTAATTCTGGAATCTGTGTGTTTCTGGTACCTTTTAACCATAGAATAAGAACAAAAAGCGTTCGTTTATCAATGTTCAATAACATGAGATGGGAGTTTTCTCCACGCTAGTCATCCAGCTGGTCATGCGGTCATGCTCTTTTGAGCATATGACATACTTGAGGGGTTGTATATTGATTCTGATTTGTGTATTAGACTATGCAGTCCAATATATATATAGGACTATCAAGGACATCTCGTTGCAATGGGTTTGTGCAGTGGGCGAATAATGTCACTATTATGGAGGGTTTGCTCTGATTGGTTGACATAAATATAGAACAGGGAAACCCTAAACAACAACCACAAGTTCCAGTGACGTGTGACCGGAATTCCGGGCAAAGGCATACGGGCACCTGCGAGCTGGTTTACTGTCCATATATATGGACATGTTATTATTGTCTATTTGTGTATCCATAATAAACCAAATGCTGTATTAAATTGGAACCTGAGTAAGGATTTTAATATTTCCATTCACTTGTCAAGATATCAGAAGTTCAAAGTTCACCTGAAGTAACTTGCAATAAAGACAATATCATTATTATTAAGATTATTCACAACTCATTTAGCACGAAATACAAAGTGTTCCCATTTCTGACTCACTCAGCATGTGTAACTAAGACGGTTCCAAATTGCCATTTGCATTTCCTTCGCACAAAGGTTTCAACATGTTGAACAAATTTTGCACACCAAAACTTCTACCCAAACTGCTGGGGACCCCAAACACATGAATTTTAAAAGGAAAACCAAATAAAGCGTTCCAGTTACACTGACTTCCGGACTCATTATGAACACCCACATTTTGCTGTCCTCTATATCTCGAGCTCTCTGCTACAGTTATACCCAAAGCCATCGGCAAACAAGACTTGAAATCAACTGTTTCTGGATAAGGTTGTTGTGAGATATGTAAATTGTATGTGAGACTGCCATACTTAAATACTTAAATTGTATATAAGACTGCAATACTAATCCACCAGGTGGCAGGTTGATTAGACTTTTGTATATTAAGGTCAATTTTCGAAAGGAACTTTGCCAGAGAACCATGGTACTGACAGGGAATTCTATGTGAATATGTTTGAGACAATATGATTCTAAAAGCTTGAGACTGGAAATATCCAAAGACGCAATCATGAATCACAAACTGAAATCTTTGAAAAAGATATCAGAACTTCACTTGGCATCAGGTAAATCTCTATAAAATTACACTGGTAGCAGATATCATTACGCTGGTGGTCATACGTTATTATGATTAAACTGGAACAGGGCTAATATGATCCTCGGCCTTCTGTGATTTGTTGCCGGTGGAAAAATCAACAATGAAGTGTGGACATGAAGTATGAAGTAGTAAGATCAGAATGGATTATGGTCAGAATGTCTATCATTCCAGGATTATAATGTTACATCATGATCGACACAACATGTGATTCAAGAGGTAGTATATTGATATGGTAGGTCCAGAATTAATCGGTATTAATTGGATTATGGCTTGGCTGGTATTATCAGATTTAAAATTTGTTTGGTATGATATAGTTTAAAATATGTTAACGAAATATAGTAATATGAGTACAAAGTGTTATTTGCTACAAAGTTTATGTTAACTTGGTCAGTTATATTAGAATGTGAGTGTAGTCGGTACTGCAATATGAGGCTGCTATATTTGCATCATGTTTAAGTAACCTGGGGTGTGATGCAGTCAGCACATAAGTTGCTGCAGGTATAATTAGTTGTAAAGGTTGCATGGGAGAAGTGCTGCTGAAATAGAAATAGGTGTTCAACTGCATGTTTGAACTATAGGTTGGATACCTCTTATTGAGGAAAGCTATTGCAATAGTACCTTGGCTAAATTAAGAAGGGGCCATGGTTATAGACTTAGTTAAAGATGTTTGCAGTGTTATAAAATTTGCAATAAGTGGCACCTGATAGTAAGTCTAACGAAAACCAATGTCATCATCTTTGGAAAAAAGAAAAATGATTTTGTCTTTAAATACAATAACCAAACAATCAAAATTGTAGATGAATATAAATATTTGGGTGCTATTTTCTCATCTAAGACCATAGATCCACTCAGAAAAACACATGATCACCTCACTGAAAAATCACAAAATGCTATTTACGCACTTAACTCGCATGTTAAAAATAGTATAGGACAACTTTCACCAATATTAGCCTTCAAAACATTTGATACTCAAATAAGCCCAATCATGGAATATGCTGCTGATGTTTGGTTTACAGGAAAAGAAGTCAAATCTCTAGAAAAAATACATTTATCTTATCTAAAAAGCAATCTCCGTGTTAAAATATCTTCCAGTAATTATGCAATATATGCCGAGTCTGGAAGATTTCCCCTTATCCTCAAACAAAAATTTCAGGCAATTAAATACTGGAAAAGAATACTCTTACTAAAAAATAACCATATAGTGAAAAAAGCATATAACTCACTTCTTGAATTGCATGAACTAGGACAAATAAACTGGTGCAGCCACATAAAAAATATTCTGTATGATGTAAATCAACAACACCACTGGGAGGAGCAATGTCTAAATACCAGCACAGATTTAACGATAATAGAAGCAGAACTTTATAACAAATTTAGAACTGAATGCATAGAAAAGATTGGAAATAACTTATTATATCCAAAACTGAGGACATACTGTCTTTTCAAGTCTGAATTCATGATGGAAAAATACTTGTCATGTGTAAAAAATCTGAATCATGCATTATCCCTATTTAGATTCAGAATAAGTTCCCATAACTTAAGAATAGAAACCGGCAGATATGACAGACCAAATAAAACACCGCCAGAATTTAGAACTTGTTTATATTGCTCCTCTGGTGGTGTTGAAGATGAAAATCACTTTATCATGACTTGCACTTTATATCAAAAAGAACGTAGAGAACTCATGTCTGTAGTCATAGATGAATTACCATGGGATCACTTGGCAAATGTAAATAATTTGGAATATTTCACTGTCATTATGAAATGTGAAAATAAGAGAGTGATTAGATCTCTAGCAAAATATATATATTTATGTCTAAAAAAGAGATCTGAAACAGTGCTAAACAATACGTCCAATTAAGATTCTAGTCCAGTATAAGTAATTGTAATGCTTAAAATCAAAATATGTAGGATGCTTAGATTTATAATAATTCTCTGGTGCTATAGACCAAGTATTTCATTATGTTTATTACAAATAGCATGATTATTGATAACAATGCCAACTTTGACAAACATAGACCACTCATACGAGTTTATTCATTAATCATTAATCACAATCCAGAACCATTCTTTCAGTTAAGACTGATCTAAATTCCCATCATTCTGAAAGCTATCAAAATTAAAACCCATCCATTTCTTGAATCACAAAATTATGAATAAACAATCTCGTCTGATTTGTATATGATTCTGCCAAAGCACTTTAAAAAAAAATGTACGTATATTGAATTGAATGCCATCAAATGGTGTTCTATTGTCTATTTTCTTTTTTGTATTTACATTTGTTCGTGTTAATTGAATTAGAAATAATCTGTGAGTATCAAATGTATATATTTAGAAGATACTCCTGAGTAGTATTGGTATAATTTTAATTAACATGACATATAGGTTTTATGTGACCTTCTATTGTCAATAAAATTCAATACAATACAAAATGTTATTGCATGTGACATTACTGATGTGATGCATCAGTGTTTATCAATGTTATATGTTTTTAATGTTTAATGTTGATATGTGGTTTTCCTCTTCATCAATGGATTTGTTTGTTTGGGGTTTTACATCACTTTCAACATTATCTCAGTCATTTCGTGATGAGACCTACTTGTAGCAGATATAGTGCTGCCTCACTGAATTGTTATGTCGCAGGTCCTTGACATGACAACCCACCCGGTCACAGATTTACAAGGACAACGGGTTAACCCTTTGGCACAGACCTCAGCTCACGTGTGAAATTGTATCATGAATTCAATCTCGGCACGGCCGGGGATTGAACCCACGACCTTTGGATCACCACAGAGGAACTGGCGCTCTAACCAACTGCGCCACGGCCCGTGGCCTTACAACATTGGATGTAGAGAAAACAATTGTGATGTCATAAATCACTTATGAAAGTGAGTATGTATACAAGTTAAAGGTAATGTGGTTTGTATAGTTATAGCAGACTTCAAGGTACAGACAGCCTTATGAATATAATTTTTGGGTAATTCTATTGGAAATCCTTTCAACAGCATTGTGTGTTATGAAATATATATGAATTATATATAAAAGGTTGAATTAAATGCCATGCCAAGGTCAATCAATACATATGTGCCTGAAAGAGTATAGCTGATAATGTGCTTTATTTAAGATTAAACAGGTCATAATAATATCTGCAACAAGTATATGTCTATGAATGCCCAAAATCCAACTTTCCCAGCACCAAAGGAATTGAAAACGTATAAAAATATTTTATCCCTCTGCAATATTTAAGAGAACTGATCCACACCTGCTATGTACGTGTATATGAACATGTGACAGTCACCAGTTATTTTGGACACATACATTATGGACACATACATCTTGTATCTCAACCAAACTCTAATATTCAATTGTATGCTATAGTCATGTGTATAATTTTCTCTGTTTATCCTTGGTGGGGGTGGAGTGTAACAAGTGAGAATCCTCACAGTCCCTCAATGTTATACCTCATCCAGACTAGCTGCTAAATTGAGTAAAAATAGTATCACATATACCCTCAATAAAGACGACCCCCAGTATTGTGTCTGATCCAATGTTTGTGTGTTCTCTGTCCATCCCAGCTGTTTGGTATGGTTAGGTGGTCAACATGAAGATATCAACACTTCACATCAGGTAAATCTCTATAATATCACACTGGTGGCAGTTAATATTAAACAGAGTACGTTTCCTAAGGTTCTGCATGGGATGTAGACCTATTTAATTTTTTGGTTTTTTTTTCTTATTTTTTAAAATATTTTTTTCATGTCAGATGTTTCCCAAGTGTTATCTTTATAGGATTTATAATTCATAAGACGGCATAAATCAAAGCTGAGAGCAATACTAAGTTATATAGTGTCTCAGATCAAAGAGAACAACATTATAGCTTCCAGCCTCTCACGGCACGTGCACGATTCTCTGTGCTTCATTGTGAAAATGATGATGTCAACAGCCATAATGAACCAATTGTAGCTTAAATATAATGTAATCTTGCACACTCTACGGAATGCCTATAAGCTCTGCCAAGTAAACTGATAACATGTACATATTATATACATGTAGATCATGTAGATGTAACATGGAAACGTCAATGTTCTCAGTTCACACCAGGAAATGTCAAGGACACTTCATGAAACACACGAGCTTCTTCTTCTTTCTGAGTATATTCGTCCGGTATCTCGAACCACCTCCTATTGGGGTATCATGGAATGTTTACTGTGTTTCTGCTCTTGTGTAGCCTGTAGCATAGCTCATTGCATTCACCATTGAATCTAACCAGTAAGCTACCTGTTGCACCTTCTACCTCAGTGATGCAGCTCACTGTGATTGTGACGTCATAACCTGACATTACTTGATGTCATAATATGATTCATATCGCCACCTTACAGATGACTGCAATAATGCCACAATGTCAATGAAGAATGAAGAAGGTACCCAGCTTTACTAGGCCTCTGCAGTGTTATATACTGAGCCCGATGCAAAGGAGAGTAGGAAGAAGGTAGAGTATCGCGGACTCTACAGTGTTTTAACATGTACACGTAATGACAAGTTCAGGCCTATCCAAGTGAGAGATGAATACAAGGGAGAGACAGCTGTAAGAAATAACTTTACACAAGCAAGAGATAGTGACTTGTAAAACAGTGAGAAATAGCTGCACAAGTGAGAAACAGCTGCCCAACAATGAGATAGTTACAACAACGAGATAGTTATAAGTTAAGAGATATAACATAAAATGGTATGAGGTGTGAATGACATGTGCAGACATTTAACCTTGTGATAACTTGATAACCAGGGCTATATGCCCTAAATGGTGTACCTTGGATATTAAACATAATTTAATAACTTATTGTGAACATTTTTTTGGGTGGGGCAGCAGGTGAAATACTGTGTAGGTATATACTTATACCCAAAGACATCGTCAAAATAGACTTGAAATCCTTTGATTTTAGAAATACCATGCACTGCCCATCCATTTTAACAAACGACTCTGTAAGAACTCGACTTCCGGCAACTAACAGTCAAACAATTATGTGCCGTTTAAATCAACATAAGATGTCAGCCCTGTTTGAAATTACTTCCTTGTTTTTTCTTGATCTCAGCATCGTTCGCCATTGTTTACGATTTTGCGCAAAGAGTGAGAGATAGCTGCACATGTGATAGAAAGATGCACAAGTGAGAGATAGCTGCACAAGTGAGACAGATGCATGAGTGAGACAGCTGCATGAGTGAGAGATAGCTGCATGGGTGTGAACTGCAAAAGTAGGATAGCTACACAACTGAGTGAGAGATGGATATGAGCAATTATGCAGCTGTCTCTCACATATGAGTGAGACAGCTGCATAATTGAGAGGTAGCTACAACAGTGATAGCTACAACAGTGAGATAGCTGTACGTGTGAGAAATAGTTGAGACGAGACAGCTGCAGCCACAAACGAGAGATTGATTCACAAAAAAGACATGGATACAAAAGTGAGAGACAGCTACATAAGTGAGAAATAGCTGCATATGTGAGAGATGGCTACAACAGTGAGAAATAGCTGCATATGTGAGAGATGGCTACAACAGTGAGAGATAGCTGCATATGCGAGAAATAGCTGCATATGTGAGAGAGAGCTGCACAAGTGAAAGCTTGCAACCCCTCCCTGCCGAAAGCACTTGTTACCATAGAAGAATGCATACATAAGATATGATTAGGAGTATAATATTACATTGTTGTAGAAATTATTATCGTAGAAGCGTGCATACACAAGATTTAATTAAATTGTTGTATGTCATATGTATATACCATATAAACCTGCGGGAGTGGCATAGAAATACTAAATAGAAAACATGCATGCATGATTATATAAATGTGATATTACATTGAGCACATATTTAAAGATTAATAATAATTATAAATAATTTCTGCAGGCCTGGTGAATGTTTGAAGCTATAGAGTATAGTATAGTTCTGTATCCATGCCTTCTCTCCTGTGAAGCTGATAATAGACCATGATGGGCCATACTGCATACCGATACCGAGGTTTGATGCATCTGTCAATAGCACTTCCATTGTCCATGGTTCAGGATAAAATGTCACTCCATTATGTAATGATATACAGTTCTGCCACCAAGATATATCTCCTTGAGCTTCCCGAGATAACCTGATCTTATGTTAGAGGCAATTGGCTCTTTTAGCCAAATGAGTCAAATGCCTCATAAACATAGTCCCAGCACTCATTACACATGAACAGAAAGGCAGCTTACCAGCTATTGATAACAATTTACATTTTGACATATTTCTTATACTGAAATTCACTTAGCTCTTGCAGTATCTCCTGCATACGTTCCTGAGAGATACAAAGCTACTTATTTGGAGTATCGATTATGATGCTCAGAAACTCCAATGTTCTCGCTGGACCATGTGTCTTGGAGTCCTGAACTTTAAAACCTGCTTCCTTACATGTGTCAAGAATTATGTCAAGAGGATTTTTGTAACACGGATGGTTAATTTTTGACAACCATTGCCGACAAGCAATGGTTGTCAAAAAAGGAACTATCTGTGTTATACTGCAATGTATGTACACGACTCCTCATGACATTGATAAATGAACCAATCAGAATCCATCAATAAAGTCAGTCCTGAACGCAGCGCCATCTTGTGTTGTTCATATCACATTGCATGTTGTCAAAAAGTGGGATAAAATGGCTCAAATCACAGGATTAAAGCCACCTGGGAACCTCAACCTAAAAGGAAACTTGGACCAGAACTACAAAGAATGGTTGAGACAGTATGAGATATACGCCATAGCTGCTGGTGTGGTAAAACTGGGAGAAGATGTCCAGTGTTCTGTATTTCTACACGTGGCAGGACCAGCAGCACAGAAGGTATATGCAACAATGACAATCCCTGACGATGAAAAAGATAAACTAGATCCCCTCAAGTTGAAACTCTCCCAATATTGTAAAGGAAAGAAGAACTTGATCATTATAAGATACCAATTCAATACAACAAATCAAAAGCAAAGTGAAAATTTTGACACTTACCTGACAAATCTGAAAAATAAGATTGTTGATTGTGAATACAGCACCCTAAAAGACAGCCTACTCAGAGACCGTATAGTATGTGGTATACATGATGAAGTTCTGAGGGAAAAGTTATTGCAAACCGAAGATTTGGATTTAGAAAAGTGTATTTCCATGTGCAGATTATCGGAAATCACTGCAAAACAGCTAAAAGAAGTAGCGGAGAGTACAAATGTCAGTGGAGCCAGTGGTGTGAATATGGTACATGCAAGACCAAAAAAGTTCCACAGTCCAAAACCAAACTTTGCCCGCCCAAACCCCCAGTCCAAGTCCAAATGTGGCAATTGCGGAGGCCTGCCACACAGAGTCAAGGAGAGATGCCCAGCTTTTGGTCAAACATGCCATAATTGTCAGAAGCTAAACCACTTCAAAATCATGTGCAGATCTGGACAAGGGCGAGGTAGGGGCCAGGCAAACAGAATGCAAAGACAGTCACACAGAAAAGTACATGACCTAGAAACGGTACAATTTGTGGAGGAACCAGATTGTGACCAATACTATGATGACCCAGGCTTATACGTAGACGAAATCACGGTAGACACGTGCTACAAATCGCCATGGACCGAAACAGTGAAATTACAGAATGTACAAGTCACATTCAAGCTCGACACAGGTAGCGAAGCAGACATATTGCCATTTGAAATCTTCCAGAGAATCAAACCAGCGCTGAAGCTCGACCCGCCCATACAGACCTTACGTTCTTACTCAGGCCATTACCTACAGCCACGCGGCGAGGTAAGCCTGATGGTGAAGGGGTCAAAGGTCAGATTTCAAGTAGTAGACAAGGTGGATCCCATATTAGGCCGTGATACATGTGACAATCTTGGCCTGATCAAACGTGTCAACGCCGTATCGACAGCAATGAACACATCACAGATCCTGAGTGAATATCAAGACGTATTCACTGGGCTAGGGTGCATCAAGAGAAATGCACACCTGTATCTGAAGCCAGACGCAGAGCCGTCAGTAGATGCCCCAAGGCGCATCCCATTTGCAATCAAGGACAAGGTCAAGGCTGAATTGGACCGAATGGAGAAACTCGGAGTTATAGTTCGCCAGTCAGAACCAACTCCATGGGTGAGCTCCATGACCATAGTCCAGAAGAAAGACAAAGTGAGAATTTGTCTAGACCCCACAAAGCTGAATAAGGCAATTCGCCGCGGTGCATACCCACACAAGACGGTGGAGGAAGTAGCCGCAAACATACCCGGCGCGACCATATTCAGTACATTAGACGCCAACCATGGTTACTGGCAAATCGAGCTAGACGAGGAGAGCTCTCGTCTCTGCACATTCAACACCGCCTGGGGAAGATATAGATTCAAGAGGCTCCCATTCGGCATAAACACCAGCGGTGACATTTTCGCAGAAACCATGGACGAGCTCTACGGACAGATCCAGGGTGCAGAGCGTATCGTAGACGACCTGATGATAGCAGGCCCTACCACGCAGCCGCATGATGCCACCCTGCGACAAGTCCTGGAGACAGCCAGGCAGAACAACATGACGTTCAACGCCCCCAAGTCCAAGATCGCCATGCCGAAAGTGCCATATGTGGGTCACGTATTCTCCAAGGAGGGATTGCAGCCAAGCCCTGACCGCATAGAAGCCATACTCAAGATGCCAACGCCTACATGCAAGGATGATGTATTGCGGTTCAATGCAATGATTGGCTATCTTGCAAAATTTGTGCCAAACCTCTCGGAAGTCAACAAAGTGCTGCGCCAGTTGACCGAGAACAAAGTGGAGTTCCACTGGGACCCTATTCATCAGCAAGCATTTAACAATCTGAAGAGATTAGTCACAGAGGCCCCAGTGCTGGCATATTATGATGTCAAGAAACCCGTGACCATTCAAAGTGATGCAAGCAAGAATGGCCTCGGATGTGTGATCATGCAGGATCAAAAGCCGGTGAGCTATGCATCAAAATCGCTGGACAAGGCCCAGACGAACTATGCCGTCATCGAGAAGGAGATGCTTGGCATTGTGTTCGCATGTCACAAGTTTCACGACTATATCTATGGAAAAACAGTTACCATAGAAACAGACCACAAGCCGCTCATAGGGATAATGAGTAAACCCATACAAGCTCTATCAGCAAGGATGCAGAGAATGCGCCTTAAGCTGCAGAGATATGACATCACACTAACGTACAAGCCAGGTAAACAGATGTATGTTGCCGACACATTGTCAAGAGCTTATCTTAGTGACACAGGACCAGAAGACCTCATTGACAATGAAATCACAGTAAACATGATTCAGATGAGCCCAGAAAAGGAGAAAGAGATCAAGGAGGCAACAGACAATGACCAGATATTGCAGAAGCTTGCATACAATGCAAAAAATGGATGGCCCAAAGTGATAAAAAAGGCACCACCTGAAATAAGACCCTACTTCACTTTCAGGGATGAAATCACCTGTGAAGATGGTCTTGTGTACAAAGGCAAGAGACTGATAGTACCCACCAGCATGAGAGCTGGAATGCTAGAACGCGTGCACGAAGCACACATGGGAATTGTCAAGTCCAATGCTCTAGCCAGGGAGTATATATACTGGCCTGGAATAACTACAGAGATACAAGAGATGGTCGAAAACTGCAATGCATGTCAGACATACAGGAATAATCAGCAAGCAGAGCCAATGTTACCCCATGAAATCCCAGAGCTGCCATGGGACAAAATAAGTGCTGATTTATTCAAATTCAGAGGAGATTACTACCTTCTAATGGTAGATTACTTCTCGAAATATCCAGAGGTAAACAAGCTAGATCAGCTATCAAGCAATGCTACCATAAATGCTATGAAAGAAGCATTCAGTCGCTTTGGAATCCCTAGTACATGTGTAAGTGACAGTGGACCCCAATTTGACAGTCATGAATTCCATACATTCAGCAAGGAATGGGGATTTAAGCACACACCTATAAGCCCTACTCACTCTCAGTCAAACGGACAAGTGGAGAAAGGTGTGCAAACAATTAAACAATTCTTCAAGAAATGTGAAATGTCAGGAGACGACCCGCAGATTGCACTGTTAAGTTACAGAAATACGCCACTAGAGGGCGTGGGACAATCACCAGCACAGCTATTAATGAGTCGCAGACTCAGATCCAAGTTACCAGTCAAACAGGAGCTACTGAAGCCCGAGGTGATCAACAAGGCAAACACCTCAAAGAAGTTGGCTAAGCGCCAAATGACTCAAAAAACTCTATTTTGACCGCAAAGCTGGCGCCATCATGCCCAAACTGAAGGTCGGCGATGCGGTCAGGTTCAGATCGCCAAAAGGTGATCACTGGCGCTTGGGCATAGTGAAGGCTGTTTCAGACATGCCCCGCAGGTATGTGGTCGTGGCTCAGGATGGTCGGAATTTCCAGCGCAACCGCGCACACATCAGAAACACACCGGAGAAAGCTACCATCCAGGACCGCCCTGCTGCAGCGCCACAACTCTCTGTTCCACAGCCGCGCTTCAGGATCCCATACAATATTGCCAATAGTGAGGCAAGGGAAGTGCAGGCTGAAGGAAATCACACAAGAGAGAAACCTCAAACATTGACGACAAACACTCACACCAGCATGAAAACCCCAGTGAAAGTTCACACAGGTGAAAAGCCATACACAGGTGCACCAAACAGAAGCACACCTGTGAAATCACCAAAACCCAGTCACATGAATCACACTGGAGAGAAGCACAACACACCTGTAAAAGCCAACAACACAGGTGTTAAGTCATATGCATTGCCAACAACCAGCAGTAATGGCAAAGCACCCTCTACTATAAGTCAGAATGTGCAAGGGACAAACAATCCAGGAGTAGTAACCAGATCTGGGAGAAATGTGGTTAAACCAAGCAAGTTGAATTTGTAAAATGTAAAATTTGAGTAAGCTGGATGTGCAAAAGTAATCGTGGAGGTTAAAACATTCAATATGTCATAATCAAACAAGTAGTATAAATCATAATTTTGTGAAAGACAATTGTATACTATACAAAATATCAAAGACAGTCATAAATGATAGTTACATGGTTATATGTTATGAAAGTTAAAGACTTTTAAAGTTTATAATTATTAACATTATACAAAATGAGTGCTCAGAGACTTGATATATATATATATTTTTTTTCCAAAAGGGAAAGATGATCATAAATGTTACAAGTATGTACATGAGAGATATATTTCATTGATTGTATGTTTGTATACTTGAGAGATATGTTTCATTGATTGTCATATTATATTGTTTATTGATTATTGTTCTTAACAACTGCTTAAGAAGGGAGATGCAATGTATGTACACGACTCCTCATGACATTGATAAATGAACCAATCAGAATCCATCAATAAAGTCAGTCCTGAACGCAGCGCCATCTTGTGTTGTTCATATCACATTGCAATACCTCAGTGATGCGCGTATCAACGAGATTTCCAATGAATACGAGCATGCCAAATATTCGTAGCGTATTCATTAGGTGCGAACTATTTTCCGTCGGCCATCTTTAGACTAGTCTCCTGCTGAGCGTCAAGAACATCGTGTATACACAGAGGGCGGCAACCAGTCTATGGCTGTACGCACTATTTTCGGGTCACGTGACGGGGTCAAATGAGGTGCGCTTTGTTTACAAAACGTTTTTAATGATAAATAACTTGTTTCATGTATCATTTTTTCTAAAAATACAGTAGTTTTCTGAGGTATAAGAACAAAACATGCCTCGTCGGGCCCGGGGGGGGGGGGGGGGGGTACTCTCATGATTTTAACCCGCGGAGGCTGAGATGGAACTGAAAACCCCAGAGCCTGAATTAGGGAAATATTCTATCATTATTGGTACCCTGATTTAGGACTAGCTGAAATTTGGTACCCTGATTTAGGACTAGCTGAATTTTTGATACCCTCATTTAGGGATGATGCAGAAGGAGGAGATTTGGAAAAGGGGATTGTGATCCCTGTTTTAGGGAGAAATTTGAAAAACAGTACCCTGTTTTAGGGAAAATGATAAAATATCTTAACCCGGATGGGACTGAAAATCCCAGAGCCTGATTTAGGGAAATATTTTATCATTATTGGTACCCTGATTTAGGACTAGCTGAATTTTTTATACCCTCATTTAGGGATAATGCAGAAGGGGGAGATTTGGAAAGGGGGATTGTGATCCCTGTTTTAGGGAGAAATTTGAAAAATAGTACCCTGTTTTTGGGGAAATGATGAAATATCTTAACCTGTTTTAGGGAAAATATCGGCGAAAAGGACCCTATTTAGCCCAGCTTCCCCGGTAACGCTGACTATGAGAGTACCCCCCCCCCCCGGGTCGTCGGGTCATCTGTGTGAGCGTATTCAGTGAGTTGGTGATGGCGGAAGGATACCCTCACCCAGATTCCCTGACTCGGTATGTTTTGTTATATTATTCTGTGATCGGTAGGATCATGGGAAGTATGTAATCATTTCCTGTGGTTTGTGATTCGGTTTTTTCTGTGGTCATTATTGTTCAAGCAACTTACGCCACTGTGGAGTGTTCGTCCGTGTGCATGCAAGATTCCAATTTGCGCATGCGCCCGGGCTTATGAATACTTCAATAAAAGAAGTAAACAAAAGAAAAGAAGTGTGTGATGTAAAAGCAGAACGTTCAACACGATGTCATCATCTTCGTCCATCGTTGCATACATTTATCCCTTTAAATTGCTTGGAAATGCTTCCCAATCACAAGAACAAGGAATTTTCAGTAAAACCCCCCCGCAGACTACACAACGATTCTGGACCAACTCTTCCAGATCCCAATAGACGACCATGCCGTCTAATGAGCTGCAAACTATTACAACTCTATCTCAACATCACAAACTATGCAATATGTAAAAATAAGAAACGAGAATCAAAGTCACAGAAACGAAAATAAAAGTTTCATAACAAAGAAATGTTTCTCGTTCTCGCTCCATCCCGCCAAAATAGACGGGAAAGTATTTAATTATACAACAAAGGTACAATACAGATACGCAAATAAGAAATGGCCAGAAAACCGGCTAAGAACCCAACAAAATTAAGGTATATTTCCTATGTTTAATATTACTGAAAAGAATCCCGTCGCTCACAAAAGAAAGACACGGGAACAGAAATTCGTTAAAAAAATGGACATTCCTACCCTGCGCCGGGGCTGTACGCAGCGTAAAATAAACGAACTAGTCTGGCAGCTTCAAGGGAGAGGGGCCGTAAATTTAAAAATAATTATTTAACAAATCAAAATGATTCGTTTTGGTGCAAAAAACCGAAACACAACCCAAAAAATGCCTGCGTAATCGACCAAAACGTGGTTTTAAAGACATTATATCGCTCATATAACACTGTACGCAACTCCCTTCGAGGGGGGTCCCTCACAGCACCTCCACAATGAGGTAACATGACCCATAAACACCTCCGCTCCAGAGGCGCCATGAGAGGAGGTGCAGCACCTCCAGAGGTGCCTGCACCTCCTCAGGCTCCATATATAAACAAATCATAGGATAACGCAGTCAGTCCCCATCCAACTGAAGAGATCAAAGTGATCGAAACCGTTGTTGGTCTTGGTAGGGACTGCGATCGTTGTCGCAGATCATCTTAGGATCCTCGCCTTTTTACTAAGGAATTTTCAGTAAGTTTAATTCAAATTTGGTGTAAATCGGACAATTAAAACAGAAATAACAAGCAAAAGTCTGAGCGATGACTTGCGAAAGCGCCTGGGCGATAATAGAGCAACTTACGTAATCGGGCCTGAAAAGGCACATCTTTGTATACAGTTGTGCTAAAAAAATCGTTCACATACCAAATTAAATATTTTTTAAAGATGAATAAAAATAATTTCAACTATTCATCAGTTTGCAATGATTGTTTGTTTTTAAATGTATTTTGTTATTTAAATTTTTGTTTTGTTTGTTGTAATTTTTATTTTGTTTATTGTAATTTTTGTTTTGTTTATTGTAATTTTTGTTTTGTTTGTTATTTTTTTCCCATCCGTGTAACATGTGGAGCACCACTTTTTCTTGTTTTACAGCTGTCATTGCTGCCACCTATGGATAAAATGTCATCAAGATAATGGATGGTGTCGGGCGACGCCCCACGCTGCTTATATACAAATGCAAGACCAGAGGCAAATTCATCAAAAAGCTCAGGTACACTTTTTAAGCCAAAAGGCAAACAGGCCATTTGGTAATACAGAGTTATGCCTTCTTGGTTGGGCCAAGAAAATCCGAGCAGGTGTCGCTCGTTGTGCCACACTTCGACACTGAAATGCATTAGCGAGATCCATTTTACAAAGCCGTGGAGTGTCGCACTTCTATAATAATTCACCCACATCCAGCACAGTAGCGTATTGTGAAGAAAATTCCTCACCACTAATCCCATCATTAACTGATCTGCCTGGAGGCCAAGATAAGTCATGAATAATCCTTACGTTATTTCTTCTTCTTAAAGGCACCCAGGGGCAAACCGATAAAATTTGCGGGGAGGTCCCTAAATGGATCCCCAGTTCCATTACCTGCATGTGGTAGTCAACCATACTGTCCTGCAGGGCGACTCCGTGATGATGAACCATAAACCTCTCATAACCTGTCCATGCTTCTAGCCAACATTTAAAATCATGAACTTGTCGCCATTTACGCTTCTGCCTGTATCCTGCCGCCATTGTCTGTGTAAGCTTCAACGCTGGCCAAATTGTTAGATGATACATAGATAGTCCAGTCAATATATGACAAAAAATGGCCTAACCCGGAACAAATTAGAACAGAAATAAAACTCATAGAAAATGTCTCAGAAGAGCCAAGAGAATAACATGTAAAAGTCTACCAAAATCCAAGTAGTGGAACAATGTGTAATTTGCATAAATTCCAAATGGCCAACACATGGCAGGGCAAATCTTTAAAATTATATAGCGTGACTCCTATTTGACATATTTGAGTAATATTAGAGTCTATTTTATGTTTTTTGGACATGATAAATCCAATGGGAAACTTTTCAAATTGGTAGTACCCATATTTTGTACTCTTCATCATAACATTGACCAATAAAAGTAGAATAATAAGTCGAAAATTAGAACTTTGCTTGTATTCTGATTATTTCTGTCTGTTTTACACCTTTTCTGTGATATCCTCTACAAACACATATTATTCTTCAATAACAAGTTCTCAAAAAGGATAATAATTTCCAATTAGAATTTTTTTTAAAAACTGTGTTTAACAACCCATTAACAATTTAATTGAATTTGCACATCATTGCAAGCTGTAGGTAACTATTAGTGGTGATCATATTGAAGAGGGAGAATCCATTCACACACAGGTAGGCAGCTTTGAATGCTTCAAATTAAAAGCTGAATTTACTACCAACAGCAAATAGTACCATATGTAATGATTATTACTTCCCTATTGTGTACATTACAATACTGAACTTAGGTTAACAAGAAGTATTATATTCATCATCATCCATTTTTGGATGATGACCCTTCTGCATTGTCCACATGCAGTTGAACAGTCTAGCCCATGTTTTCTGCAAGTGCATTGTCAAACCTACTAAACAAAGTGTCCATCAGAAAAATCTGGAATGTCTACACCATCACAAACTGCTGCACTATATTCATATTTTGTAACTGCATAAAAACCCATGTTTATGCAGAGTATGATTAAAGCATTCATGAAATGAGGTTTTCAAGCACCTTTTCCTTACAGTGTGAATTTTAAAGTTTTAAATGAAGTCTGGGAAGAGGCTTTAGATTATGTTAGAGATTTTAAAATGCACAGTAGAATGACTTTGGTGTCTTATTGGCAGAAAACATTCTGAAACACAGTTATAATCTTAGTAAGTCCACCAGTGTCAGCAGCATAATTAATCTTATGATTACTAATGGTGCATCTCTATACAGTGAAATTCTTGTAATGCCAGCAACAAATGCAACCAGTGAACAATCATTCAGTTTTCAAAGTGAAAACATACTTTTGGGTGGGCATGACACAGAAGAGGCTAAATAGACTATTGAAAATTCACCTTCATATAGATCACACAGATGATAACATAATTTATGTTGCCAATGATTTTATATCTGTTCATGAATAAATGAACATATCTGTATTTGGCACTTATGGAATCTGACATGCAATCTGTGATTTGATCCTTGATAATTAAGTACACAAAACAACTAATACCTGAACTGATATTTCAAATTGTGTATGTGTGAATAGGAACTTTGTGTTATTTGTGTCCACAGCCATAGCATTATTTTACCTAAATGCTTAAGTTATTTATATGGACATCTAAAGGTAGTGAAGGAAGGTGGTGCCACCCATCTCGTTTGACATTAAATTTGGAATTTGTGAGGAATTGACTTACCTGTGTAGAAATTGGTGCTGCCTGCCTGATGTTTGACAGCATTGGCAGCACGTAGGTTATTAACAAATTATGTTCTAGCTTTGATAGTTTTGGCCAAGTCTCATAATGCTGTTCACAAATAGTGGCAACACTTCTGACAGTCCTTTTTTCTAACTGGTATTATTACTCTTTTTTTCTTTATATACAATGTATTTCATAGCAGAATGATGCTGGCATTGTATGAAATACATTAAAAGAAACACTACATAATCCATTTATTTCCTTATCATGGCCTTAACATAACTTCTTTACACCAAAAGCAAGGGCATGACATTATTTCAGTGTGCAAAGAACCTTTAATCATACAAAAAAACCTGAATATAAGCATGAAATAGGGTGAAACGTCAAAGAGAGGCGGCCATTTTTGAATTTATGCAAATTAGGTGATGTTCCACTAAGTTGATTTTGGTAGACTTTTTATATGTTCATCTGGGTACCATTCTGAGACAAATAACACCAAAATGGTTTCTGTTCTAATTTGTTCTGGGTCATTTCATATTTTGACTGGACTAAGAGGTTGGTGAGAAAATCTCCCCAAATAACTTGCCCTTTACATTGAATTTTTTTCTGCTATCCTATATTTGCATCATGAGCAGTTAGGGGCAGTCTTTAGGATGTGAAAAACTCCAATTAAAAAATCAGTTTTTGGAAATGTTCATGCCTTTTCCATGAAAATTCACAATGTGTTTCTGAATCCTAAAGGGATACTTGTAAAAACTGCACTACAAGGTCACCTACTTACATATATGACTGCATTGCTGGTGCAATATAGAAAGTTCTTTATTGTTTGAAACATCCAGCATGAAAAAGAATATTCTTCAAGTGGGAATTAATGTGGTAAATATGAAATTATCAGAAAATATCACTCCAAATGTAGATAGATACTCCAAATATAGTGAAAACTCACACAGGATCCTCATTCTGAGCATGCCCAGTTTGAGTTCAAAATCACATGGTTCCTGTCAAAAGCAAACAACTTCATTGAGATGTCATAAGTGATGACAACAGTCATTCTGTCAGTTTCTGAGCACGAACAGGCTAAAACCATATGGTTACGTTTCAAAATAACCCTCATTATGATGTCATTGAAGCCTCATGAGAAGTCATTCAGATTAAGCCATAAAGAAAAATAATTCAAAAATGTGAGTGAGTTTATCGAAATAAGTATTCTACTTGTAGGTTCAAGGGGATGGGTACATACATAGTGGTTATAGGAATAACGGTTGCTGCTATGAGCAACTACTAATCGTTTTTTTTGTAATTTGTAGGTTTTCAAGTTGTTGGAAGAAAAGTATTGCTGATGTATAGGGTGTAGTTTGTTTGGGATTTTACACCACTTTCAATATTATTTAGTCATTTCATGACGAGACCTACTTATAGCAGATATAGTGCTGCCTCACTGAATTGTCATGTCGCAGGTCCTTGACATGACAACCAACCCAGTCACAGATTTACAAGGACAACGTGTTAACCCTTTGCAACAGGCCTCAGCTCATGTATGAAATTGTATCATGGATAACATTGTTGATTTTAACCTATTTTATGCCACCACAGAGGCATTTACTTCAAAGTTTCAACTCCATAGAATGTTTCATTTTGCAAAATATAGTGAATCACAAACCATGCCAGGAAGGAGTTAAGATTGACTTTATACTGAACGTCATACATAAATCACAGCTAAAATGCATGTCATATTAAAGCAGACAGATGTAGCCTACACAAAGGTAAAGAAAAAGGAAACCATAAAAAACAACTTCCCTTTTGCTCATTCTGTAGATTTTGGAATTGATAAAATGTAAGTATTTCAGTATGAAGATGAAACTGAACTGATCTGAGATGAGTTATGAATATGTCCAGTGCAATTCAATATTTCCAAATATTTTATCATGAAACTTCTGTCTCACAGGTCTTATTATGTGCATTTACCTTCTTCATTCATGGAAAGATTGCTCACTCAACATTTTGCCTGATCCACATTTCCATACAAACAAGGACTATACCTAACCCAGATATCATGACAATACATCAATCCTAAATACACCATACCCACCTTGGTGCAGAGTCCATCAGTTCAGCACATTAATATTCCAAAACAATAATATTCATAATATTGACCATGTCAGCCATGTTGGAAGTCAACAAGTCACGTGTCACCTCTATGCGCCCTAGTTGTGTATGTTTGGGTGCGCACGTTTGAAGCCGGCGGTTCCGCCAAAATCCGCTGCAAACCGCCAGATATCGCCGGTTACACACGATTGGGCGGCAGTTTTGGCCGCCGGCGAAAGCGGCGGTCCGCCAAATCCGCATGCAGGCAGATGGACTCGCCGCTTACACATGATTGGTCCGGCGGAAAGTGCCACTTTGCACACGATTGTGTACAGGCGGGCGAGTCGGCGGATTTCACTGCCTTCCGCCGGCGGTTTTCAATCATGTGTACCCTTTGTTTGGGGTTTTACATATAGGATAAGGTATGGTCACATGATCATTACGCAATATAAGCATTGAGTGAAACGAGACGATTATACAAGTAATGAACGAGTGGCCTTACCTTATCTGTTTTAAAATATGGACTCACAAAGACCTGAGACTGATTTGAGTACATATTCTCAAGTTCAATATATTGATATCAGTGCATGAATGAATATTTTATACCTATCACATGGTATAAAATCAGTTTCAATTTCTCCAAATTTCAAAATCATTCTTTTCAACAGTGAGTGTACAAAGCCATTTACTTTATATCACACTTTGGATAAGAAATTAATGAACCTTGATTTCAATTTTCACCATCTTATACTGGTTGGATAACAAAATAATCACCACAGGCAGTTTCAAAACTGAAATATATGACACTAATCTGTATTGTCAGGTGAGCTCAGATCTTTTTGTTGATAGCTACTTGCAATTATCAAGTCTTCAAAAATTAGTTTTCGGTTTATTTGTTGTCTTTGATTAATAGCTAAATCAAGCAAAAATTACTATTATGAATCAAGCAATCATGTGGGTGACATTGGACTTCTGTTGCAATATATAGTGTCACAGTCTTTCGTTCAATGTTATCATAGATTTTCTTTAGAAATTATAGAAATCTACACCTTGAATTGCCTCCTGGTTACATAATGGGCATGTCTCATTTCATGTCTGCAGTGAGGCCATTTATAAACCATACATTACACTATATAAAGTACAGCAATACTGATCTGTGATTGGCTAGGGAAACATTATTTCAGTCATTTCGTGATGAGACCTACCTGTAGCAGATATAATGCTGCCTCACTGAATTGTCATGTCGCAGGCCCTTGACATGACAACCCTCCCAGTCACTGATTTACAAGGACAATGGATTAAACCTTTAGGCACGGGCCTTAGCTCAAATGTCAAATTTATATCATAATTTTAATCTTGGCTCGAACCCACGACCTTTGGATCACCACAGATAAGCTAATAAGATGGCGTTCTAACCAACTGCGCCACAGCCTCCCTTGTTGTGAGTGTGTTGTGACATGGGATATTGGAAGCCCCTAGATTAACAGGGATAGTGGGATTCCCTTCAGTTCGCTGGGCATCGACCTGTCGGAAGGAGTGTGCAGGTGTTAGTGTTGAGAGTGCAGTAGAGTGTAGTGAGATAGGATAGCTGCTCATGAGTATCGAGGCCTGCACCGGGCGGTCGGTACGAGTTTAACCCCGGAGTTTAACACACAGATTAGAGATATAAAGGGTCCTCATTAGTATTATTTATTAAAGAGGCATGTTATCACAAAATACTTCAACCGTAATTGGGCATCTCGTTGTACTCATAAATTATTAAGAACATGGACTTTTAGGGACATTCATATTTCCTAAGTTTAGGAATTGGCAAAAAGGGTGTCCTTTGAGTGACCCACAATACTGGAGCGGGTTAAGGGGTAAAGAACGGTGTCTAGTTTTAGCTGTCTTGACATCGTCCAGACTCTATCTAATAGCTGAATGTTTCTGATATGTCAGTGTCCCTTTTCACTCATCTTCTGAGTCTGTGTCTCCATGTCCATGTCACAAGTCTGATCTCAGTATCACCTTTTTTCATGGAAAAGCTAAAATCATCCCAGATGTAACGAGTCTGCTGTAGATTCTGAAGCAATTAGCACTCATAGAACAATATTAGACAAAACATTATTGTAGACATAACATTATTTTGTTGACAGTATTAATTAAAGAAACTCAAAATAAGCCCAGTGAGATGGTGACCCCAATCATAGAAAAGTATCTTCTCTATACATTCTCATCGTGAGTTATATTTGTAGACGTTTGCTACATATATACATGTATACATACAGTATTAACATGATGAACGAAATTCACGTAAATAGATGAATGTACAGTGTCAGATCAAATTGCAGATAATTTTTAAATTTTTACAACATACATCAACATACTGTAGTGAATTAGTGCATGCACTATCTTGTTATTGTAATAGGCAACAATGGACTTATCACTTATTAGATCGCATGAATTTCCTGTGACTTCTGGTTCAATTAGAGTTTATGCATACTTTGTGGTCGTTGGCACTTGCAAAACAAACCGGTGAAAACATCGGAGGGCGACCTGACCCAGATTATTTAGATACCAATGACTTCAATTGTGACATAAATATGTATAATTCCATATTGTTTATATTAGAAATTCTGAGTTTGTAGAAGTGTATCTGTCTTTTTTAAAGTGTATTATATTATGAAAATAAAGAATCACAGAAGCAGTTAATTTGGTTTGGATTTCATTGTAGAGAGCATTTACCTTAATACAAAAAAAGTGGTGTTATCATTGTACTGATTTACCCCTTATCATTCACTGTAAGAATTAACTGTAGAATATCAATGTATTTTACAGCAATTTCCACTGTTCCTAGAATGACATATATATTGCTGCCATAAAACAGTTATTAAATCATAACATTCTCAAAATAGCTATTTAAACATTCCCAAACTAAAATGTTTAACAAAATATTTTAAATAGAATAAAGAAATCCCACTTTGCCGTGTATGTAATCCATTTTTTCGCAAGACAATTACTTCGCTATGTTTGGTAATTTTTTAACCACAAAGTCTTATTTGTGATATATGGAGCATTTTTCAGCAAAATACGCATATAGAAATTCAAGTTGCTTTTAACTACAGTGATACGTACTGACATTTACCTTTTACAGCAAAAGTTACTGTCCCAAAAATGTTTACTGCAAATGTTTCTGTAGAATGCAAAAATAATAAAAGTTTCTGTTAATTTTTAGCAAAAGCTGCGGGTAACTGTGCTGCCAACAAGTTTTTTCTATAATTTAACAGCAAATGTTATGTAACAACTAGTTACAGTGTTGTCGATCAGCATGTGTTTCATCTGTGTGTGTGTTCTAGGATTCAAGTAGCCAAATCCGTGATGCATAAACAAAGTGTTTTGGCTCTATACCAGATTGTTGTACTACATGCAAGTGAGGTGAACGAGGTTTTTTTTTTAGAGATTCATGACCCCAGCGAGTAAACAATACTGAGAGCCTTGATATGATATGATTTACATCATCTCAAGCATTCAGCCTGAACTCATTACAACAACATCTGTCTTTGCAGAAGGAACCGTCACTGCTGAGATATCATTTCTAACATAATGGGGAACTGCTAACTGAAAAGAGACTGAAATTGTAAGTTTTAACAATATATACGTATTTAAGTTAAAAGGGGTAGGTCTGGAGAAGACCCCGCAGACAAAAAGATAGCAAGAAAAGCATTGTATCTGAGAACATTTTAGTTTTGAAAACGTGATCCTTTTTGTAAATTTTTGAATATATATTGCAAATCTTTTAAAGCGATAGTAACTTAAACCTAAAAGAAAATATACGGAAATCTGTAAATATGTGCTTGGAGTTCCAAATTACATAGGCTGAGCTCGAACTCTGGGCTCAACTAGAAACATAACCTTATACTTGACAGTGAAATATATTATAAGTAAGTAAGTAAGTAAATTTTTATTAAAGTGACATGTGTACATTTTAGTTCAATATAATATATCAGCATATGCATTCAACATCAAAGTATTCCTTGAACTAAGTTACACCCAGCCCGAATTGGGCTTATAAGTCACTATAAGCTACATATAATAGTCATAATAAGTGTGCTGTTTGTTAGTTGTACAATGTATGACGTCTCTTAATAAATGATTTATAAATATATTCAGCCGTATCTTTAACAAAATATTATAAATTGTATGAAAGCTAATATATTGTGTATGTGAAAGCTATATATGCATATACAAATCTATATTACAGAAACCTCATTACCAATTTAACGTTGTGCGGTGAAGCATAGTGTTTTGGTCCATTCTTGATTATGGTTCATTGTAACGCCAGTATAGGATCGATATTCTCACCCGCAGTTGATTCTTTTGCATATTGTGGGGAGATATCGCACGTTATTTCTATTGGTAGTTTGAGAGGACAATGCTTATATTTTAGTTTCTCCTCTCCAGTTGATACACTGTGCAGCACAACAGTGACATGGCTGGTAGCTATGACAGCGGGTATGCCTGGCTAGTGGTGGTGGGATCATTCGTGGTTCACTTCATCACCTGTGGCATGGGGTGGACTCTGGGCATCTTCTACGTGATGATCCTTAACAACGTGGAGCATCACAGCAGTGCCGAAGTCGCCTTCATTCTCTCACTTAATGCCGGAGTCACCTATCTATCAGGTAAGTGCCTATTCTCTTCAGCCAAATAATTTATATGTTTGTTTGGTTTTTATTTTTTATTTGTTGTTCTTTTGTTTTTAAGGTTAATGATATATACAAGTTTCTAAATGGAAAATGATAGAAAATTGGTTGTTTTTCAATGATAGTTCAAAATACTTCTCAATGAACATTTGTTGTCTTCATTCTAAGGAGAAGAGAGTTTTAGCATTTATTGTTTGTCATTATCCATAAGTCATTGCAAGTTCTCACTCACCAAAAATATATTTTTATCAGAGCATATTAAAATAAATCTAGGTATATTTTCAAATGATGGCCTATCTATTTGGGGCTAAAACGTTTCTGTTCTGTTTGTATTCACGTACATGACCATTTGGGGGATTATGCCATACAGTGAGTGCTGGCAGACATTGTATGGAACTTTCATATTGGCATATGTTGAACTTGCAATGATCTAATTCATAAATAGCCAGCCATGCAAAATTATATCCATTCCTGTAAATACAGAATTATTGTTCAAACTGAAGCGTTAATTCAAAGAAATATTTTGAAAAAAAAATTAAGAGAAATGAAAAAAAGCAACAACTAATTTTACACACCAGAAAGAGCGTTGGTACAAATCATATCATTGTCAGAAGCACAGACAACTAATAGTTTTAATTAATTAAGTATACAGTTCTTTAAGTGAATGTTTATTTGAAGATGTATTGTATTTCTATTTGTCACCAGGGACGTTGGCAGGGCTGCTGTGCAAAAGATTTGGTTTCCGTTTAATAGGAATGACAGGGGGCCTACTCTCAAGCCTCGGGTTCATCCTCAGTTCCTTCGCCAACAGTATTTTCCATTTGTACATCACATTTGGTTTCATGACAGGTAGATAAGTGCGCCGGTTGCCATTTTTCCTCATTAAAGAGCTGCAAAGCGGAACTGTTTTAAAATAATCGGAACCGGAATTGAAAAGCTCTTAAATTCATTCATGGCAGTCGGAAATTGGCTTGATAAAAGATGTCAAAATAAAGCTTAGTCAATGTTATATAGATAGTGAAGCTAAGTACGGATGATATGACCCAAACTTTTAGCAATACTTTCATTTCATTTCAGGTTGTGGATTGGGACTCTCCTATCTTCCTGGCGTCACCATCGTTGGCTTTTATTTCAAGCGGTTCAGAGCCATTGCATACGGCATTGCTGTGTCTGGCGTAGGCCTTGGTTCCTTTGCTCTCCCCCCGATCATCAGGTACATAGAAGATTCATATGACTGGAGATCCACCTTTCTGCTCACAGGAGGCATCTGCCTGCAACTTGTAGTGAGCTGTGCACTGTTCAAAGAAAATGACATCAGTACAGTAAAGCACGAAGACAAAGCTAGCAGTAAAAATAGTGTTGGAGACAAAGATGTTGAAATGTGTCATGTAAAACAGGAAAACCATCTATCCCAGAAAGAACAAACTAAAAATGAAACACCCAAGAAGAAAAACAAACTATCAGGGTTGTATTTGAACATCTTCCTCAATCCATCGTACGCATTCCTGGCTGTACATTGCTCTTTTATATGGATGGGCCTCACAACAGTGTCCATCAACCTACCGCCATATGTCATCAGCGTGGGCTACAGCAAGAACCAGGGGGCGCTACTAGTGTCCATTGCTGGAATCACCAACATGGTGGGAAGACTTGTCTATGGTGGTCTGAGCAGCCTGCGTCTGTGTTCACATATTTGCTTATATGTGACTGGTTTCCTTGGGGCAGGCATATGCGCAGCCAGTGTTACTTTGTCTGATAACTTTATATGGATGTGTTGCTGTGCTGCAGGGTTTGGCTTCCTGTGGGGAACGTATGGTCCTACCTTTCCCGAAATTATTATGCAATATTTAGACCTGAGTCTGTTAACTGTTGGCTATGGTTATTGCATGCTGTTCATGGCCATAGGAACATTAGGAGCTGGGCCACTCTCAGGTATGTTATATTTAATGTGAGTCAAATGTTTTACATTTCAGACGGGTCGATAACTGTGGCGGTAGGTTTTGGCTTTGAGCCACTCTCAGTTCAATATTATAAATGTATTACAACGCGTTCAACAGAATATATGGGTAACCGTGATACATATTGGACCATGATATGGGCTAAACTTGAGACATGTCCAATACCCCATCCAACAACCCCAACAATTCCGACAACATATATATCAATTCTAACAATTGATTTAGGTATATTGAAGGTATTGGATACATAAGATATAGCTTATGCATTATATTTATATGAAAAAACTGGTTGTATTCTACAAAAGAGAAGAACAATTCCATCCTTGTGTATATTCCACCAATTCCACCAATTCTATCTATCTATCAAAACTTCATTCTCCGTACAACCAGATCTACACAGTCCATAAGCTACACCAATTTTACTATACCTGTACATATAACAAACAACCTGTCAATCTACTTATGGTGTTGTTGAGGCCCACCTATGGAGAGTTGTGTAATTAATGACTTCATGTTTTCTATCAAGCATTTCAATCAGAACAGCCCCCTTGTACTTTGTATTATAATTAGCATCAGATGAATCAGAGCTAATTCAGTTATGTCTATTTGTAATATATCCCTTGACTGTTACCTTTGTGAACCTTTGTTATGTCATGGACCCCCGTCCATGAGGGAGAGGGGTGAAGCTCATTAATGACCTCATGCATTCCTTCATGTCTGCATGTCACACAAATGTGATGTGTCTGGACAATTCACTCTAAGCACATTTTCTATATATTTGAACAATTATTTTCATATACAGTTGGAAGTAAGATGAATAATATTTTATCCATTATCTCATACTTGGTGCTTCAAGAGGGTGTCCTGCAGATCACCCCTCTGCCGAACTACTTTCGCAGATCACCCCTATGCCGAACTACTTTTGCATATCACCCATGTGCCGAACTACTTTTGCAGATCATCCCTGGGCCAAAGGACAAGTGAGATCCTTTCACCAGAACCACAAAAGAGATCTGTAGATCTGTCAGGCTGAACACTGCATGAACCCATGCTCTTGTATTTATCTCATACTTATCTACAGCAGGTGGCTCATATATAAAGCAGATCAGTGTTAACATTGTAAGAAGTACAGATCTATGTTGTTATGTGGCCTCACAATATAAAGTGGCACTATTCCCACATCTCAAAGACGTCATTACGTAATATAATATATGTTGGACTGACGTTGGTTCTGATGAATCGGACTCTTGAGATCCTTCCACCAGAACTATGATTGTCCTCATAGCTGAGTAGGTTCATGCCCTTGTGCCAGCAGAGTTGACAATCAGGCCCTTGCCCCATATTATCAATGCCTCATGTGAGGTATTGATATCATGATATCCCACCTCCACAAATATATTGTTCTCAACTCTAGTTTAATTTTGTGACAATTGGAATTTTGAGAAATGATCTAAATCATCATTGGTACTCTTTTTCTTCTTTTTTTTTATATTGACCACTTATACATGAAAGAAATTTAGAATTTATTTACAGTTATTCTTGTAATTTTGTAATTTCTAGAGGTGCTTGCTTTTCCAGCAGGGAGTTGTATATTGAAAATTATTATTTCAAAGAAATAAGGTAAAAGTCATCTTGTTGAGATGATGTATATCAGTAACGTTTCAGGATCAAAATCTGTGCAAAATATCACTCAGTGACAAAGTTATCTGACATCATGTGACATCAGTGTATGTGACATCAGTGTAGTGTCAGTGGTGGTGGGGTATCTGCCACACCTCACAACTCGTCAGCTCTATATTATTCAAACTGGTCAACTCGACTGATTGAAAGGAGCCTCCGCTAATCATATAAGGTCTTTTCCGAATGTGTAATCACATTGCCAAGGTTGTGTGGGTTATAGGAGTTTTGGTTATGGTATTCTCTTCTCAGTCTTAAATAATTACATGCATCACATGCACTTTTAGGACCTTAAATACACTGCTCAATAACTAATTCTCGGTAATGAATTCGTGAACTAATGGCTTTATTGCCCCATTTAGCAACAGTGTTCTGTAGGATGTAAGTCAATCCAGATTCAATTAATGGGATAGATATACATATTGTTGTAAAGATGGGATTGGTGGTGAATTTCTTGGGCCTTTGGCCATGGATGCTCAATTTATTATATATCTGATAATATCTATAGAGTATGACATACCCCTTTTAAGATCCTGTATCATGATGGACTATGGTGCTACTCAAGGAAAACTGGGGCAAATAAGAACAATCAAAAGTTTATACCTTGTAAATTACTGTATTTGTTGCTAATTATTTATGTATTATGTTTATTCATTTCAGGATATCTGCTAGACAAAACTCAATCCTACCCAATTACGCTATATTTAGGAGGTGGGGCACTCCTAATCGGAGCTCTTATAATGTTTATTCCTTGGATCTGTTTTGATACAAAGAAGAAGCCAGCAAATGTTATTGTGGAGGATGGAACAAAATCTGAAAAAAATATTATCTACCTCGACACCTGACACCCACCATCATGCTCAAACCATTTACTTTTACAATGTGATTTATGTATTTCTTTAATACAGTTAAAATTATTTTTTGAAATAAATTTAGTTCTTAAAAATGGAGAGTAAGACCTTTTTTTACCCCTTTGTAATGCTTGTATTTACGAGGACAAGATGTTCTGGTTTAATTATTTCTTCCACCTGTTCCTGGAAATCGTGCCTGTCTTTTACTTCGTGACCGGACATGTATTTGTTACTATAGGTTTCTTAGTGCCTCTCTTTGTATGCTATGTATAGTGTATGAATTCAGGCCTTGACATATGCACTGGCCTTGACATATGCACTGGCCTTGACATATGCACTGTTTGGGCCAGTAAATGCTGTTACAGTGGCCAAGTTGGGCAACCATATTTGTGGTCTTCTAATGGCCCCAACTATCTTGATTCTATTCTAAATCCTGATAGATATTTGTCTCATATCATGATCACTGGACATGTAAATTCTGATTGGGACAACTAGCACTAGTCACAATACAGCCTTATTATACAATGTTGTACAACGATAAAACAGGTTTGATCTCGGCCATATTATGTTTATATAGAGTATTACTATATATAAACTAAGGGCATTAAAACTCTTGCACCACATTCCTGTCAATCTCATGTATCCATTTAGATTCAAAATAGTCAGGTACATCTTAAAATTTAAAGGATATGATCCATACAATGCTAAGATAGCAAAGCATTTTTAGAAAGTGTGAACCTTACCTTATGCTTTTTTGGAATATTCTTTTAAATTTCATTTGAAAATTTTGTTCAAAGAGAAATGAGGAGAAAAATACGGTGATTGAGTGGTGGAACACCCTGTGATTAATATTATTCTCCAGGAAATTTACATATTTTGGTATATATCTGAATTTGAGGCAAATTACCAAACAAACAAAGCAAACAAACAAAATCTAAATTTTATATTTTTCCCAATTCCCACTCAGATTTCAACTACTCCTATTCTCTCTGCATATGATGTTGGCAGCACAGAGACATCAGTGTCTACTGTTCTGATCACAATGGATGATCAGAAGAGTCAACTTCCTCATGGTAACATGGCAAAATGTTGTCATACCAATTATTATCTCCTACCTGTTTGGTGAGAACATTTATGCCATCACTGATTGAAACCTCTTTATCTGATTCCAATCTGGTTAACAATAATGTGCCAGGAATTTGAACAGCTCCACTTTATTTGAATCAACCAAAAGGACTTTTGACCAATTCTATGGCATTTTTGTTGAACGTGTCACTTTCCGCCTTTCTCCTTTCCCTCTCTTTTTCCTTGCGAACGATTTTAGACCATCAGGAATACACCTGTCCCAAACAATGTCAAGGCGTTTCATTGACTTAAGGTGGGATTGGATGAATCACAAAAAGATTATATTAGAATAATAGCATAATGTCATATTTCCTGAATCTGCATGCACTTTGGAAAATGCACCATGGAAGGGCCCAATAAACAGTTCATGTATACCTCAGTTTAATCAACATGTGGGTTCAACAATGATATGGTGCCGTGTGATTTAGATTTATGTGTCTTTTGTGGCATAAATAAGAGTTAAAAGTTGTTTTTACTTGAGTTGTCTTTAAGGCTTCTTAAAATTGTGTATATTGCTTCCCATAATTAAAATTATTTCTTGCAAAATGTTGACAACAGAATGATCTATGATGTATGTAGTATTAAGGACCAACAGTTGAGTGTTTGAGATTAGTGCAAATCAATGCATCATTGCAAATGCAGATTAAACTTGTGGCTCTGATATCATTTATTTATGAAATACACTAGCCCCACCAATGCATTTCACAATTTTGTTGTTCTGTTAATGGCCTTGGTCACATGCAGAGAATAATCAGCAAGTCTCATAGATGGAGATGAGACCTTCTTATGATTTTTGTTGATTTAATTAATTTCCATGATTGAGAGGTCTCTAACATACACAGGCAGCCATCTTGCATAATTTGTGTGATCCAAAGCAAAGAAGCATGGCATTAGCTTATGTAAAGCTTCAGTGAATAGAATTACGTTTCCCTCACAATGTGCTCTAACACAAACAAAAAATGTCACCTGTAATTTCAGTGTGAGGCATCAATGATAGAAATGTGGTTTCGATGCGATCCTGTTCCCAACATTCAATTGATTTGCTCTTCTGGCCCTCTTTGATTGCTTTCCATACTACATTCATTTTTCATCATAGCTACAGTATGCTATTATGTGCACTCTCTCATCCCCCAAACCTGATAACATCAATGTGCACTCTATCATCCCCCAAACCTGATAACATCAATGTGCACTCTCTCATCCCCCAAACCTGATAACATCAATGTGCACTCTATCATCCCCCAAACCTGATAACATCAATGTGCACTCTCTCATCCCCCAAACCTGATAACATCAATGCAATTCAAATATGTGACAAGTTACATTTTATGTTTTACACATGGTTTAATACAGGGTAAATACAGAAGATAAAAAGTGCCGTCATTGTAAAATGTATCTTTTTCATCTTATTGACATTCTGATTAAAGATCTTGATTCTATATATTCATTAAATCTAATCTATAATATATTCATTGAATTTAATCTTATGAACAGAAATTAATTAAGCATTACTTTATATCCCAAAATTAAATATGAAACAGTTTTTTAAATATCGTTAAATGATTGTTGGGGAACAGTTTCTACATTCCAAATCTTTAATCAGAATGAATATATCTCAAATATGAGATTAGTGATGAATTTTTCTCTGAGGGTACACCAGATCGGAATAGTGTAAAACTATAGGTGGTGCCACCGGCCACCAAGGAACGCTACCACCCAGAATGATTCACAATGAACTAATGTGCAACTATGCCAAGTGTGGTGCTTCTTTACAAAAGTGCACAAACATTGGACTTATCTGACTATCTACAATATTTGCTATTTGGCTATTTCAGAGGTCTGCCAGTAGTGAGTTTCCATAATCAAAAGTTGATGTAATAAATGCGTGGCCAAGTGTGTTAGCCATCTTTTCACCTGAACATTCAGTTAGTGGCAATTGGTCTTTTCATGAAAAAAAAAATCATTTTTACACATTTTTACACATTTACTTTATTCGTTGCTTTGAGGTACATTCATCATTCAATATCATACCCAGGTATTTGCCATTATTGGATCTTGCATTACAAACATCTCTTACCTTGATCGCGTCAAGTATGGCTCCATTTTGAAAATGTGACCTTTTGCTACAAATTATCATTTATTCATCTTGTTTTCCATAAGAATTTTAATATCCTTTTTATATCCTTTTAATACATTCTTCCATTTCACTACAGGGCATTTGGTTTCATTCGTGGTCCATTGTAATTTTAAGAATAAAATATATGTATAAATCCCGGAGGCACTCCATACTCAATACCTATATTTTTCACCTGTAATGTACCATTATTTCCGATGAGATATCATGTAAGATTTAAACCAGTTCAATGTTATACCACCCATTCCATTTCATTTTTTAAGTCTATTCAAAAGTGTTTTAGGATCTACAGGGCCAAAGGCTGCAGAGAGGTCAAGACGTTCCAGCATCATAGTTTTGTAATTATTTATATCCATGAGTGGATCATTCTGTACCCTTAGAAGTTCTGTCTTTGTACTCTGAAGCTCCCTACATTTTTTACTTTTGCTCTTTCCATCATCTCAGACAAATAAACGAGGTTGGATATATCATCTTTTTCAATATTTTTCAGGGTTAAAGAAGGAACTTGGTTAAATTCATCAAATTATAATACTAGCAATATCAGAAAAACATTCTGTTTTAAACAAAGATTCGGAAATTTGACAATCTTTTTGTTCCGGAAAAAAACCAACCTAGCCAACACATATTTAAATATCACCATGACATTTTGAAAAGACATTAGCAAATTCAGTCACTTAATGTGTTAGAGTAATTAAATAGGCTAAAATCGTCTGCAAATGTTTTTTTCACCTGAGAGAGTAAGTCTGCAGGAATGGTTTTAACGATTGTTCTATATTTTTGTGCTGTATCGTTATATGAATTGTATGCTGCTGGGAATGTTAGATTTGATCTAATGATCTTTAAAACTTTTTTTGTATCTTCATTCATGTTTTCCATCTTCCCAACAAAATCATATCTAACCGCACATGGATTGCATAGACGTTGATAGGTATTCCAGTGTTCGTTTGCTCGGTTGTAACCATTTTCTTTGACAACAAATTGTAAAAATTCTGAGAAAGATATAGCACTGTGGTTACTCTTATTGCGCCTGATGCTCTGCGCAATTCGTGGCGCCCAAATCTTTTTAAAGAAAACCTCAGTCCCTGGGTTGATTTTGTTTTTAAAACCAGAATATAGTCTTGCATATGGATTTCTGACAAACATAAACTTGAAGTAGGTCCTTAGACGGTAATTTCTCTGGGCTGGAGTGTAGGTTTGGAGGCCTCTTAGTCCATGTTTGGAAAGATATGAATCATAGTGTACCGACATATAATCATTTATTTTTATCTTAGGGTTTATGTTGCGCAAAAGGAATTGCTTCCAGTGTGTGCAACCTACTTTAGGTATGTTACACATGATTATTTTGTTCTTATCATCAACAAGCATCTTAGCGGTAAAGGCATTTCTTGCATTGCCTCGTTTTGTGCAAAACGCTTTCAGTGTATTTTTCCAGTCTGATTTTGGTTCCTCTTTCAAGATTCCCTCTGAGGATTTCCTGGAGAGCTTATGTTCAACCTTGAATTTTTCTATTGCACTGACATTTGCTTTCACTGCTCTGTAGACATTGTTCTGCAGCACCTTACCTGTAAATTACACAAGTGTACATAGTAAATATTTCCATAATCTGAAAAATACATAGACACACAGACAAGCAAATATTCAGACAAAGAAGTGTCAAGAAAAATTATTTTTAAAACAACTCGTCTATTCCATACGGAGGCAAAGTTGTAGCTTTTCTCACAGATAATTTACGCTGGCCATCAAAATACAATACCTGTATTGACTAGAAAAAATGTTTAAAATATCTTGGCTTTGTCCATTTTATTCCTAGAACTTTGAATGTATTGGCAAGTCTCCAGCATAAATAACTCCCCAGGAAGGAGTTCTTTGCAGTTTTGGAAATACTCCAAACCTTAGTCTTGAATACTTAGAGTATAATGAATTGAGTTGTGGCACCTTAAAACCAAAGGTACATGAGGGTAGAGCCACTCTATCGAGGATCCTAATGTGATATGATAGTCGAGTCAGTCTAGGCCAAAATAGGGCTTAGCAAATTGCAACAGAATTTATTTTGATTGTTTTAGGTCCAGAAAGTTGTACTTTTTAACATATCAAAGGTCTAGAAAAAAATCTAAGCATGGGAACATGATCAAAATTATTGATGCTTACAACCCGCTTTTCCTAAATAACCCAATACCATGGGTATTTTATTATGACAATTATTATGGCTTCATGAATTTGCGTTTTTTAGCACAAAACATCACACTGTGCATCACACTGTGCTTTTTTTTGCTTGAAGAATATATAAATATACATACAAATGACGTGCGGGAAGATATTTCACAGTTCACAGTTCATTTTTCATTTTTTTCCCGAAAATTTGACATTTTAATCTGAAAACATATGACGCAATGCTTCAATTCTTTTCAAATTTTCAAGGATTACTACCAGGGGATATATATTGCCAAAAAAAAATCCCAATGTAAAAAAAATAAATTTAAATTGTTGAAATTGGACTTTGAAAAAAAACCAATATTATATATTATGCAATTAAAAATAATTATGAGAGATGTTTCAATAGGGATTCATCGATAGGGTCCCTAGTATCTTCCAGAATTTTTCACTAATTGAGCAATTATCAGATTATAATTTTTTTTGTACATTATTTTTTTCCATTTGAGAGATGTTTCAATGATGTTTTCTTTTATAGGGATTCATCTATAGGGTACATAGTATCTGCCCAAATATTTCATTAATTGAGCAATTAGTATATAAGGGGTTGAACAAAGAGGTCAGACATGAAATATTTGAAAAAGTAACCCATTTTTAACTGATATAGTCCTATTATATATATATATATATATATATATATATATATATATATATATATATATATATATATATATATATATATATATATATATATATATATATATATATATATATATATATATATATATATATATATATAGTGTAATATTTAGTTAGCTATTAATCATATTCTGTATCTGTATAATTCATAGCTGACTTGACTTAATATTACACTCGCGGTGTACCAGTCTGAATCGGGTTAATTCTTATGTCACAATTAACACGTACCTGCATTTGGACTTGATACCAATTTACCGGAATATAGAAAACATAGGAAGAAAACCGATAAGATTGGCAAGATGTATTTCCAGCTCGAACTTAGATTCATCTTGATCGAAATGATAATCAAAATGGTGGCATCGATATTGTGGTATGGCTGAGTTGCCATGCACGATGACCAAGCAATGGGCTATGGGGGTTATGTAAGTTGGTGCTTGGCTTGCGTGGTGACCTGTCCGCACATGCAAACACAGCCAGCTGGAAGTAAATAGGATTGAAATGTTATGTAATACAGGTGTGGTTTGTATAAAGCGATGAGATCAGTGAATATGGAGAGAAAATGGAGTGTTGTGGCGGCCACAAATCTACAATGGTTTTTGATGCGGTTCAGTCATTATAAACAACACCAATCTCATCATTGGTATCTTCTTGTATGACAGAATATGAAGTGGTGTATCTCAATGGATGGTCCACATCATAATCAACATTAACAGGGGCATCTCTCTGCCTTACTGTATCACTATGGTATCTTATTTAAATATGTAGATCTATGAGACAATGCGGCAGTTTTCATGCATTCTAAAATAAGTGAAGCATGCGATATTGGTGTAAAAATGAAGTCGCCCCCACAGATACAAATTATCCCCACACAACCGACAATTTATTCTCCAGAAATGTTGTTCGATGAGGATTTTTTCTTTAGATTCTTAAATAATCGGTCCGTATCGTGAGCTAATTGCCCAAAGATAAGATGTATCTTGACACTCAACAGTTACGCAAGTTACTGTCGTATTGCGTAAGACGCAAAGCAAAACCGCAGCACATCTCTCTGGCTGTAAATATAAGATTATATTTTGTTATAATATTGATGCAGAAATACCAATTTTTGACAGAAAGTGCATTTCCATTAAACGCAAATACATATTGTCATCGCAATTGGTGCATATTAGAGTATGAAGGACACTTAATCAAATTGTCGCCTTCCAAGAGAAATTACTTGGAAGGCAAGAAAAAGACTTCTTATACTGAGGAAAACAGCGCAATTGCGACACATCCATTGATGTTGTCAAACTGTGCCCTTTCTCTCAGTATGCTTACATCTAAAATATAGTTTAGGTTAATTATGTAGCCTTTGTCTTTATTGTTTACAGTGTCAGGAATAAACCACTTTATAAAACAATATATTGAAGTAGAATTAAAGATAACATGATTCCTTTTTCCACCACCTTTTAACCACCATATTTATAGTGTTTTCATAGTTTGGTTACCAATATCACAAATGATTTTGATATGTTTTGCTTGTACTGGGTGTGGTCTCCCAAACTGTCCTTCAACTGCCTTTACTTACAGAGCCTTGTATGAACCCAGAATCTGTTACGGAGAGTATCGCGAAACTAGCCTATTAAACCTTTTAATCTCCCACTCGGATTCCATGCAAAAGACCTTATTCTTAAAGTTTGATATTTTCTCTTGAGGGAAAATCAAGTCATGACAATGTTCTTTCTATCGTAATATATTTGGTACTTCATATATAATTAGATATGTCCAATCTGGACGATATGGCGTTAATCTTCAGCATCAATTCACAACACAGTCAGTGAGAAATAATTTCACAGATAAAGTTCTTGCCCACATAAAAAAACAAACAAATGTTTTCATGTAAAACTTAATTGGAAATTGAAACAAATCGGTAATATCAAAGTTTATATCGGTGACTCATCTTTTAAAGTGTGATTTAATCTTATTTGACCAGGTTTAACATTGATATTTGGGCTGCGATCGAGTAGTTCACTTTAGACGTGGGGATTACATAAGATTTAGACAAATAATTGGCATGATTATGCTGAAGGGCACGAAGTGTGGAGTTTCTGAAAAGTGGAATGGGTTGGCTTTTCATGTACATGTCGCTCCATGTGATATTAAAGCAATTGCGATTAATGAATAAATGAAATATGTGTGGTGTTTTACACAGCATTAAGTGTCCACTAATACTTCCTTCTATATATAGCTGTCTGGTCATGTCTTAACGTGTAGATTGTGACCATGGCCTTCACTTATGCAATCATGAACATAACAGAAACAACACTTCCTACATCGGAATAGTTAGGCGATATAAATATGCAAGATTCAAGCTGATATTTCGAAAGGAATACCTCAAAATGCATTCAAGAAGAAAAATAATTTTGGTGTACGTTGCGTTGTCTTTATTGGGTACGTTGTACTTGTCAGGACGGACCATGTTGATTGATGTCAAACGGCTAACAATCACCGAGTTATTGATTGATACCGACATTATGAATTCCATTGCCGATGGCAAAAACAAGAAAAATTATTTGGCAACGAGAAAAGCAGGAAGCGACAGAAAGGACCCAGTTGATATCGTCAAACTGACATTATGTTACCACAAACCTCCTGAAGATTTACCACACAAACAAAGATTTCTGGAAATACCAGGCAATATATACGTATATTCTTCCTATTATGACACAAGAAATGGAAGGAATACCATTGTTAATCTTGGTGTCATAGAACAGCACAAATCCAAAACTCCAAAGTATTGTCTGGTATGGAGCAGGAATGAAAAGCATCCCACATATGTCAGGCTGAAAAGAAAGCTGATATTTGAAGACCATGGACTACCGTGAGTATAATAGATAGAGAATTAACGGTTTTAAGACTGGATCACCCCTATGCCGAGATTCACTAATTATAAACTTTGATCATATACAATTCAAACAATACTCAAGCATCAAATTATTTTTTTTCTGAAATGTTTCATTTTGGTTTTATTTTGGTATTCAGGGCAAGTAGTTACATGCAGATAAAATACCCTCGATATTACAAACAGCATGGTGAAACTAATTAATGTTAAATGTAAAGAAATAAGAAGGTCTTTGAAGATTAGCTGATGGACACATTTCGGTATGAATAGAAATTTAATGACAAGAGTGTACTTTTTCGATCACGCATGAGTTAAATTCTGTCTGAGCCTTGAATCACCCATCTGTAAAACACCGGTTCCAAAATCTCATCATTTTCTTCTTTCTTATCACTAAACATGGACCCCATCCTGTATCCCCTTTTATAAATAATAATGGTATTTCCTGGTCTACCTCTAAGAAGTATCTAATAGCTCTTTGTGGAATTTTATCACCACAATTAAATTTATCATAGGCCTATTGCCGATCTCAATGTTGTTTTTTTCCATTGAAAAGTACACACCGGAACTGTACAACTTTGCCGGAACCAGAACTGTACAACTCCACTATATTTAATCATTGGTCGGAGAGATTGGCAGGGGGCCTATGTCCCCATTTTGATAAAACTGACTCATATTGTCCTCCCGTCAGCCCTTGCTGGGTAATTGCCTAAACACTTGTATTTATTTACATCTTCTATACTTTCAATACATATTTGAAATTTACAATTTGAACTTTTTGAGGCAGAAGCGATAACGACCTTTGACCAAACCGTTGCCAATATGCAGTATTCAGAACGCTTCATATACAAATTATAGAGATATAATATAACACCATTCTCTTTAAACACCTCATTCATTTTGCTTGCAATCAAATCCAAATGCCTTCTTACCTTTTAGTTGAATCACTACTTTTCTAATTTCATCAAATGAAAGTGGTCTATTCAACTCTGTATTTGGAATATATTCAGGTTTTTCTGTCTAATTTTCCAACTGTTCTTTGCTGTTTGATATATCGCTATTAAACTGGTTGTATACATATTATCTTGTGGCTTATTGTATAAACAGAAAAATTCTTATCTTCATATTTTCCAATACATAATCAATGTTTTCTGCAGCTATGTCACTGTGTATTTCAGAAAAAAGCCGGCCATGTTTTATTGTCCTTGGAGGAAGGCCTCGCAGACTCCCTATGCCGTGGCATTTGTTAGCCACAAGTGCCAGGAAGTGCACACAATTTTACCTGTGCTCCCCACTGTGGCTGGACCAGATAACAAAAGAGACGACTTCCACGTGTGCTTCTCCGCTGTGCACGGGGGGTTCAACGATGTGTCAACACTTGTAGAAGCTGTGGAGACAAACCGAATGCTTGGAGCTGCCAAGCAAGTGATTTATAACGTGAGCATAGGTGCTGAGGTAGAGCAGGTGGTGCGCCACTATGTCCGAGAGGGCATCATGGAAGTAATTCAATGGCCCATACCTTTAATTAATGGACCTGATGGACCACAGGCCCAGTGGAACATTCACTATTTTGGTCAGATGCTGGCCATCAATGACTTTGCCTACAGGACTATGACAAGGTCCAAATATGTGGTCATATTGGACATGGATGAGAGGATCATTCCTAAAATATCAACAAATAGGACCACCTGGAGTGGCTTGCTTGAGAGATACTATGATAGCAAAGCGTGTGAATATATAGTGAGAAGTTCGGTGTTCCTGACAAGTGGAATTGAGAACCCCGTGATACAAAATACCTCCTTAGTCTCACTTAAAACAAAAACGAGAGATTTCTACATATTCCCTGACAAAGTTAGGGCAAAGTATTTTGCAGACACTGATAGAATAGAGATGATTGGAATACACTTCACGTGGGAGTGTTTTGGGGAAGTATATACTGTGAATATCCCACCAGATGGAGCCCTTGTGCACCATTATAGGGCAGAACAAATTGAAGGTCATATGATCAATGCCACTGTAAATGACCTCTCAATGACCCCTTATGCTAAGGACCTCACAAAACATGTGACAGACAGATACCAAAAGCTGAAGGCTGATAAATATATATCTGGTGTGGGATTATAGACCATGGCAACAAATAAACAACCTTGAATCAATTACTTATTCAGACTATGCTAATAAATAATAGATTTGGCAAAACACAACCAATAAGCACCAATATAGCTACATTGTCACATATATGTTCATATGTCCATTGCTGACTGCAACAAAGAGGTTCCAAGAAGAATGTGTAATTAAGAGCGGGGGAATGTTGGCCATGTTAAACAGGAAATAATGAAATAACAATAATGAAATAATTTCAAGGCAATGATTAGAGCATGGACATGTTTGCCATAGCCAGAAACTGGCTGTTGGATCATGGACAAAGTTGATTTTCTTCCTGTCCTAAGCAGAGTATTTGTTAAGATTTCAACAAGAAAATATAAATAATTTGTGCCACAAATGTGAGTGATTCAATCCCTGTGGTTTTGATTGGAGTTGAATTCATATCATCAACTAAGCATGCAAATTGGGTGAACGTGGAATAATGTCAATTTTTATTTTTTTGTATCCTTTCAATGGCGGAGGTAATTTTTTTTTGGTATCCTTTCAAAGATGGAGGTAATTTTTTTTGTATCCTTTCAAAGATGGAGGTATTCGGTTTGCGTAAACTTTGATTGTTGGGAAACTCTAATAAAAGCAAATTTGATCAATATTGAGTGGTATGGTGCCAAAAATCCAGTAGTCTAGTGCCAAATTTGGGTTGTACAGTATACATATTGGGTGGTATACTGCAAATATTGGACTGTACAGTGTAAATTGTGGGTATTAGTGTAAATATTGGGTGGTATACTGCAAATATTGAATTGTACAGTATAAATATTGGGTGGTACACTGCAAATATTGAATTGTACAGTATAAATATTGGGTGGTACACTGCAAATATTGAATTTTACAGTATAAATATTGGGTGGTACACTGCAAATATTGAATTTTACAGTATAAATATTGGGTGGTACACTGCAAATATTGAATTTTACAGTATAAATATTGGGTGGTACACTGCAAATATTGAATTGTACAGTATAAATATTGGGTGGTACACTGCAAATATTGAATTGTACAGTATAAATATTGGATGGTAGAGTGTGAATACAAGATAGTATAGTATCACATGGTAAAACGGTAAGTACAGGTTCTGAATACAAGATCTTTGGTCTGATAGCCTTGAGCGGCAAAAATTCCCTCTATTAATCCGTTTTTCCTGTTGGTATAATAACATCTTCTTTATCAGCGAACCTTCTGGCATGTAAAAAACTGGCTTGAAATTAAGTCATCAAGGCATTTTTAAATAGAGTATCTATCATAAACTAAATTAAAAATTTAAAGTGTATTTTATAATTAGTTTAAATTTATGTCAGAAATGCAATTTATATACTATTATCTTATAGCTTTACAGAAATGTACAAATCACTTTTTTTACATGTCTTAATTAATATAAAAACACAAATATACGAACCCAAAATACCCTATATAATATAGTTTCCATGGTAAACATATTTACTCTGGTCAAATATGATGATATGTCTGGTCACGCACAGTTAATCCACTTAAAAGTAACAGATGAAATGTTCCTTTCAAAGATTGTCTTAGTTGACTGGTTGAGATGATGTAAATATCCATTCCCGGGGTGTCATTGTCCCACAGAAACATTGTCCCACAGAAACATTGTCCCACAGAAACATTGCACAACTGATAGCTTACTGATATGTTTGTGGAAAGAATAAAAAAATATAATTATGTTAATGAGTTTACATTCATTACGTTGCTAGCATTACAGCAGTAGACATATAGCATATGAACTGTGGACGACATTCGCACTGCAACTGACAGCCGATGTTTATTGTGAGTGCAGATGCAATCAATATTCTCTTGGTGAAAAGCCAGGATGAGGCAATTAAGAGTGATATGAAGGTGTCAATATAAGATGAATAGTTTATTATTATTCTCATGTGGGTAACAATCACGCGTATATTCATTTGAGCTTGTTGAATAATGAATAACATGACTATTCTATGTATATCAAAATCGATATACATTTTGTATAAACAAATATTTCGTTTTAAACTATATTCAACAAGGCGGTTTATAACTTATAGTATAGATATACAAGCACACGTATATTCAATTGAACTTGTTGAATAATGAATAACATGGACTATTCTATGTATATAAAAATCGATATACACTTTGTATATGCAAATATATCATTTTAAACTTTATACAATAAGGTGGTTTATAAAAATTGTGTATTATATTTTATTAATTCATACAGAACAAGATCTTGTATTCAGGTTCAGCATTCATACTATTCCCAGATTTTACACCTGCATGTAAACCAAACCACAAAACCAAGCAAATCCTAACCTGTGATGCCATTATATTGTGATAAAGGCATTATATTACTCAAAGGTTTTTATAAGAAATATCATGATCCACACTGTAAATATACTTATAAGTGTGCATGTAAAAATGGTTCATGTTATGACAATGATGGTTTTAAAATAAATGATTTTAACATGTATAAAGTGACTCCAAAATCAAATTATTTTCCTTCCCTTGCTCCCACAGTCAAACCACCGAAAAAAAACCCTCTGGTTGTAAAATATAAATATTGTAAATCTTACTATATTGGAAAATCTCAAAAATGTTCAGGTTGTACTAATTCTGTATATTCCTGTACTATTATTATTGACAGTCATAAGGTTGATGAAAATATCTCGGATCACAACATTATTCAATTTACACTGAAATTAGAAATAATGAGAACCGACAAGAAAAAGTTAAAATACAGAAATCATAAAAAAGATAAAAATCTTAGACTTTATAAATGATGCTGAAATTATATGATGCAAATAATAATTATAGTGATGGCGATCTAAGCGTATTATTAAACAAATAGGATATATTAGCAAATATCTTGGATAAGCATGCACCAATGGTTGAAAAAATAATAATGTTAGAAAACCGGCATCATGGTTATCTGAAAATATAGATAAAGAAAAAACATATAAAACGAGACTTAAAAGAAAAATGAACAAAACCGGCTTAATAATAATAATAATAAAATCTGTATGTCGCTGATACCAGACAAGTCTGTTCATAGCGCTGTGTTCAGAACGTGTTTCCTGTCTAGTTGCTAACTGGAAGTGATTTCACTCCACTGGGTGAAACAGAAGTGAAAAAACTGCTAAAAGAAACACCAAAGAAGTCATGTGAACGAGATCCAATTCCAACTTGGCTTCTCACAGAATGTATTGGACCACTACTACCACTATTAACAGCAATCATGAATAAATCAATTATGCTTGGCAACATGCCTGATTCCTTAAACTAAATCAGCCATTATTAGACCACATATTAAATAACTGGGCTTGGAGTAAAAAATAATTATAGACCGGTATCTCATCTGGCTTACCTATTAAAATTAATTGAGCGGGCGGTAGCAAAACAATATTTTGATCACCTCACAGAAAATAAAATTCAGAGTATGTTCCAATCAGCATACAAAGACTTTCACAGTACAGAGACTGCACTATTAAAATGCAAAATGATATATTAATGGACATAGATAAAACCAAAACAGTAATATTAGTTTTGTTAGACTTCTTGGCAACTTTTTACACTATTGACCACAATATATTATTAAATACGCTTGAAAAAAATATGGTGTTAAAATGGTTTGAATCATATTTATCTGGTAGAAAACAGTGTCACAATTAATGGAGAAATATCTGAAAACATGACTATTAATTATGGAGTCCCACAGGGCTCGGTACTGGGACCCACCCTGTTTGCAACATACATGGAACCCCTATCAGAAATTATTGGAGAATTCGGCTTAAGGCACCACATATATGCAGATGATCCAAAATCTGAGGAAAACTCAAAGCTATCATACACAGAAATGGAGAAATGCTTTGTGCATGTAAAAAGTTTTTTGTTAAAACACAAAATGAAATTAAATGGTGGCAAAACTGAATTATTAATATGTGGAAAAAAATCAAATTTTAAAAATAATGAGATCCCACAAGAAATATTGGTTGGAAAAACAACTATCCAAAGATCACACAAAGTCAAAGACCTTGGGGTAATCTTTGATCAGGAACTTACCATGAAACAGCAAATTAAAAAAATATATACAAGAGTTGCTATTTCAATGTTAGATATATATCCAGTATCAGAAACAGCCTGGATGAAAAAATGCTAATACTCTAGTACATGCATTTGTCACATCTACTCTGGATTATGGTAACTCTCTACTCGCTGGGTTACATAAATGGAAATAGCAAAGTTACAGAAGCTGCAGAATGCTGCAGCCAGAGTTGTATGCAAAATAAAAAAGAGTGACCACATCACAGAAAATATAATGGGTCTGGACTGGCTGTCTGTGGCGGCCAGAATAGATTTTAAGATTGCATTACTCACATGGAGAGTACAAAATGGCAGAGCACCTGAATACCTATCACAACTTTTAATACCTAAAATAGGTATAAGACATCTCAGATCATCTGAGAACAATGAATATATTGTCCCCAAAACAAACCTAAAAACATATGGAAATAGGGTTTTTGAGGTGTATGCACCTAGGTTCTGAAATGCCCTGCCACTGGAAGTGAAAATAGTAAGAGAATATGACAGTTTATTATGATCAGATTTATCTGTGGTTATGCATCTGAAAATCTTGGACACTTTGCATGATATCTGAAAAAATTACATCTGATAAGAGTGCAATGTCTCCTTTTTCAATTTGATTGAAATATTATTAACGGGTGTAACTATTTTTATACTATGTTAGTGAACCTAAAGAGAAAATGGCAATGCAGTCGTCTGTCCTTGCTTTCTTTTTTTCATTATTTCTTCAATACATACACATAAATACAGGAAATAATAATGAAAGTGGGGCCTGCATCAACCTCATTTACACTGATCCCATATCTCTTATTTAAAGCAATACATTTTCTTGGGTAAATTGAAATTTTCTTCTTTGTTGTCCCAGAAGGAGCAATTCATTAAGGTACTCCATTCTGTAAGAAAAATAGTGAAATCAGCATACAGTAGAATAAACATACTTGAGTCTAAACCTCAGTCTTCGATTATTATTTTACCTGTATTGTTGTGAAGTGGGAAGTTGAGATATTTGAAACAAATCTGTGCCTCATAGAACACGGATAGAATTCCTCTCCCAACAATGCTACATCTCCACTATGAAGAGTTAGGAAAAATCTTAATAGCAATTTTGTAGAATACACAGAATGCATAAAGTGAGCACTGCTTAAAAAAAGTCAACTACGACAGCAATATATATATAATATATATAATCATTTTATCTCTTTATGCATGTACATCACAACCATACCAGAGCCAATATAAGTACAGAGGGCACTTAGTGCTTGTCAGTGCTGAATGATTGTCCTAATTACTGACCTCACATGGATCTGCATGACAGAGAATATTATTCCAATCTAGTTACAATGATAACGATACTTATTATAAGAGATTTTTTTTTGGTTCCATTACACGCTATCATTGTGGAACTGCTAAATTATGGAATGTTGGAATTATGGAATGTAGGAATTACTCCTCCTTCAATCTCATATAATCGGTATTACTTTTGAAAAAAAAAATTAACATCGGCTTAAAATAATTAAAATGTGAATCATATTTATTTTGCAATTTCTTAAAATCTTCAAAATAAATCTGCTAGGTTTTGCCCATAAAGTAAACAATGTGACTGGAAAATATATAAATTTAATCCAATCTTATTTAAGAAACATTACATATCAAAACTATATTTCCAGTTGAAAACAAAAAACAGAACTGTTGAAGTCCTAATTTTAGGCTCAAATTTGAAGTGGGGTGTGGTCATCTCTCATCAATTTAAATTAACGCTACCAGTTCTGTGGATAATATATCAACAAACCCGTAGACACACTTTACATTTGTTACATCATTGAGAAAACCATTTTATTTTTCTATTTAAAAAAAATGACTACTTTCTCTGATAAAATTTATTTGTTCACTGGTTCATTTGATATTGTTTCTCATTAAAAATTGGTTCTCCGTAGATTAAAATATACAAATAAATGATCATCTTTTATTTAACTGGATTGAAGTTAAAAATTGAGCTCTTAGTCCCATTCAAGTAATCACATTTTATAGATATAAAAGCAAAAATAATACATGAAAATCACTCTATCAACCAGCTTTGCTCCGCGACATATGATCATGTACTACATATCTAATTTTCTCATGGTCAATACTGCTATTTACTCTTTCATACATGTGATTACATTCACCCCAAAGTATGACTATCTTGTAAAATATATTCTTCTGCCAGTTGTGTGTCCTCATTGTGTCATAAACAAACAAAAATCAAAGTAAGACCTTATCTGCCAATATTCTGACATATCTTTAATAATCATGTTTTCTGTCCTCTGTCCCTGACTCTTTTCTTCCTTAAGTATAGATATCCAAATGTCATTTTCTAATCATTGGAATACAAAAAGTATGAACAATTCTTCAAACATGGTGCCCAGTGCTATCTGTTACCATGGTTGTTCATGGCTATCAGTTACCATGGTTACGTACTTCTATCTTTTACCATGGTTATATACTGCTATCCATATGTTAACTTCACTGGTATTTGCTCATGACAGGATCCTTTCATGCTGACATGGGCTGTAATTCCAGACTCACACAAATAGTTTTGTCAAATTTTAATTTTATCATATATTTGGTGTCAAGGACATTCTGGATGACGTCGTTGATAGAGCATTTCTGGGCTCAAGCTCAAGATCAACAGCATCTCTATAGTCTGTGAGTTCTTTTGACAATTTTATCCTCTGGTAATTTGTGGCCATAATAATCATGAACATCACCTGAAAATACAGATAAACTCAAACTTTAACATTGCATAATCAGCTTTAAAAATTACTGAATCAAATGTGACTATCAATGGACACATTTTTAAAATTTTACAAATTTACCTTGATTACAACTGTGGATATTCAAACAAAATGTATTCTCATTGTTCAAGTGGATCATGTTGCCACCTTATGTGCTAAAATGTGACATGCATGCAGAACTTTGTAGACATTATAAGTTTGGCTCATAGTCAAAAAAGTTGGTTGTACCCATTACTGTCTTTCTAATCTTTTTAAGAATCCATAAATGACAATTTTGTTTCTTTATGTGCATTAGTTGCCAAAATATTTATGTTCTCCCTTAACAGTTAACAGGATGGTAGTCATCACCTCTATCCCAGCATGCATTGTACATTGACACAAGAGACACCTGGTGGATAACAATTATAGACACTTAAGCATTGAAATTTGTTTTCATTACTTGCAGATATTTTAACCAAAAAAATTGGACTAGATACTATCATGATCAACAATTCTATTACTCTGCATTACATTAGTAATGCTAGGCATTTAAATGAATTTTTATGACTTGCTTTCAATTTTGACGCATTTCCCCCCACTTATGACAGGGACTGATAGGAGAGAGAAGTTCTTTAATGGAGGATACAGTTATGTATTACATTTGGAATATTACATTAAAAGTTTGCTGAATCAAACACATAAATTTATTTATCTATAATAGATTGATGTTTTTAATCAATGTAAAATTTCTTTACAAAATCGATGCTTTATGGGAACCCATACATCAATAAGCTGGTTATAAATCTATGCATATAGCATCCAAAATCTACTCCCTGCTAAGAAAAATACTTTTGAATTTAAAAATATTTTTTTAATATAATAATGTTTTAGTCTGAGCAGAACTAAAGGGTAATGAGTCGGAAGTTATGCTAATAAAAATGTAACACAAACATATCCTGGATTTCTAGAAGGAGAAAGGGAAAATCATATCCTGGATTTCTAAAAGGAAAAGGGAAAAATCATATACTGAATTTCTAAAAGGAAAAGGGAAAAATCATATACTGAATTTCTAAAAGGAAAAGGGAAAAATCCTATACTGAATTTCTAGAGAGCAAAGCCTGAGTTTAAAACACCACATTCAAGACATATGCACAGCAAGTTAGTTAGAATATAGGTTCTTTTCTTGGCTACTTATAACTTTATCCTAAAATATATTCTGAACAGGCTTAATTGTTGTATCATGTACATGTACATTTTGTCTTCAGGAGATATAATTCTTTTCTACACATTCATATTTTTTCTCCAAATTACATTATGCAAGGAACGACAAATAGATAAGCCTAAAACTAGAAGCTTATAACTGGGAGCAAGTCATATAAGGTGAACTTGGGGAATCTCACCGCTTGAGTTTCAACAAATGTGAGCTCACAGATGTCTCTATGTTGGCACCATATCATGGTTAAAACTAGAAGCGTATAACTGGGAGCAAGTCATATAAGGTGAACTTGGGGAATCTCACCGCTTGAGTTTCAACAAATGTGAGCTGCCAGATGTCTCTATGTTGGCACCATAAAATGGTTAACATCCAGGTTTACTTGAAAATGACACTGCATTTTGATAAATGGAATGTAATATTATCACTGATTTTGTATAATTTTGTATAATATGATTTAGAGGTTGAAGATATGCATTCATTTCCTTGATTTTAAAAGCATTCATCCTAAATCTAATGTTAAGATGCACTTACTGATTAAAAGGAGGGATGAAATTAATTGAGTTTAAAGAGTTTATACAACAGCAAAGTCCTTACAATTATGAAGACATAAGACATTAATTACTAATAATCATCATTTCCAGCTTATCATTTATTTGGCCATGCATAAATGTGATCAAACAATTAAGGCATGCAATGCAATTTTGTGACCATATTGTGCCAAACACTATGTATGCGTGACTGTATAGTGTCACATAGCTGTCCAGCAATGGCCATGTGTGACCTTAATTGATCATGTTTATGCTTGACCATATAGATGTTTGCCATTAACTAGTTGGATGGCACAATGTGATCAAAGTATATGGATCAGTTTAGTGTGAAAGCCCACTCAGATTGCCAGTACAAAGCAAGATATATATATAGCATACAGTGAATGGTTAGCAAAAGATCTTAATGATACTTAGCACACTGATCAAACTGGCGTATTTATGATATTCATACCAAAATGTCTCTCAGATGAAACCTGAGTAATGTTTCTCTGTTTTACTCACCAATAATTTAAACAATAATTTTTTAAACTGAGGAATTTGGACTAAAAATTAATAATACAATAAAAATATTTCCCAATATTTTACTAGAATATTGTTTGTTTTTCTTTATCAGAAATAGGCCCACCCAGATTGCCAGTATCAATATATCAGAGTAAGTTATATGCCCATATCAATATATATATATCAGAGCCAGTCTGAAAATTATGCCCATATAAATATAAGACAATATGAGTGCCTCATATGCCCCTATCAATATTAGAGATCATGCCTGCCTCATATGCCCCTATCAATATTAGAGATCATGTCTGCCTCATATGCCCCTATCAATATTAGAGATCATGCCTGCCTCATATGCCCCTATCAATATTAGAGATCATGCCTGCCTTATATGCCCCTATCAATATTAGAGAACATGCCTGCCTCATATGCCCATATCAATATTACAGTTCATGCCTGCCTCATATGCCCCTATCAATATTAGAGATCATGCCTGCCTCATATGCCCCTATCAATATTAGAGATCATGCCTGCCTCATATGCCCCTATCAATATTAGAAGTCATTATATGCCCCTATCAATATTAGAAGTCAAGCCTGCTTCATGCACCCATAGCAATATAAGAAATTATGTCTGCCTCATATGCCCCTATCAATATAACAAATCATGTCTGCCTTATATCCCCTTGTTAATATTAGAGAACATGCCTGCCTCATATGCCCCTATCAATATTAGAGATCATGCCTGCCTCATATGCCCCTATCAATATTAGAGAACATGCCTGCCTCATGCACCCATATCAATATCAGAAGTCATGTCTGCCTTATATGCCCCTATCAATATAACAGATCATGCCTGCCTCATATGCCCCTATCAATATTAGAGAACATGCCTGCCTCATGCACCCATATCAATATCAGAAGTCATGTCTGCCTTATATGCCCCTATCAATATAAGACAGTGTGCCGACTTATGTGCACATATCAATATTAGAGGTCATGCCTGCCTTATATGCCCATATCAGTCATATCAGTGTCAGTTTCGAGAGCTATAGCCTGCTTGTACTCAGTCAATTCCTTAGTGGTCGTGAGACGAGCATAATTGGTAGCCATTGCTGTCAGAGACATGATCTGGAAGATACAACCGCCATTCAGGCTTTATTTATCAAGAAATCATACATTTTGATTCTGCTTTAAATTGTTTTAAAATCTCAATACTTAATATTTTAAACACAAATTTTGAAGAGGAAATTTAATGAAGATATTGGTTGGATATGATTAGCTCAATCAAATAAACCCGGCAAGATGTCCTGGACTCTGTCTGTTGCATTTCCATACTGTCTCCGAAAGATCTCACTAACTTCACTCAATCTGGCGGTTTATTTGTTAATCATTCTTAAGGTTATGCAGTTCCAACATATAATAGTTTTATGATTTTAATATAAGAAAATTCTATTTATTGAAATGTTCTCCAATGCATCTGATTATGATACAGAAATATATATGATTATTTATAGATGTCAATTTTGAAGTTTTTGTTATATCATTATAGAATTTCAAAACTAAATTTGGTCATGGACATTCACGACCAATTAAGATCTCCCAGATGACTGTGCTTGGCCATATATGACTTCAATCAAATATGACTCCATATGGTCATATGACCCCATAAATGACCTTACAAGTGTACTCTTGATTAAAATTTATCTGGTCCTGATAATCGAATTACAGTCACAAAATCAGATATTTCGCAAACCCAAAAAAGCAAATTTAATGCACTTAGGATATTAGGTGTTTTAACAAACCATCTTAAGATATGTTAAATTGAACTAGCTTTATTATAGTCTTAAAGCACCAAGTAATGTCTGAGGTACTTATAGCGTGATATTTATATGATATCCAGACTTTGTAAGATCATTTTTCCTTAATCCAGGGCATCTATTAGGAATTTATTTTAAGCAGAGTTTTCATAAATATCTTTTAAGAAAATATAGATATTCAGTTTAAATAAAATTACGTTATATTATAAATATACATAGGATTATTTTATATACATGTATATATATATTTATATATATATATATATATATATATATATATAGTCCAAAGTAAAAAGGTAGTTGTATACAGTGTAATATATATATATATATATATCAAACTTATTTATCATGACTTTAGCAGTTAATGAGTAATATTCATCTTAATCAGTGTTATTAATGCACAAAATCCTTGGCAACCAATACAATCATTTTTATTCACCCAGAAAAGCAATTAATGCAATGTCATTTTCAATTGATTGTCAGAAAATGTCCAATTTTGATTTTAAAAAATGTTTGGTTAAAATCTTTGTTATTTAACAGATGAAGATCATTTTTTTTGAAAGGTTAGATTGAACTAAAAGCTTTCAATACACTGAACAATAACTCATCAAATTTAAAAAACATGTGTGGATTAAACTATGCAAGTTTGACCTGTAGATTCATGAACCTATGAGTATCAGAGAATGTTCACAATGTCATATTGCAACATATTCCTCATGGATATAAAGGCCAAAGAGGGTAAATTGTGAGCACCTACACGATAGCAGTTAAGCCAGTGGTTGGATAATATGAATATATAATTAGCAAAGTAAGTTTAGCATCAGTACTCACCATGGCTAACACAATGAGCAGAGATCCAGCAAAGGCAATGCCATAGTATGGGCCAGCGTCCTGCACCTGCAAGCAACACCAAATCTATTGGTAACACAGACAATACAATGGGGCTATTCTGTCACCAAGGAAACCAGCATTCATTCATTTACATGGAAAAAGCATGGTAATGTTCTAAATATGAAAAATTGTCAGCAGATGAAGTAGACTGTGACTGACAGAGGCCACAAGGGGTCCTCTGCAGCTTAGCCAAATCATGGGCCACAAGGGGTCCTCTGCAGCTTAGCCAAATCATGGGCCACAAGGGGTCCTCTCCAGCTTAGCCAAATCAGTGGGCAACAAGGGGTCCTCTGCAGCTTAGCCAAATCAGTGGGCTACAAGGGGTCCTCTGCAGCTAAGCCAAATCATGGGTTACAAGGGGTCCTCTCCAGCTTAGCCTAATCATGGGCAACAAGGGGTCCTCTGCAGCTTAGCCAAATCAGTGGGCTACAAGGGGTCCTCTCCAGCTTAGCCAAATCATGGGCAACAAATGGGTCCTCTGCAGCTTAGCCAAATCAGTGGGCTATAAGGGGTCCTCTCCAGCTTAGCCAAATCATGGGCAACAAGGGGTCCTCTGCAGCTTAGCCAAATCAGTGGGCTACAAGGGGTCCTCTCCAGCTTAGCCAAATCATGGGCAACAAGGGGTCCTCTGCAGCTTAGCCAAATCAGTGGGTTACAAGGGGTCCTCTGCAGCTAAGCCAAATCATGGGTTACAAGGGGTCCTCTCCAGCTTAGCCAAATCATGGCAACAAGGGGTCCTCTGCAGCTTAGCCAAATCAGTGGGCTACAAGGGGTCCTCTCCAGCTTAGCCTAATCATGGGCAACAAGGGGTCCTCTGCAGCTTAGCCAAATCAGTGGGTTACAAGGGGTCCTCTCCAGCTAAGCCAAATCATGGGCTACAAGGGGTCCTCTCCAGCTTAGTCAAATCAGTGGGCTACAAGGGGTCCTCTCTAGCTTAGTCAAATCAGTGGGTTACAAGGGGTCCTCTCCAGCTTAGCCAAATCAGTGGGCTACAAGGGGTCCTCTCCAGCTTAGCCAAATTGGTGGGCTACAAGGGGACCTCTCCAGCTTAGCCAAATTGGTGGGCTACATGGGGACCTCTCCAGCTTAGCCAAATTGGTGGGCTACAAGGGGTCCTCTCCAGCTTAGTCAAATCAGTGGGCCACAAGGGGTCCTCTCCAGCTTAGTCAAATCATGGGCCACAAGGGGTCCTCTCCAGCTTAGCCAAATTGGTGGGCTATAAGGGGTCCTCTCCAGCTTAGCCAAATTGGTGGGCTACAAGGGGTCCTCTCTAGCTTAGTCAAATTGGTGGGCTATAAGGGGTCCTCTCCAGCTTAGCCAAATTGGTGGGCTACAAGGGGTCCTCTCCAGCTTAGCCATATCGGTGGGCTACAAGGGGTCCTCTCCAGCTTAGTCAAATTGGTGGGTTACAAGGGATCCTCTCCAGCTTAGCCAAATCATGGGCAACAAGGGGTCCTCTCCAGCTTAGCCAAATCAGTGGGTTACTAGGGGTCCTCTCCAGCTTAGCCAAATCAGTGGGCTACAAGGGGTCCTCTCCAGCTTAGCCAAATCAGTGGGTTACTAGGGGTCCTCTCCAGCTTAGTCAAATCATGGGTTACTAGGGGTCCTCTCCAGCTTAGCCAAATCAGTGGGTTACTAGGGGTCCTCTCCAGTTTAGCCAAATCAGTGGGTTACTAGGGGTCCTCTCCAGCTGAGCCAAATCAGTGGGCTACTAGGGGTCCTCTCCAGCTTAGCCAAATCAGTGGGCTACAAGGGGTCCTCTGCAGCTAAGCCAAATCATGGGTTACAAGGGGTCCTCTCCAGCTTAGCCAAATCATGGGCAACAAGGGGTCCTCTGCAGCTTAGCCAAATCAGTGGGCCACAAGGGGTCCTCTGCAGCTTAGCCAAATCATGGGCCACAAGGGGTCCTCTCCAGCTTAGCCAAATCAGTGGGTTACTAGGGGTCCTCTCCAGCTTAGTCAAATCATGGGTTACTAGGGGTCCTCTCCAGCTGAGCCAAATCAGTGGGTTACAAGGGGTCCTCTCCATCTTAGTCAAATCAGTGGGCTACAAGGGGTCCTCTCCAGCTTAGCCAAATCATGGGCTACAAGGGGTCCTCTCCAGCTTAGTCAAATCAGTGGGCTACAAGGGGTCCTCTCCAGCTTAGCCAAATCAGTGGGTTACAAGGGGTCCTCTCCAGCTTAGTCAAATCAGTGGGCTATAAGGGGTCTTCTCCAGCTTAGCCAAATCAGTGGGCTATAAAGGGTTCTCTCCAGCTTAGCCAAATCAGTGGGCTACAAGGGACCTCTCCAGCTTAGCCAAATCGGTGGGCTATAAGGGGTCCTCTACAGCTTAGTCAAATCAGTGGGCTATAAGGGGTCTTCTCCAGCTTAGCCAAATCAGTGGGCTATAAAGGGTTCTCTCCAGCTTAGCCAAATCAGTGGGCTACAAGGGACCTCTCCAGCTTAGCCAAATCGGTGGGCTATAAGGGGTCCTCTACAGCTTAGCCAAATCGGTGGTAGCATCAGAATAATGGTCAGAAATAAGTTAACATATTGAATCTGTGTGGTTGAGGTGTTACAGAGATCTATGCAGGAACAAGTTTAACTTACCCGCTGACAAAACTGTCCCAGTTCATCTGAATCACACAAGGCATTCTTTACAACATTTTCTGTGGCATTCTTGTAGATACCTGAAACACAAAAAGGTAAAGAGTAGAGATTATTGTTATTGTTTTAAATTTACTGTCTCTATTTCATTCATTTCATTTTGGCCGGCAACAATCCTATACTACATCAGGCTTTGACATATGCACTGGCCCAGTGGCCCAGGGCCACCAGATCCTCTGTTTGGGCCAGTGAATGCTCTGTTGTAGCGGCCCAGTTGGTCAACGATATTTTTGGTCTCTTAGTGACCCAAACTATCTTGATTTTATTATTCTACTCCTTCATAAATATTTGTCTAATGTCACAATTAATGGACTTTTGATTGTGACAAGTAAACTCAACTCACTATACAGCCTGTTAAATTCATTAATATTTTGAAAAAAAAAGATTTAAAAAATCTGCCTTCAGCTTGTTCAATTTGATGAAACAATGATAAAATATTGTTTTATTAAAAATTATTGAGCCTAATTTGATCATCAGTGGCCACACGCAGTGATTGCTCAATGTCAGTTTTACAGACCGAGTCAGTGCACAAACTGAATTTATAATTTGTTTCATTTGTAGATGGTTGAAAAGAGCTCATGCAAAGATGCTCGAGTTTGCAGATTATATGCAGAGGTCATGCTGGCTCCTGACTTGAATGAATCATGCAACAGTCACCCTGAAATGTTGGCTCCTCACTTGACTGAATTGTAAATGAGTCATGGTGGCTCCTGATTTGACTGAATCGTGAATGAGTCATAGTGGCCCTATATTTGATTGAATTGTAAAAGAGTCACATTGGCTCCTCTATGAAATACAATTAAGAATTTTCAATATAAAAAAAAGCAATGTACTTACCGAACCTACTAAGGTTAAGGCAGTAGTAATTGTCAAAGTACCAGGGGGGTCTCTCCTGTATTTCTTCCACGCATATGGAGTTAAGCATGACATAAGCTAAGATGGGAAGTGCACAGGTTGATGTAACCCCCACCCACACTATGTTCAAGACATATGTGAGGCCCATGAACTGAAAATAATAATACATATATATAAATATATTAGCAAAGACTATATCAGTCTTATGAGATGAAAATAAAAGCCACACAAATTGTTTTAGTTCAAAACATATCCACGCATGAAAAAGACCACTTTTTGTCATTGCATTTGTTTTAAAAAAATTGAAAAAAACTGAGAATCACAGAAATAATTGTCACCTTATAATACTACATCTAACACATAAATAACTATGATGTCTACCCAATGGTTTCAGAGGAGATAAATAAGTTTGAAGGCCAGACAGACATTTCCCCCTCCCACTGTATAATCAGAGCGGATAACACAATACAAAATGCTATTTCATATCAATGAATTTTAAAAAACCCAACAGTATTTGATGAATTATTTGTTTGCTTTTCATAAATTCCAGATGAATGAAAAATTTACTACAAATATGATATAAGTGTAGTAAAGATACATAATCAAATTAGTCTCATTGTAATATAAGACTGATCTGAGATGCATTTTCATCTTTCAATACTCACAAAAGCTGCAGAAATTCTACCTCCCATAATGCACTTGGCCCCTGAGTAGATATTTTGTCTTGTGGCACCTGTTGCTAGGAAACCAAACATCAGCAGTATCACTGAGAAGCATCCCATAGCCACGGCGATAATGATGAATACTATTTGCACAGATTCCAGCCTGAAAATCAAGTTTTAACAGATGAAAACTATTTGCACAGATTCCAACCTGAGAATTGAGTTTAAACTGATTCAAACATCAAAAATGTCAAAAAGTTAGGGTTTTTTCAGAATTAATCAAATTGTTGTCAAAATTCTCCATATTTAGATTTACCGGTTCTGTGTCAATTGCCAATAAGAGATTTGCTTTATCGAAAACATAGTTCCCTGAATAATCTAAGGCTTTTTATGTTTTCACATTTTGTGAATTTAAAATAATCAGGTAAATTAAACCAATTGTGATATTTTGCTGTCATGCTGTACAATACATAAACAGTCATTTTTATGTCAAATCACTAAAATCAGATACACAGATCACAATTTCACAATTTTTTATTTCCCTTTAATTCCTAAAATAGAAGTACAAATCCATTGGAGAAAACCTATGAATTACAAATGCATAATTGATTTATTTCGTCTATATACATACCATGGCACAGGGAAAAGGAAGAGCCCTTCAAATATTCCACGAAGCGTGATGTTGAGTGCTTGATACAAGAAGGCGCAGAACAGACCCACACCTGTACAGCAGATGATGGTCGCTATCAACGAGGAGAATGGCGTCCGACCCAAACAGTCCTTCACTGAAACATCAAGCAAGCAACAAAACTCAGCTATATGTGGATGTGTATGTCACAAATCGGTCTCATGATAATTTGGGTCTCCGAAGAGTCATGTCTCTGATATATGAACAAAATATTTCACATATATAGATTGATAGAGGAAGTAATTCATATCTCACCAGATATCTAAAAGAAAATTACATATTATGAAAATAATGGCACATAAGACACAGAACGATGGTGCATGACATGTTCTGACCATTTATTTATATATTTAGTTAGTTGTTCAGCTTGACACAAGAAAGTCCTCCACAGGGAACTTTGTCACAGATCCACCTTGCATCATTCTGACAGGTGCTATGCAGTTCATGTGTAAAACTCTGGATCCTCAATCCAAACTTTGGCAGTAATGGACATAACTCTGGATTCTGGCTCCAAACTGTGGAGCTTGTGGGTATAACTCTGGATTCTGACTCCAAACTGTGGAGCTAATGGGTATAACTCTGGATTCTGACTCCAAACTGTGGAGCTTGTGGGTATAACTCTGGATTTTGACTCCAAACTGTGGAGCTTGTGGGTATAACTCTGGATTCTGACTCCAAACTGTGGAGCTTGTGGGTATAACTCTGGATTCTGACTCCAAACTGTGGAGCTTGTGGGTACAACTCTGACACCAGACTATAAGGCGCCTTTGTGTATCATTCAGTTCTGACATCAGGCTATAAGGGGCCTTTGTGTATTACTCAGTGCTGACACCAGACTATAAGGGGCCTTTGTGTATCACTCAGTGCTGACACCAGACTATAAGGGGCCTTTGTGTATTACTCAGCGCTGACACCAGACAATAAGGGGCCTTTGTGCATCATTCAGTGCTGACATCAGACTATAAGGGGCCTTTGAGTATCACTCAGTGCTGACACCAGACTATAATGGGCCTTTGAGTATCACTCAGTGCTGACACCAGGCTATGAGGGACCTTTGAGTATCACTCAGTGCTGACACCAGACTATAAGGGGCCTTTGAGTATCACTCAGTGCTGATACCAGACTATAAGGGGCCTTTTTACATCACTCAATGCTGACACCAGACTATAAGGGGCCTTTGTGTATCACTCAATGCTGACACCAGACTATAAGGGGCCTTTGTGTATCACTCAGTGCTGACACCAGGCTATAAGGGACCTTTGAGTATCACTCAGTGCTGACACCAGGCTATAAGGGACCTTTGAGTATCACTCAGTGCTGACACCAGACTATAAGGGGCCTTTGTGTATCACTCAGTGCTGACACCAGATTATAAGGGGCCTTTGTGCATCATTCAGTTCTGACACCAGGCTATAAGGGGCCTTTGTGTATTATTCAATGTTGACACCAGACTATAAGGGGCCTTTGTGTATCACTCAGTGCTGACACCAGATTATAAGGGGCCTTTGTGCATCATTCAGTGCTGACACCAGACTATAAAGGGCCTTTGTGTATCACTCAGTGCTGACACCAGGCTATAAGGGGCCTTTGTGTATCATTCAGTGCTGACACCAGACTATAAGGGGCCTTTATTTATCACTCAGTGCTGACACCTGACTATAAGGGGCCTTTGTGTATCACTCAGTGCTGACACCAGACTATAAGGGACCTTTGTGTATCACTCAGTGCTGACACCAGACTATAAGGCGCCTTTGTGTATCACTCAGTGCTGACACCAGATTATAAGGGGCCTTCGTGCATCATTCAGTGCTGACACCAGACTATGAGGGGCCTTTGTGTATCACTCAGTGCTGACACCTGACTATAAGGGGCCTTTGTGTATCACTCAGTGCTGACACCAGACTATAAGGGGCCTTTGTGTATCACTCAGTGCTGACACCAGATTATAAGGGGCCTTTGTGCATCATTCAGTGCTGACACCAGACTATAAGGGGCTTTTGTGTATTACTCAGTGCTGACACCAGACTATAAGGGGCCTATGTGTATCACCCAGTGCTGACACCAGACTATAAGGGGCCTTTGTGCATCATACAATGCTGACACCAGACTGTAAGGGGCCTTTGTGTATCACTCAGTGCTGACACCTGACTATAAGGGGCCTTTGTGTATCACTCAGTGCTGACACCTGACTATAAGGGGCCTTTGTGTATCACTCAGTGCTGACACCTGACTATAAGGGACCTTTGTGTATCACTCAGTGCTGACACCAGACTATAAGGGGCCTTTGTGTATCACTCAGTGCTGACACCAGACTATAAGGGACCTTTGTGTATCACTCAGTGCTGACACCTGACTATAAGGGACCTTTGTGTATCATCCAGTGCTGACACCAGACTATAAGGGGCCTTTGTGTATCACTCAGTGCTGACACCAGGCTATGAGGGACCTTTGAGTATCACTCAGTGCTGACACCAGACTATAAGGGGCCTTTGTGTATCACTCAGTGCTGACACCAGGCTATTAGTTGCCGTTGTGTATCACTCAATGCTGACACCAGACTATAAGGGGCCTTTGTGTATCACTCAGTGCTGACACCAGATTATAAGGGGCCTTTGTGCATCATTCAGTGCTGACACCAGACTATAAGGGGCCTTTGTGTATTACTCAGTGCTGACACCAGACTATAAGGGGCCTATGTGTATCACCCAGTGCTGACACCAGACTATAAGGGGCCTTTGTGCATCATACAATGCTGACACCAGACTGTAAGGGGCCTTTGTGTATCACTCAGTGCTGACACCTGACTATAAGGGGCCTTTGTGTATCACTCAGTGCTGACACCAGACTATAAGGGACCTTTGTGTATCACTCAGTGCTGACACCAGACTATAAGGGGCCTTTGTGTATCACGCAGTGCTGACACCAGGCTATAAGGGGCCTTTGTGTATCACTCAGTGCTGACACCAGACTATAAGGGACCTTTGTGTATCACTCAGTGCTGACACCAGATTATAAGGGGCCTTTGTGTATCACTCAGTGCTGACACCAGACTATAAGGGGCCTTTGTGTATTACTCAATGCTGACACCAGACTATAAGGGGCCTTTGTGTATCACTCAGTGCTGACACCAGACTATAAGGGGCCTTTGTGTATCACTCAGTGCTGACACCAGACTATAAGGGGCCTTTGTGTATCATCCAGTGCTGACACCAGACTATAAGGGGCCTTTGTGTATCACTCAGTGCTGACACCAGGCTATGAGGGACCTTTGAGTATCACTCAGTGCTGACACCAGACTATAAGGGGCCTTTGTGTATCACTCAGTGCTGACACCAGGCTATTAGTTGCCGTTGTGTATCACTCAATGCTGACACCAGACTATAAGGGGCCTTTGTGTATCACTCAGTGCTGACACCAGATTATAAGGGGCCTTTGTGCATCATTCAGTGCTGACACCAGACTATAAGGGGCCTTTGTGTATTACTCAGTGCTGACACCAGACTATAAGGGGCCTATGTGTATCACCCAGTGCTGACACCAGACTATAAGGGGCCTTTGTGCATCATACAATGCTGACACCAGACTGTAAGGGGCCTTTGTGTATCACTCAGTGCTGACACCTGACTATAAGGGGCCTTTGTGTATCACTCAGTGCTGACACCAGACTATAAGGGACCTTTGTGTATCACTCAGTGCTGACACCAGACTATAAGGGGCCTTTGTGTATCACGCAGTGCTGACACCAGGCTATAAGGGGCCTTTGTGTATCACTCAGTGCTGACACCAGACTATAAGGGGCCTTTGTGTATTACTCAATGCTGACACCAGACTATAAGGGGCCTTTGTGTATCACTCAGTGCTGACACCAGACTATAAGGGGCCTTTGTGTATCACTCAGTGCTGACACCAGACTATAAGGGGCCTTTGTGTATCATCCAGTGCTGACACCAGACTATAAGGGGCCTTTGTGTATCACTCAGTGCTGACACCAGGCTATGAGGGACCTTTGAGTATCACTCAGTGCTGACACCAGACTATAAGGGGCCTTTGTGTATCACTCAGTGCTGACACCAGGCTATTAGTGGCCGTTGTGTATCACTCAATGCTGACACCAGACTATAAGGGGCCTTTGTGTATCACTCAGTGCTGACACCAGATTATAAGGGGCCTTTGTGCATCATTCAGTGCTGACACCAGACTATAAGGGGCCTTTGTGTATTACTCAGTGCTGACACCAGACTATAAGGGGCCTATGTGTATCACCCAGTGCTGACACCAGACTATAAGGGGCCTTTGTGCATCATACAATGCTGACACCAGACTGTAAGGGGCCTTTGTGTATCACTCAGTGCTGACACCTGACTATAAGGGGCCTTTGTGCATCATTCAGTGCTGACACCAGACTATAAGGGGCCTTTGTGTATCACTCAGTGCTGACACCTGACTATAAGGGACCTTTGTGTATCACTCAGTGCTGACACCTGACTATAAGGGGCCTTTGTGTATCACTCAGTGCTGACACCTGACTATAAGGGGCCTTTGAGTATCACTCAGTGCTGACACCAGACTATAAGGGACCTTTGTGTATCACTCAGTGCTGACACCAGACTATAAGGGGCCTTTGTGTATCATTCAGTGCTGATCACTGACACCAAACTAAAGTGTGTAACCCTGGGTTCATGCTATGAGTTGTGTTGTTCTTTGAATCGTCATCAGCAAAACAAAATTTGACAATCATCTAAAAATGACGGACACATGCACAGATGAAAGGAGAAGCCACATTCCACTTTTAAGTTTTTGTTGTTGACATGAAACTAGGTCACGCCAGGTGCTCCAAATCGTTTGATGTCACATATTAGTTTTAACGTGTAACAATTCAACTTACTTTTGACTGATGTGTCGGATCTTATCTAGGTGCTCGTGTGTCTTTGTTAGTTCACATTGTATTTCACAGTTTAAACTCAGGTATCTCTTTTAATAAAAAGGCGGACTTTCCACACCAGTCTCGCTTCCCGGTCGCATTAACCTGGCACCTGAACACTGAGACCCTCCTGACTAATAAATAACACACCAATGATGTGGGTTGAGGTACAGAGTCGATTGATACACACCTTAAGTTCATCACCTGTCCGTCATGTGGCGCTGTGATTCTTTCAGGGGAAAACCCGATATCACAATTGGGTTTGATATCAGAAAGATCGTGTGAATGATGTTTATCATAAGCATTCACGTTGTCTTTATATTATTAATTTGAATCCATTTATATGAGATCATGAAAATTTCACTGCTCAATCGGTATTTTGCAAGGAACTGAACAGGATTGAGAATATTTCTATTATTTAAGGACAATAAGGCTCAAGTCCGGGCGCTCAAGAGAGAATATTTCAGATAATATCTGTGAGACTTCATATTTTTGCAGCCTGATCGATGACTGGGATGATTAGCATATATCATTCGCAGTCAATGTTTAGTAAATATGTTTATTTATGACATTATGTGTAAATCATTCGTATATTATATTTGTATAATCCTTCGAATATGATGTAGAAACTATTGAGGTGTATATCATATATGTGCATACATTATCTTTATTACTATACTTTTGTATTTTGTTTTTGGGGGTTGGGGTCGCTATCAACATCATTCAGATCATTTCATGACGAGACCTACTTGTAGCAGATATAGTTGTGCGTTACTGAGTTATCATGTCACAGGTCCTTGACATGACAACCCACCATCAGGCATGGACCTTGCCTCATATTAGAAATTTTTACAAGAATAGTCTTGGCATGGCCAGAAATCAAGCCCATGATCTTTGGATCATCACAGAGCGACTGGTGCTGACAAGCTTGCACTCGAACCAACTGTCCCAGTGGCCCTATTGCCATGATTGCTATACATATCCTAACCAGGTATAAAAATTTAATAAACACAGAAGTCATATTAAGTTAAAATTGGTCCTTCTAACTTTGGGTGAGCGAAGAAATTAGTGGTATTCATTCCAGCTGATGAGCAGAATGTTTCTATAATTTTGTTGAAATGAATAAGAAATCAAGTTTACTATTTACTGATTTATCCAGTGATAGCAAGATGCATATTATATTTTATGAAATACGAGTGGTTAAGAGGGATTCATGGCCATGAAATTAATGATGGGGATAAAAAAGGATATATTCAAATTCAATTAATTTGACAATTATTGGTAATGATGAATACAATCTTCCATCTTAACCTCTTTAAAAAGAAAAACAAACCATCAAAAAAATAACTTGCAATATTTATTTAATAAAAATATCACTTTTACAGTTGGCTTCATGTCTTCTCACAAGTGATCTGTACACTGCTTGGCAACCAAGACTGCAGATAATAGTTACCATGGCAACCATTATCAGAACAAATTGAAACCATGGCAACAACTTGTTGATTACAGCTCACATGACCACGCACTGCTAATGAAAATACAATCTCTCATTTACAAGATTCTGTTGGCAAAGTCTGATACAAAGCAGTTTACTATAATATAGACATTTTGAACACAATGTTATTTTATTGTAACAAAATGTTAACAAGAAAAGGGGTTACACTTTGCCTACATTACACAGTATCTAGAATGTAAATGGCATCATTAAACAAGTTATACTGCCTATATAATTGTGCTTTTTGTGTGAATACTGATGAACACATATTCCTAAAGTATAATGGTTTAGCATGTATAACTAGTTAAGTATTATAAGGTCATGTTGAATGAGAGTGAGTGTCAGCCTACATCAGAAAAATAAATCATAAAAAGTTAATCATAGAATGAATTGAGAAATTAAACAAATGCATAATGTGACAAATAATAAGGATTCAAAGTTGTAAAGTTTCTTTATAGAAAAGCTTGTTAGCTAGAAATTCAATATGTTGTCTCCAATGACTTGGGGAGGTGACCTTTTGTCACAATTGAATATTTTAGCGAGCAGACAAAGCACCACTAACATTGCAGTCTTGGTCGGCCATCTTGGAACACAGTCAGTACCCCTTGTGAAGATATTAAGTGGACCAGAAACATATCCTCTTGAACAGTCTGCCATGATAGGGGCGATGAGGCATGCTATTTACAGTCACAAACATGTATTATGTCCATAAAATATTCTTCATATAAACAACATAAATATAAATAATATTCATTGCATGCATGGCATACTCCCCAGTATATGTTCCACATTAGGCTCAGCTGATAACAGGGACTAAAAACTGTTTCTAACAGTCAACTGTGTATCCCTTTGGTCTTGTCTTGCTTAAGTTCTCATAAATATTCAAATTACACTTCTATAGAATATATAATTGAACTGCCTGGAGAGAAACAGATAACAACTGCGATAATCTTTTAGCATGCTGGTGATGTGAACAACTACCACAAGAGGACAGCACTATTGTTGCAATTACTCTTTTAAACCTTCACCATTGATGATAAATCATATACAACAATAGCTCCCCATCCAGTGTCCAGCCTCACAATTCAATTATCAACAAATAAGATATTCAGTGTATACGAATAGCAATATTGTCAAGTTGTGAACCTGTATAACTTTCGATCACAATATATAATCTTAAAAAAAAATATCTAAAAAAAACCCTTAAAATAAAATTCATCATTTCTTTTATATGCCGGAATTTAAATATATTATTCAAAACAACTTAACAAGTTAATTCCAAAGTCCTCTGAAAAAGAGGTTATTGTGTATTTACCAAAATGACAGATGGTAACCCTTTACTTCTTTAAATAGCAAAATATCTGGTGTCAGAAACTCGACTATTTCTTTTCAGTACAATAGGAGAGGACGATAGCAACTTAAGAAAATGCACTGAACATTATCCAAGTTTATGACTGTTTTTTGTTGTTGAGCTGGCTTTCTTTGGTAGGGATTTACTTTATTTTCTTTATTTTTTTAATCTATATAATCTTGTTCATATTGTGTGCAGCAGAGGTTAAAGTATGACCTTCATGGATGTCAAATAAATTTCGCAAATATATTAGTGCCAATCAGAAAATAAAACTTTTAAATTATTTTCTCACAGAACACAAATACAAATCTAAACAATAACTTGATTGACTTAATCCAAATGTGACCATTTAAAAAAAAATATAATTGTAAAGTTTACGGAAATTTAATTCAATTGTCCATCACACTCTTTATTAATATTTTCTGAAAACACTTTACAGCTGGTGATTTTCCTGTGAATAATGGTTGCCATTGCTTCTGCCAGTTTGTATATAGCTTGTCTAATTTCTATGATAAAATAAAGGACATATTTTGTTTTATATAGTATTTGCAGTATATATAATAACATTACATAAATGTAATTTCTTATTGTAAAATAAAGAAGAAAAAACATAGACTGGGTCCTGATCAAATATTACTATTGAAAAAAACACCAACTGTTTTACCATTCTAAAAATCAAATGTTTGTTTCTACATTTACTGTGGTATGGACAAGTATCAATTATTCTTCTATTTTTACTGATTGGGGACAATCAGCTCCTTTTTGTTTTACAATTTTCTGACAAAATGATAGCCTTTATACAAAAACTTGTTTTAGAAACCATCTGTACATGATTCTTGTGAATACAAACATGTTCAATTCTTGATATACATTTAAACACCTCAGCGTAGTGTAATTATCTTATCATAAGATGGAAAATTTACAAAAATCTTCTCACATAAATTCATTTGTCAGCTAACTACACCCGAGCATATAAGAAAAACACAATATCTGCATTAATAGCCCCAAATTTAACTGTTGTTTTTTTAATATATATTATAAGCCAAACCTGTTCAAACTAGCTGGCTACTATTGGTATAGTCAAGGAGCAACAAAAGGACTCGGCTAAAACGTCCCAAGTTATCCAATGGAGAACAATTGCTCGCTCAACAATACATGTAACATCACTGATCAAATGCAGAGAATATATAGAGCTATATAATATCTTACATGTCGTGTACCAGTGTATATGGAATTGTAATAGATCTCTCTCTACCGTAGTCAAGTCACCATTCACACACTGTAGAAATCCTCTGATCAGCTCCATTTACTCCAACCAATAAAACTTTGCACTGAAAACTTGTCGCCTCTTTGTCTCAATCTGCATTCTTTAATCGCATATATATCTTGCTTACCAAGTACTGATTGAAATTTAATGTCTGATTGATACTTGATAGCAGAGTAGTCCCAGTGCATCAGAGTCTCACTAGTTATAACCACACATGATCCCACTTCCTGTATCAACAAGCAACGCCATCTAGTGTATATGCCACTCACAAAAAAGTTCGGCAAAAGCTTTTAAATATGCTGCCCAATTTTTTTCCACCAGATGGCACATCAAGCTTGAGATCTTTGCCACACACTGGACTAAGTTAACATTTCAAGACACCTTTGCCACACAGAAATAAAGATATCTTTAAAACGATTCAAAACTTTGGTCTCTTCTTGCTCCATTTGGTAAAGCATAAATAGTCAATAATGTCAAAGCCAAATCTGTGTGTTTGTTGGCAGGATGTAAGTAGTTCCAATTCGTGTGATTGTGATTGAAGTGGAGGTTCAAAAGCAACACAAGTCTGAACCAAAATACAGGCCATGTGCATGTCATATATATGATATATATATATGATATATATATATGATATATATAAATATATATGATATATATATGATATATATATATATATATATATATATATATATATATATATATATATATATATATATATATATATAAAACAACCGATTCTACAGGAACTTGGTCAATATGGTGACAATACTTGGGCTTCCATTTTCATAAAATTGACTTGATACACCATGTAGAGCGAAGTATACTTTTTATATTGGAACACTATGTATCAGCGAGTGCTGCATCTTTGATGCAAGTGATGCTCGCACAAAACAATAAACCGATGACTACATAGCAATCTAGCTTGGATTCCTGTGATGGTGAGACATACACCATACAGTGGAAGTAGAGTATAAATATGCTGTCTGTCTGTGTCCCTCTTGTGTAAGTCATGGCAACTACGGTCTCCTTGGCTACAGGCAGTGTTGCCAGGATGACATATCATCGTGTTCGGGAGGTTGTGGTACTAGGAGTACTGCTGGCTGCCTCCCGCAGACTGGGGTCCTTGGCCTGATTGCACTGTGGCAGTCAGCATCTCATTGAAGGCAGAATCGAAGCATTGCTTCAGCTCGGCATACGTCACCACCAGAACGCTCTGCTCATCGCGGGACATCAGACAAACCTTCTCCGGTGACCCAGCATCCAGCTGAAAGACAACAGCTTGTTCATTATCATGCACATGGCAAGAAAACAGATTGGGCAGAGATACTTTTAATACTATTTTCTTCAATCATCAAATACAGCTTCTTAAGTCTTCCCAATAGGCTGCGGACTGCCAGTGTTTTCTGCCAAGGTCCCTCCTACTTTCATCACACCTAATGTCTGCTATATATTTCTGTGAATATTTTCAATTTTCTTAAGCTTCAACATAAGCACTGCCCCTTTTGGCAGCTATTTTAAATCTGCAACGAAAATAGTAATTCCAGAACAAGTGCCAGTGAAAAATGAAGAATAACATCAATACCTTGTTGAGGCATTGCACAATATGTGCCATGTCTATCCAGGGGGCACCATTCTCATCCACCTGGTGGAAGAGATAGTCCCGAAACAGCTTGAGCATATACCGGTCCCCAGTCTCCGACCAAGATGCATCCATGTTGAACCTGCAATCACCAACAGATCAATGTTATCAGGTGCTTCCAAACTTCCTTTTTATATTTGCATTGGGGACTCTTAAGAAGGCAAATTTTATTTTTGTGATACCTTATTTTGAACTATCTACTTCATAACTTATCAATATCCAAAAAACAATAAAAGAATCCTGTAAATAAAATCAATTTTTAATATGCAAGTCGATACCCCACCATCATAGAGATAATCAAAATATTTTGGGGGGAAGCAAGACATCTGTGAGGCAATCTAAATTTGACCTTTTCTTGACCTTAATGCATTTTCCTTCTACTTACTCTGGACGTTCATTGATGACTCCAAGCTTACACAAAAGTCGAAACAGTCGGCTGCTTTCCACCTCCTGAAAAAATAATTAAGACATACTGGATTTGTTGCATACTATATTTTCAATCAACCATGATCACCTTTTTTCAAACTCAAAATTGCTAATGAAACTGTGAAACCAAGCAGAGGAGTAAATGCACATACGGCAATCAAATAGAAATAAATTTCTGGAATGAAACATTTTGGTCTTTGACATATTATTATCTATTTCATTATTACATTTTAATAATTCTTTTCATAAACACTATGTTCTGGTAATAAAACTGTTCCTGACCTTTGCAACCTCATTTTCCAGGACGTCGTTTCGGAGTTGCGCTGCATCCAGCTGTGTGTAGAAGCGAGCCCCGATCATGGGCATGATGTCATTAACGCTTCTCATCCGGTTCTGCTCCCGCAACAAATAACTGACATAAAACAACACAAATGTTACACATTTATCACCAACTTGCTAAGCTTACCTTACAACAAGGACGACATAATCATTTAAATGCTACAATAGTCTTTGATTGTAAAAAAAGAATCTTTATAAATTAATAATACTGTAATTTGTGCTTAATAAATCACCATTCTCTTCCTTAATAGAGGCTAATCAGAAGGTGAATGGTCTTTGTTATTTTTCTAACAATGTTTGATTCTGTTGGTTATTATATCTGCGATCACCAGAGTAGATTCAGAATGGAAGAGAAGTTTAATTCATCAAATTTCTGTATAATTAATGGATGGTAATTTATAATCAATGTAAATTTAAGTTCAACATTTCAAGAGATCAACATAGCAACTGTGTGTGATAACTGGTAATATGTACATACAGGATAAAGCGAGATCGGCAGTGTAGTTGTGGGTGACAAATGGGAATGTAAACATAACCGTTAAGGTTTTTGACACCAAGTTGTTGTGGGTGATAATTGGGAAAATACCGGATGTTTTCGAGATCTGTCAAGCAGTAATGGGTGATGATTGAAAATATCTGTGCATACAGGATAAGGTTTTTGACATTGGCGGAGACGTTGTGGGAAACTTTACATTTATAGGATCAAACAAGTAGTTGCGGTTGATTATCGGGAATGTGAGTACTTACAGGATGAGGTATTTAAGATCGGCTGCCTAGCTGTGGGTGATGACTGGGAATATGTATACTTACAGGATGAGGCATTTAAGATCGGCCGCCTAGTTGTAGGTGATAACTGGGAATATGTATACTTACAGGATGAGGGATTTAAGATCGGCCGAGTAGTTGTGGGTGATAACTGGGAATATGTATACTTACAGGATGAGGTATTTAAGATCGGCTGCCTAGTTGTGGGTGATAACTGGGAACGTGAGTACTTACAGGATGAGGTTTTTGAGATCGGCCGAGTAGTTGTGGGTGATAACTGGGAACATGAGTACTTACAGGATGAGGTTTTTGAGATCGGCCGAGTAGTTGTGGGTGATAACTGGGAACGTGAGTACTTACAGGATGAGGTTTTTGAGATCGGCCGAGTAGTTGTGGGTGATGACTGGGAACGTGAGTACTTACAGGATGAGGTTTTTGAGATCGGCCGAGTAGTTGTGGGTGATGAGTTCCATGGAGGTGTGCAGGTGTTCCTGCTGGATGCCGATGATGGAGTTACACGCCACGGCCAGTACCACCTTGCCAAGAGACACCAGGTCTTCCTGCTGCAATCACATAAGCATCACCAGTTTGAAAACCAATGTTGATTTGATTCAACACTTAATACCATAATACTAGTGTAACATAATTTTGCATGCAAGTAAATATCATCATTTCTGATCTTTTACTGTCACATAAAGTAAAACATTAATTAAACATTAAAAGTTCCAGTTTTCTCTATCAATGAAATGTTATTTACCAAAGAACTGTGCAAATGTGTTTTTCTTATCCGACCTAAAGGATATGATTTGTTTTCATACAAGTAATGTAAACTGAAATTGAGGTTTACCTGATAGTGCTGCATTAGTGCATACTGATTGGCTTGGTTTGAATCAAAACTTAAAACATCAAATATTCCCAGGCAGTTCAAGCGAATTCTGAAATAAAATTGTTGATACATAATTATCAAATTGAAGTTTTGGGCAGTTTTACTGTAAACAATTCTGATTGTCTGTTATCATGATGAAGTTGTATCAAGATATTTCGACCACCACTTTTCTGATCTTATTTTTTCTTTATCAAAAAATTCCAATTTCATTTCTCCACTTTTCTGATCTTATTTTTTCTTTATCAAAAAATTCCAATTTTATTTCTAATCTGAATGAAAAAGGACCATTAACTTTTCTTGTTCGTTGCATTCTCGGTGTGTTGGAAGACCTACCTGGTTTTGTCTGTAAGCAGTATCTTGGTGGGATCCATGACGCGGCAGGCCAGGCCGTGAGTGTGGATGGTTCGTAGAGCTGAGGTCAGCTGCACGATGTAGGACCAGATGACACTCTCAGCTAGCAGTGGCTGGGCACCACGCGGCCCATTTGCCCCACTCTCTACAATCACAACACTTCACTTCACTACAGGAATAAGTGAAAATTCAAACCTTTCCGCCATTATATGCAAAAATTCATTCATATAAATCATCAGATAGACCTATTATTATCCTATCATGAAAGATAAAAAAATTTATATCAATAAAATTTGTTAAAAAAATGTTTAAAAAAATGAATATTCATAAGAAAGAACTTATAAAATAGCAATTTAAATAAACAAATTTCAACATACGGCTACGTCCTTTGCCAGCACTGTAGGGTCTTGGGGCGCCATCTAGGTTGTAAGGGTTGGCATAACCATTGGGCATGTGGTTGTTATGCATGAAGTGACGAGCCATCATTGTCTCTGACCCAGGGTGAAAGTCATACACAAACACCATTGCTATTTATAAACAAACAAAAACATATTCTAATGCAACTATGGCTACAAACTTTAGATTGTAATGATATCTTTCTTGTTTATGGAACAAATGCTTGACCAGATGTTTGAACTTTAATGATTCCAGCCATCAAAACATAGGCCAATGGCCTTAGAGTTATGCTGATCATTTCGGTTTTGTAATGTTTTTGAACATTTTCTGGAAGTGCCTGCGAATTGCTTTATAAATAATCATTTAAATCCTTTCCCATAGCAGATTTGAGCAGATAATTTCTGCCGATCAAAATGCATGTTAAATATTGAAATTGATTTTCATTGGGTAATGCTTGTCATTTTATTCAAAATAGATAGAACTGGTCCCCTGAAAACAAAACATTGTTTCCAACTCATTACTAAGAATTCCAACCAGTAGTTTCAGAGAAGGTCAAAAATGACAGACAGAATGACGGAAAATTTCTCCCCCATCACTGCAGATGCTATGTTAGGCATAGCTAAAAAAATGCCAGTTTCAGGTTGCCACTTACAATGATCACCAAATGCTTTAGTTGTGAAGACTTCCCGGAGACCAACAATGTTAGAGTGCTGGATCTTCTTCCACAAATCTATCAGTGCCATACACTTGTGGTTTACCAAGCGAAATCCTGAAAATAAAATAGGAAATCATAACAATGATGGTAAGTACAGACAAACCTTCAATGTACTCACTATTTAAACATTCCATCATATCATCATATGATTCAATGGTTCCTTTGTAAGGAAGATAACGTCTTTCATAAAAAAAAAGTGCATCATCGAGACTGACCATGTATCCTGCGGAGGCAGTAGGTGAGTCCATCCTTTGTGTTCACTGCCTTGTAGCAGGTGGTAGGATAGCCGAAAGTACAAGATTTCTGCAGGGGACTGGCCGGTGGAGGCTCCAGGGGGAACAGACAATGGTAGTTGTCTACTTCCTGGGGAATGTCTAAAAATAGCAAAACAGCACCACATTAAGGTTGCATTTCTTCTTGGAAAACCTAATATCAAATTACTATTTGCTATATTGCCCCTTATCTATTAAACCTGACTAAATATTTAATCTATATGACCAAACTTAGGGACATTATAATCCAATATCACTTTTACGAGGCACACATTGTAAATTTGTAACCTGAAAGACTTAAATGAGTATAAATTTGGATATAAAACAAAAAACAAACCACATTTAAAAAGTGGTCCACAGAAATTTTTATACTGTAGCTGTATATTTCACACAACATTCGTGTCTGCTGGATCTAAATAACTGCCTTCCTACCTGGGTTCTGCTCTGTGTCGATCTGAGCCAGTGACAGGGCATGACGGTTCAGGATTTCCTAAAATCATAGAAACATTCCATATAATTTATGTAACATCTGCAACATCCTTTTGCTTGTTTCATACATTTTAATTCATTAAATAAGTGTAAATAATGAATATTCTCCTTAAACAATAACCAAAGGAATATGCAAACATAAATACTCAAAAATATTATATGTGAAAAGAGTGTAGTGACCAGTTTGATCTCATCCGGCATGAAGAATCCGGGCATGTTGGCTTTGGGCTTCATGTGGGCGACGTGTGGCAGGATACTTGGGTACATGGTGAAGTTGGGCAATATGACACCGTTGTGCTGCGCGGCTAGGTCCTCCTGGCTGTAGAAGAATGTGGTGCCACCTATGTTTTCCTGCAAATCTCCCATCTCCTGCATTATCATGATTAATCAGATTAATGCAAAAATAGTTAAAATTACACTCTCACCACACACAGACAGTAATGCCATCTTGTAATTGTACATATTCAGCTTTTTATAAAAAAAAATTGCTGATGATATTAATAAATGATGTTTATTTTTATTAAAAAAAAAAAATTGGGGGGGGTGCAGGCAACAGTTGCACAGTATTTCATGATTAAATCCTTCAGTTTAATTATATCATATATTATGTTGAGCACCGAAAATGTGCTAAACATCGGAATGTATATGACAACAAAATTCAGCTGACAGAATAAAAAAACTGTGATCTTTGACAACTTTATACAATAAAATAGTATTGTGTTCTCACCTGCAGGCCTCCAGCCCCTCCCATATTTGGAGGGGTAGAGTTGGCCATCCCGGGGGTCATAGGAGAATGGTTGCCATGGTTACGTCTCATGGACATGGGCGATCCCTGCGGACTCATGCCAGGGCTATCCATTGGACTGGTGCCTGCGGAAAAGGCCAAACCACCTAAAATTTGGCAGTTTATTTGTTACTGTGACTGCATGCCATGCAAAAATAATAATGACAGCCCAACAAAATTCACTGTCAAGACAAATGTTGGAAGAACTTAATACATTCATGGTACAAATCAAGAAGAAAAGAACAAGAATCTGATGATGGATGGAACAAATGTGGCTATCATACAAGACAAGGTAAAATTACAAAAGGGAAATGGTTTTGATAAAATCTAATTAAATGAAATCAAGGTGTTACATTTAAACAACCAAGGAAGAACTCTCAAATCACTATCCCTTCCAATATGATAACTATGTCAGTGTGCCAATTTAGAGTTAGGAATTAATTTATGGTGTCTTAAAGGGGTGTATTTTCCTTCTGCCATTGATGAGTCAGTAATTGGTACAATAGAAATACTTTCCTTTGAAATATAATTATGGGAAAATTGCCGAAATAAAATAACAATAAATGTTATTTTCATTTTTTTTTTTAAATTAAAAAAAAATAAAATAAAACACAATGTTATGTTGTCCAAAGCTTATTCTTTCAAAACATAAAAATGGTGGTATTTTGAATATGTAAATTTATGACAGGTACAGGCCTCGACATTAACCAGTTGCCCGGAGCTATATTAAACATGTGTCGGGCGAGTCCGGGCAACTGGATGTTTCTCTTCCACTTGCCCGGTGGGCAAGTGCTGTAATCTTGAAATAATATACCCCAGAGCCAATAAAAATTAATTTTCATCACTGTGCCAATAAAAATTAATTTTCATCACTGTGCACTGTTCAAAATTCGAGCACATTTTCGGGATTCTTACTGCATTTAACATACTCATTTTGCAACCGTGCACAACTTTACACATAAATTGAATGCGTTTCCTAATCTGGTCCCCTATCATAATATCTACTTAGATTTTATATAAATAATGATCGGGTACCAGTCAGTCTTTTCTATGAACAACAAATGTCGGAGACATTTGGAGCATCTCATCGGTGTATTTTGGCGAGAGTTTGGGTGAAGAGAACAGGTTGAACAGATTTTGATAAAATAAGATATTAAGTACAAATCCTTATTGTATTCAAAAATAGCTTTTATTTTTCTATCCGGGCAAGTGAATTGTATTTCAGGTAGATTTTCAATTTTACTTGCCCGGTGGGCAAGTGGGTCACAAATGTTAATGTCAAGGCCTGCAGGTACATAAACACACTAACAGGCATGCAAACAAAATGAGCATTATTGAGGCCAGAACTTGAAACAGTTATATGAGCATACCATTAAGAAGGAAGGGGGGGGTAGAGGGTTGGAAGAGCTTACCTTGAGGGAGAGGTGGGGGTGGCATATTGGGGGAGGCCCCCATGGCAGCAAGCTGAGCATAGTTGGTTGTGAATGAGGGCGTACTTGCACTGTGTGTCAATCCAACGCCTCCACTACTTCCTCCAGATTTGGGCACAAATTCTGATGCCTCTGGATTGCGACCCTAAAACAAATGCAATATTATAAATTTTGCATGGATATTTACCTGTAATCTAAGTTTTAAGTTTTATCTAATATTCTAATGTTAACATAAACAAAGTTGAATATGCTCAAGTGTCAAAAGATATATTTTTCAGAAAAAGTGAAGCATTTCAATGTTCAGTAGGATATCTTTTCTCACATACCGTATTTACTCGTGTATAAGACAACTCGTGTATAAGACGAACCCCCAAAATTGAGGTTATTTTGCTTGAAAAAAAAAATATTTCCGAATATAAGACGAGTTGGTTTTTCTTGACATATCGGCTCTGCTACCATTCAAGCTTCAGCTGAAGCTTGGCAGTCATTTTAAAAGTGAAACATAAATAAGCTTACGATATAAGATCTTAGCGGTCTTATACACGAGTATATACGGTAAAACGTCTTAGCGTCTGGGTGCCCACGAGACAAAAGTGGAGCGACCAACATGTCAAATTGAACTTTCATATTGATTTCATATCGATTTTAATTGCGTTTTAAATGATAAATAAAGGTATGTACTTAATATTATCACAATTACTTCGAGAATTTCTCCACATCATTGATCGTAAAACGTAAATACGATGTTCGTGTTTTTGAAATAACTGATATCAGACGTAGCGGGTCGATTTTAATTTAAATGATAAATAAAGGTATTTACCCAATATTATTTCGAAACACTTTGTTTTGACTTTGTTCTCACTGATTCCAATTATCAGCGTTCACAGTTTTGCATTTCGTCATTGTCTCCACTGCTTTGAGTTGTGTCTTCCCTTTTTGACAGAAATGCTTTCACACGTGGATCGATTTTAATTGCGTTTTAAATGATAAATAAAGGTATTTACCCAATATTATCACAAATTGTTCGAGAACAGAACAAAACCATCAATCCATTTAAAACGCAATTAAAATAGACATAGAAGTAAAAGTAAAACGTAAATACGATGTCCGTGACGTAGCGGATCGATTGGCCACGTGACTCGCAAATCATGTGATCATTGACTTTGCAGGAGAATTGCGTTTAAATGATAAATAAAAGTATATACCCAATATTAACACGAAATACGCTTTGCAGGTCCAGAACAGAACAAAACCATTCATCCATTTAACATGCATTACGCAATGCGAGGTCGTCATTTTAAAAAGCGGGATTGAAGGGGACAAGCTCTTATTTTTGGAGCGAAAACAAATGGAGTGTATCAACTCGCATTGAAATATTAATATATTGCGCAATGATGGATCCCTGGCTTCTCTTCGTGTTGCCGCACATCGAATTTGCCGTGTTCCGCACATCGAATTTCTGTCCAAGCGGGAAGACACGACTCAAAGCAGTAGAAACAATGACGAAATGCAAAACTGTGAACGCCGATAATTGTTATCAGTGAAATTTTACTAATTTTCACACCACTGAAAGGGAAGACATCGAAGGCAGAATTGAATTGTGCGATATAATTAAATAATAAATTTATTTTTAATAGATATAGAATTACGACATGCATACGTGATTTACGCAACACAAGATCGCCATTTTGAAAGGCGGGAGAGGCTCTTGTTTTTGGCGCGAAAACATGGAGAAATTCTCGACCTGCGAAGCATAATTTGTGATAATATTGGGTAAATACCTTGAAATGCAATTAAAATGTCCGATGTCTATTAATTCGAAACGCTTTGTTTCGACTTTGTTCTCACTGATTCCAATTATCAGCGTTCACAGTTTTGCGTTTCGTCATTGTCTCCACTGCTTTGAGTCGTGTCTTCCCGCTTGGACAGAAATGCTTTCACACTTGGATCGATTTTAATGGATTGATAGTTTTGTTCTGTTCTCGAACAATTTGTGATAATATTGGGTAAATACCTTTATTTATCATTTAAAACGTAATTAAAATCGATCTGCGTGTGAAAGCATTTCTGCCAAAAAGGGAAGACACGACTCAAAGCAGTGGAAACAAAGACGTATTGCAAAACTGTGAACGCTGATAATTGGAATCAGTGAGAACAAAGTCAAAACAAAGCGTTTCGAAATAATAGACCAATAATATTGGGTAAATACCTTTCTTTATCATTTAAAATGCAATTAAAATCAATCTGCTGCGTCTGATATTCGTTATTTCGAAAATATGAACATCGTATTTACGTTTTACCGTAATTACTCAAGTATAAGACTGTTAAACCGACCCGCTATGTCCGATATTCGTTATTTCGAAAATAAGAATGTTCGTAATGAAAACTCATAGTGTCATAATTTTTTTGCCGTAAATCCTCGTCCACAGGTTGCTCTCATGTATAAGACGACCCCCTAAACATTGACTAAGACTTTTTGGAAAAAAACCTCGTCTTATACACGAGTAAATACGGTAATCAAATGATAATGAATAAGAATCCTATAATACATCTCTTGACTAGTGTATACTTTTTTTTACAATCTAACACCAAAGCCAGTTATCAATGTCATTAAATTTGCCCTTTGAACATCTGGACATTCACCCTGACTGATGGCTCAGCACTTAGCACTTTAGCTATTTGACCAGTATAGGCTAGTAACTTTGTTTATTTGGGGTTTTACATCAATTCCAAAACTATTTCAATCACTTTTATATGAGACTTACTTGTAGCAGATATAGCACTTGCTGCCTCACTGCATATCTGCTACTGGCTCACGATGGGGCCAGTGAAAATTTACATTTACTGGCCAAGAGGTCAGTGCCAAATAACCTCAATGTCAAGGCCTGATTATAAAACAATAGATCATGATTTGATAGTGGCCATTTCCTTTATATTCCCAATATTCAGTTGGTACCAAACATCTATTCAACGACATAATCGAGATAAGGCCCTGCATGCATGGCCATTGCATGACTTCATTTCATCACACTTTTTGCAGGACAAAGTTTGCTCATGCAATGGCCTGCTTGACATAATAAATGTTGGGCTCCAGCTGTTAATATAATAGCATTTAAAAATCCAGTTAGTGCCACACATCTATATTGGATCACCACCGATATTAGGTCATGCTTGGCCACTGTGTAGCTAAATTAAGTCACACAATGGCCTGCTCGACAAAATAAATGTCTGGTTACAACTGATAAAATTACACACAAAAAATAAGAGATAAGAAAGACTGGGGACAACTTGCCATCATATTACCCACCTTGAGAGGTGTCCGGTAGTTGGCCCAGGGGGGTGGTTGCTGGCCGGCCAGGTTCATGGTGGCAAACTGTTCCTGCAGGGCGGAGTCGTCCATGCTGCCTCCAGGCAGGTGAGCCACTGGGTTGGGGGGAAGGAAGGCTTTGTTATTGTCTATGAGATTTGGTGGTAGAGGAGGTCCTCTGGGAACTCCACCTTGCTTAGCTCCACGCTGCAATCATACATACAAAACGTTATTCAATGCCTATCCAACAACATGGGTGAGACTAATGATCGATATCATTTTGTCACATATGAACAAAATATTCAAGGACATTGTGCAAAAAATTATGATTAAAATATTAGCGAGAAATATAAATATCATGCAATCAGAGATTGCAAGAATGTCCCAGATTTATTGAATAAGCTCCATAGACAATTATGTTGGTCCAAACTGTGACTGAAGAAAACCCCTTACTGCTATTGTCTAATCTGCAATTTAAAGAAATTTTTATAACAAAATATTGTGTTTAACTTTTTCTTAAATATAACCTTTTACTTGTCAAATGATATGACCCTTCAACTATTCATCGATACCAAGTTAATCTACCTTTAGTTAGGTAGATCCTTAAGGTAACAAAGAAATATGTGCAATCTTATTTAGATCCCTGATTGTGATTCACCTAAAAAAAAAATCTCTCTGTAGTCATTGAAGTTAAATGCTAAAATGACAGTCTTGCATACTACTTTGCTTGTGATTGAAGATGCACAAATTTTAAAAACTTTCAGACATTCTACATCTAAGAAAAGTAGGCACCCAGACATAAAAAGTATTAGTATGAATGAGACATCAACCCTGAGAATGAAGTATATAAGTTAAGATGTTTCATCATTATTGATAAAAATAAATGATAGACGTTATAGCAAAGACAAGAACAGCACATGGTGGCACAAATGAACTGAACATCGAAAGATTATTTACAGGATATGGATTCTGGGCACAAATGTCCGATTGAGATGATAGATAAGACATACCATGGTGAAATAAAATGGTTTGATTTTGTGGTCTGAATGAGATGAGAAAAAAGGTGAACCATTGTGAAATAGTTTGGTCTGGTCCAGTGGTCTGATTGTGATTCTGGGAGCAAAGATCAAATGAGGTTGATAAGACAGGGCAGACCATGGCGAAATAGACAGGGCAGACCATGGTGAAATAGACTGGTCATGTCATGTGGTCTGAATGAGATGAGAGATAAGGTTTGGTCAGGCTTAGTGATATGAATGAGATGATAGATAGGGCAAACCTGAACCAAGGTGAAAAAGACTGGTCAGGCTTTGTGGTATGAATGAGATGACAGATAGGGCGAAACTGAATCATGGTGAAATAGACTGGTCAGGCTTTGTGGTATGAATGATATGATAGATAGGGCGAAACTGAACCAAGGTGAAATAGACTGGTCAGGCTTTGTGGTATGAATGACATGATAGATAGGGCGAAACTGAACCAAGGTGAAAAAGACTGGTCAGGCTTTGTGGTATGAATGATATGATAGATAGGGCGAAACTGAACCAAGGTGAAAAAGACTGGTCAGGCTTTGTGGTATGAATGATATGATAGATAGGGCGAAACTGAATCATGGTGAAATAAGACTGGTCAGGCTTTGTGGTATGAATGATATGATAGATAGGGCGAAACTGAACCAAGGTGAAAAAGACTGGTCAGGCTTTGTGGTATGAATGATATGATAGATAGGGCGAAACTGAACCAAGGTGAAAAAGACTGGTCAGGCTTTGTGGTATGAATGAGATGATAGATAGGGCGAAACTGAATCATGGTGAAATAAGACTGGTCTCAGGCTCAATGGTCTAAATGAGATGAAATTAGGAATGGAAATATTATACATTTTCCAGAAATGTACTACAATCTAGGAATGCTTTAGAATAGCCCACCACCTTACATCTTGGACTGTATAAATCCAATGCACAAAAAGGAATGGTCAGAGCACATACGTACATCAACAATTAAAAATCTTTGAACAAAAGAACAATATAATGTCAAAAGTATTGCATTTTTTCAATCTAACATACTTCGATATCAGTAGATTGACAAAAAGCAACTCACTCCTTGACCCAACTGCAAAATAAAAGCAATCTAAAACAATCCAGGAAGACTAGAATTTTTCTTATCACAAAATTAACGGTAACAAATGTCGTAATCAACTGTTCTGCTTTGTGTCCAGGCTATGCCACTTCATATCTACTTTCCAATAGAGGATCATCAACATTCCCTTTGATGCATATCTTATAATCAAACTGACTGGCTTAGGGGTCATTTGTAAAATGAGCTCATCTGATATCAAATGATCAAAATAAGTTCTTTAAATTTTTTTGAGAAATACTGAAAACAATATATCTTTGAAACCTCATAAGAACATTTCATTTCTTGTCCATGAACAATATATTGAAAGTCAAAATGTCATTTGAAAGTAGAAGTGGTACTGTACCCGTTATTTATCCTACATGGAATCCTACATTTTCCCGCCTTGGTATCCTATAATTCTCTTCCTTGGCCCCCTACAGCTCTTCTTCTTGGTACACTTAATCCTGCCTCCTTATTAATATATATTTCTCTTTCCATCTATATTTCAAATCCCTCTTAACACAGTAAATCTTAACATATCTTTCTGAATGAATTTCAAATTGAAAAAGAAAAAATAATTGCCAGATTTGTCCTTTCTGTCTTAGGACATGAACACTTTTGCAGGACAAAGAGGCTTCTAGACAAGACTGTAGCACCAGGCCTGTAGATATATAAACCAAGACTTTGGATTCCCCAAGCCCACTTTATCTTACTGTCAAAATGTTCCCAGCAGTATCTACTTCCATCCTGACTGTATTTTTGAGTTTTGGGCTGCCTAAATATCAGTGTATTGTAGACTTTTCTGGCAACCAGACATCTCTAACCTGGTTACTATGCCTAGCATGAGGTATGCATGACCAAATAGTGCCATGTTATATGTATGTGCATGACCAGATGGTGGGTTCGCATAAAACCAGTGCTGCACAAAAGTCAAATTCAATTCAATTTACATGAAAATCATCTTGAAAATTATGACTTACAAAGTGTTCAATAGCTCTTTCTTCCATTTTTTGGAGAGATTTAATTAAGCGGTCAATATTTTTTTTCTGACATGGAGAGATATTTGGGGACCTTCATTTTTCCATCTTTACTTTGTCATTAGTTAACTCAATAACATGCATCAGTCTACTTCAGATCAGGTTATGAGGCATTATGCCAGGAGATGTTAGGCGTAGTCATACCATGGTGCCTGCTTCAACACTTCGCATTCTGTATGGTATAAATTATTCCTTGATGATAATATATGATGGCTATTTCACCATTTCATGGTAATTACAATATATTGGAAAGTAGATCTGCACAATACATATTGCAATATATTGCATTATAAAGGAAATCCTCAAAATGATTTACCTGGTTGGAAATCATAATTTGAGCAAAGAATTTCAGGCAATTAACCTGTCCGCTTTTCTTCTATTTAACATATTGCAATGAATGGGATCAAATTTGTATTTCTTTCTCAGTATGAGCACATCTGATGCTATATATAATTTCCCAAAATAAAATAAAATTAAATTGAAATAATTAAAAAAAAATAATGAAAAATTCCAAAATACACACAAGCTAAATATGTTGGTTGTGTCGTCCGATGTAGAGCATGATTTCCCAATCTTGGAATAAATACATGTCTCAACCTACTGGTGGGACATAAATATATGATGACTACAGGCCTGGCACTCAGTGTTTTTCTTATATTTTATTTTTAAAGGCCTTAGAAAGTAACATAAAATCTCTTTTGCACACTAATTAAAGCTCGTCTTAGCTTGTTTTTCATCAGGCTATATTCTACATACATGTAGACAATATATATTATTGCTGACAAAGGAAACACCATTGTTGATATTAATAATAATTCAAACAAGTAATCCAGAAATATAATCAGTTTTAGTTTCATTGAGCTTTAAAATTCCCTCAATTTTGATTGATTGGGAGACATAAAAGCTATAATTAAGACTCAACAACTCAACAAATCAGCTGTGGAAATAAAGGTTCTTATCACCGAAACAAAAACTATTTTTCAGTTTTCAAGAACAAAATAAAGGTATTTAACACTTTCACAGACCAAAGATGGCTATTTAAAGTGATCAAGGCTCCTCTTCTAATTGAAAGAGTTTCCCTGCCAGGCCTGTAACAAGGATATATATGTGAAAATATGCCAGCGACTAACCATTACAAAAGCAGCACGCGAGTACTGTGGTGGGGCATCGTTGCTGTTAAATGTAGCAGTGAAATACTGGTCACCGTCATTGCCACCCACTGAAATAAATCACATTTATATATCTTTAGTTATTTCCCTTTTGGCAGTCGGAGCCCAACAACCATTTGGTCACAGATAAACCTCATCTTAAAGGGTCGCAAAGCAATTGAACAAACCTATTAGGTCATACCCAACAGTTCTGTGGCTCCATTTGGTCACACAATCATGAGTGTGACAAAATATGGTCACATAATTGTCCTGTATTACCTGTGTTGGTATTGTCTATAAGTGACCAAATTGCGATTTGGCTCCTGCTCTAATGAGGTCCAACCAGCTGTCTCCTTTGGTACATATATATGCCCTTACAACATGAAATGTGGTGACCTGTATGTTCCCCTATTCATAGTTCATACATCTACTCCAGGGGGCAGTATTTGTAGAACCTATATGGGTGAACTTATAGACTGAATCAAGTTGCTGCCAAACAAACTTCTATGTGATCACTTTGGTACCAACTGACCTATATATGAGGTCATACAAGGTCATCCTGCAGCAAAAAATTGCCACAACAAAGCTTTACAAAATGGAGTAAGGTAAAGAGTGGCACAAAATGTCATCCTGCAATCAATGACCTTCCCTGACCATACCTGGCCTTCATTTAGTGTAGGAAATAAAATATCTTCATAGGACACCAGATATGGTGATGCAAGGTCTTTTTCAGACCCCAGATGTTATGAGGAAAGGTCTTTGTCAGACTCCAGATGCAGTATAGCATGGTTTTTTTCAGTCTCCAGATGTAGTATAGCATGGTCTCTGTCAGACTCCAGATGTAGTATAGCATGGTCTTTTTCAGACTCTAGATGTGACAAAGCAAGTTCTTTTTCTGACTCTATTAGGTCTTAGCAGACAGTCAGGTGGCTATTCGGCAAAGCCATTTTCATGCTGAACATACAAAAGGCATCCATATTCCAAGATTTTAAAATTAATTGGTTATGCTTGGCATCAAATCGCCATGATTTACACCTGCCACCTAATCATGGCACTGCGATAAAATATATGATCTCCATGCAGAGTATATCACATGGGCTTGTGCAGTAAGTGGATGGTGCACTAGATACGTGACAAATGACAATGACTGTCAAAATCATACTTTGGTCAAGATCACCAAAAAAATTAACATTTGATCAGAGTTGGCATTTTTCTTACATACAGAGAGAAAACAATCATGATGGGATACAACTGATAGTGATCCTAATGTGGGACCCATCATTCTGGTGACTTAATCACAACTGATTTGGCACTGGTCTGTAAGCGGGCAAGATGTCAACTACGCTTAGAACCCTGGCTGATGGCTTTCTGACGACTTTTATCTTGAAGAGAAGTTTTAACAAAATTAACACAATTTTGATGAACTAAATTGTGCAGCTATGTAAGAACGGTGACAATTGAACAACATGCATAATATTTTGAGAATAAGAATAATATATCCTCATATAAGGGTAGATCTTACTATTGTTCAGATATTTTGAGATCAATTCAAAACATTGGCAAGGGTAAGTCTGTCAATATTTTGATGACAAGGCTATCACGAACAATGACAGGAAATATATATGGTCCCTCACTAACATAACCATGTCAAATAGACAATTTTGTGCCACAAACAAGATATGCCTGATTAAGTAATTGATGGCCATATGTGAGCTTTCTGAATCATGCTATCAATAATTCATTTTCATGACAGAAAGTTTATAAAAGTTTGTGTGGCTGGCATTTTTTGAGGGATAAACACACTCTTAAAATACTTCCTTTTGGCATTTAAGTTGATTCAACCAAGTTTGATCATCTTAAAATGTTCCTGGTTATCAAGCCTCCGACCAACCCATTAACATTGGACATGTGGTCCATTTGACCTTTGAAACCATGCAGTATGTGGCAGTGATTATTTTATTATTCTGCCTTGGAGCAATCAAATAAAATGTTCACTGCATTATGTTATGAGCCAGCATGTTATGCTAATAGGTCAGCAAATCTGAAAAATGGGTGGCCCAGTGAGGCAAGTGAACAGTGTTATAATTAATTTGACCTTGCCCTGAGCAAAAAATTTTTGACCAGGGCCGGCAAGATTTTTTTCAGTTATTTCCATTATTGAAGATATACTAATTCTCTTGTGAAGAGGATAAACTTTATATATTTCTTCACTCACAGTCAATGTTGGAAACACTAATCTTTATTTTGTTCTGGATAGGGCTAATTTGAGAACTGCTCAACATGGCAGAGGTTGATTCTTTTTTAGGTGCTAACTTTAGTTCTTTCTGTACTTTTACTGTATGCAGAAGATGTGAACCTTCAGAATGATATTTAACTACCACAGGTACAACACAAAGTTGTTTTTGCAAATCCAAACCTAACATTTTGCATTACCACCTGATGTCAAGTTGTGGAGACCATTGCAAACAAGTCAAGATGAGTTTATTTCTAAATCTGCATAAATTAATTCAATTCATGGTAATTGTACAATAGAACTTGTCTCTGGGACTATGATTCAATACAAAATGGTCATACTCTATCCCACCGCCTGCCTCAAAGCCAATTTTGATGTGTGATATTAGAGTGTATTTCTTGTTTCCCCAATTCAGGTCAGTGAAAGGTAAGAAATGCCTATCATTTCACAGAAAGGCTCATTACTTTGGCTTATAGAAACTAGCCCTTTTTAAGTTTGGAAAGGAATGTGTCACACTTTCTGTCAAGAAATGTGATCAAGGCTAATAAGTCACAATATCTTTTTATTTGAATTTCACATGTGGCATTTCTACATGCTAATATTGCAATAATCATTGCAATAATGGTATCTGCCCTGCCCTGCCCTAGTCTTAGCTACCTAGTCTTGTGTATGTAACAACTCCGTCAATCAATCCAAAATGTACATCCTATATATATTTTAGCCATTAAAATCCTTTAAGTACACTTTTGTATGGAGAATTAGATTCTTGTATCCAATATGAATCACCTCTGTGATTTGACGAACCATTCTCATAGATTACATTGCTCATTGTACTCAGGCACCTTTAACCCCTAACAGACGGGAAGGACGGCAACGTCCACCACTGGTAACGGACGGGAGGGACGTTGACGTCCCCATTTTTCTGGCTTGATGACGTCATTTGTAACATTCCCTTGGGCTGCAACTTTGTTACAATCAGACATCTTGGATCATGAAATTTTGACCCCAGTACTTCAATGAGCATGTTGAGTAACCATGGTTATAAAATTCACCAGTCGAGTATGTAGATACACTAGTCCAGAAAAAAATGGTTAGTCCTGCCAGTCAACAAAATTTAGAGAGGCTAGTCCTTTAGGGGTTGATTTCAGGGCATTTCCTCTCATCACTATTTAAGCAGGATTTATCTTTGGTTTTCCACATAACAAACAGCCAGAAAATAACACTCTTCTATCTTATGCTCTGGACATCTGAAGCAGAAAACACAACTATGTGATGGTAACCTTTTAAACCCCACCTCCTCATTCAGATTTATCTGATCCAGGCATGCAGGTGTGAATTGTTGTGGAGCACATGTATGCTAAATGATCAGTAAATGGCATGTACTTTGTAAGCATGTGTGTTGACCATGTGTTTAATCTAACATTTGCATTTGAAAATTTTCATTCTTTGTTTGTCCTGTTATTCACATAGGACTCATGTTCATAGAGCAGAATGCAGAAATGTACTGAATTGGTAAAACAGATTTTTAATCTCATGTTGGAAAGTTTCCACAAAAAGTCTGAAGAAGCCAGATTTTGTGTATTCCAGCTTTCATACAATACGCGAGCTTCGTCACGAAAGATCATCGTTAATTTCAACCATTGTTTTCAATACAAGTATTTTCCCATTCTTGGCGTCATACCTTGTTCGTTGTTTGTGGCTTTCAAATTGTCACCAACAAGATTTTCTTTCCTTGTCAAGCGAGGGTTTTCGTGTAGAAATTGACAATCATCCCCATAAAAACAGGAGCCACTACTGGCAAAATATCGGCATAGAGCGGTCTTCCTCCCCGGGTTTGCCACACTGTTCATGACCCAGACGTGTCGCTTGTTGGTATTCTGCCCCTACAAAGTCATAGATAAGGTGGAATATTGCCCAAATCCACAAAAATCTTCAAATTTCACAGCATTTTCGCTCCAAAACTCCACTTCTCATGCTGCGCACGCACTTGTTTGATGCATTCTGGGATTTAAGGTCAGAGCCTCGTTTGGCATATGACCTCATTTTTTTGTAAACAAATCCACGTGCTCTTGTCAACAAAAGTATGATTGCTGTCTCTCAGACACCACAATCATTTTATTATCTTATTGGAAAATCATATTCTTGAGGATGAATTTCAAATGTTCATTGAAAGAGGTGGTATAATATGGTACACGCTAAAATCAGTCCATGCTTCACCGTATTCAAGTTATGAACATGGCAAATTGTATGACTCCCGAAAAAAAGTAAATTTTCTTATTTTTAATATAAAATGTATTCTTGGTGCTGTAATGGAACATTAGAAAAGAGCATATCATAAATTATCAGTTAATGAAAGGACAATTATGAGAAGACATCTACACGGAATTCGGTCAATTCATTAGGGGTTAAAGTTTGTAAGTTTACCATGCAGGAAAGAAATATCAACGTCATTGAATGTGCAAAATTCCTTAATGCGATAGGACCGATGGATGCAATCAATCAATCAATCAATCAAATAACAAAAATCAACCAGTCAATTCAAGCCCACAATTCTCTGTATGAGAGATGGCAGATTTTTTCGTGACTCTCATAATATGTGCCAATCCCACCATTTAGTGATCATTGGTGACTGTTTGTTTTAGAGTCATCTCAGTCAAATATTTATATTCAATTAATAATCATTTTTAGGGATATAAATGCCAATGCATTAAACTATATTTGGTACCTAATGTGAGATAGTTCGGGTAGTGCTTTCTGAATAGATTTGTCTTCAGTCTTGACTTGAAAGCATTAGCAATGTCAGCGGTGCCTTGTCAAACAACAGTACCATATCATTTGTCTACACAAATCAACATTTCTGTCTTGTCATCATTAAGTTTTATATTATTTGTGACCGTCCATTATGTATACAAGTCCAGTTTAGATGTGCCTCCATGCTGTTTATTCATGTGATCATTAGCAATTAGGGAATATAGGTTGAGTATCATCCACATAAATGTGATAGCTCAGTCCATATATGTTCCGTGATTTTCAACAGGGGAGATATGTATACTGTGAAGAGGATAGGTCCCAGGACTGATCCCCCATAGCTAATGGGTTTCAACCTTGACACACTGTTTCCAATCCTTCAGGTATGACTTAATCCAGTTCAAGGCATGATCAGTCACATATTGCATTTCATCTCAAGCCTGTATAACAGTCTCTGGTGGTCCATTGCATCAAAAGCTACCGAAAGATCAAGTAGCAGTGATACTACTGACTTTAATTTCTATTATCCATATCACACAGAATGTTGTTTTATACATTGAGAAGAGCTGTCACAACACTGTGATGTGTCTTGTATGGTGATTGGAACCTGTCATTAAATCATTTTGCTCCAAGTGTTATATCAATTGATTGACTACTGCTCATTCACTAAGTTTGGAGATGTATGTTGGGTTGGAGACATGCCTTTATTTTTCTCAATCAGTTCTAGGCCCAGTTTTTTTGTGGTGCATTCAATGCAAACTTCATACTAACAGTGTTTTGTCACATCTGATAACGATTTATTTATGACGGCATTAATAAGTGGAAGAATCGCATCCAAGAAGTTTTGAAGGAGCCAATTGCCACTGAATTGGGAATAGGATCCAGCTCAGATGACTTTTCTTAATTAATTTCAGAAAATCATCAGATGATAGTGGTGAGCCAATTGGGAATAGGATCCAGCTCACATGGCATTTTCTTAATTAATTTCAGAACATCATCAGATGACAGTGGTGAGAAATTTTCGCGTTGTGGGGAGTCATTTCCAACCTCAGTTTATGTTATTATATGACATCTGCATTGTTCATTATGCCATCTGGCGGCAAAGCTGTAATGGTGGGTGCAATGTACATTTCCTTGTTGATTTTCTCAATTTTTCAAAGAAAAAAATCATTGAACATATGTGCCCAGTAGTAGTTTTTTATATTTAGGAAATATGAAACGTGTAGCCTAAATTGAGTTATCTCTCTCTTATCTATTTTCCTCTGCATTTTAACTTTACATCACTATTTTCTTAAAAATCATATCCAAAAGATTTTTAAGAGTCACCTGTACATTACTGCATGTCAGCATCGTGATTGAGATATGCCAACCTGAGAATTCTACCAACAAATAGCTGCCATGTGTTTGGCACTATCACTTTGCAGAAACCTTGGTTTGAAGTTAAAAGTAATCAGTATAGGTTGCATATCAAAATGAAAAAAATAGATGTCCAAAAATGTTGACTGTAACTTACATGAAAGAAAATGTTTATATATTCAACTAAAAATAATCAATAATGATGAAGTTGGTATAGCGCTGATATCAAACAGTGTCTGTTCACAGTGCTGTGTCCAGCAAGTTTTTACTGAAAAGGTGTTTTTTCATAACTGGCATGAAGAGGTATTTTTTCAAACTATGTTAACCATTTCACATTTCTATTCATACATAATCTCCCAATCTATGAAAGAATATTTTGACATGGTGGTATAAATGAGGAATGTCAAAATGGTACAAGTTTTTGGATAATCCTGTCATGATGTTTATTGATATGTTATGCTAATGTCATATGAATGATTAGAACTTAAAAAATATATTGGATTGATTGGTAATTCCAGGTCCTTTTGATTCTGTGTATAAATTTGGAAATTTGTAAAAAAAAAATATTCATATATTTATAAAAATAAACATAAATTTATGGAGTAAAATTGTATTGCAGTCAATTGTACGTCATAAATTATATGCTACCAGTTATAAGGAGAAAAACTGAAAAATATTTCCCTTTATGAATATCCAAATGTTGGTTCTTTAGATAGCTGAGACATTTGTTTTTGTTTGGTACACTGCATTGACTGCATTGATAGATAAACATATTGAAATGCATAAAATATTTTTAATTTGTCAATATATTGCGACTTTGTGAGGAAAAAAATGATCTGGGATTTTAACAACTTGAAACTTAATTACAAATGGCAAAGTAAATATAGTTTCTTTTCATCGTTTTGAAAAGAGCCACGACTTGCTACAAAACAATTATTAGCTTTCATCTGAGGTATCCTGAGAATGTACGTATTCTCCAGTCACAACTCTCTGACAAGCCCAGATATATCGCAGTTTGAGGTGCCTTGGAAAACTGAGAATGGGCGTTGTCATTACAAGCTTTTCTGTTAGGGGGCGCTGCACCTTCTCAACCACAAAGTTTGATCACGTGATCGCATAACATGGTGGAAATGACAAACGTTTTGACAGGTGAGTTAACTTTCATTATTGTGACTGCATTTATCGATACCTTACCTTCCCTAAATGGGACGAGTCTGTAATATGGAAAATGAATGCATCAAGCATTTCGTATCACCTATTTGACAAAAAAATAACTCCAATCAGATCGTTAACTGAAGGTTTTTGTTCAAGTTCAAACCCAACAACACTGTCAACAGCCAGGTTTTATTTCAATCAAGCAATTTGGCAACAGCAATCAATGACATTCAAGCCGCATACTTCCTTACATTGTCGTGCTTTATTATCTTATATCATTGTGTCATAAATACTCACTCACACATATATATATATATATATATATATGTATATTGTATGAATATAAAATGAATATAAATATATTCATATTGATTTACTGTATCATGTGTAAGTGAACAACTGTATATTTATAATTTATATGCACTAAAAATAAAAAGCTTCGACCTAAATTCTTGGATCAAAATTTTTTTGAGCTGCCACCACTTGCATTTATATTGTTATAATCATTTACAGCTATTTATAATGCTACAGCGAGTCTTGTGCACATAAAAACTATCTAAGCCAAGAACAGTTACAATCAGCCATAGAAAAGACAGTAATATTTTATTTTATAGTCCATGGATTACAACTCTATTCAAAAGTATGTCAAGAAATATGTATTGTTTCAAACAAAGGTATGTGATTAAGCACAAGATGCTCATAAGACTGCTTATAAGATATCTACTTATGACTGAAACACAGTGGGTGATACTCCAGGACATGGTAATTGTTTGTGCATATTTACTTACATGGGTTACCAGCATACACGGGTGACAGGCACACATACAGAGGGAGATTCGAGTTTTATTGTTTGAATATCCGATGGGTAAATATTGACTGATTGAAGCATAGGTAGCACACATAAGGATCAAACATACTCAGGAGGAGACATTGGGACCACATGTTCCAGCATATTGAAAACAAATTTCCTGAATTGAAATATTTTTTTCCCCTAAAATTTGCAATATTGTATTTGTCTTTCGATCTTTGGATTGACAGACTCAGAATTTTAATATATAATTACTCCCTGATGACACAGCAATTTATTAAGCCTGAAGAATACAGGTCGGGTATTTTTAAACACTTGACCTTAACCTGCCTTATCATGCTAACCAGATCATAAAATTGATAAAGACTTCCCAGAAAAATTCATCTTCCTTTCTCGACACCCTTGAAAATGTTATGATCATTTTCAAGGGCAGTTAATAGAGAAAACGAGCAGGTTCTATCAAGAAGTCAAGCACTTTCATCAGACATTATTTAGCATTTTGTTGTCAACCTTCATGGGAAAATTCCATATAGAAAATATATATTGAAATTATTATCAACTTTAAAATTGTTATTGATTGCCATTGTAATGGTCACAGGTTTGGGTTTAATTTTTGTTGATTTATTGTCTGGTGGTGTTATTGCCATCCATTTTTGAGAGTTAACACTTTCTATTCATTGTGCTCTTATGAGAGTTGACTTTTCTTTCATTTTTCTTCATATCAGATCTCATATTGTATTTCCAGCCAGCTTTTTGCTGATGTATGACTAAATTATGGTAGATACACACAAAACACCAAGTCAGCTGGTTGATTTAATCAGAATTACATGACTAATGAACCTTTCCAATCATCTATGCCACCACTAATCATGTCTATGCACATATACTTTATCCACAATTGTGGGATTAAACAAATTTCTGGGTCAGTCATGGCTTATTCTTTGAATGTAACATAATTACTATTTCCAGGTTTGTGACATTATGGATTATCATGGATTTCCCTAAACATGATTAAAGGAAGTGGATTGAAGGGATTATGTCAAAACAGTAGTGGAAAGCATCCGTGGAGTTGAGCAACCCAACTGAATCATGTCGACAGTGAAGCAGGTTGGTTTGCTCCCTGCTGGCTGTCAACCCTGGAACAATGATGTGTGTGCTGCATGCGGAGATCGCTTTGCTTACAGCGCCACCTTGGCTGTTTATATATTCGAGGTATGTTTTTTCTTGATCAAAATCATCATAAATGTAACTCCATAATGGTTACACTTTTTATTGTGCAGATAAACCCTTTTTAACTTCCTTAGTAAGCATGGATAGAATTAGATATTTTCAAATAATTTGACTTTCGGATCTTTGCTTTTGGCTTATCTAATTCTTCCATAAAATCTCATATCTTTGATTTAAAAAAATACGGGCTGCATCCTAAAACAAGAAAGATCAGTGGATATTTCTCTCTGCTTAATGTCAACAGAATCTATTGTATTCAGGGAATAAAATTTAATTAGAAGGAAAGGAATGTTCATTTAGGTTGATTTCACAAAGAATGATAATAGAGGATTCCTCAACATTTTTGTACTTATTTTAGAATGATTTAGGCAGTATCATGGTTCAACACAGTTGCAATTTACCTTTTATTTTGTTGCAAACAAAGCCTAACCTTTCTTTAGGCTCAAAACGTTTTGAGATTATGTTTGGCACTCATAACTACTAAAGCTTTTGAAATTTGATTATAAATAAAAATATTTTCTCAAAATGTTTCATGCTTTATGCTTTACTGACACAGCTTTTGATGAAATTATGACTTATTGACAGGGAATACCTTGACTGTTACCATCCCACTAGGACCTTTTGTATGCTGCTTGGGTCCCTGTAATTTTATAACCATTTTTATTACAAAGGTATTAATTGCGATGCACATATTGTTTTCAGTACGATCGACAGTACAATGACTTCAGACTGCAGTCAATCATGTCTGAACACAAGAAAACCATCACAGCAATCTCCTGGAACAGCAAGAATCCAGATCTCCTCGCAAGCTCCAGTGCCGATAATCAAATAGTCATCTACAATATAGCCAATCAGCATGTGGTAGCCAGACTGGAGAGTACCCGGGGTACCCCAAGCTGTGTGGGATGGTGCCCACATGAAAAGGACTGTGTGTCCTTCATAAATGGGAAAGGCCCTTTATACTTGTGGAACCATATGGCCACTGGGATGGGCTTATCTACACATAAAGACGCTCAATCTTTCAATTCAGATGTCTGTCAGTTTCGATGGCACACAAAAAAGATGGGGAAAATTGTTTTTGGACATGCCAATGGAAGTATATCTATAATCTGTCCAGGTGAGTCAATCATTTGTTTAAAGATATTAAGCATTAAATCTGTTATTTTGTCTATAAAAAGCACATCTACCTACAAACTTCATGATATGTTGAAGTTTAACATAGAGTAATAAGATAAGTTGCAATAAGACATAGAAGTTGCACTACTAGTAGAGATCTGCCTCAGCCATCAGATGCAAGTGACTGGTAAACAAAGGTAGCGGGAAGTTTCTTTGACCTCAGATGAGACCCAAAGTAGGGAGCAATATTTGACATCATTCTGGCGCTATTCAAAGGACAATACCTTTCATGATGTCATAAGCATATTGCTATACTTTTAGGATGTCATTTTACCTTTCAATGCCTCTATGAAAACAAATGACGTCAAGAAAAATTGTTGATTTATAATACTTATAAGTATTTCTAAAACCACTGCTTGATTCCTTTAATGCTTGATTGATTGGTTTTCAATGGTTTTCATTGTTAAACATAAATCTTATCTGCATGGCCATGAATATGTATCACCAATATTTTATGTATATTATTAGCTATTACCTGATTCCATTCTTTATGAAGCTTTCTCATACACAGGGGTTCCATACAGGGCATAAATGCATATATGAATATTAATCACAAGCAGGACTGGCTCTTAAACACTTGGACAGTCTCTCATATACCTGCTGGGAGGGCAGGGGAAGAAGCTCAGTCAATATTTGCTCCTGCACCCAGCAGAATAGTATAATACATATATTTGGTATTGGGCTCTATGTCTTGAATCTAACAGGTAGTAGACAAGATGACCCCACATGGGTCTCTGACTTACTACCACTCTCCCCACCCCAAAATTATGATACCTTAAGCTTGCACATTTGTCTCGCAGAGAGGAAAGTGTTTGGGAGGCAACATTCAGTTTACATAAGCACAATCACATTTTTTTCCGAACAAGACAGTTGATATAATGCTCTATTCGCTAACCATTCACTTTTCACTTATATAAAGCCCAATCCACAAAGCAGGGATGGGAAAGCCTTATATTTCAGGTCAAAGGGCAGAGCAAACAAAGAGAAAGTTTATTTGTATATATTTTTAAGTGAGCATTGATGATGAGGATTTTTGATCAAATAAACTTCTTGGTCAAGGTCAGAGAAATTTGTCATTATGACTCAACCTTTGCCTATACCCAGCTGAGCACAGGTAGTCTCTACCAACCTCTGCCGCCAAAGCTCTCTAGATTATTTTCACAAGGAATAGGTCTGTTAATATATGCATTTAGGCTCTGGCCTCAATGTGCATTGATTTATCAGACAAACAGGTTCCATTATATACATATATAGTTTATTATTATGTTGACACCATTTGGGCCAGACAAAGCTTTGTAGGTTTATGAAAAGAATATTAATTGTTAATTGTTGATTATTGTTGATTTATTGTGATTATTGTTGATTTATTGTGATTATTGTTGATTTATTGTGATTATTGTTGATTTATTGTGATTATTGTTGATTTATTGTGATTATTGTTGATTTATTGTGATTATTGTTGATTTATTGTTGATTATTGTTGATTTATTGTGATTATTGTTGATTTATTGTGATTATTGTTGATTTAATGTGATTGTTTTCTTCGGTATGGTCCAAGGTAAGCGTAAGACAAGGAGAACCACTGATATTAGTAGGCAATTAGTGCTCAAATCTTATGACATTATGAATATTCATATTTTACTGACAATATGATTCAGCAAATCAGCATATATTAAAATTTCTTTGAAAACGGGAAAAGAGGATTAGTAAGGTCAAAAAAACCAAAAAAACAAGCTTGTTTCGGATTTCCACCAGACTATTGAAATATAATTTTATGCAGAGCCATTATGTGACTTTATTTGGTCACAAGCAGATCTTTCCTGGCACAATAAGGTCACCATGATCAAATAGATGTTTAGCTCTAACTGGTCTTTCAGTATGAAGGAAATTAAACTATCTTTATAACCAATGAGCAATAATAAAATGGAGTGCAGTATTTGTCCTCCATTTGTCCTCTGGATTCCGTCACCAGCTGCGATTGCTCTCTTTGTAGGGGGTGGTTTTAATTATGATCCTTATTATCATCCATCATGGTATTTGTCATGCACTGTTCAGGAAGCGTACTGCGGTAATGATGTGATAGGTGTTTGTTGTGTTGATAATGGTGATAGTTAGGCTAGGTTGTCTGACAGCCTGAAGTGGGCTTGTTTTGTGTATGCACTGATTATGAAGAGCATTTGGTTTATCAGATAGTGAGGCACTTGATTAGAAATAACAATAATTGTTAAGTAGATACTACATGGTTCAGGTGTGGCCGCATGTATCACTCACATACCTACAGAGGAATGTATGTGATATATCTCTGGCCTTGACATTAAAGATTTCAGTCACTGTCCCAAAAGTGCTTTGATGTTCTCACCTCCACTGCACTTCTTGTCAAATATACTTACCCATAACATAAAACAATGAAAATACATAAAATATCCACTTAAATCTGGGCCAGTAGAATTTTAAAACCACTGGCCCATACTGTCTCACATTAGCTCAATGGCCTAACAATATTTAAGGGTCACCAGGTCAATTGATTTTATAAAGCACTATATCTCTCTTTATATATGTTGTACATGTATGTATTAAACATCAACATGCACTTGGAGCTTTGTTACATAAAAGTATGTGTTACAGGGATGGGAGCTTGGTATATAGGCCTGATATAGATTGATCATCGGCATGTGCAGGACAGTTAAAATGCATGTTTATTTAGGCTAGGTGGAGGAGAGGCTGGTGTGCAAGCCCAGAATAAATTTATCTCACATTTACATATTTAGAATCACACCTTCAGCTGGCTGTTTTCAAAACAATTCTGGCAAAGGATCAAGATTTTTTTATTAAATTTTAAGCAGCATATAGAAATAACTTCCAATAGTGGAAGGTTACACAATCATAATAAATACATGCATTGACATTTGTTAACAAGTACAGAAGTGTTAAAGGTATTAAGCATTAAATCTGTAATATAGAGAAGTAAGATAAGTTGCAATAAGACATAGAAGTTGCACTATTAGTAGAGATCTGCCTCAGCCATCAGTTGCACATGATGGGTAAACAAGGGTAGCGTGAACTTTCTTTGACCTCAGATGAGACCCAAATTAGGGTAGCACTGTTTGATGTCATTCTGGCACTATTCAAAGGATAATACCTTTCATGATGTCATAAACATATTACCTTACTCTTATGATGTCATTTTACCTTTCAGTGCCTCTGTGATAACAATCTACATAAAAATGATGCCAAGAAAGAAGTATGCTTTCAAAAGGGGGCTATAAATTAGGTTCCTGTTTAAAAAGGTTTTACAGACACTTACTGGAGTGCATCAACCTAAACAATATATAGATATGAAAGGCAAATATCATTATCGTTGATTTATGATACTTATGCATATTTTTCAAAATGACTGCTTAATCCCTTTAATATATTCTCAGGCTTAATGTTGAGCAACAAGATTTAAATATTCTCTGATTCTTGAGATTTCTGTATTATCTGATTTACATGCAGGTTTGCACTAACTGTTACTGACCATGTGTATAAGTTCAGAAGAACAAGGAAATTGCAGAAAATATTGAATATAATTAGTAGGATCATCATAATGTGTTTATGCACCACAATTAGGTGGCACAATTAGGTGGCACATATATTTATATGGACTGGTTGATAGATGTGAGAGCTAGTGGTATTTGAAGACACCATCAATATCTGGAGATATTGATCCAAACAGCATTGATGTATGGCCTCACCACAGTCAACTCTCATGATATATACACATTAGGTTATCTCTGACATAGGGTTTTTTATTGGCATGAAATGAAAATCTCATGAATAAGTAAGAAGGATGTGAAGATTGTCTGTTGTACATTTCCAGTGCTAATTATTATCTTGCATCATATATATATATATAGCAGTGTTCAGAGTATAATGTTTTAGTATTGGAAAAAAAAACCTGTTATGATGAAGAGGGCAGGGATATATTCTTGTTAACAGTGTCATATCAATAGAAATTTAATTTTCCTGTCTCTCAGTATAAATCTGAGATTCCAAGGATGGGATGAGGATGTTTGAGTTTAGAGAGATAGCTTTGATGTGTGCTGTCCCTGAAGCCAGGCTCCAGCCTTGGGCTGCATCAACCTTGACATAGTTTGGTCCCCAGCTCGTTAATCCTGCTGCAATGTTTGTTGACTTTAAACTGGGCAGTGAGCTTCCCTCCATCTGGCCATTCAAGCTCTTCATGTGTTCTCTTACTTCCCTCAAAATGTCCAGATTGACACCAAACACATGCTTCAAACCAGACTCTTGAATGAATTAATTATAATGTTTCCATGACCTTGTTTAACCTTCACTAATTAGATAAAAACAAAATTTTGTGCGGTTTGCTTGTTTGGCCAAAAGACTGAATTTTTACAGATGTATTATTGTTGACAAGATTTTAGACTAGTTCGACATTGGCCAGTTGATAACCTGGGTGATTTTTGCAATCAGGTATAGGTCAAAATGTCTGATGCTTTAACTTGCTCAAAAATGCCAGGATTTCAAAACTGACACAAAGAAAAAAACACCTTTATGATGAGGTCACTGTCATCAATTTACCAGGTCAGTCCTGCAGGGTCTTACTTGAAATACCCAGCATTTCATGAAAACAACCAATCAATGATAGAGCAAATTTCCTTGATATACCTATGAGCACTGAAATAATGAGACATTTTCTAAAAGATGTGGCATCTTCCAGTTTCTTTATTATGAATGACAAGGACACTCAGTTTGTTGGAAAACTTTAGTTTAGATATTAAAGGTTCAACCATTTGGTGATTGTATATAAGTAATACAGCTTTTTAATGTGCTTATTTTGTTTTATTGTGCCACAAGTGATAAGCCACTTAAAATTAGGAAAACCTTATAAAAAGGAACATCAGACATATTAAAAGGAAATGTTCTTTCAGAGATTTAGTTTGATGATAGATTGAAATGAGATAATTGAGATATGTAAATAATTATATTTTTGTTTTGTATCTGCACAGGTGAGCATTGATAATTCAGCTTTGACGTGTATTAGTATGATATGCCAGGAAGCTTGCTGGCATCATGCCATCTTACCTCCTGTTATCTCTGCTCCAGTTGTCATCATATCCACGCCCTTCTATGTACTGTATATATCACATACCTGCCTAACTATGCACTGTGCATACCACATACCTGCCTAACTATGCACTGTACATATCACATACCTGCCTAACTATGCACTGTATATACCACATACCTGCCTAACTATGCACCGTGCATACCACATACCTGCCTAACTATGCACTGTATATACCACATACCTGCCTAACTATGTACTGTATATACCACATACCTGCCTAACTATGCACTGTACATACCACATACCTGCCTAACTATGTACTGTATATACCACATACCTGCCTAACTATGCACTGTATATACCACATACCTGCCTAACTATGCACTGTACATACCACATACCTGCCTAACTATGTACTTCTTTACTAAATACCTGCCAAACTATGTACTGCATTTAATAATATCTGCCTGACTATGTACTATATACACCACATACCTGCCTTTATATGTACTGTGCATCGCACATGCCTACAATATACCTTCCCTACTTACCCCCTAAACAGGACATCTCTGGCATCAATCCCTGCCACCTAACATAAAAAGGTTGAACAGGTTTGACTAAGTAATGACTATTCATAAAAATCTGACTGAGAAGTGATTGGTGCCAGAATGAATGACTATTCACACAAATTCTTATTGGTTTACAAGCGTCACGATCAGCTAACTAATTACTGATCGTGACCTGAGGCTGCTCATTTCTGATTGTATGATATTTTAATAGGCCTGACTCACATGCATGACTGGATATATTGGTCCTGATTTCAAACTACTTCAAAACAGGGCAATGACAGCTGAGGTAGTGGAAACTACTGATGTAATGCAGAGTAGCCCTACCTTTAGGTGACCCTAAATTAACAATCTTACATTTTTTAACAGTGTTTGTTTTTTACCAAGAGTTGACGTTTCTAACTTACATTTATAGATCAAGGTCAAGAACAGCTGATATTCATATCTAGTTTAATTTATGAACAATGACTGCTTAAATTTCATACTGTTGAGGAATTTTGCTATAAGATAACTTGTTGACCTTGCCATGTCCTATGTAACCAACCAAATTATGTCAAGGTCAAATATCCATGTGGACAACATGCAACTCTGTGGACAACTTGCATCACTTTAAAGTAGTCTTAGATGGTGTGTCAAATTTGTGCAAGCCCTGTTGCCCAGAGCAAGTAACTTTAAGGTCATTTTTGTACTGTTTTTCATTATTTTACTGGTTAAAACTGTCTCAAAAATAGACATGGGAGCAAAAAATAATTGGTAGACTCCCTCCCACCACCTCATAATGTATGATTCCTGAACTTGGACAATAAAGGGTGGCCTCAAAAGTAGTTAATATCAGCAAAGATATCTTTTACTCTGAATCATCCTATTTATGATGTAATGCAGCTCATTCTGTATTTAATTGGCTAAACCAACACCCTTCCTCTCATATCAGGTTATTCTAGGTGATGTTGTACTTCTATATTTGAGTACTCAATAAGCAAGTTATGTTTAAATATTAAGGCAAATATTATATGGGAATTATTTGAGTGAAATTAAGAATGTACAAGTCAAGTATTACAGTAAAGAAAAACCCTTGATGGTTCTCAGGGTTTACAAATATTTAAAGGGATTAAGCAGTGATTTTGAAAAATACATCTAAATATCATAAATTAACAATAAAGATATTTGCCTTTCATATCCATATATTGTTTGTAAAAAAAAGTGTCTGTAAAACCTATTTGAACAGGAACCTAATTTATAGCCCTCTTTTAAAAGCACACTTCTTTCTTGGCGTCATTTTTATGTGGAGTGTGATTATAGAGGCACTGAAAGGTAAAATGACGTCATAAGAGTATGGCAATATGCTTATGACTTCATGAAAGGTATTGTCTTTGAATAGTGCCAGAATGACGTAAAGCAGTGCTACCCTACTTTGAGCCTCAATTGAGGTCAAAAAAGTTCATGCTACCCGTGTTTACCCGTCACATGCAGCTTATGGCTCAGACAGACCTCTGCTGGGAGTCCAACTGCTATGTCTCATAGCAACATTGCTTATTACTCTATGTAAAACTTCAACATATTATGAAGTTTGTATGTAGATATGCTTTTTATACACGAAATTACAAATTTAGTGCTTAATATCTTTAATTACTTTACTTCAGTTTTTGAAAAACTTTTGATTTATTGTCTTTTAGGATGATTTATTACTTCTTATTATTTAATCATTCAACAAATTAAGAGAAATGAAGACAACTTTATAACTGGCACAAAATGTGAGCATTTTTTTTATCCATTCAAGACCATACATCATTTTCATTCACGACAGGTCAGAAATCGCAGAGGCATGTTCTGCAGCCAGAGGAGGCGGAGGATGGAGAGGAGGACGACCCGGTGGTGTCTCTGGAATGGGATCCGCTCTCCACAGACTACCTCATCATGGTCAATAGTCATTACGGCATCCGCCTGGTGGACAGCCAGAGCCTCTCTGTCATCCAGAAGTTTCAGCTTCCAAGCATGGCCACACAGGTTCACACGCTGGCCTGGATAAACTCAGCGCCCGGCATGTTCATCACAGGAGGTCAGTATATTTTTGCTGATCATACTTCTAGATTTTTGTGAATCATATATTTTTATATTATTTTCTTATCTTATTCAAACAAATCTATTGCAAGACTTTCAGGAACAGAAAAAAACTTTCCAATTTTTGTATTGGAAAAAAATGCATGACAAACAGCTCATGCTATTGTGTACACCAAACAGCTCACACCATTTTGTGCAACAAATAGCTTATACCTTTTTGTGCAACAAACAACATATACTGTTTTGTGCAACAAACAGCCTTTTCCATTTTGTGTAACAAATAGCTTATACCTTTTTGTGCAACATGCACTCCTGGGGACCTCTCCCCAATCTGATTAGGTTATGGTTGTGATTGGTTAATTTTTGTTACCATGGCGACTATCATGGTAAATGACTTGTGTGCAAGATACAGTCATATTTTGCTCAGATATCACACACATGCACTCCTGGGGACATCTCCCCAATCTAATTAGGTTATAGCTGTGATTTGTGGTAAATGACTTGTGTGCACAATACAGCCAGAACAATTTAACATTTAGCTTAGTGTTTTGTCTGTGTTTTTGTTACTGTTATTATTGTTGGATTTATTTTCCACATTTAACACTACGCTTTTCACCACGGGCCGTGGAGCAGTTGGTTAGAGTGCCAGCTTATTAACACCAGTTCTTCTGTGGTGATCCAAAGGTCGTGGGTTCGATCCTCAGCCATGCCGAGATTGAATTCATTGTACAATTTCACATACGAGCTGAGGCCCGTGCCAAAGGGTTAACCTGTTGTCCTTGTACATCTGTGACCGGTGGATTGTCATATCAAGAACCTGCGACATGACAATTCAATGAGGCAGCACTATGTCTGCTACAAGTAGGTCTCATCATGAAATGACTGAAATAATGTTAAAAGTGATGTAAAACCCCAAACAAACAAACAAAACAAACAAAAACTACCCTTTCCAGAAATTCCCCCAACCATAAACATCTATTGTGTCCAAATTGTGGGGACTGTTTGTTTTAGAGTAGAAAAAGCAGCGTAAGACTTTCTGCTTTATTCATAATCATGATCACATGTTTTCAGTTGCACACAGTTTGAGCGGGACTTTAACACTGATCTTTTACATCTGTGCATGCCTCTTTCCGCATGACATTTTGTGCATCCATCCGAAATTACTTAGAAAGATAAAGCCTGATATATCATACAGAGTGCTTCAAAACTTAACAGGGATATTCCACAGTTAGATGAGTTCTCAGATGAGCTCAGTGCTGACCTTTCCATGACCTTGTTCACTTGTCAAAAAAACTTCAAATTGCTTTGTTACCACTAGAAAACTATATCATTTATTCCATTTCCTGTGAAACTTTACAGGAATATTCTTCACATCAATATTTCAAGCAAATTTGAGGTCGACTTTTCTTGATGTAATGTAATATTGAAGAAATAGGTTGAATTTTGGTCTTTGGTTGCTAGTTACATAAAGTTATATAATAATACCAGGGAGCAATAGAAGGAGTTAATACTTTGATCTTATCCTACTAGTCAACAGTAGGTGGAGCAGCGATCACATCTCATCCTTTACTTTATTTGGTAATCTGCCAATATATTAGACGATACCATGCCCAAGCATTATTTGAGCTTGTACATAAAACAGATAAGCATATTTCTTGAGTAGTAAACCTGTATTGTCCTTTGTTCCTAGATTTTTTTTTGCTTCATTGTTCTTCAAGTTTCTATAGTGGGGAAATATGGCCAGTAAGCTGTTTGTTTGTTGAAGAAAAGTGTATTTCTGAGGCAAAAATGCCATGTTATACATATAATATTAAAAAGATAAGAAAATCCTAATTTGTTGACATTTCTGAGGCAAAAATGCCATGTTATATATATATATTAAAGGGATAAGAAAATCCTAATTTGTTGACATTTCTCAGGGAAAAAATTGTTTTTAAATCATAATTATTTTATAATTATACTAGATTTAAATTGCTTGATTTGTAAGATAACCTTTTCAATCATTAAATATAATTGTAATAATAGGCCATTGAAATTATTAAAATTTCATTTCTTTACACAAACTATAATTTTGGGAACTTCTTCAGATACTCAGTCAGGCGTGATACGAATATGGAGTGTAGCGAAGCAGACGCCCATTGAGAATATCAAGCTCAAGAAGACTGGGTTCCATGCGCTGCAGGTGTTCACCACGGCCCCGAGCCTATCCAACCTGCATCCTGTGGCGACGCTCCACGAGTCTCCGCGTCACATGTCCTCCACGATGGAGGCTGTAGGCCCCGCTAAGGTCTCCTCCAGCTACTACGCACTGCCTCACGCGCATGCTCTGTGCACCTTCCTCGATGGCGGCGTCGGCCTCTACGACCTCGGCAAAAGGAAATGGAACTTTTTAAGGGAACAGGTAAAAATCTGGTTTTGGTTTATGACACTTGTACCAACATTTGATCATGCGTTTAAAATACTTGAGTGAAGAAAAAATACAAATTAATTAAAGCATTCATGAAATGAGGTTTTCAAGCACTTTTTCCTTGCATAATATAAATGTTTCTACCCAAAATTTGGGATCAAATGTTATTACCCATCATATTTCCCCTTCATAAATTTCTGTGCCATTTGAAAGTGGATGAGTCTTTTGCTAAAATCCAAATCATCTATTGGACACTTTGTCAACAAACCTTGTTTGGCTGACCAGTGATCTAGTGCAAACACCTGCTTAATATAGTTTTGCTAACAATGGGGCACCTTCAGATTGGGAAAATGAAGTGATTTGCCCTGTTTGTCCATTTAGTTTTGTCCATTGGTACAGGCCTAACACCCTAACAGACCACAATAGAGGTCACATGCTTATCTACATGTGGCCACCTGGTGGTCAAAAGAGTACGGCCAGTATTGGCACTTTCAGCAAAACACAATAACCATGGTCAGTGTATTTTGGTTGATATTAGTGAGATAGCTTGCTTGTATCACAGTATCATGGCCACATATCATTTAAACATATCCCAAAAGATTTCATGAATGCTGTACAGTGCATTGTTGATTGGAAAACTTATTTTAGCACAAACGTAATACAAACATCAAGACAACTCATTGCCAACAATGGTTCATCATTGCCAATATTTGTTAAAAAGATAATTTTGTCTATTATAGGGTCATGTAGAAACAATATTTGACTGTAAGTTTAAGCCAGACAACTATAACTTATTGGCAACAGGAAGTTTTGATGGCACTATCAAAGTATGGGATATCAACACATTAAAACCAGTAAGTCATTATTTGCATAAATAAAAAAGTTAAGGTGTGAGAAGTATTGTTAGCTCCAAAAAAATCTTATAAATCAGATTCTGTAACTTAAGTCCCAGTGAAAACCCTTTAAACAGATCAAATAGGGTGTTCAAGTATTTAAGTTAGATGTGACCAAGCTGGTAATTTTGTAAAAAGCTATGGGTCAAGTGTATAAATTTGATGTCAAAACAACAGAAAAGGTTAGAATATTGGAAATCGTTTAAATGGTGATTAATTTAAAGAGGCAGTTATACAAGACAAAAGGATTTTTTTATGCATATCATGTTTCACATGTTATAGGTATACACATCTCCAGGAAATGAGGGTGTGATCTACTCCCTGTCATGGGCCCCAGCTGATCTTAACTGTCTTGTTGCATCAACATCAAGACAAGGAGCATTCATATGGGATCTCAATAAGGGCAAAATAATCAAACGTTTTATGGAGGTAAGTTCCCATACCAAAAACAGGGAGCATTCATATTGGATCTCACAAAGGCCCGGATAATCAAATGTTTTATGGAGGTAAGTTTCCATACCAAAAACAGGGAGCATTCATATAGGATCTCACCAAAGGCCCAGATAATCAAACGTTTTATGGAGGTAAGTTTCCATACCAAAAACAGGGAGCATTCATATAGGATCTCACCAAAGGCCAAGATGATCATACATTCTATGGGGGTAAGTCCTTTCATCAAGACTGGGAGTATTCATTTTGGACCTATCGGAAACAAGATAATGAAACATTTTATGAAGGTTGGTTTTTAAAACAGGGTTAAGTCAGTGTTAGATGCAGTGCCAGCGGGGAAACCTTAACATTGGCCTTTGTAACCTCCAGTAGCCATTCTTGTGCTTCAAAAAACCTTTAGGACCTTAAATAGTCTTTCTGTCAATGATTAGAACCTTCAATTTTGTAGTTGATTTTTTTAGTTGTCAAATCTTGATATTTTGTCTTTCAGCATGGGAAGAGTGCAGTATACTCGGTGGCATGGAACCACAAGGACTCTCAACGCATACTCTCAGCAGGTGCTGACGGATACTGGTAAGCAAGGTGACAAGATTGAAATGACAATGCATAAGGCAGTTAAAACTGTTGTGAATTATTGAATTTATATACTAGATAAATATATTTATATTTTGTTGAATGCATATCATGTTTTTTTTACAAGTACGAATTCAAAGTAGCTTTGTTTGCTGTGCACTACGCTGTCATTTGACATTTATATAAATGATTTAGTAAGTGTGTAATATTTTGTGTTTGCAGTATAATTCGTCGTGTGGACGGCAAGGTGTTGATGAAGTACAGACACCCAAGTGCTGTGTATGGCTGTGATTGGAGCCCGCATAACAAGTAAACACAATTTCATAATATAACCAATATAATATAACCATTTTGTCATAGTGCATCTGGCATAACACTCTTATTTACTGAGTATTTTTCGTACTTTTCTAGTTAGAACTACCTCATTTATGAAATTTCATAATTATATCTTGCAAAAATCAATATAATTGATTATCACCCATATTATAAATCATTTAGCTGCTATTATGAGGAATCTATTTGAAATGATGCCAAGATTATGGAAGCTGATTTGTCATATATTATACATGCATGAGGTGATTTCTTTTCCTGTTAAAGTACACCAAGCTGTAATATTTAATTAGCAACATCTCCGCAATACTCAACATTTGGGATGGTTGATAAAAGCCTGCTACCAGAAACGAATGCCTGACTCATTTCTAAGAGTGACAAGAAATGTTTCAATTGTGTTCTTGGAAAATACATGTTAACACAAATCATAGGATTTGATAATTAGCTGTTTGTCAGACACTATTTTGTGATGAGAAACAATCGCTAGGAAAGATAAACATCTTGACACAAGAATGTGCCATGCCTTCCAGCTCCAGGTTTTTTTAAATTGCATTAACTAACTCACCAGAACAAATTTGTTTGTATACAACTCTTAGAACAATAATAAATATATGTAATATCATAGACTATATCATTACAAGTTGCACATGTAGTGATCAGAGATGATGAGGGCTGGTGCGTATACGTCAGAGATTTCTGTAAACATGTCATTCTGTGATGCATTTGATTTGTGTTGGGAGTTTGGGATGGTGGCGCTCCAAACCGTGCACACAGCAGTTTGCTAATCTGCTCAGAAACAAAGATCGCCTTTGTCAAATTAGATTTTCTTAATCAAACGCCTCTTCAGCAGACATTCAGAGATTTACGGCCAGGCCATTTGATATTTGGGGATGGAGAAATATAAATATCATTATCAAAAATTACATACAAATTCTTTTTTTTAAAAATATACCAATAAAAATACTTTTCCTCTAACATTTATTCTAGTTGATTGTATGCACTGAGTAGATACATCAGCAAGCCACAGTAATGACATACTTTTCCCTTCCACCCATTCAAACAAAAAATAACAACAAAAAACAAATATACGTATTTTGCCTATTCTCACTTTGTATGATTTGAATCAATAATTGAACACTTTATCTAGTTTTAATAATTTAAATGTGATATTTTCAAATTAAGCTTTTTAAATATAATAATTGTATTATGATTTAAGGTTTTTTTTACCCTCAGCCCCTGATGTAATCAGGCTGAGGGTATTGCAGTACTCCTGGCGTGGGTATGTATGTATGTATGTCTGTATGTATGTATGTATGTATGTATGTCTGTAGCGAACATCCTTGTCATCGCGATAACTCAAGAACAAATGATGGCAGCTTCATGAAACTTGACACACATATGCATCAGGTGAAAACCTCGGACGAGTTCGATGAACGACGACCTTGACCTATTTTTCAAGGTCACAGGGACAATTATGTGAAATCCCAAGAATCACAATAACTCAAGAACGAATGATGGCAGCTTTATGAGATTTGACACACACAAGCATCTGGTGAAGACCTCAGAATTTTTCCTATGAAACATGACCTTCACCTACTTTTCAAGGTCACAGGGACAATTATGTGAAATCATCTTGTCATCGCGATAACTCGAGAACAAATGATGGCAGCTTCATGAAACTTGACACACATATGCATCTGGTGAAAACCTCGGACGAGTTCGATGGACGGCGACCTTGACCTATTTTTCAAGGTCACAGGGACAATTATGTGAAATCCCAAGAATCACAATAACTCAAGAACGAATGATGGCAGCTTTATGAGATTTGACACACATAAGCATCTGGTGAAGACCTCAGAATTTTTCCTATGAAACATGACCTTCACCTACTTTTCAAGGTCACAGGGACAATTATGAGAAATGATCTTGTCATCGTGATAACTCGAGAACAATGATGGCAGCTTCATGAAACTTGACACATATAAGCATCTGGTAAAAACCTCGGACGAGTTCGATGGACGGTGACCTTGACCTATTTTTCAAGGTCACAGGGACAATTATGTGAAATCCCAAGAATCGCATAACTCAAAAACAAATGATGGCAGCTTTATGAGATTTGACACCCATAAGCATCTGGTGTAGACTTCAGAATTGATTCTATAAAACATGACCTTCACCTACTTTTCAAGGTCACATGGACAATTATGTGAAATCATCCTTGTCATCGCGATAACACAAGAACAAATGATGGCAGCTTCATGAAACTTGGCACACAAAAGCATCTGGTGAAAACCTCAGACGTGTTTGATGGACGGCAACCTGGACCTATTTTTCAAGGTCACGGACAATTATGTGAAATCCCAAGAATCGCAATAACTCAAGAACGCATGATGGCAGCTTTATGAGATTTGACACTCACAAGCATCTGGTGAAGACCTCAGAATTTTTTCTATGAAACATGACCTTCACCTACTTTTCAAGGTCACAGGGACAATTATGTGAAATCATCCTTGTCATCATGATTACTCAAGAACAAATGATGGCAGCTTCATGAAACTTGACACGCATAAGCATCTGGTGAAAACCTCAGACTAGTTCGATGGATGGTGACCTTGACCTAATTTTCAAGGTCACAGGGACAGTTATGTGAAATCCCAAGAATCACAATAACACAAGAAGGAATAATGGCAGCTTTATGAGATTTGACACACACAAGCATCTGGTGAAGACTTCAGACTTCTCTTGATGGAACATGACCTTCACCTACTTTTTAAGGTCACAGGGACAATTATGTGAAATCATCCTTGTCATCGTGATAACTCGAGAACAAATGATGGCAGCTTCATGAATCTTTACACGCATAAGCATCTGTTGAAAACCTCGGACTAGTTCGGTGGACGTCGACCTTGACCTATTTTTCAAGGTCACAGGGACAATTATGTGAAATCCCAAGAATCACAATAACTCAAGAACAAATGATGGCAGCTTTATGAGATTTGACACACATAAGCATCTGGTGAAGACCTCAGATTTTTTCTATGAAACATGACCTTCACCTACTTTTCAAGGTCACAGGGACAATTATGTGAAATCATCCTTGTCATCGCGATAACTCGAGAACAAATGATGGCAGCTTCATGAAACTTGACATGCATAAGCATCTGATGAAAACCTCAGACATTTTTGTATGGAACATGACCTTCACCTACTTTTCAAGGTCACAGGTACAATTATGTGAAATCCCTATCATTGCTATAACTCGAGAACGAATGATGGCAGCTTTATGAGACTTGACACACATAAACATCTGGTGAAGACCTCAGACTTCTCTTGATGGAACATGACCTTCACCTACTTTTCAAGGTCACAGGGACAATCATGTCAAATCCACGTCATTGCAATAACTTAAGAGCAAATAATGGCAGCTTCATGAAAATTGACACACATAAGCATCTGGGAAGACTCCAGATGAGTTTGATGGATGGTGACCTTAACCTGCTTTTCAAGGTCACCGGCCCATCTCAATAATTCTAGAGTAAATGATGACAGTTTCATGATACTTGACACACCTAAGCTATTAAAGGAAGTAGATTTTATGGGTTTTTTTACCCCTGCATCAATTTGCCTTGGTGCAGTGACGTTTTGTTCACAAATATTGTGTGGAGCGAATGTTGTGCAATGAGTTACCAGGGCTGAGGGTTGATGCATCTCTGATGCCTATGTTATAAACTATATCATTTGATAGAAAAAATCTTGTGATGGGTTTTTAAAAAAAAAAACCACTTAAATTTGTCCTTGATCAACTGCATGAAGATAACTACTACCTAGGAATGAGTAAATATATATGACTAAGATATGATGAATGTGTGTGTTGTTGCAGAGATATGTTGGCGACCGGGTGTGAGGACAAGTGTGTCCGCGTGTTCTACATGGCCACCAACTCTGACCAACCACTCAAAGTATTCTCAGGTAAGGATACACAATAGCTTTGATTAGAACAGATTATTCCAGTCAAGAAAAAAATATTTACATTTTACCTTATAAGAAATGATTTTGTATTAATATTATTGTTTTCTGTGACATAGGATTTATCAAACACCTTGTAATTGTGGATGTAAGGAGCTTATTGATGACGTAATGATTGTGTGTACGGTTGGTTTCAGGACACACAGCCAAGGTGTTCCATGTGAAGTGGTCTCCATTGAGAGATGGTATACTCTGCTCTGGATCAGATGACACGTCGGTATTACTCTGACCATGCACCTCACCCTTACCAGTAACATTCAACTAAAAACATTCGCATATCATATCAAAACGTGCAACCTCAAATGTCTTAGCTTTTTGGGTAGCGAATACCCTATATTTTTTGGGGTCGTGAATACCCTATATTTTTTGGGGTCGTGAATACCCTATATTTTTTTGGGTAGTGAATACCCTATATTTTACTACTAACGGTGAGCACTACCGTTCATAATGCTACATGACCTTGCAACATTGACCTTGACTTTTGTTGTCCTGTTTCTTATCTGCAATAATTTTTTTAGTGTTCAGTATACATGGACATGGAAATAATATGAAATATAGTTATGCTTACTAAATTTATTTTAACATGACTTCAGATTCTACCAAAGTCAGTTTCACGCTCATTCTTTTTCATGTAACTTTTGCATTGATTGTGAAGTTTTTGTTAAGAATGTGGGTGTATGTTACAGGACGGTTCGCATCTGGGATTACACACAGGACACATGCACTAACATTCTTCAGGGCCACACTGCCCCGGTGCGAGGCCTCCTCTGGTCCCTGGAGATCCCGTACCTCTTCATATCCGGCAGCTGGGACTACTCTATCCGTATCTGGGACACGCGGGACGGTGCCTGCCTGGACACGGTGCTCGACCACGGCGCAGATGTCTATGGTGAGATTACACCAACGTAGCAGCATCAAATAAAATAATCATCAACATGTTATTATTATGTTCAAATTTCATATGTATAAAAAGTTTGTCAATCACTTTGAGTTGCTTTCCAGACAGTGAAAATGTATATTTCTAAATAAACAGTTTATATTATAAATGTGGTATATTCATTAGTATTATGAAAAATGGATGGAGTAAACATGTCTTTCCTTAATAATATTTCAAAAAAAGTTATGACAGAAGAACTTATTTTGCATCTACACTTTGGGGAGGATGAAAAATTAAAAATGTGATATTAATTTTTCTGTTTTGTAGTTTTGTTATTAGTTTGTATGATAAGCATTTGTTTATTTCCTGAAGGTCTAACCTGCCACCCGGACCGTCCATTTGTGATGGCATCCTGTTCACGAGACTCAACAGTGCGGATCTGGTCACTGACACCCCTCGTGCAACCCCTGCAGATGAACATCATCGCTGAACGATCGTGGAACGAAATCATCACACCACAGGGTAAGTACACTCACACGGTCGTCCCATATATTCCTTTAACATCTTTTTAAATTTGTAATTTTGTGTTGAATTAAGTGTAAGATTCTTGAGTCCTATCAAATCGTGACTTTAATTCTTTTGAACTTGATTCTTGTCCTCGTTGACCAAACGTAGCTGTGAACTATTGCCAGTTTTAGGCCAGGAAAAAAATCTTGTTTCTGGTTATTTATAATAGATATATTAATTATTCATATCTTTTGAATTGAATCAAAACTTTTTGTAATTCTTAGCTGTTTATAAGAAAATTATGACCCAAACATGGTCTTCCGACTGTTTATTTTCACCTTGGCATTTGATTTTTTTTCTTGACAACCAATGATAAGGTTTTTTCTGGCCTTGGCAACAGATTTGATGTGTCTGGCTGGTCCTTTGATACAGTGATCATTTTAGTGTACTCATTTATTTATAATTACTTGTCAAGTGATGTAAATTTTATAGTGTAAAATGGAGAATGTAATTCATTATTGATTTTTTGTAATTTTTGTAAAATATTTCCTGTCTTTGCTTAGCATTGTCATTATTTATACAATTAAACTTTGGTTCAAATAATTAGCCTAGAATCAAATTGACTAATGACCTGTAATATCCCACCAGCCAACAGACGTGAGTATATGAAACAACAGGTTTGCCACCCATGAATGCTGTAACTATACAAGATAGAAACCTAATAAAGAAATGGTTTGAACATTTAGTGTGATAGCAAATACATATAAACATCCCCTTTCTATTACCCCACAGCCCTGAGGTCAAACGGGGTATTGTTGTTGTTGCCTCTAACAGGCATTCAGGCATAGTTTGTTTTGGTTATTACTCAGTAACCATAAAGAAGATTTTTTTAAAAAAATTAAGCAGTAGTTTATATTTGGTATATAGGATGATTCTAAGATTTCTCAGTGACTGTAAATAGAATGCATTAGGTGGTACTTTCTAGGTACTTCCTGTTTAACATTGACCTGTGATAATATTCTTTAGGACTGATGAGCTGTGGGGTTATACAGCTTTGCTGTGGAAACATTTTGTCCTTAATTTCTTTCCCTTTTGATATACCCAGATTAAACTTCTCCTTGTTATTAATCTGATGTTTACCTCTGATTTATCTCACTTTTTCTGGTTTAAAACTTTTATCACTGCACGATTGCATCAATCTTATCTGGCATATAATTTTACCCCATTTCAATCTTATAATTTGCTGCCATGATCCTGAAGCTTATACCTTGTTCTGCCCATGGCAGTGTCATAAGTTTGAAATATATTATTGGTGTGAAATATATAAACAATGGCCCTCTGAGACCTGATGATTTTTTTATAACCCTCTATTTATAAACACAAAATACTTTGTAATAAATTAGAGGCACAGTGTAGTTGTAAGAACGACAGTTTATTCCCAATACTTAGAATGATACGATTATATTGTTAGCATGATCACATTTTTTAAGTTGGTGTTTTGTTTTACAGCTTTATGAATGTGCACAAAAGATTGATCAAGTTTTTTTTTAATGATGACTTTGTACAAATTAAAGTAAGGGGAACAGCGTCCTAGGATTTGTCTATTCAATTTGAGCACACATTTCGATTTATTTTGAAAAATTATCAGAAATGTGGAGAAAAATGACTTTTTCACACTGTACATGTATAGTTGGGCAGTGATCAGGTCAAATGCTATTAATATATTGGCTGTTTGATCAGTTATAAGAATATTGCTCTCCATTGCAAGTGAATATATTGATCCTATAAACAGAAATATAAGGCCAATTTAGTTTGTTTTGGTGTGCTGTGTTGCACTCTTTCATGAGCTGGAAGGAACACTGAGACCAAAATGGCTATTTATGGATATAGCGAGGACATCCTCCTATTTGGAATGCCTATAACTGCCTGTTCCTCCATCTCTTAGACAATGCCAATGTCTAGAGTGAAATGACAATGACAATCTTATCTTGTGAATTAGTTGACGACAGGCAAATGTTGAAGTGAATGTCTTATGAAAAGTGAACGTCCCAAGTCGGGATGTCATTCTAGCCCGAGTTATAAGGATCTTTTCAAACAATGAATATCAAGTTTTCTGCTAAAATACCAATATTTTCTGCTAAAATACCAATATTCAAGACCAATATTCAAGTCGGATCAAATAGACACATGTCCAGCTTAAAACTCAACTTTTCCACAGACAGATTATTTTCAAGACTACAATTCTTTGAACATCTCTGGAGGTTGTGGGTTTAATCATATGTACATACACCAAAGGGACATTCTAACTTGAAATTAAAAGTTTGATATAATCATGTGATATTATTACTACAATAATGATCATATAATTATCATTTGGCTACTTATCGATGTTGTGTGCTTGCTAAACTCAGCCTAACTATATAAAGTAATGTGAATCTATGTGACACTAAGCATATCAATGTACATATATCTATGTGCTTGCATGAATGTTTCCCATGAATTTACCCATGAATTTATATGAATATTTCCAATTGGAATTTTGTTATCTTTAATGGCAGAAGTCTGCCTCATTACCTGTGATGATTCTCACAAAACAATAATTGATGGATGAATGTCAAAACATTGCACGTGTTTTACAAGAATCACTCTCAATAATTCATTATTTAGTTGTTTAAACCAATGATAAATATGTTATATAAAATTATGATTTTGTTATGAAACAGTAATTACTTTCCACATAATTTGTGAAAAAATGGCATTTTTTTTTATTTCATATTCATTTTTATTTCTGACTCTGACCTACTTTTACCAGGTCAAATGTTTCCATGATGTTGCTGCATGTTAGTTAACTGCACTTGGTTTTCCAATATTTATCATGTGTGGAACTCATAGTCTGTCAAAAAAGTGTTCAGAAAAAAGTGACCTGGACAGAATTTTATTTGGCCATAAGTCATATAATTTTGTTTTTCTTTCTTAAACATTGTTTCTAGATTTCATTTACAATACCTTTCATTCTGCAGCATGTTTCAATTGTGCAGTCTTTGCCTCAAACAATAGGCTTTTGTTTTAGACACAGCAACATTTTGCGCTTTTTTTATAGCTAATATTCGTATCCTTGTACAACAGGAAAACTAGAATTAACTTATCAATGGCAAACTATTAAATTTTGAAAGCTCTTCGAATGGAACTATTTGTTATATAGCCATTATTTCCTCTACCATATTTTATTTATTTCTTGACTTTGATGAACCATGCAAATTTTATAATATTGACTCTTTCATATTGATTTTACCATTTGTAACGTATTCAGATACTGAATTCAGCTATTATTTGCCAACCAAACAACTAGTGGTGTGAAGTACTCATGCTATCATGCTGCATTTCAGAAATGGCCATGGAACCTGGGGCTCCCCCTCTTCTCACAGGAAAGGCATCAAAGGATCTCAAGGTCATGATTGACAAAATGCCCTCGCATGCAAGGTCAAGGTCACTCATCTGGTTCTCAAAATTTTTCTCGGTAAGTGTGGATTTATGTGTAAAGAAAATTAATGAAAAAAGTATTTAATACATAATGTATAAAGGCTACAGGCAATTTTGCTTTATGAATAAATAAGACTATAGACACTTCTTGTCACCTTTCATTAGCTGATCGCTGATTAGTTCCAAAAATCATCTTTCAACCCTACCATTTCTTTAACTCTCTTGATTGGCAGGGAACTTTATGTGTGTATGGCAGTCAGGTAATTTTAGTATTATTAGGATATGACAGTTACATTGCATGTGTGATTTTACAACAGAGCCCAGGAGGAACAGACAACCTGTGGGAACTCATCTCCATCATAAACGGCATGGACGACACCATGCTGTCTGAGGACTACAGGAAGGGCATCATGCACATCAAACACCTCACCAAGTACAAGGCTGTAAGTATATCAAACACCTCACCAAGTACATCAAACACCTCACCAAGTACAAGGCTGTAAGTACATCAAACACCTCACCAAGTACATCAAACACCTCACCAAGTACAAGGCTGTAAGTACAACAAACACCTCACCAAGTACATCAAACACCTCACCAAGTACAAAGCCGTAGGTGCATCAAACACCTCACCAAGTACAAAGCCGTAAGTACAACAAACACCTCACCAAGTACAAGGCTGTAAGTACATCAAACACCTCACCAAGTACAAGGCTGTAAGTACAACAAACACCTCACCAAGTACAAGGCTGTAAGAACAACAAACACCTCACCAAGTACAAAGCCGTAAGTACAACAAACACCTCACCAAGTACAAGGCTGTAAGTACATCAAACACCTCACCAAGTACAAGGCTGTAAGTACAACAAACACCTCACCAAGTACAAGGCTGTAAGAACAACAAACACCTCACCAAGTACAAAGCCGTAAGTACATCAAACACCTCACCAAGTACAAGGCTGTAAGTACATCAAACACCTCACCAAGTACAAGGCTGTAAGTACAACAAACACCTCACCAAGTACAAGGCTGTAAGAACAACAAACACCTCACCAAGTACAAGGCTGTAAGTATATCAAACACCTCACCAAGTAAAAGGCTGTAAGTATATCAAACACCTCACCAAGTACATCAAACACCTCACCAAGTACAAAGCCGTAAGTACATCAAACACCTCAACAAACGTACATCAAACACCTCAACAAGTACAAATCGTAAGTACATCAAACACCTCACCAAGTACAAAGCTGTAAGTACATCAAACACCTCACCAAAAGTACATCAAACACCAAACTAAGTACAAATCGTAAGTACATCAAACACCTCACCAAGTACAAGGCTGTAAGTACATCAAACACCTCACCAAGTACAAGGCTGTAAGTACATCAAACACCTCACCAAGTACAATGCTTTAAGTACATCAAACACATCACCAAGTACAAGGCTGTAAGTACATCAAACACCTCACCAAGTAAAAGGCTGTAAGTACATCAAACACCTCACCAAGTACATCAAACATCTCACTAAGTACAAGGCTGTAAGTACATCAAGTACAAGGCTGTAAGTACATCAAACACCTCACCAAGTACAAGGCTGTAAGTACATCAAACACCTCACCAAGTACAAGGCTGTAAGTACAACAAACACCTCACCAAGTACAAGGCTGTAAGAACAACAAACACCTCACCAAGTACAAGGCTGTAAGTATATCAAACACCTCACCAAGTACATCAAACACCTCACCAAGTACAAAGCCGTAAGTACATCAAACACCTCAACAAACGTACATCAAACACCTCAACAAGTACAAATCGTAAGTACATCAAACACCTCACCAAGTACAAAGCTGTAAGTACATCAAACACCTCACCAAAAGTACATCAAACACCAAACTAAGTACAAATCGTAAGTACATCAAACACCTCACCAAGTACAAGGCTGTAAGTACATCAAACACCTCACCAAGTACAAGGCTGTAAGTACATCAAACACCTCACCAAGTACAAGGCTGTAAGTACATCAAACACCTCACCAAGTAAAAGGCTGTAAGTACATCAAACACCTCACCAAGTACAAGGCTGTAAGTACATCAAACACCTCACCAAGTACATCAAACATCTCACTAAGTACAAGGCTGTAAGTACATCAAGTACAAGGCTGTAAGTACATCAAACACCTCACCAAGTACAAGGCTGTAAGTACAACAAACACCTCACCAAGTACAAGGCTGTAAGAACAACAAACACCTCACCAAGTACAAAGCCGTAAGTACAACAAACACCTCACCAAGTACAAGGCTGTAAGTACATCAAACACCTCACCAAGTACAAGGCTGTAAGTACAACAAACACCTCACCAAGTACAAGGCTGTAAGAACAACAAACACCTCACCAAGTACAAAGCCGTAAGTACATCAAACACCTCACCAAGTACAAGGCTGTAAGTACATCAAACACCTCACCAAGTACAAGGCTGTAAGTACAACAAACACCTCACCAAGTACAAGGCTGTAAGAACAACAAACACCTCACCAAGTACAAGGCTGTAAGTATATCAAACACCTCACCAAGTAAAAGGCTGTAAGTATATCAAACACCTCAACAAGTACATCAAACACCTCACCAAGTACAAAGCCGTAAGTACATCAAACACCTCAACAAACGTACATCAAACACCTCAACAAGTACAAATCGTAAGTACATCAAACACCTCACCAAGTACAAAGCTGTAAGTACATCAAACACCTCACCAAAAGTACATCAAACACCAAACTAAGTACAAATCGTAAGTACATCAAACACCTCACCAAGTACAAGGCTGTAAGTACATCAAACACCTCACCAAGTACAAGGCTGTAAGTACATCAAACACCTCACCAAGTACAATGCTTTAAGTACATCAAACACCTCACCAAGTACAAGGCTGTAAGTACATCAAACACCTCACCAAGTAAAAGGCTGTAAGTACATCAAACACCTCACCAAGTACATCAAACATCTCACTAAGTACAAGGCTGTAAGTACATCAAGTACAAGGCTGTAAGTACATCAAACACCTCACCAAGTACAAGGCTGTAAGTACATCAAACACCTCACCAAGTACAAGGCTGTAAGTACAACAAACACCTCACCAAGTACAAGGCTGTAAGAACAACAAACACCTCACCAAGTACAAGGCTGTAAGTATATCAAACACCTCACCAAGTACATCAAACACCTCACCAAGTACAAAGCCGTAAGTACATCAAACACCTCAACAAACGTACATCAAACACCTCAACAAGTACAAATCGTAAGTACATCAAACACCTCACCAAGTACAAAGCTGTAAGTACATCAAACACCTCACCAAAAGTACATCAAACACCAAACTAAGTACAAATCGTAAGTACATCAAACACCTCACCAAGTACAAGGCTGTAAGTACATCAAACACCTCACCAAGTACAAGGCTGTAAGTACATCAAACACCTCACCAAGTACAAGGCTGTAAGTACATCAAACACCTCACCAAGTAAAAGGCTGTAAGTACATCAAACACCTCACCAAGTACAAGGCTGTAAGTACATCAAACACCTCACCAAGTACATCAAACATCTCACTAAGTACAAGGCTGTAAGTACATCAAGTACAAGGCTGTAAGTACATCAAACACCTCACCAAGTACAAGGCTGTAAGTACATCAAACACCTCACCAAGTACAAGGCTGTAAGTACATCAAACACCTCACCAAGTACAAAGCCATAAGTACATCAAACACCTCAACAAGTACAAAGCCGTAGGTACATCATACACCTCACCAAGTACAAGGCTGTAAGTACATCAAACACCTCACCAAGTACAAGGCTGTAAGTACATCAAACACCTCACCATGTACAAAGCTGTAAGTACATCAAACACCTCACCAAGTACAAGGCTGTAAGTACATCAAACACCTCACCAAGTACAATGCTTTAAGTACATCAAACACCTCACCAAGTACAAGGCTGTAAGTACATCAAACACCTCACCAAGTACAAGGCTGTAAGAACAACAAACACCTCACCAAGTACAAGGCTGTAAGTATATCAAACACCTCACCAAGTACATCAAACACCTCACCAAGTACAAAGCCGTAAGTACATCAAACACCTCAACAAACGTACATCAAACACCTCAACAAGTACAAATCGTAAGTACATCAAACACCTCACCAAGTACAAGGCTGTAAGTACATCAAACACCTCACCAAGTACAAGGCTGTAAGTACATCAAACACCTCACCAAGTAAAAGGCTGTAAGTATATCAAGCACCTCACCAAGTACAAGGCTGTAAGTACATCAAACACCTCACCAAGTACATCAAACACCTCACCAAGTACAAGGCTGTAAGTACATCAAACACCTCACCAAGTACAAGGCTGTAAGTACATTAAACACCTCACCAAGTACATCAAACACCTCACCAAGTACAAGGCTGTAAGTACATCAAACACCTCACCAAGTACAAGGCTGTAAGTACATTAAACACCTCACCAATTACATCAAACACCTCACCAAGTACAAGGCTGTAAGTACATCAAACACCTCACCAAGTACAAGGCTGTAAGTACATCAAACACCTCACCAAGTACATCAAACACCTCACCAAGTACAAGGCTGTAAGTACATTAAACACCTCACCAAGTACAAAGACATAAGTACATCAAACACCTCACCAAGTACAAAGCCATAAGCACATTAATCACCTTACCAAGTACAAAGCCATAAACTATGTGTTCGCTGTCCGACCACCTGAGACTGAATGCCAAACAGTTGAGGTTGGCGGGAAGGCGACAGGCACCAATAACATGTCACATAACGCATAGGGGCTGAGTTGTTCAAGATGTGTCGCCTATCTAACCCCCTTTAAAATTTCAAAATGTTAAAGGGACACCTTTTGAAGAAATTGCATAAAATTCAGTAATTTTTTTTTGTTATTAATTAGGAACTGATATTGTTTATTTTGGTGTTTAACAATGATATAATAAAGCTGAAGCTTATTGAACAAATGTGATGTTGATTTAGGGTGAGGCGCAGGAAGTGGAGTTATCGAGGATTAGCAAGCTGAGTCGAGGGACGGGCAGAGAGGACACTGCCAGGGAGGCTGCTCAGCTGCACATCCGACTAGGAAATGTCCAGAGATACTGTGAACTGATGGCAGAAGTAGGAGATGTAAGATCCAAAAATACACAAAATACCTTTAATAAATCTATCTGCTCTCCTGGATTTTCAGCTGGTTTTTTTTAAATTGAGTGGAGATGCCTAAAACTAAAATGCTTGTAGGGTAAAATGTTATTTTCTCCACTTTGTTTTGCCATTCACTCAAACCAGGAGGGAATGTTTTGCTTAGCCTTACATTGTTTATCAATAAGCCAATGTCAGTTAGTTATGCTATGTGATTTCTATGCCAACAGTGCAATTGTAGGTTACCATCATGTGTTTTTAACGATTGGGTATTAGAGAGTTTTTTGTGCGCTTCCACTGTGTTTTCAATAGGACAAAATAGCAACTCACATTCTCTGCCTGTACAATAGAATTTATGTCATCAACCCATCCAGAGGAAAATGGCAAGAACGTCTTGCACAACCTTTGCAACTATTGCAAAGTGCCTTGAATGAAAATTAGAGACAAATATAATCACAACTCTTCGAAAATTTAGCAGATCGTGGGGAGCAGATAGAGAAACATGACCATCTTTTACAGATAGAAAAATAAATAATAGATGCATAATGTTAATGATAAGGCGTTATATCAGAATTCAAATTCAGTTACCAAACACTATTAAAGCCCAGTTTCTATTTGTGTGAAACAGATTTTTTAATGGATGAAAAAGAAGATTCTTTATTCATATCACATAAATATGATATATTGAAGAGTGTATTTTATGTTAATTCATAGTGGGAGAAGGCCCTGTCAGTGGCTCCAGCTGTATCGCTGAAATACTGGAGAGATCTTGCAGAAAGGTATGTGATTTCTATCTTTCCCCTGCAGCACTTAGGCTGGATGAGGTATTGCTGTTAGCTTTGGCAGATCAATTATCCGTTCTTTGAGGAATTACACAGAGAACAGTTAGAAGTATATATTTGGCATTTGCTAGTTAAAATTTGGTATGTAGAATGACTTTCGGGGCTTGGTGTGCAACATTACATTAATTTGACCTTTGGCTATGGGATTCATACAGCTTTTCTGTGTATTTTTAAGGGGAGTAAAATACTTGTATAGACAAAGAAAACTGCAATAATTATGCAAATAATTTTGTTTTCTGCTATCTCAACCCCATGATTTTTATTGCCCTGAAATATGTTTGAATATAACATTTGTGATTTGATCTGGCAGACGAGCCAAGAGTTTGATGCAAGAGGAGAATGATGATATTGTGCCATACTGTGTAGCATCAGGCGAGATTCGTATGCTAGTCGACCACTTCACTAAGAAAGGGAACCTGAAGGATGCCATGCTGGTAGCAGCTGCCGCCCATGAAGGCACCATGGCGCCCCCTAGTCTGGGGAGACCACATAGAGGCTCAGTGAATGGTGTGCAGAACGGACAGGGAGATGATGATATGCAGTATGGAAATTATATTAAGAATTGTTCTTAAATCAAATTGAAAATCAAATTGAAAATAATAAATATATTGCCTGTTCAGAATAAATGATGTAATGTGTTTGTCAACATCTCATATGGAGAGTGTAAAAAATCATATCATTGTCATATCATACAAAATAACTGATATCAAAAATTAATTTAAATCGCAAAGATATACTGATGAATTTAAAATTCCACATCAGACAAACAGGTCAGATTCTGATTGAATAAGAAAAACTGGTCAGATTATGATTAAAAATGAGAAACAGGGTCAGATTATGATTGAATAAGATGTATTTCAGATTAGTACAGGACACAAGCAAGCAGTTTGCAGAGTGGCAGATGATTCATGGAACACCCACACTGGCCGCGTGCTGCCACCTGGCGATGGATGATTGCAAGGTAACTTCAAAGTGTTTGCTGAGCCTCAACATTTCCACTCTGCTTCACATCAAATTTAAGTTTAAATTTCTGTGTAACAACAATCAATGTGGCTTTATTGTTATGTAAAATGATATGCAAATTCTTTCTACATAAAGGGTGCCCTTCAGAAGTTAATACGTGGAAATGAGATTGAGCTTGCAGTGTGCGCAGGGTTAATTCTAGGCTCCAAGGTGTCCGACCTAACATATGTGGCCATCGAGTTACTGGCACGGAGGTGTGAGAAGCTGGGAAGATGGTAGGCATAAATAGTTCAACTTTTCAGTCATTTAAGGAAACTTTCCAAGTGGTTATTATTTAAATTATCAGAACGAGATATATCAAATAAAATCATCACTATGATCACATGACTAGACGTGTGAGGGATAGAGATAATACTGTTGACATCCGCAGAATCATCTATAACATTCAGAGCGCCACCTATGTGTGTCTTTCTTAACACTATTGGTGTGTGATTCACATGGATATTCAAGCACCATTTATTCCATTCACAACACGCTGGTGTTATTCACAATATTTGCCATCCAAAATGTCATCTGCGTTTGGGAAGTGATCTGCAGCACAACGTGTGTGTCTCACAGCGCCACCTGTATTTGTTCTCAGCCTCACGTGTCTTCGTTCACTATTACTCATGCAGCACCAGATATGGCAAATATATACAGCAGAATGGATTGTGTTGAATATTACCCAAGAGCCCTTGTTGTATTATAAATAAAAAAATCCCATAGTATTTTAATATAATGCACAGTTTATGAAATATTTTTCTGACATGAAGTTACTAAAAAGATATCTCTCATTACTATACAGGAATGTTTTTTTAATATTGAAATATTTAAAATCTATTCCACAAATACTTTGATCTCCAAACATCACTTAAATCAATCAATTTAAGAATGTTTGTAACTCTGTATGTTTACATTAAAAACTTTATGGGTTGGCAGCTTTATGTGATAAATCCATTTATTTATTGCCTGTTTATGCAATAACAATAATATCTGGATACATTTGTAGACAATTTTTGATTGTGAAATTATTTTTTTATGGGATTGCCCTCCTGATTAAATAAAACAAATTCATGAATTAGATATAGAATATCACAAATGATCAGTTTATGGTCAGTGTGTACATATACATAGCCTGTAAGCATCCTTTATAAACCTTTATTATGCTGTGAGGGTGCAGACTGAGGTGGGGGCCTGACACATATACCTTCACGCAGTATGTTTCCTTTATTATGCTGTGAGGGTGCAGACTGAGGTGGGGGCCTGACACATATACCTTCACGCAGTATGTTTCCTTTATTATGCTGTGAGGGTGCAGACTGAGGTGGGGGCCTGACACATATACCTTCACGCAGTATGTTTCCTTTATTATGCTGTGAGTGTGCAGACTGAGGTGGGGGCCTGACACGTATACCTTCACGCAGTATGTTTCCATAATGGTGATCTGATAGGAGTCAGTGTTTTACACCTTATATGTACAACACTAATATGCCACAATTTTCACTTATTCAATGTGTTTTTATATCAGAAGATATGATTTTAAATTTATTTTGTTCAATTTAAAGCTGAACTCTATTCTTTTTATATAACTGATTGTTTATTTTAAATATAGTGCAAATTCTCAACTCTAAAATTCAATTCCAACATGACCTATATTCTCTCATTATTATTGATATTTCATTTTAGGACAAATCTGCCCATAAGGTAGACAAAAATAACTTAATTTCCTTGTTTATTTTCTCTACTCATGAAGCATCCATTTTGATGGAAGGTACTGAAATCTGTGTGTAGTAAACCTGAGTTCCTTGTGTTGAGAATTTCAGTTCAATGTTTGGTTCCCTTCACTCACTTTGCACAATCTCTTGTGTTTGACAATGACAGGTCATTATATTGGACAATTTTTTCAGCCCAGAACCACAACTGCATTAGCTGATTGTTGATCTCCATGTTGTCTATTTTATTTTAAATTTTTTTTTGCCCATTGATATATATATAAGCTGGAAATTCACCAGAACAAGAATTATACAACTCTAAATTTGGTCATTGATAATGGAGACTCGCAGGGGGCCTCTGCATTTCAAACATATTGCAGATTATTGTTATATAGAAACTATTATTCAACTCTGGATTTTAAGCCCATTTGAAATGTATTCTACAGCTCACTTTAAATGTGTTGTATTTTAGTAATTTGTAATTTGTATTTAAAGTTATGCAAAATTATTCAGAAAATTTGTGTAAATTATTGTGTTTGCTGGTCTTAATTTCCAGTCAAACATGTTTAATAGTATCCAAACAAGAAAGTAATACATGCCCCAAAGCAACAAAAGCTTTCAGATTGACCTCATTGTTGTGCACATTTATTTTGACATTGTTATTTAATTCCTGTGTTTATTTAATTTTCTGTGTTTCTCAAATAAGAGTGTCTATATTCCCCCTAGTTAAACTGCCTGATATGTTAGATTTTTTTAATGTGTGAATTATTCCCTTAATCTGTCCAAATTGGCATATCTGTCATTTCTGATGTGTTATTCTGTACACTAGATTTCATATAAATGTCCACAAATGTTAACGATGCTCTATTTACGTACACTGGATTCACTGCAGATCACATAACACACGTTCCTGCCAGTGACAATGATCACATGACTTATTCTTTCCAGTGACAATATTCATGTGACACTCTCCTGCCAGTAACAATATTCATATGACACACCATGCAAATAACAATATTCACATGACACACACCCCTGCCAGTAACAATATTCACATGACACACACCCCTGCCAGTAACAATATTCATATGACACACATCCATGCAAATAACAATATTCATATGACACACACCCCTGCCAGTAACAATATTCACATGACACACACCCCTGCCAGTAACAATATTCACATGACATACATCCATGCAAATAACAATATTCATATGACACACACCCCTGCCAGTAACAATATTCACATGACACACACCCCTGCCAGTAACAATATTCATATGACACACACCCCTGCCAGTAACAATATTCATATGACACACACCCCTGCCAGTAACAATATTCACATGACACATACTCCTGCCAGTAACAATATTCACATGACACACACCCCTGTCAGTAACAATATTCACATGACACACACCCCTGTCAGTAACAATATTCACATGACACACATCCATGCAAATAACAATATTCACATGACACACACCCCTGTCAGTAACAATATTCACATGACACACATCCATGCAAATAACAATATTCACATGACACACACCCCTGTCAGTAACAATATTCACATGACACACACCCCTGCCAGTAACAATATTCATATGACACACACCCCTGCCAGTAACAATATTCACATGACACACACCCCTGCCAGTAACAATATTCATATGACACACACTCTTGCTAGTGACATCACATGATGCACACTCCTACCAGTAACAATATTCACATGACACACACCCCTGCCAGTAACAATATTCACATGACACACACTCCTGCCAGTAACAATATTCATATGACACACACCCCTGCCAGTAACAATATTCACATGACACACACTCTTGCTAGTGACATCACATGATGCACACTCCTACCAGTGATGCTGATAACATGGTGCACCCTCCTTCCAATGTACCTGATTGTTTTCCAGTTCTCATCTGACCTCATTACAGATCAGAAAATAGAAGAATATTAATTTATCTCAAGAAACTATTGCATAAGTTGATCATAGAATGCAAGATATTGCATTTCAATTTCAAGAGTTCTCTTTTTCTGAATATTGTTTAACAATTCAACCGGTACAAAAATGTAATTACAAAAACAATATTGATTCATGATGTTGGTATAGTTTGGTGTGAGTTAATGAGAAAGCTTAAATGACATCTGGAATTTTTATTCATTTAATGGATATTATACAACATTTTCTTATCCCCAAGATCTTGAATATTTTCATGAGTGCTTTATTTAAATATTTGAAAGTTAGAAGTGGTTCATGTGATATTCACTAAATGAGGGATTTTGATCTACTTTTGAGGCATTCTTGGTGTATATTTCCCATAAGATTTTAGGGATATTCCAAACTGAAATGTTACATAGCTTGCAAATCATTTAGAAGAGAAATATATTATGACACAAAACCGAGACAGGTGTAAGGTCAACAGATTTTCATTTTCTAATAGATGTTTTGATTTTCAGTTTGGATTAGTATAAAAGAGTTGGACCAATCTACTAACTAATTTAAAAAGTAAGATAGAGATATTCATCTTGGCCTTAAGAATGCATATTATAAAATTTGTGTCTAATTTGTATAAATTGGAAGTTTTTCCAGTTGATCCACCTTGATTTTCTGTGCAGTCTCACCCCAGATACATCAAGAACGAGAGCTAGTGACCTTGACCATATGTCTGGTGACCCCTTGACCTACATATATTGGCACTTTATCTTCTCATGGGTTCTCATGTATTTGATCATAAATGAGCAGATAGACCCTGTAACTTAGTTAAGACCATCTCTTATTTGTATGAAGACCAAACTCTTCGGATCAAACCAACAGACCACACAGCAAATTCATCACATGATATAATTGAGGTATATTCAGACAAAGTTTCATAAGTAATCAAATATAACACAACCTGTGAAAACATTAAGTGATCTCAAAGTTTTATTTTGTTGGTCTTACTGCACTGTCTGCATTGTGTCTTGAATGTGACTGTTGCATATCGTGGTCTTGTTTATTAGGAATATAAAATGTCAAACAAAATGTAACAATGGCCTATTTTATGAGAATAAAAATATTGAAAAAGTATGTATTTTTAAAATATGGTGCAAAACTCTCTTTTATGCTGATATTCTCATGAACCGCAAATGAGCCATACTTTACTTTTGTGGCTTATGACAATACTTGAAAATGAAATAAGTGGGAGTGTGTTTGCTGGTGTTTCAGGGATTTGGCAGTTGATCTGTTGAAGATGATCCCAGACAGTGACCTGGAGCTGGCCAAGCTATGTGCCCGCTGTGCCGCCAGTATGGCCGAGATCAACGACATCCATGCCAAGGTCAAACATTCATTCTTTCAGTAACTTCTTCCAGCCATGCAAATATATAATATACATAACCATATAATTTTTAAACTCACAAAATGGGTGGTAATGTGGCTCCTTTATCTTGCCACCATTTTGCAAACAAAATTTAGCCATTTCTTTGTATGAACACTGTCAAATTCAAATTTTAAAATGTATTCATAAAATAACTCCACTAGATAAGTATCATTCTCAATCTGAACCATAAATTAATATTAAAATCATAACTGGTCATAAATCAATTTTGTAGTAACATAACAACAGTCTGACTGTCAAAGAAAAGAATTAACGTAAATCAAGGTGTTTTAAAAAAATGCCCATAATGAGGAGTGGAGAGTGCCATAAAATGGCATTTATAATTTGTTGATACAGGCAGGGTACCCAAGCATGGATGATTGTCTGAAAGAAGCAGAGAGGTTGAGGGGCAAGAAGGATGTCGTAAAGATTATCAAGTATTACCTCATGTCAACCTCGCCTGAGGTAGGACTAGACATTGGACTTGCCGAGGTCAAAGGTGAGAGCACTCAACGTTTAACATCCCTCTGTGACCATATATAAAGAGAGTTTGAATTAATGATTTCTGAATATGTTCACCCTGTTTATGCCCTGTTTTGAGCGCACTGTATGTTATGTGTCTCGTGTATCTTGGGTCTAATTGTGTCTAACTGTTAGGCTGCACATTACTTTCTGTCTACCATCATTCATTATGTACCTTGGATCAAATATGCTTTGGATCAAATGTGTCCTAGGTCTAATGTGCTTTGAATCAAATGTGCTTTGGATCAAATGTGCTTTGGATCAAATGTGTCCTAGATCTAATGTGCTTTGGATCAAATGTGTCCTAGATCTAATGTGCTTTGGATCAAATGTGTCCTAGATCTAATGTGCTTTGAATCAAATGTGCTTTGGATCAAATGTGTCCTAGATCTAATGTGCATTGAATCAAATGTGCTTTGGAGCTAATGTGTTTTAGGTCTAATGTGCCTTGGATCTAATGTGTCTTAGGTCTAATGTGTCTTAGGTCTAATGCCCTTGGATCTAATGTGTCTTAAGTCTAATGTGTCTTAGGCCTAATGTGTCGTAGGTCTAATGTGTCTTAAGTCTAATATGTCTTAGGTCTAATGTGTCTTAGGTCTAATGTGTTTTAGGTCTAATTATGTCCTACCAGTAGGTGGTACATATATAACAGTGTGTAGACATTGTTATATATGCATATGAGAACATTTCTGTTATTCTCGCAAGACATTAAACAATCACCCCGATGTGATCAGTAAGATAAGTTTCCACTTCAAGTTGTACACACAGTGGGACTTTTATCAATCTCTGATTATATTGGGTCTGATGTATCCCAGGTAGTGGAGGTGGGTCTAATATGTCGTAGGTAGTGGGGGTGGGTCTAATATGTCCCAGGTAGTGGAGGTGGGTCTCATATGTCCCAGGTAGTGGAGGTGGGTCTAATATGTCCCAGGTAGTGGAGGTGGGTCTCATATGTCCCAGGTAGTGGAGGTGGGTCTAATATGTCGTAGGTAGTGGGGGTGGGTCTAATATGTCCCAGGTAGTGGAGGTGGGTCTCATATGTCCCAGGTAGTGGAGGTGGGTCTAATATGTCCCAGGTAGTGGAGGTGGGTCTCATATGTCCCAGGTAGTGGAGGTGGGTCTAATATGTCGTAGGTAGTGGAGGTGGGTCTAATATGTCCCAGGTAGTGGAGGTGAGTCTAATATGTCCCAGGTAGTGGAGGTGGGTCTCATATGTCCCAGGTAGTGGAGGTGGGTCTAATATGTCGTAGGTAGTGGAGGTGGGTCTAATATGTCCCAGGTAGTGGAGGTGGGTCTATTATGTCGTAGGTAGTGGAGGTGTGTCTAATATGTCCCAGGTAGTGGAGGTGTGTCTAATATGTCCCAGGTAGTGGAGGTGGGTCTAATATGTCCCAGGTAGTGGAGGTGGGTCTCATATGTCCCAGGTAGTGGAGGTGGGTCTAGTATGTCGTAGGTAGTGGAGGTGTGTCTAATATGTCCCAGGTAGTGGAGGTGTGTCTAATATGTCCCAGGTAGTGGAGGTGGGTCTAATATGTCGTAGGTAGTGGAGGTGGGTCTAATGTATCCCAGGTAGTGGAGGTGGGTCTAATGTATCCCAGGTAGTGGAGGTGGGTCTGATGTATCCCAGGTAGTGGAGGTGGGTCTGATGTATCCCAGGTAGTGGAGGTGGGTCTGATGTATCCCAGGTAGTGGAGGTGGGTCTGATGTATCCCAGGTAGTGGAGGTGGGTCTGATGTATCCCAGGTAGTGGAGGTGGGTCTGATGTATCCCAGGTAGTGGAGGTGAGTCTAATATGTCATAGGTAGTGGAGGTGGGTCTAATATGTCGTAGGTAGTGGAGGTGGGTCTAATATGTTTTAGGTAGTGGAGGTGGGTCTATTATGTCGTAGGTAGTGGAGGTGGGTCTATTATGTCGTAGGTAGTGGAGGTGTCTATTATGTTGTAGGTAGTGGAGGTAGGTCTAATATGTCGTAGGTAGTGGAGGTGGGTCTAATATGTCGTAGGTAGTGGAGGTGGGTCTAATATGTCGTAGGTAGTGGAGGTGGGTCTAATATGTCATAGGTAGTGGAGGTGGGTCTAATATGTCGTAGGTAGTGGAGGTGTCTATTATGTCGTAGGAGTGGAGGTGTGTCTAATATGTCGTAGGTAGTGGAGGTGGGTCTATTATGTCGTAGGTAGTGGAGGTGTGTCTAATATGCCGTAGGTAGTGGAGGTGGGTCTAATATGTTGTAGGTAGTGGAGGTGGGTCTAATATGCCATAGGTAGTGGAGGTGGGTCTAATATGTCGTAGGTAGTGGAGGTGTGTCTAATATGTCCCAGGTAGTGGAGGTGGGTCTAATATGTCGTAGGTAGTGGAGGTGGGTCTAATATGTCGTAGGTAGTGGAGGTGGGTCTAATATGTCATAGGTAGTGGAGGTGGGTCTAATATGTTGTAGGTAGTGGAGGTGGGTCTAATATGTCGTAGGTAGTGGAGGTGGGTCTAATATGTCGTAGGTAGCGGAGGTGTGTCTAATATGTCCCAGGTAATGGAGGTGGGTCTAATATGTCGTAGGTAGTGGAGGTGGGTCTAATATGTCCCAGGTAGTGGAGGTGGGTCTAATATGTCGTAGGTAGTGGAGGTGGGTCTAATATGTCGTAGGTAGTGGAGGTGGGTCTAATATGTCATAGGTAGTGGAGGTGGGTCTAATATGTTGTAGGTAGTGGAGGTGGGTCTAATATGTCGTAGGTAGTGGAGGTGGGTCTAATATGTTGTAGGTTGTGGAGGTGGGTCTAATATGTTGTAGGTAGTGGAGGTGTGTCTATTATGTCGTAGGAGTGGAGGTGTGTCTAATATGTCGTAGGTAGTGGAGGTGCGTCTAATATGTCATAGGTAGTGGAGATGTGTCTAATATGTCGTAGGTAGTGGAGGTGCGTCTAATATGTCGTAGGTAGTGGAGGTGCGTCTAATATGTCGTAGGTAGTGGAGGTGGGTCTAATATGTCGTAGGTAGTGGAGGTGGGTCTAGTGTGTCCCAGGTAGTGGACGTGTGTCTAATGTGCCCTAGGTAGTGGATGTGTGTCTAATGTGTCCCAGGTAGTTGAGGTGGGTCTAATGTGTCCCAGGTAGTGGAGGTGGGTCTAATGTGTCCCAGGTAGTGGATGTGTGTCTAGTGTGTCCCAGGTAGTGGAGGTGGGTCTAATGTGTCCCAGGTAGTGGATGTGTGTCTAGTGTGTCCCAGGTAGTGGATGTGTGTCTAGTGTGTCCCAGGTAGTGGAGGTGGGTCTAATGTGTCCCAGGTAGTGGATGTGTGTCTAGTGTGTCCCAGGTAGTGGACGTGTGTCTAATGTGTCCTAGGTAGTGGATGTGTGTCTAATGTGTCCCAGGTAGTGGAGGTGGGTCTAATGTGTCCCAGGTAGTGGAGGTGGGTCTAATATGTCATAGGTAGTGGAAGTGGGTCTAATATGTCGTAGGTAGTGGAGGTGGGTCTAATATGTTGTAGGTAGTGGAGGTGGGTCTATTATGTCGTAGGTAGTGGAGGTGGGTCTAATATGTCGTAAGTAGTGGAGGTGGGTCGGTAGTGGAGGTGGGTCTAATATGTCGTAGGTAGTGGAGGTGGGTCTAATATGTCATAGGTAGTGGAGGTGGGTCTAATATGTCGTAGGTAGTGGAGGTGGGTCTAATATGTCATAGGTAGTGGAGGTGGGTCTAATATGTCGTAGGTAGTGGATGTGTGTCTAATATGTCGTAGGTAGTGGAGGTGTGTCTAATATGTCGTAGGTAGTGGAGATGGGTCTAATATGTCGTAGGTAGTGGAGGTGGGTCTAATATGTCATAGGTAGTGGAGGTGTGTCTAATATGTCGTAGGTAGTGGATGTGTGTCTAATATGTCGTAGGTAGTGGAGGTGTGTCTAATATGTCGTAGGTAGTGGAGATGGGTCTAATATGTCGTAGGTAGTGGAGGTGGGTCTAATATGTCATAGGTAGTGGAGGTGTGTCTAATATGTCGTAGGTAGTGGATGTGTGTCTAATATGTCATAGGTAGTGGAGGTGTGTCTATTATGTCGTAGGTAGTGGAGGTGGGTCTAATATGTCATAGGTAGTGGAGGTGGGTCTAATATGTCATAGGTAGTGGAGGTGTGTCTAATATGTCGTAGGTAGTGGAGGTGGGTCTAATATGTCGTAGGTAGTGGAGGCGGGTCTAATGTGTCGTAGGTAGTGGAGGTGGGTCTAATATGTCGTAGGTAGTGGAGGTGGGTCTAATGTGTCCCAGGTAGTGGAGGTGGGTCTAATGTGTCCCAGGTAGTGGATGTGTGTCTAATGCGTCCCAGGTAATGGAGGTGGGTCTAATGTGTCCCAGGTAATGGAGGTGGGTCTAATGCGTCCCAGGTAATGGAGGTGGGTCTAATGTGTTTGGTGTCTACATTTGTACATGTTTTGTAAATTGCCAATCACTCTTTTAGATCTTGTGTCCAACATATTTTCTGTCCACAATTTTGTAATCTGGGTGTTGAGATCTGTTTATCTTTGTCTATTGACACTAAGGTGTCTAATGTGTTGTGGGTCTTATGTGTATTGTGTCTACTGGAGTTTCTGTCCAGCAGGATGTTTGTTGTATTGACTATATTTGAATGTTGTATTTTCAGCTCGCATGTCTGCGTCTGGGTGGAAGTGTGACCATGTTTTTGGGCTGCTGCATCTCTTAGCCTGCATCCAGACTGAAAAACTCCAACAACACAAATGTGCAAAGTGAGCCTTTTCTAAGGAAAAATATTATTTAAAAAGAAAGTAAATAATATTATTTTAGAAAATCAATAATTTTCAAAATCAAAAATTTTATTCTACTTTATTAATAAGCACTAAGTATTTACCGTATTAACTCGAATATAAGATGACTCATGTATAAGACGACCCCCCAAATTGATGTTATTTTGCTTGAAAAGACCAATTTCCGAATATAAGACGAGTTGGTTTTTCTCGAGACATCGCCACTGCTACCATTCAAGTCTGGCAGCCATTGTAAAAGTAAAATGTAAATACAATGTCTGTGACGTCCTTGACCTTAGCGTCAAAACAAAGCGTTCCCATATTTTTGAAATAACTGATATCAGACATAGCAGATCGATTTTAGTTGCATTTTAAATGATAAATAAACGTATTTACCCAATATTATCACAAATCGCGATTTGCAGGTTGAGAACAAAACAAAACCATCCATCCATTTAACATGCATACGCAACACAAGATCGCAATATTAAAAAGCGGGAGTGATTGGGAGAAGCTCTTATATTTGGCGGGAAAATGATCAGAGTGCCATCACAGTGTATTAACTCGCATTGAAATATTAAAATATTGCGCAATGATGGAGCCTTGAAATTATGCATGTACGTAGTGTCAGGGATCGAGTCAATTATTCTTGCCGTAAATCCTCGTCCACAGGTTGCCCTCATGTATGAGACGACCCCCCCCCCAAACATTATCTGAATGTTTGTGTATGAAAGCCTCGTCTTATGTTCGAGTAAATACAGTAATACTTATGGTGATGTTGTGGTTATTTCTAACATGTAAGTTACTATGATTCATTTTGAAGGTACCGCCATGAGCTGCTAGTTCTCTCATCGTATGTTGGTGCCCTGGTTGCCATTAGAAGAAAATACTGCTCAATAGTAGAGCCACTGTTTGTTCATACCAAGTAAGCGTCATTTTGTGCAGAAAGTTTTCTTGTGATTCAGAATTCATTGGGTACTTTTTAAAGGTTTTATTTCATCAAATATAGGTGTGTGTTTTTTTGTTGTTGTTGGGGGTGGCGATGAAAATGCCCATAGAACAAGATTCGGAACCTTCTTTATTGTATTTTTTACTCCTGATATCTTGAGAATTACATTTTACAAGTTCAATGGACAGCTGTGAACTCAATGGGTCAGGGGCTGTGAGCCTCGTGATTTGTCTTGGATGAACCTTCTGCAAGATTCCTTGTGTATAAGAGTAGAACTGATCACATACTTGTGAAATCCAAAATAAGCCAGCACAGTCATGTCTGAATATATTATTCTGATTATTTTATATAATGATTGTAGTCAGTTCTTGGCAAGGTCAAGATCACAGGCCTTGTATACCCGGATCATTTTATCAACATGATATTGCGATATCCCAAACTACACAGCATAAATGCATGGGTGCTGGTCCTCCGTCTACAGACGGATTTCCGTCAAAATTTAAAATCCGTGAACGGAAAATCCGTCAAATCGATTCCTCCGTCAAAAAAATAATTCTCACCAGCACCCATGTAAATGAATGAATCAACATCACCAGACGTGTGGTATGTTTGATAGAGTACCCAGTCAAACTCAGCACTTTGTTGTTGAGAAGATCTCCCATTGGTCAACATTATAAAATTGTTCTTTGACTTGACAACACTGTTGAGCATGAAAAGCATGAGTGGCAGAACATTCACCTTGAGACCCCGGTATTCCCAGTTTGAATCTCATTCACTTATCATCAAGCATTATGAACAGACATTGTCGGGTATATGCTCTTCACAAAAACCTTTAAAGGGATTAAGCACCGATTTTGAAAAAAATGTTTAAAATTCACATATTGGTCATAAATGTATTTGTCTTTCATGTCTATAAACTTTTCGAAAAATGCATCCTCATCATTGTCTGTAAAACCTTTTTGAACATGAACCTAATATATAGGCCCCTAATGAAAGCACACTCCTTTCTTGGCGTCATTTTTATGTGGAGTGTCATCATAGAGGCACTGAAAGGTAAAAAGAGCATGGCAATATGCTTATGACGTCATGAAATGTATTGTCTTTTGAACAGTACCAAAATGACGTCAAACAGTGCTACCCTACTTTGAGCCTCAATTGAGGTCAAATAAAGTTCACACTACCCGTGTTTACCCGTCACGTGCAGCTATGGGCTGAGAAAATCTTATACAGACTGTGCAACTTCTATGTCTTGTAGCAACTTTTCTTGTTGCTCGATGTCAGACTTTAATACGTCATTGTGTTCATATGTATATATACTGTTGCAAAACCAAGAAAACAGGATTGGTGCTTAATACCTTTAATCATTATCACAGTAAAATTGATCCCAATATAAACTTCATCAAATGTACTACAGATGTCAGTCAAACATGGAATTTATTTTTTAGCAAAAACAACAAAATTATCTTGTTACATATATGCTTTGTGTTTGACAGGAAGTTGATGGCACGGGAGAATGCAGATCTTCCAATCAGCATCAGCCTCATAGATTCTGAGCTCAGTGCCTGGAAAGCCAGTGACGATGGCTCAGTACCAAAGTATGTAGATAATTTAAATGTGGTGAATAATTTCCATTTTTAATGTGCAGTAGTTCTTATAACAATGTCATATTTTGTTTTGGTTTTTAAAACTAGAAACGAAAGCAAACAATTTATGTTTCATTGAATTTGCATGTGTAGACAGAGTTATCTGATATCAGCTAAAGAGGCATCAGATATCAGTTAAAATAAGAATGACGCAAATATAACTCATGTTATTTATGGATGGAAGGAATGAGGAGAGAAATTGAAGTTCATATATTTATTTTAGAGGGCTTAAATTCCCTCCAATCTATTTACTACATAACTTTTATCTGAAAATTAAAACAAAGATCCAACTATTTCCGAGAGAGTGGGTCCTAATTACTTTTGTATTTTTCAGTTCCAATTATTCCATGAAAAAGGAGATGACACGTGAGCAGCTTCCGATCTACGAGGCCCTGATAGCCAAGGCTGGACCTGAGAGCAGCCCAGTGGGTGTGGGACCAGTCATCGTCACTGGTGCCAACTTCCCCAGCCACTCTGACGTTCACTTCTGCTGTCTCACTGGGCAAAGGATTCAGGTAGCAGTCTTCATCATACCATTAGAATTCAGAATTCACATTTAATCTATTTGACCAGATAAAGTACACTTACTGGGATAGATCAAATTGGGGTGCTATTTTTCATTATATTTATTCAAGATGAATAATAATGTTATCTTATTGTTCCGTTTTTTGGAAACTAGATAATCATACATGGACATACTTTGAATATAGTAATAGTTTGGGGAAGACAAAATACAAAGAAGAAAAGAACTCAGTCCCAAAGGTTTATCAGTTATTTCATGGGAAATTTGATCTGTAGCTTTGCTTATGTTATTCCTCATCATTCCCATAATAATGCTTCTCTCTAGTTGTAAGATGGTGGGTCATGATCTTCAAAGATAGTGCTTACCAATCTCACCAGATAACAAAACTCTTGAATTAATCACCCATTTAATAGACACTTCTATATTTTAAGCTACTTATTGAAATGAACACTTTGTGTTTGCAGGGTCATGCATTCTTCCTGGAAGATGGACGATCTGCAATAGCGCTCAGTGACGCCATCATGTGGGCAAAAGTAAATCCATTCTCCCCAACAGGGTCTGGCATCAGGCTCAATCCTTTCTGAGGCTATTAACATCAACACTGAACCAGGGAGAAAAAAATCAGATCAACTGATCAATATAATGAGATTCTGAAATACCAAATGAATCTCTACTCTGTAATTTGAAGTGTACAAGTCCAAACAAATGCGATAGACAAGTTTTAATGTTCAAGTTCTTCAAGTTCAAGTTTCCAGAAGGAAAAGCTTCTGCACAGACGCACAATATTTAAGTTGGGCAGTCAAAATAATGATTCTTGAATTATCATGATCCTTGAATCATCAGGATTCTTGAAATTCCATTGAACAACATGGCATCTGCAGGATTTGTTGTCCAAAATATTGAAAAAATTGGTATTGAATACAATAAAATGACTGAATTTATTTATTTTTATTGAGTCATAGTGCCAGTAGCTTTGTTAGCTATTCTGGATAAAACTCACACTGGAAACTGATCAATATCATATTGTTTACATTTTTATTCTCAGCAGTAGTCAAAGTTTGCCGGTTTTTCACTGCTCGAAGAATGTATGTAGCATACAGAATAGGAAGGCATATTAACTCTTGCATGTTTAGCAGGCATCATGACACGCTGAAAATGATATTACTGGTGATATATCACGGGTGATATATTATGTGATACAGAGAAACAAGTAAAGCTGAGATGTGAAAATATTATACATGATATCTAGTAAAGCCAACGTTTTGTTTGTTACAGGAAGGTGATTTGGCAATACACAAATAATAAAACACCATTCTTTGTTCCATGTTATAGTGTTAAAAGATCTTTTTATGTACATGTATATAACGTTTATCATGTCATCAAGTTTTTATCATAAGGCTACAGAAGATGCCACATGGTATTAATCTGTAGTCATCATTATCTTATCTACTACGCCACCTTGTGGGTATTCAGAGATTAGCTGCACCTTAACTCACCTAGTTTTATATTTATGTATCACATATTGGTCTCATTATAACATTTATTCATGAAGTGAGGGTGGTACACTTCAGTAACATATCAACAATTTTATGATATTTGTTGAAAGGCATGCCAGTGGCCAATAGCTGAGGAGAAACCTCGAAAGCTCAAATATTATTTGGCTAACAAATTTATGAGTTTTAAAATGTCGAAAAAGTTTGTTTCATCAAACTTAATCACCGGAGAGAAATTAATTTTCATATCTTAGCTTTTCACTTGCAATTTTCCATGAGATTGTTACTTGTTCATGATGGAAATGGCATCAGCTTGTGATAAATGTGTTAATGATAATGTTGCCAAGCAACAAGTTAAGGTGACTGATGCCCTGTTTCCTGTTTATGGCTGGGTTCATAGTGAATGTGATATATTAGAATATACTTATCTTAATTGTGTAGTAGTTCTATGTTAGCCTTTGCAGTTGGCTGTCCATACTTTTGTGTCTTTGCGACGCTATAATTTACTGGGCCTAATTTTTTATTACAACCATAATCAGAATCAGGATGAACATAGTCTTTGTTTTGGCCTATTTCCAATCAGTCATAAGAATCAGAATCATATTCAGGAATTATTTATTGTTATATTTTGCAAATGTTGGGCATAATAATAATAATGATAATAATAATAATAATAATAATAATAATAATAATAGTAATAATAATAAAAATAATGTAAGGGCATAATAATAATAATAAATCAGTTTGTAAACCTCACATAGTTAATACACCGAGTATAATGGCATATCTCATGGATGATGTAATTGTGATGATTCACTTTTGGGTAATTTTTTACGGGAAATGTGTTCTTTATATATTGCATGAAGCTGTGTACATGCCAGTGTACCTTGTAATTAAAACTTCCTGTTATGATGAACACGTAACACAAAGTTGTCACAGAAAATTATGAGATGTACAGACTTGTTGTCTTGATGTCTGTTGTGCTGTTTGTCATTTTTTGATAAGTTAAATGAGAATAATAATTGTGGTTTAGCCTTATAAATCACTAGTTGTATGCACTTAAGGTGCACACATGTGTGTAATGATGTTATTGGTACGTGTGCTTTACACCAATCATTAGAGTACATTATCCTATTAATTTATTGAATGATAACACCATGACAGCCATGACAAAACATGGCCCTTGCATCCAGGAGATATTTTTATTTTTATGAAGTTATATGTTATTGTTATATGACGTGAAGAATACGAGGGAGGGGTCACATTATGCAGATTAGCTCAAAGGATATACCAGTTACAAAATGTGCTTTACTTGATTTTCAATTCAAATAAAACTTTTGGTAACAAATTATACAGGCTATGAATAGCTCTATCAGTTTGTATCAGGTTAGAAGATGGTCAGTTTCTGTGTGAGTAAAAAACAAGACAAAGGTTTCCAAGATTGGAGACTTGTTTGTCTTGAGTGACTGACCACACATCTCACCACGTATCATGATAGAGAGAACTTGGAATAAAGCAGAATACTGCTGTTATATACTTGTTATACCAAAGAAAGTTGGTAAACTGGCAGAAGTCATCTTGATTGCTCAAGTTAACCTTAAATAAAATAAGGTGTGCACTCAGCATAAGGATATGGCAAATTTCAGCTGACATACCAGTAGGTGATCCAGTTTGAAATTAGTGTACTCTATTAGCACTGTAGTTATCTTCACATTGTTAACTTGTGTAAATGTTTGTTGGTTATTGTAGAAAATGTAGTTTCTAGTCAGATAAATCCAAAAATATCCTTTCCGTCCAGTGAAGCAATCTTCAAGAGTTGTTCATACCAGATTGAGGAACAGTTTAATGGTATCTTTTTGGTTTTATTTCTCACTAGGAGTTGTCTTTTCACTCAGATGGGAACACATTCTACAATATTAAAGTTGTTGTTTTGAAGGGGTAGATATGTGTGGTAGTAAAAATACTTGATATTATTTCTGCGTTGTGATAATCATGCTTATTCACCTACACCATTTTGCAATAAAGTTCATGTTAATGACATATCTTCCAGTGTACTTGTACACAAGCAATATGTTGGGCCTATCTCGAAGTGGGAGGTGGCATTGGCTAAATGAATTGAAATAATATATTGAAATCAAAATAAATGTTTTACCTTTCAAAAACAAAAAAGTCAAATGTGTTTTGTGTTTACTTTCTGTAATGTGAGCTCGACTATTTTTGCGATTCATGCACATTGGAAATATTTTTGGAAATATTTTAGAAATTCCTAAGCTGCAGTAGGATTATTAATTTAGTTACAGGCAATGCCTGTGTTCAATTAACCCACATTGAATGAAGGATCTTTTAAAGTCAGGAATGAGGAATCGGTTGTGGTTTGACATATCACATGTTCATCATGGGATGTTTCTGATCCTGTTCAACCATACTGAATGGCCCGTCATTAAATTTGTGACTAAAAAACTTTTTTTTGCTGCCACCTTTGGATGTCGACCAATAGCCTTAAAACTATTAAAAATGTTGTTTTTAAGTAATGTTTGTAAACATTTCCTTGAAATGCCTGGAAATTGCTTCATAAATAAATGATTATTTTCGGTATTTACTGAGCTTTCCAGGTTGGGAATAGTCAATGGGGTAATCATGGTGCACCCAATATTTGCGCTGACTCCATCACACCACATTTCTTTATTCCAGAAGTCTGGGAATATTGAGATTAGTAGAACAAGGCACCGAATGTAAATTACAACATCTTTAATTTGAAGATCTCAATCCAGTAGTTTCAAAGTTGACAGACAGACAGAATGAAAGAGAATGCCCCCCCCCCCTCCCCCACATAGCTAAAAAATAACTTTAATTTGAACCATAAGAAAGTATATACAGGTCAGTGGTTGACATGCAGTTCTTAATGGGGTTTGAGAAAAAATCAAAATAACTTGTTGTAATATTTTATTTACATTTTAAGATTAATATCACATTGACTTTTGATCACTTAGAAAAAAATACATTTTATCACAGAAAATAAATTGTTCATGCCTGCACAGCAATATTTTGGGAGTTTCATTGCTCCATAACTGTCCAGTATTGATGCCCATAAACATTAACTGATTCTGTATCACAGTGTACACATGAATTCTCTACTTCAGTAACAGTATTGTTAATATGTAACAGTATTGGCTGTATGTCTTTTAATTATATGGATAAATTATTAATGATTTATATTGATAATGATTTTGGAAAGATTTAGATATCACACTGAAATTCTTTTTTTCCGTTGAAGATGACAAGGATTAAAATGATCAAAATTTCTTTAACTTGTTTATCAAAACAGACAAAATTTATTTTGTTCTTAGATGAGTCAATTTTTAAGGTATCGTACCAGCAATTTTGTATGTAAAAAAAATCTACTCAAATAAAAAATATCTTTCAAATTATCATAAAAATTGATGTTCCACCACTGGTATCATGATACCATGATTTGATATTCACATGTAAATTCTATTAATACACAACAATATAAATATTATTTGATTATCACTAGATCAAAAAGATGTGGAATGTCTATGTGTGTTGCATATTTCAGTATCCAGATATACACTGTGAATGATGTGTTCTATCCAGCTGTTTGACAGACACTTCTTTGAACTGAACAGTGGGTTCCCTGCCCAGGCCAGGATTTACATTTTCTGAAAATATATAAATATTAGCATGAGTAGCCATTTGATTTAATATATATATATATATTTAGAAAAATATCATTTAGAAAAAATGTTATAGTTCCAAAATAAGTTTACTTAATATATTGAAATTTTTCAGTATTTATATAAACTTCACAAAAGTCAGCAACAAAATGAATATGTGTTGAATGAGGAAAGTGTCTTGAGAACGATTATTTTCTGTCAACATGATTACAGAAAATGGAAGGAGTTGTCTATCAAAATATTTGGTTAAATTAGCAATTGAGGTAAAAAGTATTCAAGGGAAATGGTCAAATTTTCTATCAAGTTATTGGCATGGCAAATGAATGATTTTTTTTATCAAAATGTCAAATGTTCTACCACAGGAAATAATCAAGTTGTTTATCAAAGGAAACAGGATGTTTATCAAGGAAAATGGTCAAATTGTTTATCAAAGGAAATGGTCATGTTGTTTATCAAAGGAAACAGGATGTTTATCAAAGAAAATGGTCAAATTGTTTATCAAAGGAAATGGTCATGTTGTTTATCAAAGGAAATGGTCAGGAACAGGCCAAATTGTATATCGTGAGTCCATTTACTTTCTACAGAAAGGTCTATAGGTATGTTATAAGCAGCTGGTCCTACCTGCTCCCTGCTGATCAGCTGTGCGGACACGAGAGCGACTCTTGGCACTCGTACTGAGGCTGGTGTCTATGGTTGTGGTGCGGGAAGGCGGTGGAGGGGCTTGTCGCACAGCTTTCTCACCAATGGTAGCCTTCTTGTCAAAACGATCTGGAACCTCATGTCTCTCCTGCCGCCTGTGCTCTATGTGACTGTTAATGATTGACTGAGCCTGTAATTAATGGTGAATGATAAATGATTATTGGTAAAACAAACATACAACCAGAAATCACTTTTTACTCATTCCATTATTTGACCGATGATAGAGGCGGGGAAGTCATTATTAATAAATAATGAATATAATCTTGCATAGCAAATATGATACCAAAGTGAATATTCTAGACCTTTTCAATATTTGAATTGTATATTTTGACATTTAATTTAAAGAGTATTAACCTTCTGTTGACCAAGGATAATGTTTTGATCAGCCATGAGTTCTGTGATGCGGAGGTTGTTTTTGATGGCCTGGGAAGCTGTTGACCGTGCATGCAGTGGAAGTTTGACCTGGTAAGCTCTGTCTGTGAATTCTGCAGGGGTTTCGCCAGGTAACTTACGCACACTATAATAAAATCAAAAGACAATATTTACAATAATTCAACCTATCATATTTTTATATTAATTTCCCTCAAAACACAAAGATGACATGGAAACAAGAAGCAGCATTATTACTTACTATCTATTTGTGAGGATTTCATATATCCGTTCCACCAATAGGTTTGCTGATCCTTCCTTGCAGTGAATTGTTCCTTCTATAAACTCCTCAGCAATATCAAGCTTGTGCCTCTTGATAAACTATAACATAACAAAAATAATTTCTTTTTTTCAGAATGGGCATTTCATAACTATTTTTTTTGTTGGTTCAACAAATATCAATTCAATAATAAATATAACACAATATATTAAAAAAACAGAAAGAAATGTGTTCTAATTAATTAAAATGGTTGTATATGACACATTGATATCATTTAAATTTTAATTGCTTTAGTCATATTCAGCACCCTATTGTGACAGTATCTCTATCCTCTATATGTATATGACGTCATTAGAGTATTTTCAATTATTTGGTATTTCTGAAGTAAGATTGATACTTACATTTTTTAGTAGTGACCAGTTCCTCAGCTTCGAGTCAAGTGATGTGCCATTGTTGTACATGTGCATCTGTATCTCCTGTGGGAAGTACCAGGAAAAAATCTCAGCAACCAGATACCCATTTGTCATGTCCCTAAAATGCATGATACCACATATTAGTCAAATAGCAATCTTTACTCAGTACATACTGGTTTACACACTGGTATACACATCAGTGACACTTGACATTACTTTATCTTATAAAGTGGTGTGTATGTTCAATGTTTCTCACAAGATTTACAAGTCAGAGTCACGTCTTTGCGCATACGATCATAGACTTCGCGCAGTGACCTCTCTTCTATGCCAAAAGATGAAAATTAATATAATGTACATTAGACTTACATATTTGAATAGAAGAGCCCAAAATCTCAATTTTGAGCTGTCAATGATGTAAATCGGCCAAGAACTGACAGTGTCAATTTGTTTGTTTTTGTGACAAACTGCTACTTTGGCACGTGCGTTTTGTGACGCAAGAGAGGTCACTTGGTGCAATTTTCACAACAATTCTTTTTTACCATTCATATAAACATTTCTATGTCCAAAATTCCATTGTTCCATTTGTTTTTTGTATACAAGACAATTTCATAATTATCAGCCAAACCTATGGTTTCGCGAATCCTATGGTCATTATCTATATTTAAATCTATAAATTTTTACAATCAATTTTTTCCTCTTTGCAATTCTATTAATTTTGCCGATGCCTAGGTGCTAAATTGCGGGAGACTTACATGTATGTTTATGTGGGTAAAATGCTCGGGATCTACATTTGCCTTGTCAACAGCTATAACGTGTTGAGGATACCTTAGCATTAAATATATCTCTGCACTGCAGGATGCCTAACGGTTATGTCGGGTAAACTTATAGTCTATATAGATGTAGAAAATAACATCCAGTAGTTTGCCACACAGTATAACCGTTATAAAGCCTAAAGTTAAAGTTTGTATCAACAAATTATAATCTACATTGTACTTGGCACTGCTATCAGTACTCGTAGGTCTATCAGTTTCAGTCAACGCAGTACGGCCCTCCTGACTAACGGATGCCAATTTTTATTTTTTTGCAATGACAACTTGGCTCAGCTGAGAATGTACTCACCACTTTGGTGTTTTTATCTGCCATGTTAGATCCAAACTCTGCAGCCACTTCAAAACTTCGCGTGGTAATCCTGACATTTTTGTTGTATTTCCAAGCACAATTTCAGTTCCACAGCGATTTGTTTACTAGTGACGGAAGACGATATATATGCTTAACATGATTGGTCAAAATTCTTCGCTGCTGAACTGGTCCATGGTTGCAGGAACTTCCGGTTTAAAGAGGGTCCTCGGGATTTGTGGATTTGGAAAACGTAAAGTATGTTAATATGTCAAATATTTCAGTACTAATTTGTTTCTAAAGTAATAATTCTGTAAAATATATGGTGTCACTTCTTTTCTGTGGAACAAAGAGGGAAAGTGTTATATTTTAAAGGTTGTATTTGGAAATTTCCCAATTATCGCCAAATGATTACGAGTGAACACGAATGCTGTGAATGATGCCAATTCAAGCCAAGGTGTGCTCATCATCATCATGTACATCAGGTGCACATTATATGGTATCTGGTGTGTCACACATTTTGTTGTCTATTTATTTTTTTTGGCCATGAAGGATGAATCACTGTCAAGTCCACTGGTCCAATTGAGTTGATTCAGTTCAGATATAGTTCAAATTTAGCATAGAATTCAGTAACCCCAAACAGACGGGAAGAACGGCAATGTCCATCACCGGTAACAGATGGGAGGGACATTGACGTCCCATTGTTCCAGCTCAATGACGTCATTTTGTAACATTCCCTTGGGCTGCAACTTTGTTACAATGTACTCTTGATAATGATGTCAGACAGCTTGGATCAGGAACTTTTGACCCCAGTGCTTCGTTGAGCATATTGAATAAACATGGTTGCAAATTTTATTAATAAATATGTAAATACACTAGTCCAGAAAAAAATTGGTTAGTTCTGTCAATTAACAAAATTTGGATATCCTAGGTTTGAAATACAGCCAGGGTTATCTGTGAAGAGACCATTTTGTTCTTGAGTTAGATTATGGGAACAGTTGGGCCTGGCAAAATGGTTACAAGAGGTTCCCTTGGCTAAAATCACCTGTAATTCCTATAAGAACACATCCCAGACCTACTGATGGTCAGATTAGCTGAACAGAGGTCATTTCACAATGTATGAAAGGCAGGAATAATTATGCACTTATACTGGTCAGGCTTTTTTGCACCAAAACAGCAAAAAAAAATAAAAAATAAAGGGCCCAGTCTATACCATACATGGGCCTTTGGTTCATGATTTCAGTGTATGGTTGCTATTCGGAGTTGATTTGGGGCATTTACCCAAATGATATGAATAATTCAATTTCAAAATCTTGTACCTTGACATTAAGATACAACATTTTTTTGTCAGTTGATTGTCATATTGGATCTTTCTCTTCAGTTTATTGCATGTCCATTCAAGATATTTATAGTATTTAAGTGCCTGGACCAAAATACCATTGTGACATGTCACAGCTGTGGCTTACAACTTCAACCAAGTTTAGCCTTCATCTACATCTATATGTTTACTTGACAAAGCTATTTGGCATCCCACAAACACACATTAATAGACTACTGGTAATTGCCAATCTCCATGTTATTTTTTTCCACATTGAAAAGTACATCCTGGAATTTCTCAACTTTTTGATTGAGATTTGTAAAACCTTTCTGAAATTAACCATTAGGGTGGAAGTTTTTAAAATCATTGCTCCCAACCCTGATTTTAATGCTTATGGGTATGAAAACCACTTCTTTTTTTTCGCAATTTTTCGACAAATTTTACTTTGTGCATGGGGGTCGTGGAGGTCAAAGTCCAAATATGCCATATGAAAAAGCCCTAGAAAGTTGTATGATAGCTTAAATGGGAGGTATTGGTGAGTAGAACCAACTTTGTAAAAGAACATGTGACTTTATATATGACCTGAACCAAGGGTCATAACAGCTATAAGCCATTTGACCTATTGTTTTCAATAGATTTGGTTTGGCAAGTGAAATCTTCTGAAATAATTTGTTTAAAGAGTGATGATCGATGGCAGATGTGAAATCCTCTGGGATGGAAGAATCTGCAATCAGTGTCCTGAAGAGGGCAGTAGAGTTGGACAATGAGAGACGTTTCACTGAATCCATGGTATGCTACCAAGAAGGCATACAGCTGCTCCTCAGTGTTATGAAAGGTACACCCTTCTCCTTCACCCAGTAGATTTTTTCAAATAAGCAAACCAATACTAGACTAAATCCAAGAAAATTATGTGCATTTTGTTCTTCCTTTTGCTATTTGACAGTTTGGCCTGTCATTTTTTATCAGACTATTGGAAATATGCAAAATATTTGGATATAAAATTTGAAATGAAACAAGATTTCAAGTTAAAAATAAAAAAAATGAGATTTATAAGTAACAGGCGAATAATAAGAAAACAAAAACGGAAGGAAATTCATTGTTTTTGTTTCAGTTTTTAATTAAAACAATCCATATTTTAAAAAAGAGCAAATAAACTTCTATTTATACTGTTTCATTTTTTAAACAGATAGTTACTTTGTGTATTGGTCCTTTTATTTTCAAGTTACAACAGAAGAGGGCAAAAAACAGAGATTTCGTCAAAGAGTTCAAGAATACATGGGGAGAGCAGAAAAACTGAAAGCTTTTATTGAAAAAGATAAAGAACGTGAGTAAAAGTATCATAAAAATGATAAGCATTTCAAAATAGAAAGTGGAGATGCACCTTTAACTTAGAGAATGTAAAATTATTCCACAACAAATTTAATTTGATATTTTCATATTGATTTAGGAAATTAAAAAAAATCAGGCGCATGATGTTTATTTAATTTAAACCTTGTAAAATTAGTGAATTGAAATTTTAATTTAGTTTTATGAGCAATAAGAGCAGATTTTATCTCCACAGTTGGTGCTTATCATGAACAACTTCAGATAGAGAACAACTCCACTGGACACAGCTATCAGAAAGTGTTTGGAAGATTTTTAGATGAAATCCTGACTGTTGTTGAAGTAGAAGACCCTTACATTAGAAATGTTCATCAAGTTAGTATTTTTACATATTCATGTACATCACTTGGATCTACACATCCAAACATCCTTTCACATAATCGCCTTGCATGACCTTAACGACCTCATGGATATCTGTCCCCACTCTTGTCTGTTGATGAGTTCAGACAATGCTGATGAATTGAGGGGAGATAGACATTAATGCAGTCCCATACACAACTAAATAATCCTTATGTCCATTTAAATGATAGATTATTTTATCTTAAATTCTAAGGATATATCATAACAACGTATGGCTTGTGCTTGCAGATATATAATTTTCTCAGATTTTGTGAAATGCTAATACTGTCTCCATCACCTGTCAGGAAGATTGTATTAACAACAGGTCTAGAAGATGTAAGTTGACTTTAATATACCTCATCTACTATGCTTTATGTCCCAGTTGGCTGAATTTAATTTAAAACTGTCATTGTTTGTTATTATAGAAATGCTGTAATTAGCCAAACTAATGTTTTGGATAAAAAAAATGGGGAAACTTTTTTTTTTTAAGTTGGTCATATTAAATCAATAATCCATGTTAGCTTTCATGTAACTAACAGTAGGTACAATATTTTAATCAACTCCAGAAAATTGAAGATTCTGTTAAGGCTGCTATGGATTGCCTAGTATCATTATTGTTATATTCCTAGTGAAACCTATTTTTTTTAAATTCCACAAAACCATATTTAAAATTTAACTTTAGTGATAACACATCCATTTTTTTTTCAAAAATCATTATAGACTTAAAAAAAGTCATGCTTTCTCATATGAAAATATCCTATTCATAAATGTACATTAGCAATAGTGGTTGTCACATTCTTTCAGAATGAATCTGCACAGTCCACTCAGAAGTCAAGAATATCAGAAATCTACAATAGTTTGAAATCTCACAGCATAGACCTAGAAGTGCACTATTCACAAACATTACATGACAGGGAGATAAGGTAAGTAAACACATGACTGATCAGTATTGAGGTACTGGAAGGTAACTTCTAATTTCTCTAAGTAATCATCCTGTCTGTCCTGTATCTGTTATGTTTGTTACTTCTATTCCTTTTTTGTTTGTTTGTCCCCTCCATTTGAACTGTGTTATAAATATAAGGCAATGGGTTTTTATTTATAATATAAGACATATGAGCATCCATGGGATTTTGAGGTATAATGGGCAAGAAAATAAGTGATTTCAGGCGACATGTATTTGAGCAATGTGAAGTTTAGATGAAGTGGAGTTCTTAAATGATTTACTTCAACATTTTACAAAACCTTTTTGTGACCAATCTGAATTATTTAAAGATTTATTTTGACAAAACATAAGAATGTCATAAAGTAAGATAAATCTGATGTCTTCACATGGCATGAATTTATCCCCAGTTTGTTTTTTTTTCCTGTGCAGTGCTGCCACCACATACAAAAAGATTCTGCACAAGGAAGATCCCCATCAGGGGTAAATTTAATTCATGAAGAGACATCAAGTCAATATTTTTTGGAACATTCCAAATTGCAGTCTCATACATGCATATTAATCTGGCTGAGTGCAAGTGCACAAAAAGTATTGAGCATTATTCCTATAATGTGGAGTGTTCAAAGGCTATCTACATACGAACATCATGACATATTGAAGTTTAACACAGAGTAAAAGGATAAGTTGCGATAAGACACAGAAGTTGCACTATTAGTAGAGATCAATCTCAGCCATCAGCTGCATGTGACAGGATAACACAGGTAGCGTGAACTCTATAACCCAGATGAGGCTCGAAGTGGCTTAGCACTGTTTGACATCATTTTATTGCCATTTAAAGAACAATTCTTTGATGATGCCGTAAGCATAATGCCATACTTGTTTGGTGCTATTTTACCTTGCAGTGCCTCTGTGATAAAACTATGCCAACAAATGGTGCCCACATTTCCATATTTATTATTTTTTAAAGTCAATGTCAGTAAAAAAAATTGAGAAAATAATTATCATTTATATTATGGGACAGAATAATCATTAACATGCCATAACAAATTGTACCTTGAATATATTATCTTTTCTCTGTTTACTAATTTGTAATAAGGATTTTTTTATATCAGATATTTATTTTTTCTTTGGTGTATCTTTACCTAAGATCATACATTTTCAAAATCAGTTAATAGCTATATCTGACTCTCTAAGGCCAAAACTTCACCTTTTTTTTAGTTTGAAGGCCATATTACTGATTTTTTCCTCAATTATATTTCAGGTTCAACAATGGATGGGTGATAAAAATTGGAAGAGGACTGGATTATTTCAAACCAACACCAAGTAAATTTTCAGTAGGATTTTGTGATCACAATTTAAGACAATGTCATGAGACCACCGTTGATATATTCCACAAAAAATACACAAAAACAGCCGTAGACTCCTGATGAGAGGCAGCCAATCCAGAGATTTTGTAACATTAGCTTTGTTCTTGAATTTCACTGTGAATTAGAATCAATGAATGAATGAACAATGAATGAATGACTTTTAAAACAGCAAAGTCCAGCTATACTAGCCTTCCATCTTCCATTCTTAGATGTTATATTGACTTACCATGTAGCATTGGACAACAATAAATGTGGGAACTCATGAAAAAAGTCAGACATAGAGGTGAATAAGTCAAATGTAGAGACCATAAATCCCTTTTGATGATATATGAATGTAATATCTTGATTACCATGATTTTAAGATGTTATATGTTTTATGTATATTGTACAGTATATTGTATATTGATCCAGAAAAGTCATTTTTTCTTTGAAAATGGCTCAAATATGAGTGGATGACACAAGCTTGGCTATAAAATGTCGGAGACAAGGGTAACTAAGGTCTGGTTTTTAGTTGCCAGTTATGTCAAAGCCAATCACGAGGGAAACAAATTGCCAGGCTAAATGGGAAATGAATAATTGACCAGCCAACTTTTCAATTTACCAAGGATGGGAATAAAATATTTTTAGGCTATATCAGGTTGTGTCTGTAGAAATTCACACTCCATAATTTACTGAGTAATAACCCTCAATAATTGCATTTTGTGATTTACTTTTCATTTTCACTATTAAATATGTCATTGAAAATTAAAATCTAATGTTGGAAATTGTTAGAAGATTGGAATGTTAATATATAAAGTAAGAATTCAGATCAAATGTACAGTTTGAATTTTTCCTGGAGTGACATCCAAGCCAAAGCATCATCTAATTAAACAATGAATTATTAGGGACTGTGATAATTGGGATCAGAAATCTTGGAATATATTCCAGATTTATAAGTTTAAAGGGAAAATTAATCCCTAGGACACCACTTTTAGTGTCGATTTTGTGTAATACTTTGTCTGTAATATAATTGTGTACCGCATGTTTGAACTCCTCCAAAATTGTCAATTGTCAACATCTTATAATAGTTCTTTTTATGGCATTTAATGACATTTATATTTGAAAGGTGCTTGTTTCTGTGAATTTTTATGAGAACATTTTCAAGATGTTTCTTTACGAAATATTAGGTTTGAAAAGATAAATGTTGTGTGATTTCACTTGAAAATGAGAGTTGCTAAGGAGGTGGCCATTTTGAATAACATGACAAATATCAGCTAGTGAGATTCAAGGTAATATGTAAAGTGCACTTTGAAATTGGCCATCTATTTTGGAAAAAGATTTAAATGATCATTTTCAGACATTTTTTAGAAAATTTTCACATACATTACAAAAAGCAATGTTCCATTGGCCTATGTTTATGGTAAAAATTATTTTTATAGACTTACCTGGACATTTTATAGTAGAAGCATTCGACTAAAATATATTAGAAATATTTTAAGTTGATAATTTTTTAATGCCCATAACCCATATAACTCATGTGTTGATGCAATGTGACATTAACATCATTGCTATAAAAGAAGATGAAATAGGTATATTAGACTTGAGCTGTTCGGGTGCCCTCTCTTCTGGAGCTGGGTCTCCTGGAAAGTTCTGACACCAGGTTTGACATTTTTACTTAAATCATTCATGAAATGAGGTTTTCAAGCACACTTTTCTTGAATATTATAAATGTTAATGTCCCAAACTTTGTGATCAATTGTTATTAATCATCAAATTTCTCATACATCAATTTCTGTGCCATTTGAAATTAGATAAGTCTGCTAAAATCCAAATCGTCCATGGGACATTTTGTCAACAAACTTTGTTTGCTGACTAGTGATCTAGTGCAAACACCTGCCCAGTAAAGCTTTGCTAACTACGGGGTACCATATTTACTTGAATATAGAATGACTGTGTGTATAAGACGACCCCCCAAATTGATGTTGCTTGAAAAGGCAAATTATAGGATGAGTCGGTTCTTCCTAAAAAAGTTGGGAAATCTCGAGACATCGGCACTGCTACCATTCAAGTTTGGCGGCCATTTTAAAAATAAAGCGTAAATACGTACTGTCCGGGATCCATCATTGCACAATATATTAATATTTCAATGCGAGTTAATACACTATGGTGGTGCTCCGATCGTTTTCGCACCAAAAATAAGAGTTTCTCCCTGTTACTTCTGCTTTAAATGGAAGCGGACTACTGTTGACACATGGTAGAATCTTTCTTTGTGTATTATAAACCAAAGATATTAATTATATCGCCATTGGGGGAGTTTGTATCTGGACAGTATGAGCAAAGTTTATTAAGCCCGTTGGTGCCATAAATCACAGTCCACAGGTTGCCCTCATGTAAAAGACGACCCCCCAAACATTGACAAAATTTCTCGTCCTATATTTCTCATCCTATATTCGAGTAAATATGGTACCTTCAGGTTGGGACCATGGACTAATTTGGCTTACAGAGTCCTGGTTGTCCATTATTTTCTGTCCATTGGTATAGGTCTGACACCCCAACAGACCACAATATAGGTCACATGATTGCAGACATGTGACCACCTGATAGTCATAAGAGTACAATCAGTACTTGGCACTTTAAGTAAAACATATTAACCATGGTCGGTGTATTTTGGTTGATTTTAGTGAGATAGCTTAATCATACCCCAAACCTCTATAAAGCTGCATGTGACCTCTGTGATATCGTGAATGCTTTAAGGATGGTAACCAGAAACCAAGCATTAGTTTTTACATGAAGATTATTCACAAAATCAGCTTTTTGGATTTCATATTTATATGTTTGATTGATAAAGACCACATATAAAGATGGATTTTGTATTTGCGTGAGGTTTGTTATTTGGTTTTATAATGGTGGTATTGTCTTCACCTGGATCACCTTTCATTAAGTTAATTGTGTCAAAAATGTAACATATGATAGATATGTAATTTAAATAATATTTATTTCTTTTATGTATTTTATATTAAACTGAATAGTTAAATTGTGTCACAGAATGATACAAATCATGAAGTCTTAATCTTTGTTCAATATATTTGAATAGAATGAGGAAAAAACAACAAACACATGCCTTGTGCTGATTGAAGTAAAAACAGGTGAAAAGATTAAAGTTCAGTAAAAGCAGGGTTGACTAACGTTAATCAGATTAAGGGTATACCCTCAAACTCAAATCATGATATTGTCTCTCATCATTGACCATACCATGAACAATTAGATTTGTTGAAAGACTTCTCTAATATAGGTAAAATATTTTTAAAAAATCCAAGTTTTGTTTGAAATTTAAAAAAAGATAAATATTCGTATCTAAAATTCTGATTTTCATGTGTCAGATTTGTTGCTTTTGCAAGACATTTTTAATGACTTAAATAATTTGAGTTTTATCCAATAAATTAACCTGTATTGTTATTTTAACAAATATTTTCTTTCCCAATATGCATAAAAAACCTTTTACATAACTGCTTGTTTTGATTTGCTGATGTCATATATGGATTTAATTTGATTTGATTTGATATGTTGGCCGCTCCACTTTTGTCTCGTGGGCACTCAGAGCTTAAAGGGATTAAGCACCGATTTTGAAAAAAACGTTTAAAATTCACATATTGGTGATAAATGTATTTGTCTTTCATGTCTATAAACTTTTTGAAAAATGCATCCCCGTCATTGTCTGTAAAACCTATTTGAACATGAACCTAATATATAGGCCCCTAATGAAAGCACACTCCTTTCTTGGCGTCATTTTTATGTGGAGTGTCATCATAGAGGCACTGAAAGGTAAAATGACGTCATAACAGCATGGCAATATGCTTATGACGTCATGAAATGTATTGTCTTTAGAATAGCACCAAAATGACGTCAAACAGTGCTACCCTACTTTGAGCCTCAATTGAGGTCAAATAAAGTTCACGCTACCCGTGTTTACCCGTCACGTGCAGCCATAGGCTGAGAAAATCTTATACAGACTGTGCAACTTCTATGTCTTGTAGTAACTTTTTCTGGTGCTCGATGTCAGACTTTAATACGTCATGGTGTTCATATGTATATATACTGTTGCAAAACCAAGAAAACAGGATTGGTGCTTAATACCTTTAAAAAAACTAGAAAGAATCCTTACTTCCCAAATTCCTAAACTGCTTTTATTTCCTGCACATGCATTTGTTGCCAAAATATTAACATTTTCTTCACATCACACAGACTGATGGTCATTATATCAGCTGGCTGTCATTATATCAGCTGGCTGTCATTATATCAGCTGGCTGTCATGTCTCCACACCAATCAAGCATACATTGTACATGACACATAGAGACACCTGGTGACCAAAAGTGTTGAAGCTTGAGCAGTGTGATGAGTTGTTTCTGTTCACAGGATGAATCATATATTTCTACCTTCTAACATGAGGCACTCTGTGCAAGATATAGAGGTATGAGGGAGTAACTTCCTGTGATTCTTAGTATATATATATATATATATATATATATATATATATATATATATATATATATATATATATATATATATATATATATATATATATATATATATATATATATATATATATATATATATATATATATATATATATATATATATATATATATATATATATATATATATATATATATATATATATATATATATATATATTCAAGTTTGAAACAACAATTTGAAATGTCCTCAAAAGATTGACATAATAAATTTACAATTGGTGGGAAATTTTTTTCATTGTGGTCTCCCTCCAAAAAATTCCCACTAGGGATAAATTCAAATATGACTACCGGTACATTAAAATATTTCATGATTTATTTTGACAAACCAAAATGCCAAAATAAATTATCACATGACTTAAATTATATATATATATATGGATTACTTTTATCACCATAACACTGTATACAACTACCTTTTTACTTTGGACTATATATATATATATATATATATATATATATATATATATATATATATATATATATATATATATATATATATATATATATATATATATATATATATATATATATATATATATATATATATATATATATATATATATATATATATATATATATATATATATATATATATATATATATATGTATAAACATTAGGTTTCTATCCTTTCCCTCATATCTGTACGTTTGTGTCTGTGTGTGTGCTTCATCTGTGGCCCAGAAAATTATGAGTCATATATGGCAACATATTTGAGCAACAGCACCTTTTGACCAATTTAAGTCATGTGATAATTTATTTTGGCATTTTGGTTTGTCAAAATAAATCATGAAATATTTTAATGTACCGGTAGTCATATTTGAATTTATCCCTAGTGGGAATTTTTTGGAGGGAGACCACAATGAAAAAAATTTCCCACCAATTGTAAATTTATTATGTCAATCTTTTGAGGACATTTCAAATTGTTGTTTCAAACTTGAATATTCATTTTGTATCTTTACATTTACAGATCTTTTAATGTTACATAAAATAATGTATCTGACCTAATGTAGTCATTGACAGAAAGGATTAAAACCTAATGTTATGTTATTTTGTGGGAAAATATGGGGGTGATCTTTTTTAAAGATTTGTTTGTAAGTTATATGAGGTTATATGAGGGACATGGGGGGATTGATCTTTTGATCCAAGTTTGCTAGCTACATTAGCTTATGTAATATCAGTGGACATATGGGGATGATCTTTTGATCTTTTTGGTTGCTATATAAATATCAACATTACTCTAATTATATAATACTTATTCAGACATATGTGAAAAAACATGAATGTAATCAGACAGGAATTTTGTTGAAATATTTAGGAAAAAAGTGCCATATGCAGTATTAGTCATGCTAATATTTGGCACTTGTGGTGTGTATGATCTTTCTTCTGCTCTAGCACTCTCTGGAGGAATTACATAAGGGTAGACTTTCACTTCAGTTTCTCTTGCACTGGTGATATAAGTTGAGGACGGGAGGTGGTGGATTCTACTCCCGCTGTCGACAGTGTTACTCTCCCACTGGTGATATAAGTGGAGGACGGGAGGTGGTGGATTCTACTCCCGCTGTCGACAGTGTTACTCTCGCACTGGTGATATAAGTGGAGGACGGGAGGTGGTGGATTCTACTCCCACTGTCGAAAGTGTTACTCTCGCACTGGTGACACAAGTGGAGGACGGGAGGTGGTGGATTCTACTCCCACTGTCGACAGTGTTACTCTCGCACTGGTGATATAAGTGGAGGACGGGAGGTGGTGGATTCTACTCCCACTGTCGACAGTGTTACTCTCGCACTGGTGATATAAGTGGAGGACGGGAGGTGGTGGATTCTACTCCCACTGTCGACAGTGTTACTCTCGCACTGGTGATATAAGTGGAGGACGGGAGGTGGTGGATTCTACTCCCACTGTCGACAGTGTTACTCTCGCACTGGTGATATAAGTGGAGGACGGGAGGTGGTGGATTCTACTCCCACTGTCGACAGTGTTACTCTCGCACTGGTTAAACGGCTTGAAAGTTGACCTTATATGGCCATTGTGGCTGAAAGGGTTCTAAAAATAAAATTCCACATTTTTCTCTTGGTGGAATACATGTTTATTGAGTGGTAAATTACAATATTTTGTTAGATCTGAATACCTGACCCTAATTTGCCAAAATTTCAATATTTTGCTTCGATTATGATGATCCAGAAGTCATCAACAAGGTTCATAGATCAAGATGGTTATTACTCTGCATTACTTGGCAATAATTCTAGTCATTTACTCCTTCCACTACCTCTGTCATCATTGCCCAATATTGACACTATTTGAAATGTGGAACTCCATGTGGAGTCATGCATCACTCACGCTCACGAAAATATCAAATCAGAATTGATGATCCTCGGTCCTGTGGGATGTGGCTGATCTGATACCCTGCCCTGCCACCAATGATTTAAAAGGTGCACACGGGATCGGACGCAAGTCTGAAAAACTGACTGAGAACTGATTAGTGCATGTATAAATTACTTTTCTTTCATAATAGTTATGACTTGTGGCTGATCCTGTACTTTTTTTTTTATCAAAATAGATTTTGATTGGTTAATCAACTGATTATTGGTCGTCGCCTGAGGCTGTTCAATTCGGATTGTATGGGCCACGGGTTTAATCCCCAACCATGACGAGATTGAAATCATGAGACAATTTCACATATGAGCCTAGGCTCATGCCAAAAGGGTTGTCCTTGTAAATCTGCGAACTGCGACATGACAATTCAGTGAGGCAGCACTATATTTGCTACAAGTAGGTCTCATCACGAAATGACTGAAGTAATATTGAAAGTGATGTAAAACCCCAAACAAACAAACCGATTGTATGATATTTTGGTGGGCTTGACTCACATGCAAAACTGGACATGATATACCAAATTTTGAACAACGCCAAAACAAGGCAATAACGGCAGAGGAGATGATTGAACAACTAGCTTTACTACCGATGTAATTCAGAGCACCGATCTGGACGCTTACCAATCAGTACAAGGCAGAACCTGAATGAATTCTCCTATTTAGGACACATGCTGACACGTATTATTGCAATATCTCGAGCAATCAGCTCATTTTGCCCATTTGAATGACTCCATCTACAATACATTAGTTACATGATTGTGCTGTGGGTTTTACCTGAGAGCAATAATAATTTATATTGCTCTCAGGTTTTACCCACAGTTTTAAGTCGAGATAAAAGTACTCATTTGGTGTTTGTATATTTTTTCATTTTTCTTTACTCTTCAGTCTCTGTATTGATATGCCAAGTTAGATGGTATTTTGGACTTATCGTTCTCTGAATGATTTTTTCAACAAGAAAGAACAACTGAAAAAACATTGTGTTCGTTGCCAGATGTGCATGTATATACAAAGGGAAGCTTCACTCTCAAAGTGCCAAAATCCTCTTTAGAATTATGATATCATTAGGTGTTAATAAGCCTTAATTATAATTAAGAATTAAAAAACCCGCCAACCTGCTACCACGGACTTAATTTCATTTTGCATTACTGTAAACAAACACATTTTTTCTAGGCGTTATACCTGTACACAAGATTTAGAAATGTTCTGACAGTCTTTGTCATACACATTTATAAACAAAGTTGCAGAGGAGAAGTAAAATATGTTTAAATTGCCTGTCATATTGTGTGCATTATATCCGTCTGGGATTTTAGACTCTTGAGCGACCTGAGTTGCCTCCCATTTGTCCACCATCTCCGTATTATGGTCAATATTTTGAGTTGAGCTCACCGCTTATGATCAACGTGTGAAAACACAGGAGGCTTAGCAACTTCCAAACATACTTATGACATCGGTCAACACAGCCTGGCTTGTAAATATTCCCACCAGTCTGCCGCAGGCTGTTGATATTGACCTTTCTACTCATTACTTCATCAAATCCAATTTTCACTTGTGGCATTTAAATTGAAAGAAACTAAACGTCTCAGTATTCATATAGAAAATAGTCATGTTTATTAGAATTTGATGAATATTTTTAGCATAAAAGAGTAATCGTATTTTACAAATTTAAAAGATTAAAGTGTCATGGTAATCGCTTCAGGGTATTTAATCGTATTTATCAATCTCCTTTATAAAGTTTGCTGTTCAGTATTAAGCAGATTAAATATAAGCATATCAATTGTCACTCTCCTCGCCCTCAGACGAATCTGCGCTATTGCCTTCAGAATTCAGAGAGGCAGTTTCAAAGAGAACATGATGTCTTGGGCGAATTGTTGTGAAATTCCAGTTGAGAGATTTGAGGGTGAGACTCCTGACAGTGGGGTCGCCTGTGGCCCTTCTTATTTCATGGGGCGTTATACTGGAGTGTCTTCGGAATTTGGGGTTTTTTGATATGTCATAAAGGTCATTGGGTGAGGCAATATTGTCTCTGACAAGTCTAGCATAATAATAATCTTCAATAAACCTCTCTTTGTCCTGTGTGTACGGCTTGACAGTCTCGCAGAAGACATTGATTCTCTTTTGGAATTGCGCCGCCTGGAGGCGGTTTCTGTGCATGTCTAACAGTTCATTTCTGGCCTGCTCCCAGGGGTCGTTGCCGTGCATAAAGGCAGCAGCGGACGATGACGATCTGGGCTCCGCCGTGCCTGATCTCCCGGGGCTAAGCATATGGGGAGCTGTTTTGGGCCTCTGGAGTCTCGTATTATCGGTGTCGCTGTGTGGTTCCTCAGTGGCACCTGTGACTAGATACTGGCCCCTCCCCTGAGAACCTGAGGGCATCTCCCAGGCAGTGACCGGTCTCCGGGGTGGCGGCCCGTCCTGCAAAGTGACAGACTTCTTCATCATCGTCGTGGCAGTGGCGGGTCTGCGCTCTACTTGCACCTTCACGCCAGAGGGCGAGATAGCCGCCACTGATTTAGACAAGGACAGTCTGTTGTCAGAATCAGAACTGAACATGATAGCGCTTTTGGGTCTGACGCTTGACCCACCGTTTGCCTTTTCTTTCATCCTCCTCCTGGCCACCTTGGCAGAGCCAGTCCTCCAGATTCTTTTGAGCACTTCGTTGACCTCGTCGTCGTCGGCGAGAGAGGTGTTGAACTTGGTCTGCCTCTGTCTCAATTCAACTTCCTGTTCCTTTGCCCCCTTCATCCGCGCATGTCCAGCCTCGCTTCTCTGTACTTTCCTCTGGAATTTCCTGTAAACTATCTTTTGGTTATTTGATATCCTATTCACCACAGTCTTTTCCGATATATCTAAACTTCTCAGCTCCTTTTCCAGCATTGTCTTCTCTTTGGCATTTGCCAAAAATAGTTTGGAAGACTTCTCAGAGTCTTTCACCTTAATTTTCATAGCTCCTAATGTCATTTTGAAGTATATACGAAATTGTACTCCTAGTGAAATAATAGGCAATTGAAATCCAAAAGTTTTGTGTATAATTTCATATATATTTTGTTTCCACTAGACCTTGTGTGACTCTGTCTCCCAGGTTCTTTACTCAATTAAAGCTGCACGTATAGTTCACACTCAAAGAAATAGAACTCTATTATATCTGTATGCGAGTAAATTATTCTGATCATTCAACGTACTTCCTTCAAGCTTCACTCAGTACTAAATGAACATTTATGAGAGTTCATAACACGACTGCGCCTGTTTAATCTTCCTTGAAAGAGGGTTTTCATCCATGCCCATGAACACTTACAAGGTGTTCGATAGAAGCAGTCATTATTACTGAATGCAGCCTTGTGGAACACGTCTGTATGGAGTATAATAACAAATACTGGTCATACTCTCGCCACAAATGCCACTTGTGTAATCCCTCAATTAGTGGTTGGACATTTTCCTATGGAACGCCGCTTAGGGGGGGACTTTGAATTTCCCATTATCCCTCTTCGTTAGTGATGCATAAATAACAGCGCTTACATAAAGATTTAATATATATTTATGTACTTGTGTCATAACTAAACAGCAAAATATAAGTAAATAACTATAATGTAAATCGTGACATTTTATGAGTAAATAAATAAAAGTTCCAAAGTTCAAATGTGGTTTTATGTCCGCAACCAGGCAGAACAATAGTTGATTGAATGTGACATTAAGAACAATATTTTTTAAAAGTATCAAAAGCACCTTACCGACACATCGGAGGTCTACAAAACAAACAAATTCAGCTAATCTTTTCTTCAATATGTTTGCATTTAGGCTTGTTATTAAAGCAAGGTAACCTTGTAAAGGGTAAATATACGGAATGGAACTCGGTGTGAGACGGTATAATGTTAAATATTACAGTAATTCTTTGAAATGTAAGGCTTATTTTGTAATGATGTTGTGATGTGGACCTATTGGGCTGGTTTAATGATTCAAGCGGCATGCTTCTTTGTAGCTTTGTACTGTATTACTATCAACATGGATAAATAGAAATATTCATTCATGCTATCAGATCTAAATCTATAAAACATTCAGTTCAAAACATTCAACAGAATTTAATAAACCAAGATCGATCTTTAGATTTGTAAAACGAATCAAGTGTTGAATTAAATACATTTAATGATTAAAATATCCAAGTGTATCAAGTGTTGAATTAAATACATTTAATGATTAAAATATCCAAGTACTGTATATCTGCCATAGAGGTAATAGTTCATTTGTGAATTCTGGCACCCAATGTACGTAGTGTATCTAATTAGTCTTTCCACACAGAAAGATCATGCCTGAAATGCTTACCTGTGACAGCTTCATATAATTAACTATAATCTTGGAGTAATAATTACCCCAAGCTATAATCAAAGCAATTCTATCATCTGATTTCTCACAAAAGCTTTTTAAAAATCTCTATCACGCATGACAAAACACTCAATATTGCCATTCGAATCGATCTTTACAAGAGTAATATGAAACGTGATGTATATTATAATATTTTTAACAATGCAGAAGGCAATGGATATTTGACAATATTTTAGCATTTTAAATCAGAAAGGAATTGATTATTGGACAAAGTTAATGGCGCAGTTTGTGAAGGAAGTAAGTAAATGATTGACAAATGATGTCCAGAATTTTGTTAGTTCTGTTGCGAGATTTAAGCATGTTGATCTATTCAGCAGAAGGAGTCAGCCATGAAGTTATACAAATCCATATTGTGTGAGGACACTCTATTATGTATATTGACAAAATATATAAATACAAATATATAAAACACATAAAAACATATAAAACACATCACATGTATCATGATATTAATTGATATAGTACAACCATGGGAGCACACCCGTGGGAGCTTAGTGATTCAGGCATATAAAATATGATTGGAAATATATCAATCCCCCACCTGATAAGATCTAGTTAGTCTGGTAGTTTTTCTTTTATATAACACCATACCATATAGATAAAGGTGTTTCTGTTTTGAAGGAGGAGATAGATTTGATTCAAACTATTAAAACTACTTCCATTCCAAATCTCACAAATTTGATTTCGCTGATACTCGCACACCACCCACCCCATCAAACTTGGAACACATTCTATAATAATTTCTTGGCATCCAAAAGCAAACAAAACAACCGTAAATAAAAAAAGGTCTCATATATGCAGCCCACACGCACAAAATCTTAACACAACATAAAACCAACTCACTATTGGTAGGTCCCACTTTGACAATGCCTGGCTAAATTGTCCCCCAGCAAGGTTCTTGCTCGCCCGCTCGGATTAGGTGTAAAACGTCGTGGTCCCATGTATCTGACCCTATCCTAGAGCATGTTAAAGAACCAAGTAGCACTTATCGAAAAGAGTAGTTTCAATAGCAATAGTCAATGACCAATTAAACTAAACATGATTGCCCTTCACAGCAATCACACTGCAGGGCCGCCTCACCAGGCTACTGCCCTCTTGCAATTTAATATTGCATAGATTTCATTCATTCATAACAGTCAAATATGCACCATGAGCAGATTATTATTATTATTATTATTATTATTATTATTATTATTATTATTATTATTATTATTATTATTATTATTATTATTATTATTATTATTATTATTATTATTATTATTATTATTATTATTATTATTATTATTATTATTATTATTATTATTATTATTATTATTATTATTATTATTATTATTATTATTATTATTATTATTATTATTATTATTATTATATTATTATTATTATTATTATTATTGTTGTTGTTGTTGTTGTTGTTGTTGTTGTTGTTATTATTATTATTATTATTATTATAATTATTATTATTATTATTATTATTATTATTATTATTATTATCATTAGTATTAGTAGTAGTAGTAGTAGTAGTAGTAGTAGTAGTAGTAGTAGTAGTAGTAGTAGTATCATCATCATCATCATCATCATCATCATCATCATCATTTCAATCTTATTTTTGAAAAAAAAAAAAAAAAAAAAAGCAAAAAAAAAAAGCAAATAAAAACAAAAACAAAACAAAAACAAAATAAATAAAATGTTGAAATCTTCTCCTCATGTGGATCATTTCTAGGTCTCCAGTGACATCTGGTGGTAAATTACAGCTTTATTTACCGGTGCACCAAAGAGCAATACTGGAATATCTGATGAACAATTCCATACATATCATTGCAAATATTTAATGGAATAAATCACATTTAATTAATAAATGTGTAAGGTACCAAAAACCATTGAAATAATAAAGCTCTGATATAAAAATAAACCAAGATTATTGTCCAAAGCCTTTTATTTACTGTGGAAGAAGGACCACTTTTACTATGCACAAAGTGAAACAATGTCATACCACTTGAATGGTACTTTAATTAATTGGCCATGACATATGTTTGTTGTTTGTTTGTTTTTGGGGGGTTTTACATCACTTTCAACATCATTTAAGTCATTTCGTGATAAGACCTAGTGCTGCTTCACTGAATTGTCATGTCGCAGGCCCTTGACATGGCAACCCACCCAGTCACAGATTTACAAGGACAACAGGTTAACCCTTTAGGCACGGGCCTCAGCTCATGTGTGAAATTGTATCGTGAGTTCAATCTCGGCACGGCCGGGGATCGAACCCACGACCTTTGGATCACCACAAAGGAACTGGTGCTAATAAGCTGGCGCTCTAACCAACTGCGCCACGGCCCGTGGCCACCATGACATAACTTCATTTGTCTGACTTTAATCATGATATACAACTACATATGACTGTATAGCCGTCTGGGATTGACTTTACAATTAACCATGATATCACTCAACTAGTTATGAAATCAAACTGGGCCATGAAATTTGACATACTCTACTCACAGTTAAACTATGATATACCACTTGCCTGAATTTAGCCATGACAAACCATTTGCATGGGGTTACATTTAACCATGATATACAATTTGCCTAGGACTGAACTTAACCATATTTCATTTGCTAGGTCTGAATTAATATGTACTGTGGCTTTCCAGGGACTAAATTTGACCATGATATATATATAGCTTGTGTTTATAACACTGGGTTTAACCATGATTTTTCATTTGCTATGTCTGAATTTGACCATGATTCATCACCCGCCAATACAACTGAATTAAACCATGATTTTTTATTGCCTTGGTTTGAATTTTACCGTGGTATAAAATTTGCCAATAACTCAAATTAATCAAGACATACCACTTGCTCAGAATTAAATTAATTCAGCTGAGATGGAACAATTCCCCAATAGTCCTAATGGGGATAAAGTATTCTGGTATCGCCAGCTTAGTTTTGTATTAAATGATCAATCGATGCTCAAATTATCATCCCAAATGGGCAATTTCTTTGTCACGCGAAAAGGTCTAGCTAGGTGGGAACCACTTTTCTACTCTGCCTTTGGTCATTAATCACCAACTTTCCTAACCCCCAAAATTTTGCATCAGGTAGCCATGCACCACCTGTATATAAAATCCTTCTTTGAAAATTGTAGGATCAAAAGTAATCTGCTAAACAGAGGGAGTCGGCCCTAAACCTCAGTGGAGAGTCAACTACCTTTGTTCAGCAGAGTAGATCAAAAGTGATATGCATTAAGTTATGTTCGGCAATGGCCTTTCAAGAATCAATTATCCAGAGTAAACACGAAAAACATTCTACCGTATTTATCATTTACCTAACTATGTGATATCAACAATTGATTTAATATCATATGGTATCTTTATTGTCCTTTTTACAGAAAATACACTTCAGAAAATCAAGAGATTTTTGTGACTGATATTGTTTCCGAACAAATATCTTTTACCACAAGATTCAATACAAGAGAAATAATTGAAGGATTGGTTTATTTGCTTAAAAACAATAAAGAGAAGACAACGATCTTTACACAGGTTACTATTTACCATATATGCAAATTCTTAGTTTATGTTTATTGCATTAGAACTTGTGAATTGATACTCTGCATGGCGAGGTAGGTATAAATCCTGGATCTGCTGTGAAGAGTAGTGAATTGATTGATATATCTAAAATGTATGTTTAGATGAGAAAAACAGTTTTTATATGATAGTGTTCTTGTAAATATAGTTCAGAAAAGACTTTTAAATATGACATGCTCATACCACCTTTTAAAGCACACTAATTTTGAATTATAAATATTTTCCAAATGTCTGATTTTATAGAAGTCATGTAAATGATCAGAAATGTCAAAATGTAGAAATACTAGCAATATGTTTGCATCATAACAAGAGCCAAATGTAATACACTGATAAAGAATACAATACCATTATGGCAGTTGATACACTGGTCAGTGTTTACAACCAGACGTGGTTTTGGTAACCGGTGGCGTCCTCTAGTGCCTATATCATTGATGTATGCTTCTTCATACGTGGCGCACATGTCTTTACCAGACCTAATGATGTTATATTATCCGAGAAGACATTTAAAAGGAGACACTGCCTTATCCATAACATAACTTGACTGGTTCCATCCTCCATGGAACATATTCCGTGAGTCAATAACGGTTAATTCATTATTTTCTTGTGTGACGTATATATACGAAACTACACATAAATTGGACTGATGTGTCAGTATCACTGATGAGCAGAGCACATGATCAAACCATTTATTATCTAATCGAATGCACCAACGTTAATGCATATGATTGAGATAAATAATAAACATATGATAATACTATTGTAGATAAAAATAATGTCAGTTTACAGATTTTTCAACAGAATTCGATCTGTTAATAGTGCTGTGCTTGTAGGACAAATCAAGAGTTTTGAAAGTGAGGCTCCTGGTCCTCATCTTATATTCCTTCATAGCCTTTTCATCAGGCGTTGGCAGAGGGCGCTGCAGCGCGAGAGAGTTTTCAGATCTCAGGTGCGTATTTTGCATGAGCCTAAGAGTGTAGTAATCAAACATATTTTCGGATTTCACCCGATAGGGTTTTATTTCCTGGCAGAAGTTCGCCACTTTTTTCTCATAGTTTGCGGCTTTGATGCTTTGCTTGTGTAGCTCTAGTAAGGTGGGCTGGTTGTCATTATTAAATATATTGCTTTTTTTCTTGCTGACACTGCTTCTCCTGCGCGCGCTCTCAGGATGAACCAAATTTGTCTTTAACATATGTATGACATTCACATCTGAGTTGGGAGCAGTATCAGGCCTCAGAGTGCCACCAAATGTCAGCTTTCTCCTGCCATCTATATTAATATCTCGTGCCTCAGAGATCGTAACCTTTGCCCTTTGACCTCTTTGTTCCTGAACTGTATTCACGGATTGAAGATCACATTCTTCATCTGAGGTGAAGTGTTTTTTGTTTACTTCCGCAACAAGAGACACGGCTCCGATGCTGTGACCACTCTCTGTGGCCAGTTTAACATTTTCAAGATCAGTGACACTTGACGGTTTGAAGTTTGGTGCTTTGGTGATAAAAGCTGTTGCAGGTCTGAGATGCGGAGAGGGATGAGCTATGGTTACAGTGCTTACTGGCCTGAGCTCCTCTCCCCAGGCATTCTTAGGAACATCTTGCACATGGTCTGGACCAGTGGAAGCGTCTACCCGCCTCACAGCCAGCCTACACACCACGGGACCAGCGCTCTTAATTCTACCTCTCAACTGACTTTTAGGGGTCCTCTCTTCCTGCATTTTATCACTTGTCTCCCATATTTTTTTCAGAACATCATCTGCTGTGTCCTTGACTCCAACATCTGTATTAAAACCTAGACTATTTCTTCTTAATAGTTCTCTCTTCCCTTCTTCATCTCCAACCAGTTTGGCATGAAACAACTTTGATTGTTTTAGTTTAGATTGAAATCTTTTATAGAGTACTTTTTGGTCAATCTTTATCCGGTTTATTACTATTCTTTTAGATTTTTCCAACATTTGCAAGTTTTTGTCCAAAACCATCTGCTCTTTGAGATTGGTCATCTGCAACTTCGGAGATTTTTCTGTGTCTGTCACATCGATCCTGTGGAAATCCATAATTATAGTTGTCTTATCAATCACTTTCCTGAATGAATTCTTGGTCCAATAAGCAGTCAATACAAATATAACCATGAATGATAGTCATAATATTGCTGCAACTCTCCAGGTAATAATAAGCCATTATTGTAGACACTGTCTGCAGTTTGTTCCGACATCTGTTTTAAAACGCATGTTCATAGTTAGATGAGAATATCGGTGGAGTGCCTTGACTCCTGCCAGTATAACAAACTTGTGCAGTTGTTATACAACAAACCTGACGTTAAGAGTTGTCAGAACTATCCAGTTGATTTGTTTGTTGATCAAAAGCTCAAGCTCAAACTTTGTATTTGCCAATATCCACAAACCCAGGCCACAGTCACAGGGTGAGACTTGCTACCTTGTGTGCACAGGCTCTTCACGAGTTCAGGGATACCATGATCTGTCAATGTTAGGCCAGAGGTGCATGCTTTGGCACCGCTACAGCACACAATCTATTGCAAACCACTTGTATTAGTAAGGAAGCATTAAGATTTTAGGCACTATATGTCATTCACAGCAGTGTTTCTCCTGCATAAAAGCCTTTGAAAAAAATCTTTTACTTGTAGTGATTCGAGGTATACACACCATCCGCGTCTATGACTAACACTTCTAAGTAGGCGTCATTCTGTGGATGTTCATTCCATATCAAAAGACACTTTTGTTCATATCTTATTTATAATTAATCATCCTCACAATGGTGTGCTTTGCCGGGCAATATCCTTCACAAAGTGGACATATCCAAGTCATAATTTCTCTCTTCTCTTTATCTTGGTTTGCATAGCGATCATTTCCATGGTAACATCCAAATAGTGATAAGCTACGGAAGAATCCTAGTTTCGTGTCATGATAAATATATCGCTCCATTCTGGGGGAACTTGAAAATATTGGGACTTTGCACATGAAATCACCATTTTAAATACATACATAGCTGTATGAAATATCTGAAAGTTCCAGAAGGCGTTTAGTAAGGCAATATACCTTAGTTTCAGAACGAGGCCAATCAATTACATTTACAAATACGTCTCTATAATGAGGTTGAGTATCATCTAAATTGTTAGACAGTCAATAACCAATTAGAAATGTTTAGAAACCTTCCACATGCGTTGCTAGTGTACTTAGGGATCAATATTCTCCAGGAATAACGACACAATATGAAGGGAACAATTCAATAACACACATATCTCCTGTTATATTTTTTCTTTTACAAGAACATGACAAGTATATATGTATACTAGTATTGTACATATTGTTACTGGAATGCACAATCTATAAGCAGATATATCAGTTATATACTCGTTATATCTTGTCCATATCGTTTATCCTATAACCTCAGGAAAGTTAAATTTTTTGCTATTTGAAATGATATACATTAGATTATAAAATGTCCTTGGAAAATTTACAACCGTTCGGAGTCATTATTCCCTATTTTCAGAATGATCGATGCCTTAAGACGAAATAAAAGTCATTAAATAAGGCCAATAATCCTATGTCCTGATTTCAGCGTAATTCTGATCATTGTAAATCAATTGTTATATTTGGTGGATGCCATTAAATGTTAAAGGTATTTTATTTAAAGTACTAATGTTAATTTCAAAGTATCATATTTAATTTTTTCAAACCAACATACTCTACAATCTTTTCACTACCCTTTATTTTCATTGCCAGTTATTTGACATCATTAAAAATTTCGATTTACAGGATATAAGTTTGTCTGCACTTTTGATCTTTTCAGTGTCATATTCCTTCCTGCCATCGGGACTTAAAGCCCTACTCTCTTCAAAAAGTGATTCTCCCTTCCGAGCATTATAACTCAATCCAAAGCCTTCGATAACAAGTTAAAATTTTCCATTTTTCTCTATCTCTAAACATCACTGATCGACGCAAATGTAACTTGCTTTGCCTCTTTATTCTTTTTAATTCGGTCCCAATATGATATATCAATGACAACTAACCCATGTTTATTATGCTTAACTGAATATATTTAGGCTCTGTGAGAGAAAAGAACAACAACATTCGTCTTTACAAAAATGAACGTCTTTATATATTACATTTCATACATTACATCTTTCATATATACAGTCAAGTATCGTGGTACAATCTCATAACGATATCCTAGGTCATAATGTAATCGCCAAATTGTCTTCAATTGTTTCCCCTCACCAGGGATATATGGTTGGGGAATTTTCACCAGGGGATTAACAGGAAATTTATGGTTGGGGGATTCATTGTCAGGAGGTGTATTGTTCAAGGTTTTGTGGGTGAGAGTATTATGGTGGAAGACCGAGTAGGGATATTAATAGTTTGCATTAAGGAGTGATGGTTTACGCAGAATTGAAACATCATTGGTCAAAACCCACTCTATCAGTATCACGCTATATATATATATACACATAAAACGTATAAGCTAGCACATCAAAATAAAATCTATAAAATGTTAATTAAATAAAAACATGAGAAATAAAATCTATTTACATAATACAACATAATAGATGTATTTTTGCACCATAATGTCTAGGACACCAAGAATGAACTCATTGTAATTGAGCTTTTACTTGGAACATTTTTTCAATTTATATACAACAGTAAAAAAAGTTTGCCAGGAGATATAGATATCAGTGGTGTGCAATGTATGTTATTCTATTAATCTGAACACCTGGGAGGCCCCCAGAAAACATTTTTCCTTCATGATATCTGGGCCCCATTTAACTGCAACCTTCAATATGTCCATACCCTCTGTTAACACAACAATGTTAAATAATATATCAATCTAAACTAAATGACTAGCAAGTCTCTACAAGTACGAGTACGTTTAATATAAACTTTTGTTTGAGGGCAGTATGGGTGTATATCAGTGTATTGCAATCTTTCACAAGAGAATCACATTCTGTTCACATAAATATTTTGATTGTAAAATTGTCTAAAAATTAAAAACATCTGAAATGTTATCAATGTATCCACTGATTAAAAATTTACACTTAAAACACTAACTGATGAACATTGTCTAAAATGAGACTCAAACAGTATAACTAGTTAATCTTTCAATCTTGGCACAAAGTGTGAAATAATTATTACAAATAAATACTATTTACAAAATATGAGCAACTGCCTACACAGATATTGTGACCATAGTAGGGCATTCGGAATTTTAATTCAATATTAAAAATTCCTTTCATAAGTCTAAGCTAAACTACTCTAAAATAGTTTTTACAACAAGATATATACAACACATATATTTGAACGCAATATACATATGTAGTTTTGAGATGCACCATAGTGAAAACAGTGTTTAAAAAAACATAGACATGTAAATACATCTGAAAATAATATCATTTTTCGTAATATCTGATGAAAATAATACTGATAGTAAATACCTTTACTCGCGGATTTATACATAATTACCTATTCATGTTCAGAACTCTAATTGATTCGTCTCGAAGACAATATTTACAGGGTCATATCTTAACGATTAGCATCATATATGATAATATTTCAAGAAGCTCAAAACAAAGTTTAAAGTTCCACTGAGCCCTAAATATCTGCATAACATGGTGCCTGGAGTAACAGATGCCTGAGATGATACTTATCCAACCCCATGAGGGTTGGGGGCTAAAAATGACTACATATCAAAATGGAAGAGCACCGGTTTCACAGTGAGAAAATTCATCAATTGTTACTGGGGAGTGGACCGTAGGGTACTCCTGACTCCGTGCTATGGCTTCCTCGTGAGAGTTCCGCCGTGGTCTGGAGCGCCTAGAGGAACTCATTAGACCTCTCACTGAGACTGACATTGTCACTTCCTCTGACCTTGAAGGTGTCATTTCATGTGATCTTTCTTGTGTCACTTCTGGTAACCTTGATAATATAACTCTGTCTGATTCTGGCATTCTTATATCCTGTGACCGCCGTTGTGATGTCACTTCCTGTTGCCGATTTGATGTCACTTCCTGTGACCTTGACAGTGCCCCAGTCTGTGATTGAGGTGATGGTGCTGACCGGTTACGAGAGGGATATCTGGATGATTGTATGGTAGCTTCTTCTTCCCTGGGCAATGTACTACAAAAAATTATGGTAAAATCATAATTTAAAATTTGTTTTTGAAATCAACCATTGCAACTGGAAAACAAATTACTTCTTACTGTTAAAATATTAAGAATTTAAATTCTGTTCATATTTTTGAAAATACTTCTGTGAAATCAAATGATAATTCCATAAAATCTAATTGGAGTGTAAAACCTGGACTCAAGATGTTTTAGTGATGTCATCTTTGTCATTCTATGAAGAGAAGTATGTGATAGTAAGCACATACCTGTATGCAGGAGGGGGTTCCTGATAGTAAGGTGGTGGAGGGCACATGGGTGGCATGGTGGCGTCATCTTGCGGCGGGAAGCCTGGTACATCTTCCATGCTCAGTGCCAGGTTGAGGTTGCCATGTTCTGATGTAGAGGAGGTCACCATATCCTCAATAAGAACAGTCTGCCGACGACGAGCCCGTCTCTGCTTGACAAAAACATGAACTTAGTAACATCTAGTATTAATTTCTAAACACACACACACAAATATATATATATATAATCATAAATATTCTGATAACAAATGTTTACTTGTAACAAGTGTGTTCCTCTATCGTATTCTAGTTGTGAGTTTTAGGACCATTTAATTCATAATCTTATTTGAAAGAATAGTAGACTTCTTTGTTCACCATTGTTTAATTGGGGTAAACATTTTAATCCCTCTTTGTCAAATTAGCAAAGGTCCCTAAACATAATCAATCCTAGACTTGTGAAATAATTAGGGAATCTTTCAGACAATATTTGAGAAATGCGTTCACACTTACTCTTCTCCTGTAGTATGAGTTTGTTCCCTTTCCATGTGACAAGTCTTGAAATTGTGAAAATACACAGAAAAGGCAGTAAACCTGTAATAAAAAAACGCAGAATGTTCATGTTGATTATTAATAAACATGATCTGAAATATAATAACAATATTAGCAATTCATTTCAAGTTCAACAATCTTATGTTTCCTGGTTGTCTAAAATGAGTTCCAAATTGTGAAAATCATTGGTTTATTTTTTGTCATATTTAAATGTTTGAAAACTTGCCCATATCTTGACATTATTTAATCGTATATATTGAAACAATAAAATACTATAATCTGTGTTGTATCATCTCCAAGGTCATTTATAAAGTGCACTACTTCACTATTATTATTCATCTATAATAAATACTTACATTCATGATGACATTGGCTATATGAGTCAGCAGTATTCCAACCTCCCAGGGATGTACCACCTGCAACAAAGACAATTATGAGGACTTATTCATGCAATCTTCTTTATAAGATATATTTGTCATATCTATATTTATACATCATGAGCATAACATTATTTTTGATAATTTGACAGTATCAATTTGACAATATAATTGTTCGTTCAGCTTGCTATTTAACTACATATAAAATGCTTTAATCCTACAATCTTCCTTTAATGACGTCTGCCCTTTGTTATTTAAGAGTGACCATCTGATTTTGATGGCTTTACTCCGGCCTTCACTCAGAGCTTTACTGCAGGTTAAAGTGTGGTTTCATTTAGGGAGATAATACATCATGTCCCAGCTTAGGTGTGGTATGATGACTGCGCAGAAGTACCTGATCTTTGTGGAGGTTGAAGATGATCACCCAGCAGACAGAGGCGGTGCCCATCATCATCGTTAACACTGTCTGTATGATCCACGGGATGAAATAAGACGGCCGGTCCTGAAACACACAACCAATCGTCTTAATCAATCTGATGTAATTCATCATTATATCACCATTATTATCAGACCAAAAGCAAATTGCTGTCAGAAAAATATAATTTATCGTTGCTTGTGTCCAAAACTGAAAAGCGATGATAATGTTAGGTCCCTGACACTACCTCTTTTTTGTTCTTTTTTATCATGCAAAAGTGATATTTCTCCTTGGCTATGTATGGGATAATGACGATGATTAAGATGATGATGATGATAGTGATGATGTAGAATGCTTGTTCATTTGCAGGCTACACGAGCGCATAAAGTAATGTCGAAGACCAATTATCTACATGCTACAGGGATGACGTCACCATGGTCATGTCATCACTTTAAATGTCAGTGTAGCAATCACCATTAATTCTTCATGGGGGTAGGTTGACAGAGCAATCCCTCTCCCCATGTCCTTACCCTCCCTCTATCATGCTATTTCATCTTTCATGTCAAGCTCAAATGACGCAATCAACCCATTGACAATGTCATGCAAAATGGATGATCTTTTAATGCCCTGGATTTTTGCTTTCATTTTTCAAATTAATTTAAGCCAGACATGGAACATTACACAAAGAAAATATGCGATCTTGAGAAATGTGACCAGCGAAACTTTTCAAAAAAAAAATTTAGATTATGGAATAAAATCAGCAAGTTGGGCAGCACGGATCTACCAACCAAGCAACTCATTCCATTGGGTGATTTGAATATGAAATTCTTAATACCGAAATGAGTATGGTTATAATTCAAACTGAGATACAGTTTAAATATCTGTATGTATTTGAAGAATTGGTCCTTTTTTCACAAATTAAACAGCAACAATTCCAAAGAGAGAATAAGAGAAATGCAAAAATCATTCAGTCAAATCTCACTTATGGAAGAGCGAAATTATTGAAATTAACTACCCCAGTCCAATCCCACCACAGAAAAGATGAACTAGCATATTATCCATGCAAGGACACCTTAAATGCACAGATTATAAATAAATAAAACGCCAATCTGTCATTAACTAAATGTTTGGCATATGGAGGGAATATGAAATATTGGAAAGTTGATCTCTACCTTCAATATTGTTATCAGGATGGTGTAGACTGATGTAGTCTTTGGATACATAATGTGTCATTGGTAAATAGCTTTTCACAATGTGTTCAGTATTTGATTATTATTCAAAACTGTCATCTTCAGCAAAAAAAAATCTTTCACAAATATTAATCACCACATATTATTTTTTTCATTATTGAATTTTATTTAAACGCTGCCGTTACTTTGTACTTCATTGTGATGGCACAGATAAAAGGAATAAAACTGGTTACTATGGGTACGCATGGTTACCACCCGACAGGCAGCTATTGACTTGTCATAGTAACAGACACATAAGAACTCCACACCTGCTTATTACCATGTCAAATGTGATGTAATTGTGATTGCAACATTGTTATCGTATTTGCTTAACTGCAATTGTCAGTTGCGGTAATTGATCATCTATACAGGAAATAACAGGATCTGTATGAATAATATTCATCCAATTACCAGTAATTACTGTCCTAACGGAAATTCAATTGAAATAATATTTTTAAAAATTGTTATCCTAAGCAATGGTTTATCTATGAAGTATTGGAGTTTACTCATTGATTTCAGATAGAGAAATTACCTACACTGTATTTAATGCTCTTCATACATTTTCAATACATCAAGTTATTTACCTTACAAAGTTCCAGTGTTTTTTATCTTACAATGACAAATAATTCTAGTGAACCAAGGTTTCATCTAAAGTTGCTGATGCGTCAAGTGTTATCTGAGGATGCTCAGGTGTTCTACTGCATGCAGTAAGTAATTATCTGACAATATTTGTATGTTCTACTGCATCGAGTGCTTCATCTTATGGTGTGTATATAATGTGTTCTACTGCATCGAGTGCTTCATCTTATGATGTGCATGTAATGGGTTCTACTGCATCGAGTGTTTCATCTTATGGTGTGTATATAATGTGTTCTACTGCATCGAGTGCTTCATCTTATGGTGTGCATATAATGTGTTCTACTGCATCGAGTGCTTCATCTTATGGTGTGCATATAATGTGTTCCACTGCATCGAGTGCTTTATCTTATGATGTGCATGTAATGGGTTCTACTGCATCGAGTGCTTCATCTTATGATGTGCATGTAATGTGTTCAACTGCATCGAGTGCCTTATCTTATGATGTGCATATAATGTGTTCTACTGCATCAAGTGCTTCATCTTATGATGTGCATATAATGTGTTCTACTGCATCGAGTGCTTCATCTTATGATGTGTATATAATGTGTTCTACTGCATCGAGTGCTTCATCTTATGGTGTGCATATAATGTGTTCTACTGCATCGAGTGCTTTATCTTATGGTGTGTATATAATGTGTTCTACTGCATCGAGTGCTTTATCTTATGATGTGCATATAATGTGTTCTACTGCATCGAGTGCTTCATCTTATGATGTGCATATAATGTGTTCTACTGCATCGAGTGCTTCATCTTATGATGTGCATATAATGTGTTCTACTGCATCGAGCGCTTCATCTTATGATGTGCATATAATGTGTTCTACTGCATCGAGTGCTTCATCTTATGATGTGCATATAATGTGTTCTACTGCATCGAGTGCTTTATCTTATGATGTGCATATAATGTGTTCTACTGCATCGAGTGCTTTATCTTATGATGTGTATGTAATGTGTTCAACTGCATCGAGTGCTTCATCGTATGGTGTGCATGTAATATATTCTATCAAGTACATTAAAATCTGAGTCTTATCTCGACTGCATACATTATTATATCTAACGGTGGCCATATGTTCGACAGCATGAATTGTGTTATCTTTTGAATATCATATGTTCTTCTGCATGAAAGGATTTGTTTTAAATACCAATAGTAAAAAATAGTTTGTTTTAAAATACCAATAGTATAGTAAATTGATTATGTTTGAAAAAAATACATTCTCCCCTACACGTTATTCTTGCTCCAACGCCTTTAGAGTTCTATATGAGTCTATAATATGGTTTTGAGCTACACCAGTCGTCTATTGCATCAAATTATTTGCCGTACAGAGTGTCCCACAAATTGAAATGCCTGACACTTCAATGCAAATTGATCTCTGTATACAAATGGCCAAGATCGTGGCTGGTTTTTTTTCATGAGCCCATTTAGACTTTAACAAACATCTAATACAAAGTATGCTGTGCCAATAAGTATGTTGTACAACCAACACTCTTTGCAATAGTAAATATAGTGTGTGAACCATAAAATATTACCACTTGACTCATAAAACATCCAGAACACAATAAAATGGCTTTTTACACTTACACTCATTGTTACATTATATATATTAAATCAGACCTTTGGATCACCTTGATACATAAAACACTTGCAAAAATAATATATTTTTTCACGCCCGCCTGTGCTTTCTAACCTAAATTTTCATGGCTTTAAGAGGTAACTAATTATTAATTTTCACTTACTGCATGAACTCCGACGATGAGAAGGATGGAGGTAAGAGACAAAAGACCAAAAAATCCAAACGTGGTATATGTGACGATAGAATGTACTGCAATCAAAACATTAAGAAATCCATTTATAAATCAAGTACAACAAAAGTTTAAGATACAGTTATCATCTAAAAGGATGAGACTCATATATTGTTCCTGTAATAACCACACCTAGACAGACCGATAATCAGGTCAGAAGTATGCAATTTTTTATTATAACATTTAACAGATATGATATGTTTAATCCTGAACCTGTGTCCGTTTACGAACACATTGTATTTTGGCTTGATAAAATTTGAGAGGTACTAAGTCGAAAAGACAGAGACTTAATTGAGGAACTTACCGACAGAGTTTTCCACGAGTCTATAACCAACATAGCGAACTAATACTATTCCCATGTAGAAACAGCTCGATAACTATAAAGAAAACAAACTATGATACAAGCTTTGAAAAACTATCAACTTTTGTCAAGAGTACCAAAGGTTTTTCTTTGTGATTAATAATTTAAAATGAATTATAAACAGAACTGATTTAATAATGCATGTGAAAGCTATTTATTTATGTTACAATAGTTATAAAATATATGAATAAAGATGAAACATTTTTATTGCAAGAAGGATTTCTATATTCCTTTTGCATCATTCATGAAAAAAAATATTTTAAATTTATATTGTTCCTGTTTTAACATTAATTTTTCACGAGATTCATCACGGATGGTTGGTGCAAGGTCAGGGTGATATGAAAGTCAGCAGACGACATTTCGCTTTCGTCATTTGCGTCTGACAGTACTAGAATTGGACATCTGCCAAAATGACTCCATTCTCCATTCCCACTCATGATCACTTCAAAAGTGTTGCATTTTGCATAAACCATTATTTATTATCTGATATGTCACCAACGTTATGCTCTGCCACCCATCATTGTTAATGTATGTAATTTTTGCTGATGACGATTACGTCATATTTGGCGACTAGTACCAGCTTGTGGTTTTTTTTGATAATGTTAAACAAATTGATATCATGAGTAATTCAAACGTGGAATAAAGACTGCAAAAGTAACAATTTGGATAATTTATTCACGCCCCGACATAAAATCCAGAGGTAATAAAAAATATCAAATAGATTAATCAGTTCTTTGAACAACAAATAGTTGATAAAACAAGGACGAGTTATACATTAGGTATTCAGACAATTCATTACCAATAAGTGCAAATGGTGATAAAAGCAGTTAGGAAGTGTCATGTTCCTCCTGACATTTAGCACCATCACAGATGTGAGCCATTACATAATGGAGATCTTTGCTGACCTATATTGATAATGGACAAACATGCCACCTGGACTTCAAATATTCCGATGACCGCCCATAAATCTGGCAAATCTGGGGGCCAAATGTCGCCTTGTTTGGGGCAGAGGGTGGAACCTAAAACACTGGCCAGTCATTGTTGTCCGATACCTCAGGGCGTAAAAATGGAGAAATAGCTAGTCTGGAGAAATAGCAAGTATTTTCAACCTTCAATTGATAAGCTATTGATGAAACCATGAGCTAGGGTGGGCGAGTATGATATTCTGTCCGTACATCATTAATAGAACACATCTATCCAATTCTGTTGTCTGCTTTTTGTGTTTTACCCCATAAGCAATGTAATAATGATCCATTTACAGTTTAAACCTGTAGTCATATATTGTTGATTTGTTGTGATATTTGCAGTACTTCGTGTACCATGTTGATAGTGTCATTTAACTTACTTTAAAAGCCAAAGAATAAATTATACTGGTACGTATAATTTTTTTTCTCATGATTGTGTTTTGTTTATCTCGATATGTCTTTTCCTATCTTATCACTTCAAAGACCCCAGGGATAACAAACGATAACAAACACAGACCCTTATCAAAAGATTAACATGTCATCGTGGCCAATTCAGTGTATTAAACATCAAACCCAGACAATCTTTTTCTCAAACAAATAGGGAATAATCCTGTGGAGACTGAGTCTCCTGTGATATTGTGATAGTTCTAGTAAGTGCACACACAACACATTACACTTAAACATCCCCGGGCGACAGTTGTCCTGTCTACACTGACAATGAGATAACAGAACACGATGGATTGTTGCTTAAAGGCGCGCGCACCATACCCTGAACCACCAAGAACTCTCTGAGATATCCCAGACTTTTGCAACATCATATCATTCAAAGCTTTAACATGAAATCATTGATAGGTCAAATGTTTGAGTTACATGCAATAATATTTGCAACATTATATGTATAGGTTATTTCTATCAAAGCTTTCAGATGGCAGCTTTGATCAGCTAATTGTTTGAGTGACGCGTCTTGCATGCAGGCGACAGATTGGTGCCCCCGGGAAATGACCCCTGTTTTGTATTATAATAATAAATTCAATAGTGACCTGAATTACCTTAAAGTAGATGTTAACAAGATTAAACAAGAGCTGATACAATACATGCACCGATATATGTATTAATTAACGACACAATAGGTGGCTAATTCTGTGACTCAATCATATATTTCATATCCTATATTTTACTAAAGATTTCATAAACTTGAATACAAATTGACATAAATATTATATTTGAGAACTATAGTTCGCTTTCTGACGAGACAGACCCTTTGTTGCTGGTTGGATTGGTATCATCGTAATTACATCAGCCTTTGTATGGATGTGATGATGTAAGAATCTGGGGGGATTTAAATGATCCAAACCGCAGTAGAGGTGTCATCAGGAGGTGACATCAGAAGATGACACATCTAACTGTTCCTATATTCACACAATGTAGCCATGAGATCAAACCTATTTAAATGTTACGGATTTTTGTTTGTTTGCTTTTATTTCAGAATATGAAAATAGAACTATTCTTTGTGTGATGATTGCAAGCTGTTCCATGCCTCCCATATGCCAAATCAATTTCTTGGCAGCCTTCCAAATAATAGAATCTCCATATTTGCACAAATCCCAGGAATCCTGGGGTGTTTGCTAAAACAAAACAAGAACTTCCAGGATGCATGCAAATGATGTCTGTCAGTTGATAAAACTATGGGGGTTGATAAACTCACGGTCCCCTCGGCTTGGAGGACCCTTATACCGGTATTTGTTTAAACATGATGAGCGTAATTTGATATGGGACTGAGACAGGATAGCAATTACATGTGAGAGCTGTGGGTTTCCTGGTGGTGAAACCAGGATCAATAAACGGCATTGGAATTGACTAATAGCCATGAATGAGAACTTCAAGTGTCAGTTTCTATGGAAATAGACATCAGTGACACGTGACCAGCATTATTCAGGTCAGACAATGCCGGTGCTGATTAGCGACAGCGTTGAAATCTCCCTCCATTATTTTCTTCTTGAATCTGACAAGAATTCACATGAAAATGAGAGAAAATGAGCACTCGGATGATGAATAACAAATGGTGAATCCAACTTAACTGTGCGCACGATTGTTTGAGCCAATAATGAGTCCCCTTTAAACGTTCTGTGATTTAATAGTCTTTCTGGATAATCACAGTTAATGAAAGACTGAGCGATGCAATTATGAGGTGAAACACAAGGGAAGTTCTCTGGTGATATAAATTTTGTTTCTTTCATTTCATGGACAAGCAAGAACCTTTCAGGATTAAATTGCATTTATGGTAAATTCTGATAAAATCACCCAAACATCTTTAATTAGCTGTACCCATGGCATAGCGTAAGAATCAATTATATGATCTAGTTATAACTTTCCCTTGTGTTAAATTTTCCACTATATCCTCTGAGTGTCAACACAAGTTCTAAACAAATTTATAATGGTAAAATGGGTTGAGCCTTGTCAAGAGAAATAATTAATTTCGTGTTGAAACAGAAATGAATTCTTTTAAAAACATTTACAAACAAAAACCTCAACTGTGATTAATGTCAGTCCTTTGCCATTGAAAAGAAAAATAAAAAAAAATGTTTGTCAAAGACTGCGAGCGGCAGCGGTATTCGCCTGTCACATTTCATCTTGAGGTCCCGTTCTGACAAGAAGACAAGGGCCCTTAAGTGGCGCGTGACCCCGGGGTCATCCCGCGGGGAGACCAGGCATGTGCCGCCTTTACCCATCCCAGTCACCTCCGGGGGCAAAATGGAAACATTGATTGAGAGTAGCAAATGGTTGACGCTTTTAATTCAGGAGAAAATTACCTTTCTGCATCTAAATTACTACTTTGGTATCTCTGTCAGCGCCATGGAGCACGTTTGTACTTGTTGGATTTGTTTTTATTGAAAATAAAGTCTGCAACGCTGTCTAATCCTGCATGATTAATATCCCATCTGGGAATTAATCTATGCGAAATACCCAGCTGTACTTTATTAAGAACCAACAAATGGTTTTTAATGAAAAGAGATTAAAGCGCAGATGTTCCAACGTGGAATCGGTGTTTCAAGATCTCACTTTTAACAAGGTCATCTGCCATTTCTGCTGAGAGGGAAAGTTTATTCCTGAATGGGTTCTGTTTGCGTACATTCTTTTCTAGTGTTATTTGTTGGCATGGTATATTCATGTGGCCCTATACATCTGTCACAGAGGAATGTGCCTTCACCCTGTTTCACCCCAGTGGACCCATACATGAGCACAACAGTGCAGCCCGTTCCACATGAGAATGTCTCTTCTTGGCATTTCCATGTCACGCATGAACACGCTTGAAAAAAACCACTCATAAAACCACTCAATATTATAATCCAGAAAACATCCATACATCCCCTAGATATATACAGATTTACAGCAGACAGCACTGAACAAGTTTTGAATAATAGATAGAGAAAACCAATGGTATTATAGTGGCAAGTGATTTCAATGTCGATATCTAATGGCATCAAAAAGCCCTGGGCAGATGCTGGGGGTGCCTATGAGAAAATCAATGCTGCTGAAGTGGAAACTGCACGGGTGCATTAATAACACTGATAAATAAATAACAACTTACCAGGCTGTAAATGGCACAGAACATAGATCCGCTGCGAACATTGCAGCAAAAGCAAAAACTTTTTATAAGTGCCATGCTGGAATAAGGTGGTTAATATCCAATGGGTGGGAGCACTGGGGTGTTCTACGTGCTGCCGTCTCCTACATGTTTGACTCTTCTGAGCTGGACCTGTGAGGATGACCCGCTGTGTGGTGAGCGGTAGTCAGTGCGCGTGTGTCACCCGCCAGGCAGCTGTCTCGGGATGGATGCACTGAATGTGTGTGCTGGTCCCTGGCACGGGCGACCGGCGCGACTGCGGGATGGGTGGCAAAGACAAAATATATTCTTGATTTTACAATTGAAAACCTTTTTATTACCCCCGTATGCTTCTGGCTCTTAACATATGTGAAAGAAAAGCTGGCAATGAGTAGACATTTTATGTGTTTTAAACTGTTTTTTTTTTCTTTTTTTTAAGGATTTATTTTCCAATGTCTATTTTAAATTAATTTTTTGAACATTTAACTCAGCTTAATATATTTAAAACATTCAAAATTTCATGCAGAAAATGTATATGGTTATTATAGAGAAACAATAGATATAATATTTCTCTATGTATGAAGAACATGTCATATATTTCAATATCATATTCAGGTGAACTTTAAGAGTTGTATCGATGCCCATATCTAAAACAAACTATTGGAATCCTTTAAATCTTTTCCGAGAAAAAAAAATCAATAAAACAATATTTTTGCGTTTACAGGCCTGTTCATGTCATTCTAACTTCTTTGCCAGTGTAAATTTTAGACTGTACCCCGCGTGAGATGCTGACATCAGTGGGATGTGCCTCCCCTCATACACGTCATATCCACCCATCCATGACCGCACCCTCTTTAACAATACTAGCTGCTGATTTCTGGGCATCCATAAATCGTAGCGCCCTCTTCTGGCCTTTATCTGCTCGCTACATCTGTCCCGTGTTTTTGTATCAATTTTCTTGGCTTTGTTCCCTCAAGTTGTGGCATATCTCAGATTTCCTGCCCGCTCCTCTCATATCAAAGGCCTTTCTATCATCTCTAATCGTAAACAATTAGACGGTTTAGAATAATTACATGTTGTCTCTTGGGACAAACATGGTCAAACATTATAATCCAACTTCCCGGGATGGGGACCTCACAAAAGCGAGGAGTCTGGGATCCGGAAGATAGCCAGGCTCAAGTTTCAGGCTCTGTTTGTTGGTCTAGAGGCAGTTGTTTAATTGTTTGAATGTGACTAAATCTCTTCTACCGGATCCACTTCTGTGTTTAAAACTCACGCATTTTCTCGTGTTTTTATTGCAATTTTGCATTGAAACTTCAAAAGTCTTTTGTGACGGACTTATCTCAAGAGCTGGGATCAGGACACTGATGCCCGCCCAAACGGAACATGGACTTATCTTCGCAAACACAGCCGACCATTTAAACTATAATCTTTGACCAATTTCCGACACTGAATTACATTTAAATCAGAGCCCCGGGAAATAACGCATTAAAAAAAAATAAACTTTTTTTAATCAAAGAAATTATTTCTAAAAAGGCGCTGGCTTCCTGATTAATAATTCCTGTAAAATTGAGGGCTATGTGATAAAAAGGAAGGCACAATATTATGGAAGAGATTAGAGTTAGATGCGGCGGTAGGTGACGTTCTTGGGACAATATTAAACTAATCTTGATCCCTGAGATTAATCTGCCTCATTCCAGGACAGAGGCGGGTTATGGGGGGCTCATCAGCGCTGGCCAGCACAATTAAGATGCTCTCAACCTTTGAAAAGAAACCTTTCAATTCTCTCCTCAGCAGCCATTCACTCCAGCTTCGCCTATTAGGGGCACCATCTGGGATATCCCAAATATGCATTAAATGTACAAAAATATCACTCTGAAGCGATTTTTACTCCTAACTTTTTATGTATAGCGTTTTGATAGTGATATCTAATAGAATATCAACTAATAGATAGATGTGTTTGTGTCAAATGTCGGAAATACCCCCTCTTTGATCCCCGGTTAGGATCCCATTAAATGTGTTAGTCATTGAAATCTCCCATTTGCATTTAGAACCCAGCTTAACTATCATCGGGACTGGAGACATTTTCACGCACCATCCATTCTCGCACGCGCCCAGGCGGGGTTGCCATGTCAGAAACAATGTCCCGGCGACACGCAGGTGACATCCCAATGTCTGCCGAAGTCAACATCTTATCACGCAAACCAAGGAGAAGAAAAATAAAAGCGACATTCATGTCATATAGGGATTCCAGAGAATGCGACCCTCCTTTTCACATTTCTTATAGGCTTTAGCCATGCCACGCGCATATCTAATTAAAAAATAACTTCCACTTTTTACTTTAACGTTCCACTGTCATTAAATTGACATGCTAAACCCATTTTGATGGGAAGATACAGTAAAGTCAACCACGTACAGGAACAACTGCTGACCAACACTACTACCCTTTACTTTAGCTGAGCCTTTCTATATCTCTTTTCAGAAATTCTAGCCATTATTCCTTGCAAAAAAAGGTAAGCCTTATTCTGTGCAGCAATGCCAGTACCTGTCCCGTGCTGCAATGCTAGTCCTGATCCCTTCCTGCAATGCTAGCCCCTATCCCCTGCTGCAATGCTAGTCCTGATCCCTTCCTGCAATGCTAGCCCCTATCCCGTGCTGCAATGCTAGTCCTGATCCCTTCCTGCAATGCTAGCCCCTATCCCCTGCTGCAATGCTAGTCCTTATCCCGTGCTGCAATGCTAGTCCTGATCCCTTCCTGCAATGCTAGTCCTGATCCCTTCCTGCAATGCTAGCCCCGATCTCTTCCTGCAATGCTAGTTCCTATCCCCTGCTGCAATGCTAGCCCCTATCCCCTGCTGCAATGCTAGCCCCTATCCCCTGATGCAATGCTAGTTCCTATCCCTGGCTGCAATGCTAGCCCCTATCTGCTGATGCAATGCTAGCCCCTATCTCCTGCTGCAATGCTAGCCCCTATCCCCTGATGCAATGCTAGTTCCTATCCCTGATGCAATGCTAGCCCCTATCCCCTGCTGCAATGCTAGTCCTGACCCCTTCCTGTAATGCTAGCCCCTATCCCGTCCTGCAATGCTAGTCCTGATCCCTTCCTGCAATGCTAGTTCCTATCCCGTGCTACAATGCTAGTCCTGATCCCTTCCTGCAATGCTAGCCCCTATCCCGTCCTGCAATGCTAGTCCTGATCCCTTCCTGCAATGCTAGTTCCTATCCCTTCCTGCAATGCTAGTCCCCTATCTCCCGTTGCAATGCTAGTCCTTATCCCCTGCTGCAATGCTAGCCCCTATCTCCTGCTGCAATGCTAGCCCCTATCTCCTGATGCAATGCTAGCCCCTATCCCCTGCTGCAATGCTAGTCCTGACCCCTTCCTGCAATGCTAGTTCCTATCCCGTGCTACAATGCTAGTCCTGATCCCTTCCTGCAATGCTAGCCCCTATCCCGTCCTGCAATGCTAGTCCTGATCCCTTCCTGCAATGCTAGTTCCTATCCCGTCCTGCAATGCTAGCCCCTATCCCTTCTGTAATGCTAGTTCCTATCCCGTGCTGCAATGCTAGTTCCTATCCCTTCCTGCAATGCTAGTTCCTATCTCCCGTTGCAATGCTAGCCCCTATCCCTTCTGTAATGCTAGCCCCTATCCCCTGATGCAATGCTAGCCTTTTTCTCCTACAATTTCATCGTCTCCTTTTAAAATGTAAGTGCTTACCCTTAATTAAAAACTAGCCCCTACCTTCTGCCAATAATTCTGGCCTTTATTCCTTATTTTTTCTAGTCCACATGAGAAAAATAATCATGATACATGATTCCTAATCTCCTGCATTGGCAGCCCTTATTCCCTGCTGCATTGGCAGCCCTTATTCCCTGCTGCATTGGCAGCCCTTATTCCCTGCTGCATCGGCAGCCCTTATTCCCTGCTGCATCGGCAGCCCTTATTCCCTGCTGCATCGGCAGCCCTTATTCCCTGCTGCATCGGCAGCCCTTATTCCCTGCTGCATCGGCAGCCCTTATTCCCTGCTGTGCTGCATTGGCAGCCCTTATTCCCTGCTGCATCGGCAGCCCTTATTCCCTGCCACATTGGCAGACCTTATCATCTCAAACATTATTCGCCCTTATTCCCTGCAACAATGTCTGCAGTTTTCTCCTGCTAAAATGCTCCCCCAACCTCCCTGCTACAATGTTCCCCATCTCCATTGTTACATCGCAAGGCCTTACCCACTTCTACAATGCTAGCAAGCTTTATTAGATCATATGCCCTGTAACAATGCCAGCTGATATCTGCTGCTAACATGTGCATGCCAGCCCCTGTGCACTACCATAATGCATATTAGTACAATTCCAATGCCACCAAGGTGACCCTTCTGACTTTCCTCAAGGTTAGCTATTTCCGTTGCCACAACCCCATACCACAGTTGGCCCATTCCAGCCCTAATTATTTGGTCCCTTTCCCCTTGCTACAATGCTAGACAATATTCAACTTCACTTGGACAACCTTATTTGTACTTATCATCTCAGGATAATTCCACTGCTTATAAATAGCCTTTAAATCCCTGGCATTCAGTTAGTACTGACAAGCTACAGCATGGGAGTACAGCTTTTGATCCCATCCCAGTCTTGGATTCAAACTTTACTTGGTACTGCAAGATGTCAGTGTCCTCTGGTGGCAAATAAAACATTTACACCAAATGACTATGACTGGGTGTATGGTGAAAATCTATTCTTAGCTCACAATACATATGGGAAATTTTTCATAGAAAATTGTAAAATTATAATTTTTCAGAAAAAGTTTTTCTTCAAAAATACTTGGGATAGAAAAATAACAAATCAGGATATTCCCAAGTCTTCAACTTTTTGCGACATGACAAAATCTAAGAAATCATTCTTTTCAGTCAAGGTTATTTGCAAAGTCACAGATTGTGGATAATATAATACATGGAATTGCATTTAGTTTTTTTTTAAACTACAAGTGTAAAATTACAATTACATTTATCACAAGAGTTCCTGCTACCACCTGATGCTTTAAACAAAATATCCAAAACAAGATGTCATATTTATTAATATTCACATCCAGAAGTCCAAGTTTAATCTTGAGAATAGCATCTTTAAAAAGTTGATTACATTTGGGGTCATTGGGTATTATGAACTAATCACTTAGGTCATGCTCTAATTTTTGTTTCAATATTCTGGATCAAAACCTGGCCTTCATAACTTTTTATAATAGAGACGATGATTTTCATTGAAGTATATAATTAGGATTTTATTCTCTTGTACAGTTTTAGACAATATTTTACAAACTTAACTGGAGTCTCTCCCGCTACAATAGTTTGAATAGGCAAACAAATGCAAAAAACTCTTTCTTCTCACTTTTGTCCATATTCTGGCAAAAACTCAACCTTACATTTCACGTTATATTAACACGGTTGACTCATTTCTTTTAAAATCATAGGAAACTTCTGTTATTAACTTCTTTTAACATATAACATTGAATATTTATTGTCTGAACTTTAAGTCCTGACAAATCTACAGATTTAATCTATTTTGCAAAATTTGTTGGTTCAGCATATTTTGCTTTCACTTTTTATTTTGTAGGTGTAGATATATATGAAGGTAATTTGTGTAGCCCATCCTCCACCTTAAATATTGAGGCTGGTGTTTATTTTGCTTAAAAGCACAATTCTGTGGGACTCCAGGAAGCTCAATATCTCTCACACTCATTCCACATTCTCTCTTTTAATATTTACACACATAAATGACTTTTGCATGATGATGATTCACTTTTTTCTGTCAAACGGATCTGACCACACTTTCATACCTGGAAGAAACAAAATGTGATAAACAATCAAAATATGGATATTTAAAATGACTTATTTTCTGTATATATAAACTGCAAACATGAAACAATAGCTAAATTATGGCTTCTATAATTTTTACCTCCTGGCTGGATGGCTTCCTGATCAATTCCTTTTCGATTTGCTTTCTGTAATTCTTCTGTAAATATGAAAACAATATGTAAAACATAAACCTATATATGTAAACATATCGAGAACTAGAATATATGAATATTTCAAAATAAATAGTTTCGTAACATCCTTAGCTCAAACAAGTGATGAATAATCAAAACAACACTCACTCCATGGTGTGGGGTCCATATAAGGTTGTATAGCTATGGGATATAAGGTGAGTATGATAGCTCCTGTTAAACCACCAATAAGTGCAGCATAACGCCAACCCACCATTCTCTTTGGCCGGCCTTGCATTTTGCTTTGAAACTTGGCACCGTCTCTGCTCAGATGTCAATAGCAATTAGCTGTTACAATATATCCCTGAAATAATATATGAAAAATAACATAAAATTAATAAAATTACATCCCTTCTATCTCCGTCCTATGCAATGGCTAGTTCTAGTGAACAAATTTCATTTCATATTAAGCCATTTTCATAACATCGAAATTGCAGGTTAAATCATCTTTCTACTCCAATTATTTACAAAACTATGGTTAATTTGCACCTCTGCCATTTCATTTATTGTCGGTTCACTTGTAATAATAATAATAATAATAATAATAATAATAATAATAATAATAATAATAATAATAATAATAATAATAATAATAATAATAATAATAATAATAAAAATATTTGTAGAGCTAACGACCATAGGATTGGCTGATAATTATGAAATTGTCTTGTATTCATAGTACAAATAGAACAATAAAGTTTATATGAATGGTATAAATAAATTGTTATGAAAATTGCACCCATTGACCCTGATTTCGTCACAATGTGCACGTGCGCAACTACCAGCTTGTTACAAAAATATACAATTTGGCCTTGCTGTCAGTTCTTGGCCGATTTACATAATTGACATATCAAAATTTAGGTTTTGAACTCCTCTCTTCAAATGTGTAAGTTAGATGATCGATATATTAATTTTCATCTTACGGCATAGAAGAGAGGTCACTGCGTGAAGTTTTTGATCGTATGCGTAAAGACGTGACTCTGACTTGTAAATCTTGTTAGAATATAACATACGCACATCGCTTTATAAGATAAAAGTAATGTGAAGTGTCACTGATGGATACACCCTACCATAGCAAATATATAATGAACTGTCCTTGTTTTGTTGGATAAAATAATGATTGACAAAGACCAAAATGTGTGAAATTGACGGTTGTTAGCCCTATATCGCATCCAAAGCTTGCTTCATCGGTGGAAACTGGTCGTTGACAAGTAGAGAAACAGTATAACCCAGGCTGTGTCGCCATACCAAATTGTTTGGAGCCAGTGATACTGACACAGTGATAGTGGCATTTACTGACAAGTTGGGAAATTTTCATTGCATGATTGACAATCATGCAATGACACAACTTCACAAGACTGGCCCCAGGAATGTTTGGGAAGACCATAGAGAAACTCTCTGATCCATCTACTGGTTTATTATACATCTGTCATGACCTCATTCATAAGCAAGTTTCTTGTATCGTTGATATGGCAGATTTGACAATACTTACATTTCCCAAATATCATAAGCAATGTTGTTGTAATCAGTCAAATCGCACGCTGTCAAATCGGGCTGACATGCTTGGCCTTGACCTTGACGAGAGTTTTCCGGACAAAGATATCCGATATTTTAAGCAAATTAATAACTATTTACTGATTGATCATTATCTATATATTACTTGACAATATTTACTAAAAAGTAAATCATAAACAAGACGGAACATAATTTTATTGATGTTATTTGGAGCATATAGCAAGAACTTTCTAGGGGAAACATTATTGCCACACTTCACGGAAACGCACAAGACGTCATTCATGAATTCATTTGAGCTGAAGTTGCATTTGGTTTACCCTCAAAACATGTATACTTATGACAAGAAGAATAAATACAAAGAATGAAACCAATACAATATGTTTCCAGTAACAAATCACAGTTATTAAAAATCAAGAAGGTGTCTTAGAATTCACTTTCCAGTTAGGTTTTTGTGAGCGTAACGGCTTTGTTTACTGTGCTTATCATTTGACTGCACACACAACTTGTGACCTTCCGCTCGAAATTAGAAAGTAGTCCGTATCGAAATCTTATATAATTGATGATTTCAAAGTTATTTTGGAACATCTTCATTATTCTTTATGAATACTAAGATTTAATAAATAAAAATGTACACACATATCTTTAACTCATTGATAAAATTATATTACAAATGGGCGGATTAATACATTATGTCATCCGAAGTAGAGAGGTCATTTGGCAAGAGCTTTGAAGTGGGAACGGATAAGAAACCACAACTGATTTCGACAATTATTTCAGTTATTCAAGGTGAGATGAAAGTATCATGATCTGATTTGCATGACAAATGTTAGTAATACTCTTGAGGTCATTTTGGAACGTATTCAAAAGGTTCCAGACCGAAAAAATTGTGGATTGTTTTGATTCATTTCCTTGTGCTGTCAAAAACACATTCCCTGTTTCCCTCCAGTCATGGCAATTGACATTGAACTGGAGTGTTAATTGTTTAACTTCTCACTTTTTAATGGATGACTTCCAGAGAAATTGTCCAGTGCAAATGACAATGCCCTCCGTGGAATCACCGGTGATCAAACCTTTTTCATAACCACTTCCCCTCTGACACTTCACATAAAGTTTGACAAAAATATCTAAACAAGCACCACTCTACCATGTCAGATGATAGCTGGTTCTTCTGCTTCACAGCTTTTTGTTGTGGATTCCAGAGGCCCCCTAGTGCTACTAACAGCCCTAGCCCTCAGTATCCAAGAGCTAACCTTGAGCTTTCATGAATTTTGAGCAGGGCAAAATGATAGTGAGTTGGCGAGACTGGCAACCATTTCCATCAACAATATCATTTCTTATTGTGTCTTAGTCTAACTAAAAGGCTATGTCAGAAGTGACAATTTTACTATTGGATTTCCTTTTAAAATGGTCATTAATTGAAACAGGTTTAAAATATCCTTCTAATCTCAGAGTAACGATCTGGGATTCTAATTGGAAGATGGAATTTATCATTTTCATTGACTTATGATTATTCTTTAAGTCCAAGCCAGGGATGCTGTTCATGTAAGGTTTGTGGATCGACAGGACTAACCTATTTTTTTCTGGACTAATGTATCTACATACTAAATTTCTAAAATTTATAACCATGGTTATTCAATATGCTTAATGAAGTGTTGGGGTCAAAAGTTCATGATCCAGTCAGTCTGACTTCATTATCATGATTACACTGTAACAAGTTGCAGCCCTTCAGAATGTTACAAATGACGTTATCAAGCCAGAACAATGGGGACGTCAACGTCCTTCCCGTCCGTTGCCCGTGGTGGACGTTGCCGTCATCCCGTCCGTTAAGGGTTAAAGAGATGGTGACCCCCATGTTTATAAACATAACTAATTTTCCAGTTCTAATGGAATTCAGTCAATCTAATATGGCAATTAGTGGCCCTGACTTGATGAATTGAGTAAGTGTGAATGTTCAAAGCTGATTTTGTATTTAGGATTTAATTCCAATGAAAATGGACTAGGTATTCACTCAAATGTACCAACACATGTGTTACCCTGTCCAGGTGTCCTATTTATGTAATATTTATAATTTTCCTAAAAATAATTTTGGGTTGGTTATAATAACTGTATTAGCCAACCTTATTCTGAGAGCTTTTCCTTATGACGAGCCCGAGAAATTAATATAATCATGGATAATTAATAAAGTCTTGCAATAAGATGATCAATTTTCATTTATATAATGTCAGTTATTCATAGGCCATTACTGTAACCCAGACATAGTTACTGTTAGTAATTTGACAATTTAGAGGTTATTTTTTAAAAACATTTGTATAAAAACAACGATTACAATCTGCATACACATTTATAGAAGATCCACCTTACATGATAGGCTGACATTTTTTGTAACCAATATTTGGTTCATCTTTATAAAGGAGAATCCATTTATCATATATACTATTTGTCAAACTAGTATTTCTATCATTTGGAATATGACTTGGAAGTATGAAAAAGTGAACATGAGAAGCTGAATTATCAGACTGAAGTATTCTACTGTGAGTAGAGCATATGAAGCTTCGTGGTCTGCTGATGTCATATAGTGACTCTTCAACCCATGTTGCTGACATCTTCTTGCACATGTTGCTATATTTTTTTTATCAGAGTATGTGTTGAGAACATGAAAACCATGAATATTAAGGTATTTACCTTTTTATCACATAAGTGGACTCGTACAACTTACCTGTACACATTTATTTTTGAAGGTATGGAGAACTGATGTATAAAGAACTGATTTTATTATTTTATTATAATAAGCTGGTCTTTTATTTCCATCCCTTGAATGACTTACAGAGAGTGAGATAGTGTTTCTAAATGCCATATAAACATAGATCTGTTTAATTAATACAATGCAGTCAATGAATGGCTTTCTTCTCTTATTTAAGTTAATTATATATTTGATGAACATTGAAATGCCTTATCAGAAGCATAGCATTATGTTATGAAGGCCTATGCTCATTAAATATTAACAGAATATTCAAATGAAAATCAAGTGACACTATTGTTGGTGAATAAAAAAATCATATTAAAATATAACATCTCATTGGAGGGACACAGTGCAAGTTTAATGCTTTTCATATCAATTTGCACCTGGTTCAACCTTTATATCATCTATAATGTCTCATAGAGCTCTACCTTCCTGGTCACTAAGAATAAAATCTTGGGTGAAGTGCGAATCCTGGAATTTCTCATCACACAATTGTCATGAATTGTGATCATTAATGATTACACCTGATCACACTTGGCACTCATATATAATGTAGTTCTTAGGAAATGTGAGACACATGTGACCATTTCTAGACCAGTCATGTACGCCACCTGGTGGCACCTGTTGTGATATCTGGTGGCACCTGTTGTGTGATGTATGTGCAGCACATTATGAGCAAAGAGGATGATGCACCAATGCAGTAAAACAGGTCTAGCCAGTTGTTGATATCTGTACTTTAATTTGTATAGGTATTTGTTACATATAATTGAGTGAAACTCCCTTTTCAATGGTAATAAATACAACCCAGTATGGAACCCTCTCTACGCATTTCAAACATGGCCAGTCCTCTGCAGTTGGGGACAAAACCAGTAGAGTTTTACAAAATGGTCACAACACAAAACTTTTTAATTTGCTGACCTGTAAAACCTCTATATGACTATGCTGAAAAGAAAACAAAACAAAAAATCAAAGTGAATTAGATATCATTTAACCAAAAGAAATTCCTCAGAACCAGCCCTCTTTAATGAAAATACTCACAAAAAGTGACTGTTCAGTGAAAGAAACAAGCACTCGCCAATTTGCCCAGGTTGGTACTAAATCCATTTGGCTAGTTATAATTTAGCCTTTTTCTTGTTATTTAAACATTACCAGTTGGCAAGTACTGCTGATTCCATCACTGCTGTTTGGAAATTATAAATAACATTTGGGATTATGATGGAGATATGATCAGTATAGCTATTATTTATGCCCAAGCATTCTTAACTGGGCCTTGTGAGTTAGAAACATCTATTAATGAAATTATGACACAATAGCCATTGACAAAATGTGCAGTGAAAACTGGGATAAATAACATATGTAGTGAGGCTGTGCACACTTGTGGGTTATACCTGAGCATGTACCATGTAGAACATATTACCATCACACAAACTCACTATCATTGCAGTGCCCTGTCCATTGGTCACTGCAGCTAGCCCCAGTAATTACTGCAGCTAGCCCAGTAATTAGTCAGCACACATGAACAGGAAATGTACCTGAGTATTTGTCTGTATTGATTTTCTTTGTAGAGCCTGCCAAGAACTTCATATACACTTGCTGTCTTGAAAAAAAAGCCTTTTGATAGTGAGATCGATAGTGGATGCATTGAAGAATGGGATGGTACCTCTACCTATGTTCTTACACAATAACAACAACAACAACATGCTAGATTGCTGCTAGATCGTATATATATAGTGTTGTATATCTAGTATTGAATATCATCCAAACTTGATTTGCTTGAAGGCAATCTGTGCTGAGGTATCCATTAGTAATGTAATGGGTTTGTGGTTATGTTTATTGTTTCATACATGTTTCCACTTAATTTTGGTTGAGATTATATATGCCACAGATTTTTGGCAAGATATCACAATGCAGCAAGTGTTGAGTAATGATAATGATGCATTGGGGTCAAGTTTCAGCCGCCATACAGGGACACATTTGATACAGTCATCATTTGTAATTTGATATCAGTTTAGGCTGCATGGCTTACAGGTTATGTCTCTACATGCCGTCGTCATATATTCAGATTGTGCTTTGTCCACCCATGCTTGACTATGCAGCTTGCTTGACAGTCAACATCTTATCAAAGGACCATATTGTGAATAGCTTAGCAGGAATTATCTCAATAATAATATGACTCAGTCTCTTACACACCTCCAGTTTTGCTGACTTATCATGTGAGCTGAAACAATGGTTGAGTTAAAGGCCATTTTTTTTTCAACCAATCAAAGGGCAGCTACCAAATAGTTATTATAAATGTCCATTGCAACACTGGTGGACACAAGATCTGTCTGCATTTCAAAAACCTTACAAAACTGCAGAAATTGTCTTGATATATTTGGTTTGATTTTTGATTGCAAATATATTTAAGATTGATTTCGTTTATGCGCCATAGATGCTTGACAATCAATTTTGAATCATGAGATCATAATGTAGATCTATAGAGCATGATTGACAATAAATAATTATCATGAGATCATATTGTGCATTGTGCAGCATGCTTAACAATCAATATTTGATTCGTGTTTGGTTTATACCACATCCAGCTTGAGAGGAGGCATGATGTGTCATGAAGCAATGGGTTTCTGTTTTGCTCTGCCATATATTTGTTTTTTTTGTAATCAGCATAAAGTCCCTTATTCAATGATCATTACACAGCATGCTTGACAATCTACATCATATGCTCAGCCTGGTATTCAACTTAAAATTTCTGATAGGTTATATATTAAGTGTGAAGGCAGTGAAGGCATTAATGATGATATGGGACAAACTTCAGTTATAATCATCTCCCACTTAGGTGTCAAAATGTTATCTCTAGCATTATAAGATAAAACGGAATATGTTAAATTGATATTTGATATATCAGGTGAAAAAAAAAATCTTTGATATAACTTATCAAACTCCTGATTAAGTACCTGTGGCTTATGACAAATCTTGTTTTGGTTATCGTAATGAACCCCTTCTTTGCTCCCTCTAGTGGGGACTGTGGATGCCCAGAGAGTGGGAATCATGTGTAACCCATCACAGAGCTTATCATGCATAAACATGACCAAGTAAGGTCATACACAGCCTTTGCTTGACCATGTTGTAGCATGTACAAATGATACAATTCAACAACTCTTTGACTGGATTTAAACACATAATGGCCATGCATGGCCTTATTTGGTCACCTTTATGCATGACCTTATTTGGTCACCTTTATGCATGACCTTATTTGGTCACCTTTATGCATGACCTTATTTGGTCACCTTTATGCATGACCTTATTTGGTCACCTTTATGCATGACCTTATTTGGTCACCTTTATGCATGACCTTATTTGGTCACCTTTATGCATAACCTTATTTGGTCACCTTTATGCATGACCTTATTTGGTCACCTTTATGCATGACCTTATTTGGTCACCTTTATGCATGACCTTATTTGGTCACCTTTATGCATGACCAAATAAATGTCTGTCTATAACTGATTATTAATTTGGCAATGATGTCTTTTTTCTGTTCAGCCAGCATGCAGGTGTTTAAATGTTAAAAGGTTAACAATTTTAAAGAACCTTATCGAACAATGGTTTTGCAGGCTATTTTCATGAGCATAAGATTTGGTAATTGTGGTTTGTAACAAGTCTTGTGTAAACAGTATAATATACATGCATGACAACCAGAAGAAACAAGACCTGTTCCACTTCAGAAAAAAAAGTTTGGAGGAGATAAAAAGGATATTGATGTACATAGCTTAGTCTGTGTGAGGATATTGTGGTAAATATAGGTTGAGCCAGTGGTGTATATCTCCGCTTGTGTCACACTTGATTGGTTCAACATATCAAAACTTAACAAAATCACTTGGACATGAACAGTGTCAGTCAACCAGATATGATGTGATAATTGTGGTTTGTAATATGGTATATTATACATGCAAGTAAGTGTAAGCAATTAATTAAACATGTTGAAACATAGCTGTTATATCGCATGTTGATGTGTGTTACAGAGGGAGCTGTGTAAGAAGATGGGGCAGACGCTGTCAGAGCCTGTGACGGCCAAGGAAACCTCCAGCTGTCGGAATGACCAAGTGCGTGTGGGGTCCTCATGCATGCAGGGATGGAGAATTAGTATCCTTTATTTATACATCTTGACTGTGATGAGACCTGGAAAGTAATGGTCTTTTTGTTGCATAGGAGATATTAATGAGAAAAACTGGCAAAATGCTGTGTATATGTTTTATAGCATTTGTTGAGTGTTGAAGGTTTATCATGACTAGACATAGGCTCTGGGACACATATCTCATGTATTATGACTAGTTAGGGATCAGCGTATTCAGGGAGGCATATTATAATTGCATTTTAAAAGGGCCCGATTCAAGAGAACATGTAATTATTACCAAATTGAAGTCTTGTAATTCACTGGCAATTTGACTAGGATAGTGTCTGAAATATGGTTTAAAATGTTTATTACTTTTAGCCTGTTTTAATCAGTCAAATTATATTAGATAAAGACCGCAAAAGTTGCTTACTTAGGGAAAAAGGGCAAGCTCAAATTTCAAACACTGGACCAGTATGTGTTGAGTGGTTTGGTGTGGCGTGCTGGTTGTGTCAGTATTGTATAATGCTGACAGGATGATATTATTGAGTTTCAGGAAATATACACAAGTAAATTAGGTCACCCCAAGTTTGACAAGCGAAGTACTGTTTGTATTTGAAATTCAAATTAAAAAAAAAAATTAAAACTAGATTTTTAAGGATTTCTATTGTTTGATGGTCCATTGCCACTCTTTGATTTTAGATATTTCATTTAAGATGATAAATATATTTAAATGCACATGTAATAGTTCTTTGTGTTTTCATCAAAGTTATCTTTTCATTTATTTTTACACATCCAATTTAGAAGAAATAGTTATATTGACTATGTGTAACATTATTGTTTCAACAGTACAATAGAAAGTAAAATTTTGATACTTTATTGAAGAAGCAATCATTGTGATAAAATGTATTATCTCCATTTTATAAATCCTAAAAAATTTAAGTATGGGATAAATGTTATAAAAATGTTGTGGACATGTTTCATTAGTGTATGGTAGGTGTTATTTGCTTTAACAAGTGCTTTCCTAGATATGGAAGATGCCCATGTTCACCTTCTCTCACTGCCAGATGACAAAGATGCTGCCTTCTTCGCAGTATTTGATGGACACGGGGGTAAGTCACTTCCTCATGCAGGCTAGATGTACATAATGACCATGGTAATACCTAGACAAGGTGTAGGTCTGATGATATCACGGGGGTAAGTCACTTCCTCATGCAGGCTAGATGCACATAATGACCATGGTAATACCTAGACAAGGTGTAGGTCTGATGATATCACGGGGGTAAGTCACTTCCTCATGCAGGCTAGATGCACATAATGACCATGGTAATACCTAGACAAGGTGTAGGTCTGATCATATCACGGGGGTAAGTCACTTCCTCATGCAGGCTAGATGCACATAATGACCATGGTAATACCAAGACAAGGTGTAGGTCTGATGATATCACGGGGGTAAGTCACTTCCTCATGCAGGCTAGATGTACATAATGACCATGGTAATACCTAGACAAGGTGTAGGTCTGATGATATCACGGGGGTAAGTCACTTCCTCATGCAGGCTAGATGCACATAATGACCATGGTAATACCAAGACAAGGTGTAGGTCTGATGATATCACGGGGGTAAGTCACTTCCTCATGCAGGCTAGATGTACATAATGACCATGGTAATACCTAGACAAGGTGTAGGTCTGATGATATCACGGGGGTAAGTCACTTCCTCATGCAGGCTAGATGCACATAATGACCATGGTAATACCTAGACAAGGTGTAGGTCTGATGATATCACGGGGGTAAGTCACTTCCTCATGCAGGCTAGATGCACATAATGACCATGGTAATACCAAGACAAGGTGTAGGTCTGATGATATCACGGGGGTAAGTCACTTCCTCATGCAGGCTAGATGCACATAATGACCATGGTAATATACCTAGACAAGGTGTAGGTCTGATGATATCACGGGGGTAAGTCACTTCCTCATGCAGGCTAGATGTACATAATGACCATGGTAATACCAAGACAAGGTGTAGGTCTGACGATATCACGGGGGTAAGTCACTTCCTCATGCAGGCTAGATGTACATAATGACCATGGTAATACCTAGACAAGGTGTAGGTCTGACGATATCACGGGGGTAAGTCACTTCCTCATGCAGGCTAGATGCACATAATGACCATGGTAATACCAAGACAAGGTGTAGGTCTGATGATATCACGGGGGTAAGTCACTTCCTCATGCAGGCTAGATGCACATAATGACCATGGTAATACCAAGACAAGGTGTAGGTCTGATGATATCACGGGGGTAAGTCACTTCCTCATGCAGGCTAGATGCACATAATGACCATGGTAATACCAAGACAAGGTGTAGGTCTGATGATATCACGGGGGTAAGTCACTTCCTCATGCAGGCTAGATGCACATAATGACCATGGTAATACCAAGACAAGGTGTAGGTCTGATGATATCACGGGGGTAAGTCACTTCCTCATGCAGGCTAGATGTACATAATGACCATGGTAATACCTAGACAAGGTGTAGGTCTGATGATATCACGGGGGTAAGTCACTTCCTCATGCAGGCTAGATGCACATAATGACCATGGTAATACCTAGACAAGGTGTAGGTCTGATCATATCACGGGGGTAAGTCACTTCCTCATGCAGGCTAGATGCACATAATGACCATGGTAATACCTAGACAAGGTGTAGGTCTGATGATATCACGGGGGTAAGTCACTTCCTCATGCAGGCTAGATGTACATAATGACCATGGTAATACCTAGACAAGGTGTAGGTCTGATCATATCACGGGGGTAAGTCACTTCCTCATGCAGGCTAGATGTACATAATGACCATGGTAATACCAAGACAAGGTGTAGGTCTGATGATATCACGGGGGTAAGTCACTTCCTCATGCAGGCTAGATGCACATAATGACCATGGTAATACCAAGACAAGGTGTAGGTCTGATGATATCACGGGGGTAAGTCACTTCCTCATGCAGGCTAGATGCACATAATGACCATGGTAATATACCTAGACAAGGTGTAGGTCTGATGATATCACGGGGGTAAGTCACTTCCTCATGCAGGCTAGATGTACATAATGACCATGGTAATACCAAGACAAGGTGTAGGTCTGACGATATCACGGGGGTAAGTCACTTCCTCATGCAGGCTAGATGTACATAATGACCATGGTAATACCTAGACAAGGTGTAGGTCTGATGATATCACGGGGGTAAGTCACTTCCTCATGCAGGCTAGATGCACATAATGACCATGGTAATACCAAGACAAGGTGTAGGTCTGATGATATCACGGGGGTAAGTCACTTCCTCATGCAGGCTAGATGTACATAATGACCATGGTAATACCTAGACAAGGTGTAGGTCTGACGATATCACGGGGGTAAGTCACTTCCTCATGCAGGCTAGATGCACATAATGACCATGGTAATATACCTAGACAAGGTGTAGGTCTGATGATATCACGGGGGTAAGTCACTTCCTCATGCAGGCTAGATGCACATAATGACCATGGTAATACCAAGACAAGGTGTAGGTCTGATGATATCACGGGGGTAAGTCACTTCCTCATGCAGGCTAGATGTACATAATGACCATGGTAATACCAAGACAAGGTGTAGGTCTGATGATATCACGGGGGTAAGTCACTTCCTCATGCAGGCTAGATGCACATAATGACCATGGTAATACCTAGACAAGGTGTAGGTCTGATGATATCACGGGGGTAAGTCACTTCCTCATGCAGGCTAGATGCACATAATGACCATGGTAATACCAAGACAAGGTGTAGGTCTGATCATATCACGGGGGTAAGTCACTTCCTCATGCAGGCTAGATGCACATAATGACCATGGTAATACCTAGACAAGGTGTAGGTCTGATGATATCACGGGGGTAAGTCACTTCCTCATGCAGGCTAGATGCACATAATGACCATGGTAATACCAAGACAAGGTGTAGGTCTGATGATATCACGGGGGTAAGTCACTTCCTCATGCAGGCTAGATGCACATAATGACCATGGTAATACCTAGACAAGGTGTAGGTCTGATGATATCACGGGGGTAAGTCACTTCCTCATGCAGGCTAGATGCACATAATGACCATGGTAATACCAAGACAAGGTGTAGGTCTGATGATATCACGGGGGTAAGTCACTTCCTCATGCAGGCTAGATGCACATAATGACCATGGTAATACCTAGACAAGGTGTAGGTCTGATGATATCACGGGGGTAAGTCACTTCCTCATGCAGGCTAGATGCACATAATGACCATGGTAATACCTAGACAAGGTGTAGGTCTGATGATATCACGGGGGTAAGTCACTTCCTCATGCAGGCTAGATGCACATAATGACCATGGTAATACCAAGACAAGGTGTAGGTCTGATGATATCACGGGGGTAAGTCACTTCCTCATGCAGGCTAGATGCACATAATGACCATGGTAATACCTAGACAAGGTGTAGGTCTGATGATATCACGGGGGTAAGTCACTTCCTCATGCAGGCTAGATGCACATAATGACCATGGTAATACCTAGACAAGGTGTAGGTCTGATGATATCACGGGGGTAAGTCACTTCCTCATGCAGGCTAGATGTACATAATGACCATGGTAATACCTAGACAAGGTGTAGGTCTGATGATATCACGGGGGTAAGTCACTTCCTCATGCAGGCTAGATGTACATAATGACCATGGTAATACCTAGACAAGGTGTAGGTCTGATGATATCACGGGGGTAAGTCACTTCCTCATGCAGGCTAGATGCACATAATGACCATGGTAATACCTAGACAAGGTGTAGGTCTGATGATATCACGGGGGTAAGTCACTTCCTCATGCAGGCTAGATGCACATAATGACCATGGTAATACCTAGACAAGGTGTAGGTCTGATGATATCACGGGGGTAAGTCACTTCCTCATGCAGGCTAGATGCACATAATGACCATGGTAATACCAAGACAAGGTGTAGGTCTGATGATATCACGGGGGTAAGTCACTTCCTCATGCAGGCTAGATGCACATAATGACCATGGTAATACCTAGACAAGGTGTAGGTCTGATGATATCACGGGGGTAAGTCACTTCCTCATGCAGGCTAGATGCACATAATGACCATGGTAATACCTAGACAAGGTGTAGGTCTGATGATATCACGGGGGTAAGTCACTTCCTCATGCAGGCTAGATGCACATAATGACCATGGTAATACCAAGACAAGGTGTAGGTCTGATGATATCACGGGGGTAAGTCACTTCCTCATGCAGGCTAGATGCACATAATGACCATGGTAATACCAAGACAAGGTGTAGGTCTGATGATATCACGGGGGTAAGTCACTTCCTCATGCAGGCTAGATGCACATAATGACCATGGTAATACCAAGGCAAGGTGTAGGTCTGATGATATCACGGGGGTAAGTCACTTCCTCATGCAGGCTAGATGCACATAATGACCATGGTAATACCTAGACAAGGTGTAGGTCTGATGATATCACGGGGGTAAGTCACTTCCTCATGCAGGCTAGATGCACATAATGACCATGGTAATACCAAGACAAGGTGTAGGTCTGATGATATCACGGGGGTAAGTCACTTCCTCATGCAGGCTAGATGTACATAATGACCATGGTAATACCTAGACAAGGTGTAGGTCTGATGATATCACGGGGGTAAGTCACTTCCTCATGCAGGCTAGATGCACATAATGACCATGGTAATACCAAGACAAGGTGTAGGTCTGATGATATCACGGGGGTAAGTCACTTCCTCATGCAGGCTAGATGCACATAATGACCATGGTAATACCAAGACAAGGTGTAGGTCTGATGATATCACGGGGGTAAGTCACTTCCTCATGCAGGCTAGATGCACATAATGACCATGGTAATACCTAGACAAGGTGTAGGTCTGATGATATCACGGGGGTAAGTCACTTCCTCATGCAGGCTAGATGCACATAATGACCATGGTAATACCAAGACAAGGTGTAGGTCTGATGATATCACGGGGGTAAGTCACTTCCTCATGCAGGCTAGATGTACATAATGACCATGGTAATACCTAGACAAGGTGTAGGTCTGATGATATCACGGGGGTAAGTCACTTCCTCATGCAGGCTAGATGCACATAATGACCATGGTAATACCAAGACAAGGTGTAGGTCTGATGATATCACGGGGGTAAGTCACTTCCTCATGCAGGCTAGATGCACATAATGACCATGGTAATACCTAGACAAGGTGTAGGTCTGATGATATCACGGGGGTAAGTCACTTCCTCATGCAGGCTAGATGCACATAATGACCATGGTAATACCTAGACAAGGTGTAGGTCTGATGATATCACGGGGGTAAGTCACTTCCTCATGCAGGCTAGATGTACATAATGACCATGGTAATACCTAGACAAGGTGTAGGTCTGACGATATCACGGGGGTAAGTCACTTCCTCATGCAGGCTAGATGTACATAATGACCATGGTAATACATAGACAAGGTGTAGGTCTGACGATATCACGGGGGTAAGTCACTTCCTCATGCAGGCTAGATGTACATAATGACCATGGTAATACCTAGACAAGGTGTAGGTCTGATGATATCACTGGGGTAAGTCACTTCCTCATGCAGGCTAGATGTCCATAATGACCATGGTAATACCTAGACAAGGTGTAGGTCTGACGATATCACGGGGGTAAGTCACTTCCTCATGCAGGCTAGATGCACATAATGACCATGGTAATACCTAGACAAGGTGTAGGTCTGACGATATCACGGGGGTAAGTCACTTCCTCATGCAGGCTAGATGTCCATAATGACCATGGTAATACCTAGACAAGGTGTAGGTCTGACGATATCACGGGGGTAAGTCACTTCCTCATGCAGGCTAGATGTACATAATGACCATGGTAATACCAAGACAAGGTGTAGGTCTGATGATATCACGGGGGTAAGTCACTTCCTCATGCAGGCTAGATGTACATGATGACCATGGTAATACCAAGACAAGGTGTAGGTCTGATGATATCACGGGGGTAAGTCACTTCCTCATGCAGGCTAGATGTACATAATGACCATGGTAATACCTAGACAAGGTGTAGGTCTGATGATATCACGGGGGTAAGTCACTTCCTCATGCAGGCTAGATGCACATAATGACCATGGTAATACCTAGACAAGGTGTAGGTCTGATGATATCACGGGGGTAAGTCACTTCCTCATGCAGGCTAGATGCACATAATGACCATGGTAATACCTAGACAAGGTGTAGGTCTGATGATATCACGGGGGTAAGTCACTTCCTCATGCAGGCTAGATGTACATAATGACCATGGTAATACCTAGACAAGGTGTAGGTCTGATCATATCACGGGGGTAAGTCACTTCCTCATGCAGGCTAGATGTACATAATGACCATGGTAATACCTAGACAAGGTGTAGGTCTGATGATATCACGGGGGTAAGTCACTTCCTCATGCAGGCTAGATGTACATAATGACCATGGTAATATACCTAGACAAGGTGTAGGTCTGATGATATCACAGGGGTAAGTCACTTCCTCATGCAGGCTAGATGCACATAATGACCATGGTAATACCTAGACAAGGTGTAGGTCTGATGATGTCATCATTCAGGAATCCTCATAAATGAGGATAAACTTTCAACACCAAATAACTAAGGAGAGGCTCGGTTTGTACTAACTTCTATGCTTCTAAATATGATTTAGAAGAAACACAAATCGGTCAGTGTTAAAATCATAGTATCATTCAGAAAGTAAGGTAATAAAACACAGAATTATGAGATGTATTTTTTCCCAGAATGAAAAGATATGAGCAGCAAGGTTGGGGAAGATCTGGTTTGACATGCATTAAATGTACGGAAGTCAAGAATATTCAGATTTGAAAGGAAATTTAATGATAACTAGGACTTCCTCTTTAAAGAAGAAAAGGGATGGGAAGGCATAAATTTTCACCAATTTATTTCATGAGGATACAATAAAATGTTTCAGTATAGTTTAGTGAATTATATTTGTCAAATCAACAATAATATTTCTATTATATTGAATAAGATACAAATTTTAAATTTCGATATTTCTAACCTGTATGGGTTGACATGTCACATCCTAATATTTTAATTTGGTAACACTTCATAAGATGTCCTCACGGTTCACTGCATTCATAATCTGCCTATAATTCAAACATATCGATGGAAAGAGTGCCAATTTCAATTTGGTTCACATTACTCTGGTCATAAATATATGGAGTTGTCAGATTGCAAAAAATTAATGTCATGCTAGTCACATAATTTTATACTAAAGCTTTATATATATGGCGACTATACAGATTGTAATGAGGGATAATGCAATCAGAGTAGCTGGAGTATGAATTCAAGGAAAATTTTTGCATTTTTGTTATCAAAATCTTTTCACATACTGATTAGAGATACAGATTATGTTATTATAAATTGCTATCTGTTAATAGCATGGTTGATGGTGATTATGTATTTAGATGTCAACTTTCAGATCCTGGGTATAAAAATGTCCACTTATCCTACATACACAAAATGTCCTCTTTAATTTTGATGTGTTTTACTGTAAATGTAATATTGTAAAATATATGAAATGATAAATAATTCCTCTTGCATTTATTCATACTGTCCCATTTATTTCTGATTTAATACAATTGTGTTTTATCTTTTTAGGAGCTAAAGTTGCACAATATGCTGGGTCAAATCTGCATCTCAAAATCACACAACATCCAGCCTATAGTAAGCAGTCAATATTAATATACTCATGAAATAAAAAAAAACACATTTATATGTGACCATCAAAATTATCAAATGAAGATTTGTATAGTTATAACTTTCAAATTTATTCTTTGTTTGTGATCAAGTTCTTATGATTTGGCACTGCTTGATTATTTATTTGCATACTGTATATATAATGGGCAATGATCAACTTTTGCAATGAGCAAATTATTGATAGAGAAACACAATATTTGACATACCTGTGTGTGTTTAAGGTCAGGGAAATATGGATGACGCTATCAGGGAAGGATTTCTGTCCGTGGATGAAGATATGCTTAAAGGTCAGTTTTCTTTCTTTTTTTCCCAATTATAGAAATAATACAAATAAGAGACCATCTTTGATGTATATAGTCCATCTTTGATGTACAGTAGGGTAAGTGCACATACATGTATTTGTAGAAATCAGTGTTCACAAACGAAATTAAAAATGGACAATTCCTTTCTCAAAATATAGGATAGAAATATCTTATTACAGATATTGATATAGAGTCATAAAAATATATTTGTATTTCAGATGATGACATGAAAGATGAATTAGCAGGTTCAACAGCAATCTGTGCTTTAATCAAAGATAGAAAAATTTATTGTGTAAGTATTTAAAACATAAAAGCCAAATATATATTTCAAATTTATCGTGTATGTTGTCAAACAGACATGCCAATCATCTTCAGAAATGCAGGTTTCCGCGGATTTAGCAAACGTTTTGTGGCATGTGTAGATGTTGTGAAATTTAATTTTTTGTTTATGTATAACTATTACCTTAATGAATTTAAATATCCCTTAACTTGATAAAATTCTATGTTTGTGAACATTACATCACAAAATCAAGCGTAAAATATGATATAGCATTTTTTAAACAAAAGTGATTGACATGCCTGTGTCAAAATATGAGCAAAATAATTAATTTTTAATCAAGGATAAATATTTTGGATTTATTTGAGTCTGGAAATATTTGTGAAGAACCGAAAAACATTAATTTGTGGCATGACCACTGATGTGAATTATGTTTTACAGGGAAATGTTGGTGACTCAAGAGCCATTGCCAGTGTAAAAGGCAAAGTGCAACAGCTATCCTTCGACCACAAACCGAGCAATGAGACGGAAACAAAGAGGATCATAGCAGCCGGGGGATGGGTAGAATTTAATAGGGTTAATGGTATGTATCCTAGCAGCAGGGGGATGGGTAGAGTTCAATAGGGTTAATGGTATGTATCCTAGCAGCAGGGGGTTGGGTAGAATTTAATAGGATTAATAGTATGTATCCTAGCAGCAGGGGGGATGGGTAGAATTTAATAGGGTTAATGGTATGTATCCTAGCAGCAGGGGGGATGGGTAGAGTTCAATAGGGTTAATGGTATGTATCCTAGCAGCAGGGGGTTGGGTAGAGTTCAATAGGGTTAATGGTATGTATCCTAGCAGCAGGGGGTTGGGTAGAATTTAATAGGGTTAATAGTATGTATCCTAGCAGCAGGGGGGATGGGTAGAATTTAATAGGGTTAATGGTATGTATCCTAGCAGCAGGGGGGATGGGTAGAATTTAATAGGGTTAATTGTACGTATCCTAGCAGCAGGGGGGATGGGTAGAGTTCAATAGAGTTAATGGTATGTATCCTAGCAGCAGGGGGGATGGGTAGAGTTCAATAGGGTCAATGGTATGTATCCTAGCAGCAAGGGGATGGGTAGAGTTTAATATTGTTAATGGTATGTATCCTAGCTGCAAGGGGGATGGGTAGAGTTCAATAGGGTTAATGGTATGTATCCTAGCAGCAGGGGGATGGGTAGAGTTCAATAGGGTTAATGGTATGTATCCTAGCAGCAGGGGGATGGGTAGAGTTCAATAGGGTCAATGGTATGTATCCTAGCAGCAGGGGGGATGGGTAGAGTTTAATAGGGTTAATGGTATGTATCCTAGCAGCAGGGGGATGGGTAGAGTTCAATAGGGTTAATGGTATGTTTTATAGCAGCATACAGATGGATATACATTATTGAGTTCAAAGTTATTTCTTTTTGCAATATTATGGTACCATCCCAAAGATACCATCCCAAAGTTAAATGTTATCAGGCTGAGGCCCATGTTTTGAATATTCAAGCTTTTGTTCTATGTCATGCTCTACCTAGATAAACCTTACATATGTTACAATGTACATTTCAGGTAATTTGGCATTATCAAGGGCATTAGGAGATTTTGTTTTCAAGAAAAATGACAAAAAGTCACCAGAAGAGCAGATAGTCACAGGTGAGGCACATAAAAAATCAGTATTTCCTCAATTACCTATTTACCACAATAATAACTCTCATGATTAAAAAAACCACTAGTTTTAAATAAGTCCATATCAATTTTATTTCACTATGGTATGTTTTCCAAAATTAGAATAGAGTTACTTTGTTTAAAGTAAAAGTTCAATCCACAAAGAAGAGGAATATTTGAAATCATTGATGTCTATTTTAAGCTTGAGAAAAAAAAGAAAACTATGATCTTGCTTGCCACGTGTATGTACTTCCAGAATTGAGTCAACTCATGGTACCAATAACTAATTTGAATATCATCTGCACCAACTCAATATCATTAGCAAGGATGAGAGTTACATCTCCAAATATACCATAATATTTCTATGAATGTTGATTTAGTATCTCTTACTTTTTTCTCTTGGGAATTTTTCAGCCAACCCAGATGTGATAGTGAAAGATTTAACAGAGGACCACGAGTTCCTCATCTTGGCTTGTGATGGAATTTGGGATGTACTTACTAATGAAGAAGTAACCGAATTTGTCAGAACCCGAATAGCTCAAAGAATGGAACCAGAAATTGTAAGACTTTTACATACTCAGTACATCTAAGAATATAAATATCACGAATAAACATAGATATTGACAGTTGAGTGAAGTTGATGTATTTTAACATGAAGAAGGTTGTATACCAACAGGTACTTGCAGCTATTGCACAGTATTATCATGTGCACTTGCTCTATCATAAAGGATTCAAATATTAAGAACCACTTCCAACTTTTGAAGAAGCAAGCATCTGTGTATTCTCATCAAAATAGATTACCACAATTTTGAAATATTAGTTTTCATTTTATACATCAAACTGTCTTTAAACAGAAAAAGCAGTGCTCCACTTTTAATACAGTTTCCAAAAAATTTAACGTAACAAATCAAAAATTAAAGCAACAAAATAAAGCAACAAATCAAGCATAAAACATACAAACCAAAAATGTTAAACAGAACAGAACTTAAAATAGACAAAGCAAAAATTAAAACAACACCAAATTTTAACAAGCATGGGCAAAGACCCTGACAAGAGTAACAACCCAAAAGACAGATAAATAATTTTACTCCCAAGCTTATTTATATCACCACCAATCATATAGTTTATGGTTTGTTTGCAAGGTAAGATTCCTATATATTACCAACCCGGAGAGAATTGCATTGTCAACAAAGTCTTGCATTAAAATCAAAATGGATTAATCCCCAGTAACATCCTTTTTTTTTTACCCAAAGTGGCAACATCATGATGTATTGAGCCTTGGTTACGATCTTCATTGCTTGAATCAGTTATAATATAAAATGTCCATTGTATATTAAAGCGACAAGATTCAGTCCAGAGGTATCCCCACAAAGACTAATATAAAAAGCCACCAGGTGACACTACAAAATATGACCAAGTAGAAAGTAGTAAGCCTGACAGAAAAATAGCCAGGAGACATAAATTATCTCCTTTCTTTAGAAAATGAATGGAAAAAAACGAAAGTACATTTGTCTTTTAATTTTTTGTAGATTTGTGAAGAATTAATGACGAGATGTTTAGCGCCTGACTGTCAGATGGGAGGGCTTGGTTGTGACAACATGACCGTTGTTCTGGTTGCTTTTCTACATCAGGGAACTTACGAGGACCTGGCCGAGAAATGCGCACGGCCGGGACAAGGGAGCATTTCAGAAGAATATGGAATAGACATAAAATAGCAGAAGCATAGATTACCATAGGACGTGTTGTTGTGTGGCATGAAAGTGACAAGGAGAGCGTGAGATGGAAATGAGACACAAACGAAACATGACCTGTCAGCCATGGTGTGTAGGCATTGTGTTAGTGTGTGATCACTCTATTAATAGCAATGTACATAAGTCTGTGAACATCATTAGAAATAAACAGTTAGATTTCATCATCGGTCTCACACATTGTCTCATGATAATAATATAATTATGCTCTCAAAATGCACATGCAAAAAGAGTGGTGTACAAGAGTTTTGTATCATCATTGACGGCTTTCTTTGTTATATTATTAAACCCAGTAACTTGGCATTCATCCATGGTTACACGTTATAAATGAATATATTTTATATCACAGTGATATTATTCACTACATACATAATTTGTTACATAGGTGTTATATAGTCCATTTCATAATGTACGGACCGATACAATCATCAGGCTGTCAAACCAGGGGCACCATTCAAATTGTACATGAACAATATAAAAATGTATAGTCAGGTTTTGTAAACAACACATTCAATTTCACACTTGGAATAACCCTTGTCATGCTGAATAAAATAGCTGGTCCTGTTGTTCCGGGGTATTGACACACAAAACATTTGATTTATATCTGTCATTTGTTCTTTATCATGTTTGCCTGAGAAATAACAAAACAGGTGGATTTCCTGGAATGAAAAGCAATAAAATTATACTTGTACAAACTGAAAGCTATCAAGCATGACATGGGTTAAACCCATTGTGAAAGAGTATATATATATATATTGAAGTGGACACAGATCTCAGGCTTCCACAAGGATACATAGAACATGCACAGTCCTAAATGGCAGCACTCCAGGGCAATACATGCAGGGAAACTGGATTTTTTTTATATACTTTTATTTCAACAATTACAGCCTGCCAATTTAGGATGAAGCTGAGATTTGTGTTCACAGAATGTTAATGTTAAATATTAAACACAAATACAACAAACTTCTTATGAAAACTTTCTATTTTAGAGAATTTGTAACGTTTGTATTGCAGTTCTATAGGACATGTATACATGTATTATATCAAAAAAGATATTGTAAAATAATAAAAATATTGATGGATTTTATCAGATTTTGATGATCAATTTCCATGACTTGTTGAAATTGACATGAGAAGGGCATTATAGATAGATATAATGTTGTATTGTAAATAGAAGAGGGGAATATTTTGTGAATCACAGTGTCTCTCCTTATCATTTCATTCTTACCAACAGTTCTCCTCAGGCCCATACACTTTATGGAAATATTTCACAGCTTTACTGCAGCATATTATATCCAAAAAGCAAAAATATTCACTTTGGTAAAAATATTGGGGTCTATGTATGGCAAACATTTATTCCATGTGAGCTGAACAGTTTAATTTGTAGATCATTGTTAATGTAGACATCTTTATCTATCAAATTTACAAACTTTTCCGGTGGTTGGGATGATTAGGAGATACACTGTTAGATAATAAATGTAAAATTTAAATGCAAGTGTTGTATATGTTGATTATTATAAAATATTACAATTGGAAAATACAGAGCTATTATCCTAGCTGTTATACTATGTGTACAAACAGGAACAGATTTCACTTTGCCAATACTTTGAGGTATGTAAGACATGGGGTAAACACACAAAATACATTGAACAGCTTGACTTTTTACTTCTTTTTAAGTTGATAAATCTTATATTATAATATACACACATATCAATATGAAACCTGCATGAATTAGAGAGAGGTCACATTTGCATTCATTGATAGGCTTTTGTAAATTGTTTTCAATGCAAACATAACCCTTGTTGAATGTGGACAGACCCTTGCTTAGTGCAGATGGAGACCATATTTGAATATGGACAGAACCTTTGTTCACCTGAGATACAGACTCTCTACAGCAAAGCCCAAGGACAGTGCTAATGCCTATTAATGTGGACAATGCACACACATTATACGGACAGTGCCAATATTTAAATTGGACAGAGGTCATGCATTTATGTGGACAAATACATGTTTAATATGGACATATACCATGTTTTATGTTCACATTGCCCATGTTTAATATGGACAGTGCCCATGCTTTATGTGGACTTATACCATGTTTTATGTTCACATTGCCCATGTTTAATATGGACAGTGCTCATGCTTTATGTGGACATATACCATGTTTTATGTTCACATAGCCCATGTTTAATATGGACAGTGCCCATGCTTTATGTGGACTTATACCATGTTTTATGTTCACATTGCCCATGTTTAATATGGACAGTGCTCATGCTTTATGTGGACATATACCATGTTTTATGTTCACATTGCCCATGTTTAATATGGACAGTGCCCATGCTTTATGTGGACTTATACCATGTTTTATGTTCACATTGCCCATGTTTAATATGGACAGTGCCCATGCTTTATGTGGACTTATACCATGTTTTATGTTCACATTGCCCATGTTTAATATGGACAGTGCTCATGCTTTATGTGGACATATACCATGTTTTATGTTCACATTGCCCATGTTTAATATGGACAGTGCTCATGCTTTATGTGGACATATACCATGTTTTATGTTCACATAGCCCATGTTTAATATGGACAGTGCCCATGCTTTATGTGGACTTATACCATGTTTTATGTTCACATTGCCCATGTTTAATATGGACAGTGCTCATGCTTTATGTGGACATATACCATGTTTTATGCTCACATTGCCCATGTTTAATATGGACAGTGCCCATGCTTTATGTGGACATATACCATGTTTTATGTTCACATTGCCCATGTTTAATATGGACAGTGCCCATGCTTTATGTGGACATATACCATGTTTTATGTTCACATTGCCCATGTTTATTATGGACAGTGCCCATGCTTTATGTGGACATATACCATGTTTTATGTTCACATTGCCCATGTTTATTATGGACAGTGCCCATGCTTTATGTGGATATATACCATGTTTTATGTTCACATTGCCCATGTTTAATATGGACAGTGCCCATGTTTATTATGGACAGTGCTCATGCTTTATGTGGACATATACCATGTTTTATGTTCACATTGCCCATGTTTATTATGGACAGTGCCCATGCTTTATGTGGATATATACCATGTTTTATGTTCACATTGCCCATGTTTAATATGGACAGTGCCCATGCTTTATGTGGACATATACCATGTTTTATGCTCACATTGCCCATGTTTAATATGGACAGTGCCCATGCTTTATGTGGATATATACCATGTTTTATGTTCACATTGCCCATGTTTAATATGGACAGTGCCCATGTTTATTATGGACAGTGCTCATGCTTTATGTGGACATATACCATGTTTTATGTTCACATTGCCCATGTTTAATATGGACAGTGCCCATGTTTATTATGGACAGTGCCCATGCTTTATGTGGACATATACCATGTTTTATGTTCACATTGCCCATGTTTATTATGGACAGTGCCCATGTTTATTATGGACAGTGCCCATGTTTCATGTGGACCGTGCCCATGCTTTATGTTCAGAGACAATGTCTGATGTGAACAGTGCTGATGATAAATGGGGTACCAGCCAACACTTAATGTGGACATGTGGGCATAGCTTAGGATTTTGTGACTCTCACTAAAAAGTTGTTCAAAGTGACATAGCAAATCATGCGTAATATTGACCATAAATTGTTACTGTTGTGATCAATATTGTCAAGGACACCAATGAGGCTTAAATTTGGTGTGCTGCATCATTATAATATATTCAAGCCATATAATGTTCTCATTTATTTTACTTTGCCAGTGAAACATTTTTCAGTATTTTATTTTAAATGTACTTTTGGGGTTTCCTTTGAAGTAGATTTCTTTAGAAAATATGTCAGATTATCTTTTTCCTTCAACTTTCACTTAAAATGTTATTGCCATAAGCTACTGAATGTCTGCACAAGATCATAAAAAGCAACTAACCTACTGTGACTATTTTCTAAAACATTCCTTTTTGTTGCAGAAAGCAATTCAAATTTTTGGTATTTATTTTTTTTAATGTTTAAATGTCATTTCACCCCCAAGAAAAGATTCTTTTTTGTTTTTACTTCTGGAACAGGGCTTACGATTATATTACAGTAAATTGCCTTAACATACCACAGAATTAAACATTTTTCACTTTGCCAGTTTTAAGATTATTACTCTTTGTATTAAAGATATGGGTTCAAGCCATATTTTCAAGTCTAGTATATACCAGCACCAAAATTATATGTATAAATGTCCACATTGTTTCTTCAAACAAGGTAACTCATAATGAACCACAATAACTTTGTAAAAAAAACATAAATATATCAATTGATAGAAAACCTAATGGAGGTTAAAATGGGATTTAAGTGCAGTAATTCATCTTCTGGGTGGAGCACCACGTAGTCGTGATTAAAAGAGGCAAAGCAAATATAAATATGTCTACAGCTAAATTGTAATTTTCTTTTTGAAAATAATCATTACTAATGAAATTCATGGAAGGTCCACATTCTTTATGCATGCAACCTGTAAAACATTTTGATAAATTTGCACGAGGTTGCAACTTGCACACCAGGTGGCACCATCAACATTAAATTTTTTCCAAAAGTAAATTGGAAATGGCCAAGCGTCCATTTGTGTCCCCTGGTGGTCAGTTTCATTGTTTCTGTGCCCCTTGTTGGTCAATTGTTTCAAGGCCACCTGGTAGTCCTGTGTGTTGTTTCTGGTACTAGTTCATTGAGATTTATTTTTTCATACAAGAATGAAGTAGCCTTGACCCTGCAGTGTGAAGATTTCAAGGGAACATGTCTGTTTCCTGTAAAATAATTTGCTCCAGAAAGACATGATTCAATTTGCCTGCCATTTTATCTATCTGCCATTGTCTTTATATGGAATCAATTTTTGTAGGAAATATATACCTTTGTGCTTTTAATCTCAACCTGATTCTTAATTGTGGAAACCAAATATCAAAAGCTTGTGTGTGCCATATCCAAGAATACTTGCCCAGTAATAGCAATGTTACACCAGCAAAAATATTCATTGTCACTTATAATTTTTGAAAGCCTTTCCTGTGATGGATCATGGATTATCATATCCTTCTAGGAGTTAGGATTGATATACCTGGTCTTTCCTGGCTTGGTAGAGTATGGATTATCATATCCTTCTAGGAGTTAGGAATGATATGCCTAGTCTTTCCTGGCTTGGTGGAGTATGGATTATCATATCCTTCTGGGAATTAGGATTGATATACCTGGTCTTTTCTGGCTTGGTGGAGTATGGATTATCATATCCTTCTATGAGTTAGGATTGATATGCCTAGTCTTTCCTGGCTTGGTGGGGTATGGATTAACATATCCTTCTGGGAGTTAGGATTGATATACTTGGTCTTTCCTGGCTTGGTAGAGTATGGATTATCATATCCTTCTAGGAGTTAGGATTGATATACTTGGTCTTTCCTGGCTTGGTGGAGTATGGATTATCATATCCTTCTAGGAGTTAGGATTGATATACCTGGTCTTTCCTGGCTTGGTGGAGTATGGATTATCATATCCTTCTAGGAGTTAGGATTGATATACTTGGTCTTTCCTGGCTTGGTAGAGTATGGATTATCATATCCTTCTAGGAGTTAGGATTGCTATACTTGGTCTTTCCTGGCTTGGTGGAGTATGGATTATCATATCTTTCTAGGAGTTAGGATTGATATACCTGGTCTTTCCTGGCTTGGTGGAGTATGGATTATCATATCCTTCTAGGAGTTAGGAATGATATGCCTGGTCTTTCCTGGCTTGGTGGAGTATGGATTATCATATCCTTCTAGGAGTTAGGAATGATATGCCTGGTCTTTCCTGGCTTGGTAGAGTATGGATTATCATATCCTTCTAGGAGTTAGGATTGATATACCTGGTCTTTCCTGGCTTGGTGGAGTATGGATTATCATATCCTTCTAGGAGTTAGGATTGATATACTTGGTCTTTCCTGGCTTGGTAGAGTATGGATTATCATATCCTTCTAGGAGTTAGGAATGATATACCTGGTCTTTCCTGGCTTGGTGGAGTATGGATTATCATATCCTTCTAGGAGTTAGGATTGATATACTTGGTCTTTCCTGGCTTGGTAGAGTATGGATTATCATATCCTTCTAGGAGTTAGGATTGATATACTTGGTCTTTCCTGGCTTGGTGGAGTATGGATTAACATATCTTTCTAAGAGTTAGGATTGATATACCTGGTCTTTCCTGGCTTGGTGGAGTATGGATTATCATATCCTTCTAGGAGTTAGGAATGATATGCCTGGTCTTTCCTGGCTTGGTGGAGTATGGATTATCATATCCTTCTAGGAGTTAGGAATGATATGCCTGGTCTTTCCTGGCTTGGTAGAGTATGGATTATCATATCCTTCTAGGAGTTAGGATTGATATACCTGGTCTTTCCTGGCTTGGTGGAGTATGGATTATCATATCCTTCTAGGAGTTAGGATTGATATACTTGGTCTTTCCTGGCTTGGTAGAGTATGGATTATCATATCCTTCTAGGAGTTAGGAATGATATACCTGGTCTTTCCTGGCTTGGTGGAGTATGGATTATCATATCCTTCTAGGAGTTAGGAATGATATACCTGGTCTTTCCTGGCTTGGTGGAGTATGGATTATCATATTTGCTTCAGCACAACACAAGTCGGATTTTAAGTTCTAGATAATCTAAAAATATTGTATTTGCATCTGCATTTACATCTAAGTTGTTCCCAATGAAAAATATCCTTGACTTCCACACAAATATCAATATGCAACTCCTCGGATAAGGTTGTCTTCTGGACTCCATCTGTTTTGGGTCAAATGACCTTGTTTCTTTTTGTTTTGTTTTTTAGAAAGAGAAAGATTGAGCACCACAAATGCAAAATTGAATACCACAAATTACATGTTAAGGTTGGGAAACAGAACTTGACTATTTTTGTGACCTATTTGTTTGATGCTAAGGTTTGTACAAATGTGTATACATTGCATTGCCATTAATAATTGTGTATAGTCACAAACAGACACATGGGACCAGTAGAAGAATCTGGTTATTATGGGATTCTGCTACTGGTACCACATCTCTGTAAAATCAGTGAATAGATTATTATACTGTGATAGATAACAGTGACAATGAATTGATACAATATTTTACTGCAATTAAATGTTCTATATAAACAAGTCTGTAAGTGTAGCATAGATTATTTTGTATATGAGCCAAAATGGTTTAATTGTAATTTTATGCTTTCACCACCCAATAAATCCATACTATTGACAAATCACACTTCTGTGCTTAAGAGATGTGGGTAAATGAATTCTGAAGTGAATCCTAACACTAAGCCTGGTGCCCTTGTTGAGAGATACAGGAAAGTGTTATCATTGTTTTCAAGCTTTTTCATGTCTGTTGAATGGGCCAAGGATAAAAGTGAAATTCAAATTAGATGCAGTTTTGTCTTATCTGTAACTTCATCTTGGATATGGATAATCAACATTTCACAGTTAAAATTGTGACCATGTTTTATCGTTTTCTCAATAATGATATCGAATCATTTTTTGTCCGAGCTGACATGAATTAATCCTGACAAAAATTGAGAAAAAGCTGACATAATGACCTTAATATTGGGAGAGATATATTTAGAATTGGAATGGCATTTTTACAAATTGAAAGGATAACAAGATTTGCTGTTTAAAAATCTGGAATGATCTGAAAGTAAAGAAATTTCAATTTCAGTAGCAAAATTTCTTGATTCTTCAAAAATGGACTGAACTTCTCATAAAAATATTTGTAAGAAAATGTCTGCCTTTTATGAGAGACTATTTATATTTTTGGAGAAAGATGAAACCAGTGCCATAACTTGTATTTAAACAAAATTCAGATTCCAATTATAGTAATTAGTGATTCCACAAAAGGATTGGGGAGGGGGGGTTCTGTCATTCTCTCTGTCAACTTTGATTGGAAGTTACCATCCAGTACCTCTTAAAAATCACTCTTTGGTCTATTGGTGTGTTGCCTTTTTTCCTCTATTTTCTATATGGGTTTGTCCTCTGCGAGTTATATAAGGTTACATAATATCAAGGACTTGAGGGGGGAGGGGGTGATCCTTGGTCATTGGTTACATAACCTTATGTAACATTGAGGGCATGATCCTTTGATCTTTTGGCTAGCTGTCAACTGATTAAGGGTAGTCAGATTCTTATCACTTACACAGCATTCTATCATCTATATTGTTGCTATTGACCTACATTTGAACCAGTGCTACAACTAACCTCTGACTTGGTATTGATTGTTTTGTAAAGTAAAGTAAAGGTATTAAAAGTATTCATGAAATGAGGTTTTCAGGCACTTTTTACTTGCATAAAATAAATGTACTCCAAACTTTTTGGTCAAATGTCATCACCTATCATATCTCCCTGCATAAATTTCTGTGCCATTTGAAAGGGGTCTTGACATTTAACATGGTCTATGAAATAAATCAGAGAGCAGAGTGTAAGTGCACTTAACAGCCTGCAGCACAGAATAAAAGACCTGTATCATTAGGTCAGATATCAACCAGTGCAATGTATTTTTAGTATCTGTCTTTAGCCATGTGTACTATTATTGTTGACACCACAGATTATTACATTACCAATTGTGACATTTGTCACAAGGTATCTCGGTTGGAGTTCTTAGCTATCAGCAGGCAAGATGTTATATTTTTGAGTGACCATATCTATATATTTTCCATTAGGCTCAGCATTTTTCCATTTTGTTATGATTTTTTCCCCATAAATCTAATAGCTATCACCGAGTTATCAGGAAGGCTGCCATTTTAAAAGAACAGTCTCAAAACAAGATAAATAAAATAACTATCAGTGAAAAGTAGATTGATATTTGGAAGTAAGCTAATGTTGCCACTTTATTTAGATATCTCTTGTACAGAAAACGTCCCGGATTGATCACGGCATACCTTTGCTCAGGAAATATAATAAAGAGTACTGAACTATTTCAAAGACAGATGACAGAATGGTATTTTTTTGCAGAGCAATGGATATTAGTTTTACAAGGGGTTTGGCAACAACAAGATTTGCCCTTGTTTCATAGAGTTTGCACTTTCAAGATCCACCCTTATTAATTAAATTGTCTACACACTCAAGATCCACCTGTTTCATGGAGAGTTTATGGCACTGTCAACAGTTGCCCTTGTTTCATGGAGTGTTTTGGAACTGTCAAGATCACCCATTGTTTCTTGGAGAGTTTTTTGAACTGTCAAGATCTTCCATTATTTCATGGAGATATTTTGACACTATCAAGATTCGCCTTGTTTTATTGAAATATTTTGACACTGAAGATCTGCCCTTGTTTCATGGAGAGTTTTTGGCACTATCAAGATCTGCCCTTGTTAATCGGTGATTGTTTTGCACTATCAAGATTGTTTCATTTGGAGTTGTTGGCACTGTCAAGTTTGGCTGTTGCTTCATGGATTATGGCACTTACAATATCGGGTCTTCTTTGGCCAGTTGATACAAATATCTCTCGACTTATAATTTAAGCACAAACTCCCAGTTGTACATTCTTTTTATTTTAAATGAATAGATATTAAAAGTTTAAACTAAGGCTAACTTTTCTGATTAATGATTAGGAAAAGAAGAAAAAAAAGGATCATCTAGCCAGATTGATAAGAATGGATAAAGAACTTGAACCATATTGGCCGTTTTGACAGAAATTGCAGGTTTGAAATGTTGATTTTCTTTGCTGTCAGGTTAAAAATTAGATAGTTTGTGAGTGGCACAAAACTGAATTCAGCACAGTTATGAATGCATACAAGTACATGCACTATCCAACCTACAAATGTCAATCTCTTTTGTCCCATAAGGAGGTCAAAGTGACCTAGTTACATAAATTATTCTCCAAATCATGAACATATTGTACAGGATACATATATTTCCATAATATCAAGATCTTATCTTCTCTGATTTGTAAAGGATTACCTTAGATTTACAATTTTTTGGAAGTTGTGACCGATAGGTCATTGTGACCTAGTTACATATTTTTTTTACAAGTTATGAACAAATATATTGTCAAGGTCACCCAATATCCAAGCCCCTCACAGAATATAGAATATACAGCATTCAGAAATGAAATTGCTCCTGTGCTAGTCATGTCCTTGACCTTGACTCAAGGTCACAAAAGTTCAGGCCAACATATTTCCTTGGCCTACATATTATCATGTTATAGTATCTCGTCCTTGAGTCCAAGCATGGACTTGTTACAACGTAATCATGACAATGACGTCAGATAACTTGGATCATGAACTTTTGACCCCAGTACTTTGTTGAACATACATGGTTATTAATTTTATTCATTTATTATGCAGATACACGTCTTGAAAAAAATTGGTTAGTCCAGCTGATCAGCAAAACTGAAATAGGCATGTCCTTTCGGGGTAAAAGGAACTATGCAGCGATTTTGACAAATATGCTTAAATATCATAAATTAATGATAAAGGTATTTATTTTCCATATCTATATGAACTCATTGTTTAGGTTGATGCCCACCAGTCAGTGTCTTTGAAATCTATCTTAACAAGAACCTAATTTATATCCCTTTTTGAAAGATCATTTTATAACAATATGCTTATGACATCATCAAAGGTATTGTCCCTTGAATAGTGCTGTAGCGACGCCAAGCAGTGCTACCTGGCTTTGAGTCTCGTCTGAGTTATCTCTATCAATGTTTACCCATCATGAGCAGCTGATGACTGGGACAGATCTTTGCTAAAAGGTCTTATTGCAACTTCAGTATGTTTGTTTGTAGGTATGCTTTTTTATACACAAAATTACAGGTTTAATGCTTAATACCCTTAATTTATAGGATCTTTTTAACTAATAATTATAGCTAAAGATATATGCCTCAATTATACAGCATGCCTCAATTATACAGCATGCCTCAATTATACAGCATGCCTCAATTATACAGCATGCCTCAATTGTACAGCATGCCTCAATTATACAGCATGCCTCAATTGTACAGCATGCCTCAATTGTACAGCATGCCTCAATTATACAGCATGCCTCAATTATACAGCATGTCTCAATTATACAGCATGCCTCAATTATACAGCATGCCTCGAATTGTACAGCATGCCTCAATTGTACAGCATGCCTCAATTATACAGCATGCCTCAATTGTACAGCGTGCCTCAATTGTACAGCATGCCTCAATTGTACAGCATGCCTCAATTATACAGCATGCCTCAGTTATACAGCATGCCTCATTTGTAGTCCTGTAGTCTGCAAAATGTTTGATGTCAATCAAGTTAACTCTATCTTCGACAAATGATTTAAAAATCCCCTCTTTTTCTGTAACTCGGTATCAAAAATAAGTTTAAATTAATCAAATGTTTGATGGGAAAATATTTTTTTAATAAAAAAAAAACTCGTCCCTGCATCATATGACATATACATTTACTTTTGAAATTGGTTTTGTAGATATTTTAATACAAAGTATTATGTTCTATGATTTTTTATAAGGTTCTTTAGGCAGAAAAGGGAATTTTGTAAGCCACTGTCCCCTCTAACTTTAATGTTATCATTTTATGAATTTGACCTACTTACAAATTCATATTAAACATAGATCGTACAGAAGTGAGTAGTAAAATCATAAAATTGTCTATCATTTTTATTCACTAATTTTAAATTTACATTCTCTGATCCAGTCATCCATTGACTTATTAAATTTACCACATTTTTTCTCTCCCTGAAGTTAAATACATACCCTTATATACAAATAGTCCAGTACATGTATTATATGCTGTAAATTGTATCATAAGTGTAAATTAACATAACAAACCCAATATCACCTGTAAATCACTGCCTTATAGGACCAAAATCTGGGACAACAGTAAATATTTCTCATCCCTATCATCCAGTATTATCTGGAAACACCAAATATAAAAATAAATTAACCAAAAACATATAAATTAAATTATTTTGTAAAATATATAAATTAGAAAACAATAATTAACAAGTGTTGATTTTTAAAAATCAAGCTCCCGTAAGTTTGCAAAATCCCAAGGCAAAAAACCCACAAAATCTTCTTACTCTACTACGCACTCACAAATCACTTCTCAAACAAAAGCGACATCTGACGGTGTCAGCAGAATTATTAAGCCAAAACATGGCCGCCATGGACCGATAATCGGGGTAGGCTCCATAGACTTACGGCTTAATCATCTTGAAACCTCGAACATCTAGCACTAAAGGCAAAACAAACGCGAGCGAAAATATATTTGAAGGATTTATCATGACTTTCTCAGGCTCAGTTTAATGCTTTCAGGCTGCATTAAGCAGAAATAGACTGTCTTTAAGAATATATAGTCCATGCCATCAAATTTCCAGCTTCCCGGAACCGTAATTCATAAATATATTCCCATGAAAAAATGTCTTATAATATTTTATGTAACACCTTATGGTATATTTTTTTTCTTATCACACAAGCTGTAAGTCATACATAACAGTGTTCATATCATATGAAGGTGGGTGGTGTGAGTATATATTTTTTACACTTTCGGTATGACTTAACTGTGACCAAACCATAAATATATTTGTATATGAAAAACCTACACTGAAATAATATAAAATTGCTACTGTAGCCATTTCAGCTGAAACAATGTCACATTTAGGCCATGCCTAATTCTTTAATGGGCTTCAAATAAGTACTGCCTGCAGCCTTAGTTGGTAATTAGGCTATAGTTGTTTGATATTAAGTTTCATAGTCCCCCCCATGTGACCATCTGGTCTTGGCTAAAATATATTTCCTAAAGGTAAGAGGGTAAGCTCAAATTTCAAACACTGATGTGAACACTAAACGAGGACTGAATTCTGATTTTAGTTTGAGTCAAACATTGATTTTTTCATACTTTAAACATGACAAATGCAGTTAAACATTCCCGTGCATGACTATATGCATGACCATGCAATGACTATTCATAACAATAATGGGTCATGTTTTTGCATGACCTAATAGATGTATATGTATTGGTAAAACTTAGGAACATGAATAAACACACAATATGATTTATGTGGACAAAACAATTTCCCAGATAGCTGATATTATTTAGTCATTGAATTTCAAGCTTTCCCTAAATTTTTCTCCCTTTACCACCCAAAAATTATTTTTTTGAAAGCTATATTATTTACAAACTCCATTTATTTTTGGCAGGTTGGAATAGCATACATATTGGCTCGTTGTGGTAGTCCAGGGTTGTGTAAGAATAAGTCCCTTTCAGATACCTGAACGCATGACATTCTTCCTTGCAGACTAGAGGGAAGGGTGATTGCTATCTACAGAATATAAAATAACAATGTGCTATATGACACTTGTGAAAACACTTTGAGGGCAGTAGAGATGACACAAAGTGGAGGATAGACTACATTAAGGTTGAGCCTGGACTGCTTCAAGGATTGAACCTTTACAGGCCTTGACATTAAGAATTTCATTCACTCGGCCAAAAGGGCTTAGATTTTCTCATATCTGCTGGACTTTTTGTTAAATGTGCTAGCCCATGATATAAAACAATGCAAATATAAAATTATTTATTTAAATCTTGGCATGTAGATGACTGGCTAATAGTGGCCATGATGTTCCAAAAGCCCTCTAAGGGCCGTGGTGACAGCGCTTTATATCAAGCCTTAACATTCAATGGAGACTGGGTCCAAAATGCTGCAGGCCCACAAACTCATCAACAGAGGGATCAGGCAACATAGAAATACAAAAATTAGCTCGATTGGATGCTTGCCCTGGCTTTACACTTGCATATCCTGATAAACAGCTGCTAGCTTGAATTTTACAAACCATTTTGATCAGTTTTGAAATTTCACACTGATATACAGACTTCTTATAGATGTGTATGTCATATCTACATGATCTAAGTCTTGTGATCTACAGTGTTTTTTTTTCTTTAAGTGAAGACTTGATTTTCTTGTATAATTTACTTCTGAATTCTAAAATGTTTGTTATATCTTTGCTAAGAATAACATCCTCCAATGAGAAGACGGTGCCATGAAGCGTCTGCTGCAAAGTCTTATTATTGTTGTTACCAAAGCTCGTCTGCAGCATCTTGAGGGTAGCACTGAAGGATTCTGACATGGTATCAAGAGCAGGGAATAACTTGGCTGACCACAAGCTACAATCGGACATTTTGGGAAAAATTGATTCCATCTTCATGTCCATTTTGTCACAAAATGTACCCATAGATCCATCAAGAAATGCCAGATTTCTTGCTTCAGCAAATGGCTTGACTTTTTTCACATTATCTTTAGTTGAGCAGAATATCGTGACATACTTTGTTTGACCTTGTTGTCTAAATGGCAATGTATGTATGAACATGTTATCTGGAACAGAGATGACCTTGAGGTCGCCTGAGTTTAGCTCACAGTTGCTTATGATACATTTGTCCCCAAGGAGGAGAGGTATGGTAATATTACAATACTCAACTATTGAGGAAGCAGGCACTGAAGATTTGCTGTCCAAATTACTATGCATGATACAACCTTTTACATGTTGACCCAGTTTGTCTTCTTTATCTTTTAGCATATCATTGCTACATTTTTCCCAACTACTAAATATCATTTTTCCCAAACCTATTTCTTGTGAAATGGCATCACCATGGCAAAAGTGTTCCATGTATTCACCCATGGTTCCTAAATGATAAAACTTTGAAACATGGAGAACAAACACATGCAAAGGACTGCCTTTAAGCAGGTGGAAAATTTGTTCTCTGGTCTTCACAAGTTTGGGTTCCACATTGGTAACATTTGATAAATCTTGTGTGTAATCAATAGTAGCTCTTGGTCCGAGGGCTTGGAGAAAATCGCCATAACCATCAATCTCACATTCAAATGGTTGATTTTCTCGGTAATACTTGACGAGTTTGTCTGCGATGGAGTGATCAAAGAAGAAGGAGCTATCAGTGTAGACCCAGGGTTCCTGCTCCGGGCCGTCCTGTTGTATAGCCCCCCTCTCCTCCATTCTTTGCATGGATGGCTTCTGTAGAACCTCAAGACACTCACGCATTTCAGTCCATGTTTTTTTGTATTTTTTCTTTTTTTCCTTGAGTACGTACACTCCGTGGCCAGTCCCTATACTCAATGTGGAAGGGTGAGCCACAGCTGTAAATCCGGGCCTCTCAAAATCCCAATCTGTGTCTGTTCCCAGATCGTACACTTCCAGGGTGTCGGACGGAGCATGAAAATATCCTGGGGCCATTCTGCTTAAAAAGGGCAAATAGCACGCCAGCTTCATGTCCAGTGTTTGATACATGGGGACAGAAGCAACTGGCCATGGTGTAAAGATTTTGCCCAGAACACTGGCACTAGGAAGACGTTTGCTCTGTCCGCCGGCATTCAGCAGAAGAACTCTCCATGTTTTCAATTTTTCGCCAAACTTTTTTTCCAGTTCGTCAATGACAAGCATTGTAGACACGCCACAACCTGAAACATGAAAATGTTTCCAATAACTTATTGCAAAAGTTTTGGCCAACCTAAACCTTGGCACCGTGTGACATGAGCACAAAAACAGACCAAAGATGCAGTCCTAATATAGGTCAAAATAAATTTCTAGTTCAATATGAAAATCGAAAAAAAAAAAAATCGAAAAAGAATAAATTTTAATTACAGAAAGATTATTTGGACATAATATTTATTTGGTACTAATTCAGCTCTTGTATTGTTTTGGTACACTGCCTCCAGTCACATCAAGGAAATAAGTTCATGCACTACATAATATAGTTTGCTCTGACTTTTAAGTTACATTGTAATCTGGCTCAAGACATTGGTGGAGTACTAAAGGAATGTTGAAGCAATCACATTTTTGTTGGTTTCCCAACACAAAAGAGTGTCAGGCCAAGAAAAAAGGGCTGTTAACTTGACCCTCTATGACTGACCTTTTTAGGGGGCTACACAGGGATGTTCCTGAAGAATGGGGAATATATTTACCATAACATATTTGAATGTTAGTGTCCTTGTCAGAGAAGAACCCTCATGTTTTGATTTCAGGTGAGAATGGGCCCTAATCTGATAACTGATGAACTATTGGACCCTTGTTTAACCCTTGTGCGGGGCATCCGTGCATGCTTCCTTGGTTAATTACTTGTGTGCATGATACAGCCACAACAGTTTAATATTTACCTCAGATATTGCATACATGCACTTCTGGGGACCTTCCTCCGATCTGTATCTAGTGCTAGGGACTTTGGGACAAGCTCTTGTTTATCTTGTTTTATATCAAGATTGTGTTCACCACACCAGAGTGTAATAAACAACCAGGGAGTGTTGTATACAGCCAGTGTTGTATACAGCCAGAATATTATAGTCAGACTGTTATAGGTATTGAAATGAGTGTTGCAGACAGCCAGAGAATGTCAAAGGTAGCTACAGTATAATAGTTAGAGGGTTAGACAGCAAGAGAGTGTTATAGATAGTCAGTGTTATAAACAGCCAGTGTAAGACAGCCAGGGAGTGTTATAGACAGCCAGGGAGTGTTATAGACAGCCAGGGAGTGTTATGGAGTGTTATAGACAGCCAGGGAGTGTTATGGAGTGTTATAGACAGCCAGGGAGTGTTATAGATAGTCAGTGTTATAAACAGCCAGTGTAAGACAGCCAGAGTGTGTTTAGACAGCCAGTGAGTGTGATAGACAGCCAGATAGTATTACAGACAGCCAGAGAGTGACAGTATATGACCAGGTCTTTGTCCTATATGTAAATACCAACACATAAGTAGTGATGGTGCTGGCAATTGAATATTAGCTGTGGCACTTGCAAGCTTTATGATCATTATTGCTTCAGAACATATTTCATCATAAATAAACTATCAGTTTTCCTGATAACCGCCGGACCGCCGGTCCTGACCGATATTTTTTGCCAAGGTCCGGCATATTTTCCGCCGTTGTTGGACCTCGTGTCCGACATGTATTTCTGTGAAAATTCTAACTTTTCTCAAAATAGTGCAAAATTTATCCCTCGACGACAAGATCGGCAGTCATTTTAAAAGTAAAACGTAAATACGAAATGTCAGGGATCGATCATTGCGCAATGTAATAATATTTCAATGGGAATGAAATCACTGTGGTGGCCAAAAAATAAGAGCCTATCCCTGTCACTTCCGGTTTTCAGAATGGCGACCTCGTGTCTTATATTCGTATTTTTAGCATTGTTAAACTCACATTTTCTCTGACTTGTGCATAATTTAAACTTATTACACGAAGGCGGACTATTACTGACACGTGTCAGAATATTTCTATGCGTATTACAAAGCAACTATTTTAATTATATCGCCGTTTGGGAAGCTTGTTCCTTGCACGGTATGTGCGTAGTTTATTTACTTTTCACGCTGAAATCGTCTATTATCATTTCTTTTTTTCGGTCCGATAAAAATGCTTTCGGTCCGGCAAAAAGGACAACTTTGCGAGACCGAATGTCCGTTGAATGTCTGGCGACTATCGGGAAGACTGAACTATGGTGTGAAAAGAGAATGAAAACCTGATATTTGGTGTTCTTATTCACCAACAAGGTTATAAAATACTCTGAATAGTTCAGATTTATAAAATACTCTGAATAGTTCAGATTATCATCTTTCAGTAGATGGCAAAACCAATGTATCCAATAGGTGTGAGATAGTGGTTTACTTGCATCTTTGCTGTACATGTACTTGAACTTCTGCATATGTTTCATATTCATTTTACCACACTTTTGTGCATACACAAATATATCTAGTGCCAATACTTCTGGAGTAGTTATCTCTCTCATACCTGATTTAGGTCCGGGTGGGTCAGCATATACGAGGTATGGCAGGCCACTGGGGATCTCGTGCCTCTCCAGTTTCTGCTGTATCTGCTGCTCGTAGGCTTGTCTCTGTTCTTCATCTGAACCAGTGACCACCACCAGGTCCCAGAATGCATCACCAAGCTCCAACTTACTGAGGCCTGCAACACCAACAAATAGAACCATCATTTACCCGATACATATCACAGTCTGTACAACATGTGTAAAACAACGGGGTGGGAATGGCAACAGTTTATATCAACTTAAGCCAAGTCAAACATGGTGTATCCATATTGAGTGAAGATTGGTTCTTTTTTGCCCATTTTGCTATCTACCGGTAATATCATGCATATGATGGATTGGTGGGTGTGTGCAAGTACCATAATTACTCAAATAAAGGACGATAAATTAGGGTCCAAACCTTTAGTCAATCTTTGGGGTGGGGTGGGGCAGGTCGTCTTATACATGAGGCCAACCTGTGGACGGTGATTTATGGCACCTTGGGGGTAATACACTTTGCTCATACTGTCCAGGTACAAGCTTCCCCATACAGTGATAAAATTAAAATCTCATGCACATAGAATTATTCTACTGTGTCTGCCTTCATTTAATAAGTGTAAATTACGCACAAGTCAGAGAAAATGTCAGTTTAACAATGCTTAAATATGCATATGCAACAGGAGGTCACCATTTTGAAAAGTGACAGTGAGAAGCTTTTATTTTTGGCACTAAAACGATCGAAGCGCCACCACAGTGTATTAACTCGCAATGAAATATTAATATATTGCACAATGATGGATCCCTGACACTACATATTTATGTTTTACTTTTAAAATGGCCACCAAAAGTGCCGATGTCTCGAGATTTCTTGACTTTTAAGGAACAATTGACTCATCCTATAATCAAAAATTGGCCTTTTCAAGCAAAATAACATCAATTTAGGGGTTCATCTAATACACAGGGTCGTCCTATATTCGAGTAAATACGGTATTTCACACATATTGTGACAAGACCGTCTTGTTGCAGACATAGTGCTGCCTCATTTAATTTCCATGTCACAGGCCATGATCATGTCAACACACACCTGGTCACAGCATTACAAGGACAACAGGTTAATTGTCTCAGTTAAAATGAGACAATTAACCTAGCAACCATATCAAGACAAAGGTGAGAGACAAAGGCAATTATTTTAACCAATCAGAAAGCAGCTAATAAATGGCTGCAATAATTGTCCATGGTAACAATGGTGGGAAGCTGCAATCACCACTTGTCTACCTTTCAACCTTGCATAGATGGAAAAAATAATAGAGAGAGATCATTAAAAGACTAAGAAAAAGATGACAGGTTCATTTATGCAGCTACAGATTTATCTTGTTGTATTAGAGTGGAAAAACAATTTTTTTAGGAAAAGGAAAAAAGGTGTGACGAATGTGGATATTGTAGTCAGCTCTTTGTTTGATTGTGCTTTGCTTGAGTGACCCATAACACTGGAGCAAAAGGGTAAAGCTGTTTTGCCCAATCGCCGTCATGTCCCAAAGGCGTCACGGCAAATATCCAATTAGGTCAAGAAATATCCAGGTTCAAAGTTCAAATTACCGGAAATGATATTTGTGACCCATTTAAAATATCTAGCTTTAAGAATAATATACAAAGCGGATTTTCATGCAAATATACGCATCGGTCAAAATCAATTACTTGAGACATATAAACTTGAACTAGGAAAGAACATTGGCGGGAATATGTTGAGAAAAATATTTTGAACTGCCTAAGAAATGTAATTACATAACGTTTTGAACAGTGATAACCACTTGCTGACCCTCGTAATTGCACTTCATGATTTTAACACCTTGACTCAACCATGATCCATTAATTTAAAGTTATGGGTGTGTTTAACACCTTTGCTGGCACAATAAGATTTGAATGTGTAAATGCTAAAATACTATTTGTTAACACTGTGGCTGCGGCAAATAACTTTCTAACTGACTTCACCAATTTTCTTTGCTTGCGTAATTATGTGCACCAATATACATGATGTGCTATAACCTTGCTGAGAGAGGATCCGTCTGGGTAAAAGTTCAAATTGACGGAAATGCTATTTGTGGGTACCCTACCACAAAGGCACTGCCCAATCGGCGTCAATAACCAGTGGATATTCTTGGATATTTCGCTGACGGCCCCGGGACTGTCAATAGTCACCCCAAAGCTGTCACGTGCCCAATCTCCGTCAAAAGTTGTGGATATTGACAGCTTTCGGACCATGACAGCGATTGAGCGCAGCAATAGCGATGGTGTCTATGCAAAAACACACACACACAGCCACAGGACAGACAGAGTGTAAACAAAGTTACCTTCCACTGTTCAAGTATCAATAATAGATTAAATCTAATAATTTATTTTTGTAACCTACCCCTGATTTTGTCATAGTTGGTCATTACATTTCTCATTGCTTGTATCGCTTCCCCCTCCATGATTCCTGGAAAATGTAACCTAAAAATCTAACAGCATCGATAAACGAAATCACTCGTCCAAACCATCACAAAACACGTAGACGAAGCGGCTGGATTCGAGTACCTCAACCCTTGGGCCCTAAGTATGAAAGGACTCTCAATGATTGGGTGAATATCAAAAGTTACTAACTGAAACCTTTAATTTGAAACAAGAGTTTAATACAAACTGAATCTTCTTGTAGTAGATTATTTCAATTCTCAGAACAGAAACGCAAAAATTAGTTGGGATCACAAACAGCTCGCGCCATCCGGCGCATAGAATCGAACCCGGCCAAGAGGTGTAACCTACTTAAAGATACAAATTTAAATCACCAAAATAAGTTTTTTTAAAATTTTAACATATAATTTATTTAATGGAAAATTATAAGTTGACAGTCTGATTAAACAGAAAATCTCCATTATCATATTATTGCTATGGTTATTGAGCGAGAATTGCGCTGCGAGGTATTTGAAAAGTCAAGGCCGCTGAGTTAACGCCAAATGGAGTTCACAACAATTTGCCTAAATATTTCACTTTTAAACGTCGTAAGGATACAATTTCAAAGTTTTCAACATTTATGAACAATTATAAGCAAGGTTTGTAATAATTTAATATCTTTAAGTCATTGAAAACTTATTTCCTTAGGCTAAGATCGGGTTTGAAAGATGTCATTGATGAATATTGACATTGTCATTGATATTCTTGGTCTTACTCTTAGTCTTACCTCATGTGAACAGACTGGCAAAGCAAGCTGGGCCACAAACTTCATTGTTTGAGTCGACTGAACTTATCCTTGAACAAAAACAGGATGCGTCTATTTCCAAGGTCTACTGAAGTAACCAAAGTGGATCTGTGTCCCGGGGCTGGCGGGGGGTTACATTCTTAGTCATGAAGTTTAAAATCTTGAAAAGACTTGCATATCACAAACATGTACATATAAAACAAGAGGTAAAAGTGTTATTAAAATTAAGGACCATTTTCTTCCAATTTGACAACATTTTGGTAAATGTTTTCCTCGGGGACAATTAACACGTTGAATCACTGAGGTATCTACATGCACCTCTCATTTCAGCACCCTGACCTAGGATGCGAGTGTTTCTGACAGCGCCACTTGATCATGGTATCAGTAGTGGAGAGTTGTTTAGAACTTCTTTCTCTCCGTTTTGTGGATTGTGAAATGACCTCTGCTCAGCTAATCTAATCATCACTAGGTTTGGGATGTGGTCTAATAAGAATTACAGTTCATTTTACTTGGGAACCTCTGATAACTATTTTTTCAAGAACAAAATGGTCTCTTCATAGATAACCCTGGCTGTGTTTCAAACCTATTTTATGTGAAGTTGTGTTGCCACAATTTTTGGGGAATTGAAAACATTGACCCCTTGTCAATTACTTTTGTTACAAATGTTTACAACACACAATTCCCCTGACAATAAGGGCGGCTTATTTTCAGTACATGTTGAGGGTCCAGCTTCAACAACCATTGGAGACCCAGTTTCCCGGGATAAGGAGTTACTTTCGTGGCGTATAATCCTCCGAATTTTTTGTACCCTCCCGAACCCGACCTTTCTTTCCAGGACAGCCTGCTGCCACAACAAAGATCCACTTTGTAAATAAACAGTTGGCTAGATTAATGCAGGTATGATGTGTGTGGTATGATATCTTATTACCATATATTTCATTACATGTTAAAAGAAAATAAGGTTAGGTTTTTAGGAATTGGCCCTTTAAACATGTTTTTCATTATTGGGGGAGTGCTGCTACTATTAAATGTACAATTATTAGATATTATTAAAATATGAAATCTTGTACATGACTTTTTGTTATGCTGTTTATTACACCTTTTATGCCAAAAAATGAGTATTCTCTATGTTGTATGTCCCGACACTTGCCAGTCACTTTATGTAAAAAGGTTAGATTTTGACTGTTCTGTAATACTTTGAACAAAGCGACTATAATAGAGGCAATTTGGCCCAATAACTGATATACTTAAAATGATAAAAGCCAGGAGAATGTTTTGACCTGAACTATTTGTGACCTTGAGTCAAGGTCAAGTTCATGACCAGCACAGGAGCAACTTGGCTTGTAAATTTTCTGAAAAATGAAGCAATATTACTATAACTATATGATCTACCTGTGACAGTTTCTGACAAGTTCAATATTAGTGACCCTGAGGTATTTTTATATTGAGTGACCATGAGTTATTTTCAAGGGCACGGGAGGCGATCTTCAAAAATTGCCCAAATGCAATATCTTGCAAAATACTCCAAATAATATCAATAGCATATTTCATGGAACACGTTAAATATCATTTATTGGCACTACATTTATCCAAAGCAATTAATAACTGGTTTGTAAAATATTTATATATTTATAATGGTTTGTAAAATATTTGTATATTTATAATGGTTTGTAAAATATTTTATATAACTAGATTACTGTGACATCCTTACAATGTAACTGATATTATCAAGCTGTGAGTTGGATAATGTGAGATCTTGTATCCATATAATGCTGTGCTGACTTCAGCTTTGTGCCACATGTAAATTATTTAGCTCCAGAATGATCTTTGTTATTACCTATGAATGTTTGAAATCATGATTTCCACAGAAATAAAATTGTAACAACATGAATGCCTGCTTTCATGGTAATAGTGAGTTCTCACTTATATTTTCAGTAGCAATTTATAGAAAGAAGAAGGAAAGATGAGGAAGCCCAATCTTTAGCTTATAAATGCAATTGTGTGAAATAAAAGGGCTGAATTTCTGCCATGTATAAGTCATTAATCTTTTTGCCATACAGTGAATTTGTTTAGCATTTGTTTAATGTTTGGTCTAAAATCAGATTCACAGGCCTCTGAAGATTGTTTTATTAATTTTGAATATTTTTAAAATTCCAGAATGTTTCGATCAAAAAGGAGAAAGAAAGATGATGTAATTTGTCTGCTACTTTTGATTGCTTGTTTTCTGCCATTCTGCTGTGGTAAGTACTCATGAATAACAAATGTTACAATTTACTAACTACATGTCTTGACTGATATATTAATACCAATGCCACAAAATTGGCATAATCTTTTAATTGTCATCTGAAAATTCAAAAATAATATCATGATTTTTCAGGGGCAATGCTAATATGCAAGAATAACGTATATTGCATAACCAGCCAATGATATCTCCAGTATGAACTTTAGCCTATCGTGCCAACATAACTGTAAATTGAGGCAAATTATATGACATATTTTTAGGTATTTGTGATGAAAACAACACATATCACTGCAAGTCAAATAATGACTGCTATAGCCTCCAAGAGAAGTGTAATGGCAAAACTGAGTGTATAGATGGAACAGATGAGATCAACTGTACAGGTAAGTAACTTCCCAAAAGTATGCATATGAGGGTGAGATCACTTATATGGTAATGTGGTGTATATATATATATACACCACATATATATATATATATATATATATATATATATATATATATATATATATATATATATATATATATATATATATATATATATATATATATATATATATATATATATATATATATATATATATATATATATATATATATATATATATATATATATATATATACACCACATATATATATATATATATATATATATATATATATATATATATATATATACACCACATATATATATATATACACCACATATATATTTATATATATATACACCACATATATATATATACACCACATATATATATATATATATATATATATGCATATTAAAGAATGAAATCAACTATACACTGAGTATTTAACTTTGGGCAAAGTGTTCTTTTATTGTGTTTGTTTTTTTGTTTGTTTGTTTGTTTGTTTTTTTACTATTTTTCATGATTTGGCCAATTTAAACAGGGAAAAACATTTTAAATTGTTGAATCACATTTCAGAGAGTGATACAGATAGACATGATTTGGTCTGTCTTTGAAAAAAAATAACTTCAAATACAAATTTACCCTGTGTTATTCTTGTTGATTCAGACAAAGAAGTGACTAAACATGATGTGATCATCACCAACTACAAGCGCAGTGACGAAAACCTGGCTTGGCTGGTGACACCAGTCATCTTTGGCCTGGCTGTGGTCTACACAATCTACAAGTGTCTGAAGGAAGGCCTCTGTCACATGCGCAGGAACAGGGCAAGAATGGGTAAATAGATTTAGTATCATATCCTTTTGTCTTTTACAATATATTTCAATGGTATCATATTCTACAAAGCTACTTGTCACATGTCAGGAATTTAATGATAGTTAGATTTAAATTCATACTACTTCTGAGAAATATTTGACAACAGAGAGTATTTAATTATGTGTTCAATTTGATTAAATAATTCACTTATTGTTTTGTTATGATTAGTGAAAAAATGTGTAAGAGAAATGCAGCAAGTTTTTGAGGCTGAGATTTTCCTTTCAAGTCCAAACATCTAATAATAAAATAATGAATGTTTGAAGAGGTTAATCTGAAGATGATATTGGAAAAATGCAGTCTTGTTATCCCCTTCAAACATCTGATAAACAAAGACATTTTTTTATAAGTCTTAATTGTACATATTTGTTTGATTGTAAATCTCATAGTGAGACCATTTGCATTTCGTGGTTGCAGATACAATGGATAACTATTTTGCTTTGGACAGAATAGCATTTTATTCAGTGCGAAGGATTCCCAATGCTAACATAGGAGCTGAGAGCAGAAACTCCTCCACCACACAGCTGATGGTTGTCCACAATCAGTGTTTTTCTCTTGCTGTCCGCCAGGGTGCTCTTACAGCATCTGAGGGCACAGTTGTTGCGCCACCTACATATGACGAGGCCGTAGCTGTTGGTGTTAGAAATGATGGCTTCACTGCTGTGCCTCAGGAGGTACCCTATTAATTTTTTACCATTTGATTTTTTTTAACATAACTACAATGTGAATATATGTTTTTGATAACTGTGATAGCATATACAGGAGACTCCATTTTCTTCATGCTGAATATTTGTGTTTTTAGGATCCTGATTTGCCACCATATACAGAGACAGCCAGTCCAGGTACAGAGGGCAGTACATTACAGTCAACAGTACCCAACCCACCCCCACCACCACCGCCCCCACCACCTCTACCCCAACCAGGACAGAGCAGATCACCATCCAGACCTCCAACGCTTGACCACACCACTGCTGAGTCCTCCTTATGTGAGCGGCCTCCCTCCATATCAGTGCTGCCCCCTATCTCTCCACTGCTGCCCCCTCCTGGATCGCCACCTCCCAGGTCACCCCCGCCCACCTTCTTGGAGAGCCTCACGCATCCACAAGTGATGCAGATACGATCTCGACACAGCAGTAGTAATAGCAACCGAGGGGATGGCACATCTTAGTGAACTTTGCTCCTCACAGTGCAGAAAGTCTCAGTTTAAATTGTGGAAACTTTGTGGAGTAAAAGTTGAAATTTATACATTGAATGCTGTTTAAAATCATCCTTGGAACAGATTATGGGACATTATAGAAAGTTATTCTTTAAAAAATTGCAACAAAATATGATGCATTGCCAAATATTACTTGGGATTTTTACATCAAAATATGGTGCATTAAAAGATAATTTTGAAGATCTGCATCAATATATGGAAACAGTATAGAAATAACTTGGAATATCAAAATATGATGTGTTTCAAGGATAACTCAGAGGATGTAGATTAAAATAGGTTGTATTACAAAGATAACTTAGAAGATCTGTACCAAAGTGTGGAGCATAACAAAATGATATTGTAAGGTGTGCTTGAAAACATGGTGAATTTTAAGATATTTAAAGTGATTGCCATTATAGTTAATAGGATTGGTCTCCTAATTAAGGTACTGGAAGGTAAAATCTAGTACCTCTTATTGTTCACCACCCTTTCTGTATTGTGTCTGGTGTCTGCCATTCTGTTCAGCCTTCTGTCCACTCAAATGCTACTCTGTTCTCTAAGGATTTAAGACTCAGCATATGGCAATCAATGTCATTCTGCATTCCAACATTGCAAAACAGGAAAAAATAAGTGACAAATGTTCCTACACTGATATTGGAAGGTTGGTTTTATACTGTGTGAAGGCATTATTTAAAAAAAGTGTCTTCATCCTTGGAAATAGTAATTTTAGTACGTCTCCATTTTCAGCTGAAATCATTAAGCTTTGAACCTGGTACTAGTTCAGGAAGATATTTATATCTGAATATATAAAAAAATTGTAGGGTCACAGGATAAATGCATGTATGCCAATCATCCTCATTGATGAAGAAATGACAATACATGTGGTGCTATACAAGGCATACAAATTTCTCTTATTGGTTGCTGTACAATGTGTATGTATTCAGGCCCTGGATTTGGGGGGGGGGGGCTTCATCTTTAACTTCAGACAGCAGATACCAACTTTTAATATAGTAATTGCAATGTATCTTGCTGTACCCATGTCTACTATTATTGTTGACACCACATTTTATTACAGTACCTTTTGTGGCAAATTTGTCGCAAGAAAAAATATTTTAACCATATCCCAAATGTAAGTGATAATTTGAAGTGGAGAATGATCTCATTTCATGTTTATGTATTTATTATTTAAACATTTGCTATAACTTGGACTGAGTGCTTTAAGAATGTCCTGATATTTTTTTCTGGAAATGGTTTATATCTATAACCACAAATAAAATATTTTGTTCAAATTGATAGATAAAAGGACTATTTCAGTGATCATTGAAACAGGTGAGAACTTTGGAATTCATTGTGCAACCCCATAAAATGTAATAATTTGTTGCAGTCACCTCAAAATGACTTTATTATGAAGGATTTAATTGTGTAGAACTCGAACTGCAATGATCTTCAATAAAACTGGTCAGATCATGGCATGTTCAGTAGTTATGGACATTTACTAGTAAAAGCTATGTGGAATTTGATTTTTAATGCCTGTGACCATAATCAGCAAATACATCCCAACAATTTCTGCCAGATATGAGTGAGAAAATGGGTAAATGGGTAAACATTGATAATAAGTTAAGAGTTGTGAACCTGATATTTGATCATGTGACAGGAAGTAGGCAGACTGGTTAAGTAATTACCTTCCCTTGAGGTCTTACAGATCCAGACATTTGAGCAGTGAAAAGGTCTAGAATTTAATCTGGATGGAAAAATAGAAAATTGCTTTATTTCTTTGCAGAATGGCCAAAGAAATAAGAAATGGCCCAGAATTTGATTATTATGGAAAAATAGGAGACAGCTCTATTTTTGTGCAATGTTTTAAACCAGGTCAAATTTGAATCATCCAAAAAATAAGAATCATCCAAAAAATAAGAATCATACAAAAAAGTGTGTGCTATATACCAATAGCATTTATATAAATGTGTCCATATTTTTGTAAATATATTTGACTATACATGTGTGCTTTTGTAATATTGTATTTTGTGAAAAACTGTTGTGAATTTGTAATCGATATAAGTGTTAAGCAAACAGACACAGATACACATATGGGTGTATATATTATTTATACAACGACATTGTAAAATTACAAATTTGCACTTTTCGAAAGTAATATCATGTACCTTAGATATGTGGAAATATTTTGTATTTTCCCTGTGTGGGCTGTTCTCGTATTTCACAGTCTTAAAATAGGAAGTATTTAAGTACCAAAGTGTGTGTTATCAAATGCACTCATAAGTATATTTAAATGTATCATTGCTATTTCTAATGTTAATCAGGAACTCAGAGTAGGTGATCAAAAATATATATATATGAAAATAGCTATGATATTGAAAGTGATAACTTATGAAGCAAGGCAACCAAAATGCAAATGATCTATGCCAGTATTTTGTGATAAAACTGTGCACTACATATAGTAAATGAATCTCATTTAATTAACTTTGTCAAAATAAACCATGACATTTTGTAGCAGTAGATGATCTTATTTTCCTAGTTCTCATCTTACATATCAAGATCTCTATTTCATGCTTGGTCTATGTGATTTCTCAACATTTTTGACTGAGTTTAATAGATCTCAATGCATATGGTTTGAGTGATGTTCTGAAGGATAACTTCCAGTTCTTACAAATCATCCTGCCTGTCCCATGTCCACATTTGAGCAAGAACAATATTTGACCATTTTATGTGCACAGGCAGCACTATCAGTTTAGAGCAATATAAGTTTTCCCACCAGGGTATATCATATCATATAAGGTTATATAATATCAGGGACATTGAGGGGGGATTGATCCTTTGATCCGTGTTTGCCAGTTTCATCAGTTTATATGATATCAGAGGATTGATCCTTTGCTCCATAATTGTTAGTTACATAAGCTTATGTAATATGCAGAGTGCAAGTGCACTTTACAGACTGCAACACAAAGTACAAAAGCAAGGTCATTAGGTCAGATACCAACCTTTTAATATAGCAATTGCACTGCAATGTATATTGTATTTAGGAATCTGGCTGTAGGCATGTCTACTGTTATTGTTGACACCACAGATTATTATGGTACCTTTTGTGACATTCATCACAAGGTATCTAGTTTGCCATTGTGTTAAATATTTGTAAATGATTTTCTTGTGTATTGATTTGTGAGTGAGCAGTGATTATAAGAAATCCTGCTTAATGCCCCAGTCACATTTGCACTGGGCGCCAACTGGGAATTAAGAATCGTGCGACTTTCCAGTCTGCCAGGCATCGGGGAGTTTATCAGCAACAATCTGAGATATGCCGTAGCTGTGGTCACATTATTAAAGGGCACCGCATAGCACCCACAAGAAAATGACACAGACGTCTGCACGATATCTTAAAGACGTCTGTATCATGTAACAGACATCTGTAGAATACCCAAAAGACGTCTATATCATTTGACACATGTCTAAAGGACATCCTAAAAACATCGATATGAGACCTTAGGGAGCCCGTTGGATCATCTGACTATGTCCTGTGAACACATGAAATAAAAAAAACCTTTTTTCACCGCACGATGCCACCGGCAGCCCTAAGATAATCTACCGATGTGCCTGCGGGACACTGCAGGGACCCTGCCGTGTATTTTAAGATGATATTTGCTGATAAGACATCGGGGAAACACCGGCAACTTTTATGTTGCAGCCAAAAGTTCCTGATGACCCGTCCGACGTCTTAAAGATGCTCAATTGTGGCTGATGATTTCCCGGTGCCCGCACAGCAATCTGAACTGTTGGCTAATTTTGTACGGCCGGGTATCTTAACTGAAATCAGCGCAAATGTGACTGAGGTATTAGGGAACAAATATATGGTTCTCAGGTTGTTATTCTTAGGAAAGGACAATAATTTATAAATAAATAGCACAATTGCAGTGGCCATCTTTGGACTCTGTGAAGTGTGCACTACTGCTGGGACAAACAAAGCGAGCAACCAGTAAATACACGATTCTTGCTATGAAAGGCGCTATTTTGTTTTTGAGGGATATTCAGCCATATGATGAGCATATGGGTACATGTAACCATCTGGTAAACTCTTAACCTCACCATTTTAGAAGAGTTTTGCAATACTAAACAGCATATCAAGCAAATATTTAGTCTTGCAACAATCAAATTGGATGTTCTTGTAAATTTTAGTGCTTAGTGGAATCAAAATCACTGCTTATATTCAATGTGATTGCACCTACCTCTGCCTCCAAAGCTTTAGCTTGCATCCAGTACTGGCCGCCGATCATGAATATTCATATAATGTAGAAAATTAATATTCATAGTATCATTAGATTGTCTTGTTTGATCAGTGTTCACTCTTTGCAGTTATTCTGGCCTTGTGCTCACTTTTGATCAGACAAAAAGTAAACAATTATAATATCAAAAATTAATGAGAATCGTGTTTCTCACTAACCGACCTGGTTTGTCTGGCCCAAACAATGTCAATACATTGATAAATCATATATTTATAATGGAGCCTCTTATCTGATGAGGAGTCTATCTTCATATTTATTAATAACATGGGTTTTTTCCTATTCCTTTGGAGGCAGAAGTAGGCAGAGAATCAAAAACCTCTGTTTAGCAGGGTATAATGTCACCAGCAAAGGATGCAATGCAAACCTCAATGACCATGGTATAACCTAATATCCTTGGCAAAAGATGCTACATAGATATCAATAAATAACCATCATATAACCTAGTCAAACAGATGCAGTGAGTAATCTACATTATTTTAGTTGTTAGTTTACCAAAAATGGATTTCTCTGGTCTTAAAAAATGTCCTAAGCCTCTCATATAACTGCCCACTATAGTCATATTTGGTCAAGGTTCCTATTTCTGCCATGTAGATTGGCTGTGTTGTATCAGGCTAGCACATTTTAAAAATTAAGGGAGATTGGCCTATGGCATTGTTTTTAGACTGGGATAAATATTATTTAAACAGTTTTCCATTATTCGATATACTGTATGTTTATAGAATGCCTTTTTTCTTTGGGAACAGTGTGATAGGGACCGAGGCAGTTTTTTTTATCACATTGTACTTTTATGGCACAGAACCCATTCGTTTTCTCAAATTTGATAGAAAATGACTTGCAGCATTATCTAATGTCGACCAATATTTGTAAATGTTTTACTTATATATATCCTTGAATTATGTGCAAACATTGTGAAAAAATATTTTCTATTTGTTTAAAGGATTTGAATGTTCATTGTACAAATTTTTAATTTATTGAAAATAAAGATGTTTTCTTAATATTGGGTTAGTCTAAATGAGATTATATTATATGATATTAATATATATATATATATATATATATATATATATATATATATATATATATATATATATATATATATATATATATATATATATATATATATATATATATATATATATATATATATATATATATATATATATATATATATATATATATATATATATATATATATATATATATATATGGATCCTTTGATTTGCCTGCATTAATGCTATTGACCATGGCCATGCTCATGGCCAAGTCCTGGCCTTTTAGAAAATGTCCAAATGTGGCTATACATATTACCACCCCAGGAGTTCCTGCCATGCCATTGACCTTTGTGTCATCCACGTCCATTCCTCTGTAGATGGTGTGGTGTGGGGAAAGAAAACCAGAGCAGCTCCCCTATGTGGTTTCATTGATGATGGGGATCAAATTCCTGAAAATGCCAGATGCACTAGTACTTCCCAGCAGAAAGTCACCCAATTGGAATTAATGCTGGGACAGGTTGCAAATTATTATCCTGTTATTTCCCATAACACTATAGTAAAAGACTGTACATCAATGGGCAGTATATAGCATACAAATAAATAATGGTTTCCAATCCACCAGAGCCCATTTCATTGATTTCTCAGATATTAAACTAGAAGCTGAGGAACGCCCAGAAGATCTTTACCAGAGACACATGGCTTTTGCAGAGGACAACTTGGTCCAACAAAATTGGGGAATGTCTCATCATGGAGAAATACCTAAAGAGGACGAAGAAATGTCACCACCCCTAGAAAACATGGTTGTCTTATTGTTTGGAGAAGCTCTTACAACTCCAGTTATGTGCTCAGCTGTCTCTGGAATACATTTCCCTCAACATTGCCAGTCATCGGCATTGTGCAAACAAGCTGGTCATCCTAAATATAATCATTTCCTTAGCATTTGTTCATACCTACCAGAAAGTGACAAAGTTTATTACAAAAGTACTTCTTGTGGCTGCTGTAGAAAATGAGCTAAACTTTAATCTTGACAGTGACGGTTCACAAACAGAGGCTGAATCACAAAGAATCTCCACCACTCAACCCATGGCCAGAAGAGTACAAGTAAAACAATCTCCATATATAGATACATTCTACAACCATTTTCCTGTGAGAATTACCATTGATTCTGGTGCGGAGACAAATGTGATCCGTGAAGCAGTGGCCAGAAAGTTGGGTGCTGATATCAGCAAAAGCTCACAACTGGCATTTCAGGCTGATGGTCACTCACCAATGTTGGTCAAGCGAGAGACGTATTACTATCACACAAGATGAACATGATTTTGTTTTATAAGCCCTAGTAATAGAGGATATGGATGTTGATGTTTTTGCTGAGATTCCGTTCATGGATATTAGTGACATTACTGTGCGTCCTGCAAAGCGATAAGTTATACTTGGTGATAAAACAGTATACCAATATGGCTCTAATATCATGAAAACTAGCCCATGTGCTGTACGCCGTACTCAAGCTTATGTTTTAGGATCACCTCCATCAACCACTATTGTATGGCCTGGTGTGTTTGTGGAAGTTGATGTACCTGATGAAATAACACAAGATAATACACTTGCTTTAGAGCCACGTATAGACTCTCCAATCAGTAAGACCACCAAGATGTCTCAGCTCTGGCCTCAACCAAGTATCATCAAGAGTGTCGGTGGCAAGATCCGCATCCATAATGCAACAGGTGAACCAAAAACTCTGAGACACGATGAGCATTTCTGTCAGGTGCGTCATATATGTTTGCTACCAGAATCTGCTGAGTTAACCACTTCCAATATCACAAAATGTTACCAGTCTCAGCAGTCATCCTATAGACTGAGCGTCACCAGTAATTCTGTCCCATATTCAGACCCAATACGACTAGATCCTGACAATTTACCTCCACCTAGTGTAACTTCCACAATAGTTATGACAATGTTTTTAATCCATCATTTAAGGTATACAATGGTGCGGCAGGACCATTTGAAGCCATAGTAAACATGGGTCCAGAACTTCCACCACAACATAGAGGGCGTGTGCCCCAGTATTCCCGCGACAAGCTAATAGAACTACAATAGAATTTTGATGAGCTGGAAAATGCTAATGTATTCCAGCATCCAGAACATGTGGGTGTTGTAGCTGAATACGTGAATCCTATGGCGGCCGGACAGTGACTGGCGGGGGGGCCCGGGGGGGGGGGGTACTCTCATAGTCAGCGTTACCGGGGAAGCTGGGCTAAATAGGGTCCTTTTCGCTGATATTTTCCCTAAAACAGGTTAAGATATTTCATCATTTCCCCTAAAACAGGGTACTAATTTTCAATTTTCTCCCTAAAACAGGGATCACAATCCCCCTTTCCAAATCTCCCCCTTCTGCATCATCCCTAAATGAGGGTATAACAAATTCAGCTAGTCCTAAATCAGGGCACCAATAATGATAGAATATTTCCCTAAATCAGGCTCTGGGGTTTTCAGTTCCATCCGGGTTAAGATATTTTATCATTTTCCCTAAAACAGGGTACTGTTTTTCAAATTTCTCCCTAAAACAGGGATCACAATCCCCTTTTCCAAATCTCCTCCTTCTGCATCATCCCTAAATGAGGGTATCAAAAATTCAGCTAGTCCTAAATCAGGGTACCAAATTTCAGCTAGTCCTAAATCAGGGTACCAATAATGATAGAATATTTCCCTAATTCAGGCTCTGGGTTTTCAGTTCCATCCCAGCCTACGCGGGTTAAAATCATGAAAGTACCCCCCCCGGGCGGGGGGGCTCACTGGCAGGGAGGCGACAGTCACTGTCGCCCCTGCGACAGTGAGAAATTTAGCAAACTGGCTGGGTAGCGCCAATATCAGGGGAGCGACAGTGGCGTAGGGCGACAGTGTCATTTACAATTTGTTTCGTGTAAGTTTTACTTCTATTTTACATACACAGTTGGATTTTTGGAGGTGTGGCTTGCAGCCGAGGCATGTGCACAGAGTAGTTTGTAGTTGGAGCTGACACATGTGCAAAAAATAGTTTGGAGTTATGGAGAAGCGGCTACATTGCGTTGAAGTCACTGTTGGAAATCAAGATTACATCATTGCTCGTCTCTTCATATCAAAGGTGAGTCAGAAGATGTCAGTTTGTGCTAAAGAACACATAGATCACCGAGGGAGAGAAAATTGCCATGAAAATTGTCCATTTTTTACTAGCCTGGCACAGGCTCAGAAAGCCAGTGCCACACAGGCTACAAAGCACATGGGTGAGCCAAAGCCCCATTGATCAAATAAGTTGCAAGGTAATTGTTATTGGTGTGGCTTATCAGGTCAATTTGCAAGAGATTGCCGCATACCCAACTCTTATCCAAATACTAATGACAGTGGTTATTTCCACCAATCACACAATCAAATCACCCAACTGCAAGCACCATACAAATAAGCCAGCCGTTCAGGAAGGCAGATGTTTGAGGTGCCGTCAAACTGGTCATTTTGTTCAGGGTTGTGGGGCCCCTCCACCGAAGAAAGCCTGTTATTGTGGTCAGAAGCATTGGCTTTATGATTGCCCTCACAGAGGATTTTATTCCCAAAGCCAAAAGCAGAATATCCCTCCTTTGTGACTCAAAGGTGGCTGTTGCGTTGTGCATGGAGGAGTTGCACAACCCAGGGTACAACTTGACATTGAAGGTGTTAAAGTTGATGCACTTATTGATACAGATAGTACCCACACACTTATTGCTAACCATATATATCAACGCTTGCCATGCTTAACTCCTCTTCATGCTGCACCTAAATTGCAAAGTATTACTAGCCATGAGCTCCCAAATCATGGCTCTTGTACCTTGAAGATAGGAGGACCACCAACTGCAGTCCTTGTATGTGAAAGGATGCCAGGCATAGATCTACTTAAAGGTGCTGATCTATGTCAGAAGTCATGTGTACTTGACTTCACTAAGAGCCAGATGAAGTTAGGGGATAAATATTATCCAATAAAAACCAACCCAGATTTGGATTTCAACCCGGTCATGACAACTTCTTATGTGCCATCAACTGACAGTCCAATACTATCCAGAGTATTAGCATCCTACCAAGATGTGTTTTGTGCGAGGACAACACTGCTCATACCCTGCCACCAGCAGTGATTGACACTGGAGATGCAAGACCTATATTTCAGAACCCTTATAGGATGCCTCTCATCAAAAGACAGAAAGTGGAAGAGTGAATCAAGGAGATGCTCAATGATGGAATTATTCGGCCAAGTAGTTCCCCTTGGGCCTCACCTATCACCCTTGTATCTAAGAAGGATGGCTCTACACGTTTCTGTGTAGATCTTAGGAAAATTAATTCCATTACAAATAGGGACGCACATCTGCTGCCCAGTATCCAAGACAAGTCCTGTCTGGGCTTGTTGGTCGTTGTTGTATGGTATATCTTAATGATATAGTCATCTACAGCTGTTCTGAACAGGAGCATGCAAAAGCCTTAGCCTCGCTGTTGGATAGGCTATGACATGCTGGTCTCCAACTTAAGCTGAGCAAATGCGAATTTAGAAGTTATAAAATATCTGGAGCCACCTCAAGATCAAGCAGCTGTTAGAAGTTTTCTAGGAATGGTGGGCTATTATCACCAATGCGTTCCGGGATTCACGACCCTGGCAGTGCCGTTGACGGAGATAGCCAAGCCAAAACAGCATTTCCAATGGGGACCGGAGCACCAGAGATCTTTTGATCAGCTGAAGGAGGCACTGATTAAAGCACCTATCCTTGCACATCTCTGTAAATAAGCCTTACATCGTATACACAGGTGTAAATAAGCCTTACATCTTATACACAGATGCATCAAATAAATGTATCGGTGCTATCCTAGTGCAAAAAGACGATAATGGTACAGAGAAGGTAATTCACTATCTCTTTCACAAATTGTCGGACACACAGTGTCATTGGCCTATCATTGAAAAAGAAGCATTTGCAATTGTATATGCCCTAAAGTAACTTCATCCTTATCTGTGGGGAGCAGAATTTGAGATCCACACAGATCACAAGCCTTTGAGATGCCTTTTTAAGGATGAAATTATAAATACCAAACTCCAACGATGGGCCATACAGATAGCCCAACAAGCCCTTTGTCCAGTGACCTTGTATTCTGTAAGACCTCCGCCCTCAGAAATTATCACTGCCACTATTAATAGATACATATTAGAGACTGAAACCACCCTTTATCATTATCGGTGTCCTTCAGCAGATATTACAGTTGGGACTTTGTCAGCGGGAATCTACATTATTAATGTAGAACCTAGATGTGTTCTGGATGCCACTCCGTGGATATTACATGGATTACCTGTTGTTAATTTCAACCGAACGCAGAGCATCCCACCGGCAAGACCCATTGACGTAACTTGGTTAAATCTTAATCATATCCCTTTTCAAAACCATACTATTGATCTCCCACCAGGAGTTCACAAGCTCAATTTTCCAAATTATGAGGCAATCAAGAAACCCCCTGTTAGTAAGATTGCCACTGAAATTGACAGAATTCAGGCTAAAATTGGTAAAACTCAACTGCCTTGGTGGCTGTGGTTGATTCTGGCCATTGCCCTAGTGGTTGTTTTTATTGTTCTGGTTTGCTTTGCTTACTCGAAGTACATGATTTATTCAAAGCTAGGTAAGTGAGTATATACTGTAGGTAGGAATCCAAAAGATACTACTAAAGTGTTATATGATGCACATGCTGAAACGGCTATTGTACAGGTGGATATGCCGGAAGAAGAGTAAACATGATACAACATAATCATGTTGCTATATAAACATTTATTATAAAAATATAAATGATACAACATAATCATGTTACTATATAAACATTTATTATATTGCTGCATTATCACAGTATAATCTTGACAATTTAATAAGGACCCATATATAATATTTTAGCACCAAAGATGTGTTGTCTGACTTTTGTGTTTAATAAGGATTATATTATAGACAATATTGGAATAATATGGCAGACACTTTATGCATCATATGAGAGAAGAATCATATTGTCACAAAACGGTGGAAGCCCTACCAGGCTTAAAAACCATTCATCCTAGGAGAAGCAAGACTTCGCCAAGATGACACTTGTGATCATGAAGACCAAACCATATTCATCGACGACAAGTTTGTGGAATATGAGGACGCCCTCTGTGCAGTGACATAAAATACAGATGCAGAGACATATAATAGACACTGTATTATTTATATTAATTATAACTTCAATATATATGATGTCATATTTAATCAATTATAAATGCAATAATACAATTTAATTAATAACGGAACGATGTATCCTGGAATCTGTGCTTTAGAATCATTTAAGGTGACTATTTTGTTTAAAACGTGATTTGAAAAAGACGATGAATGGTCATCCAGTCCATAAATATATAACATTATACCAGGATTATATATATGTTGTTACCCACTAAATGGTTGAGTATCCGTCGTTGGGGGACGTGGACGGGGGATCAATACTCTACCACTAGATAGATACTCTAATCCACTCTACTCTACTCTACTGTACTGTACTGTAAAATAAACATAGCTCGCTAACTCGCTGGCTGTGAGTTCGGGCACGGAACCTAGCTACCCTATATACCCTCATGAAGGTGACAGGCAATAAGGACTGCAGACACAGGATATACACGACACAATAGTTACCTTTATTCGGTGCTGTGATTCCTCCTTGTCTGGCTAGGCCGGCATGGCAATGAGCGAGGCATGTGAACTACCCAAATGCATGATACTAATGAGACCCTATCTATACACAAAACACCCAAGTCTATGTAGTCACGATACTGAGAGTCGTGGATCTTCTGTGGCAAGTGGTCGCGGTCGTCTCGGCTTCTCTGACTGTCTCTGGCTCTCACTCTCCAAGGATCCAACGGTTGCGCGCCTCTTTTAAGGGATCACTCCGCGTCATTTGTGGGGCTTGCCTATGTGGCTTCCTCACGCGTCATCAGATGGACTCGTCTTGCCTGCGTATCCAACATAGGCTCGTCCGTCTGCACGTGATCTCTCAGAGTGGTGGTTATGGCGACTCATCAACCATCAGTATCTTTCGTGATTGTCTATGAATGTCTATATATTTCCAAGAGTCTCTGGGTGTGTATTCTATATCCTACAATGTGTCAGTTGTAATTCATAACGGTAGACTATGTTGTTTCTGATGAAGGTGTTGTTCCTGATGAAGATGTTGTTCCTGATGAAGATGAAGGAACATTTATCCCCACTTCATTTATCCCCAAATTCATCGAAATCTTTACTGCAACAGCAGTTGGTGATATCTATAAATATATATACATATATATACGGTGACTGTTGCCTCCCCGCCAGTCAGCCTCCCCTGCCAGTCACTGTCCGGCCATCACAGATTATTGTAACTATCTTTCAATTGTGCAGCTGTCTCACACTTGCACAGCTATATCTCACTAACTGTCTCTCCCTTGGGCAGATATTACTGATATAACCATCTCTTGCTGTTGTAACCATTTCTCATTTAAGTCAATTTTGTTGATTTTGGGCAACTACCATATCATCCCCAATTGTAGCCCTGGGGGCGGAAACATTGCCTCTGAGGGGGCCACTAATATTTGACTGGCAGACATGCCAATACCAGGGTTCAAAATTGACTGTTTTTAAGATTCACAATAGATGTTTTGTAACTAAATGTTGCACTTGAAGAATAGTTTGATGGTAAGAATAATTGTACAGTACAGTATTATTCAATATATTTTAGAATACGTTTTGGAATAGTTTGATGGTAAGAATAATTTTACAGTACAGTATTATTCAATATATTTTAGATGAACTAATAAAAATGAATATGTCAGTCCAGATACAAAAACAACTAAGCATATTGAGTATTGAACATGACAATCTCTTATAATCAGTGTTGAGCCCTGTAGTTCCCCCACTTTAGCACATGCCTATAGGGTAATTAATCAATTAAGTAACAAGAGGCTGGGGTGTGCTACTGGGTACCATACTGTGACCCACATGTGACCCTCACTCAGCATTCAGATGTCAGATCTTACACATTGATGCAACATGAGGAGTTGTTTACAGTGTAACATCATGTGAAATTGAGAAATATTAAAGGGGTTTGTGTTTTCTTTCATATGTTTGCATAAATATTGCAAGGGAAGCTGTTAGTACTGTTAACATATTAATTACATATTAATTACGTTTGTGCTATAAAGAGGTGAAAGTAACCTAGTTATATGAATTAATCTCCTAAATATGAACATACTGTATATGATTCATGCAGTGGCAATATTTGTGATATTTGGTGTTAAAATATGGTATTTATGTGGTTTTGGAAATTCGTTTCTGTGATCTTAAAAATATCACTATATGTCAAAATTCTATTCAGCCTTTTACTCCTTTTACTTTTACTCCTCTGAACCACCCAAGGTCAATCATATATTGCAAATTACGTCAATAATGCTACATTCGTTTTCTCTCAATTGAGGTATTGGTTACCTTCAAGTTCCTTAATAAAAAAACTTTATCCACATACATATTGAGTTCTGCGCATGCGTTGAGAGTGGAATGGCGGCTTTCATTTGAGATTTTCTGGAGTCTATTGCTAGTCTATCGCCACACTTTCTCGCAGTGAACCCGGTCTATACAGAGGTCTATCTGATACCAGACTTATTGCAAGCTCTGACGGCAGTTTTGGTTGGAAAACCGCTCGCGAGGGCGGGATCATACTGTGTTTTCTTTGCGAGGCACCGCGCTCACGAGTATCCACTCTTTGCTGCCAGTGTCGAGTGCTTGGTCTGATACCTTATACCCTCTGTATTCTTAAAACTTGTTGCTCCTGGTGTCTAGAATTACCTTCAGACCCATCAGCAGCATATTTCAAATTGCAGTGTTTTTCGGACTTGTTCCGACGGTGGTTGTTGATACACAAACAAGGGGCTACTACCAGCCATTTTTTCTTGTTGTGACGCACCACCCGCTGTCCAATACACATTCGCAAGCAACTACGTAAGTAGTTCTTTCTTGCGATATACCTATTTATAGGTACATATACCAATCTAATTTGCACGCTATTCGTGTCTGGACTCGTTTTCAGACCCTTTTAGTAGCAAATTCGGTATATTAAACCAATTTTTACAGTGATTTTCGGACTTGTTCCGACAGTGGAAATTCAGAGCACTCGCTGCCTGCTCCATGCACCCGCTGCACAAAGAAAAACCGCAAGCGGCTACCTACTTAGCCCTCTCTTGCAAAATACCTTTTGGTATAAATACCAATAGCTACAAATAAGTGGCATTTCTTTCAATTTAATATCTTGGAGGATATTTTTATATTTTCTGTGAATTGTTTCTCACAAATTGTCTTTTGGGGAGTATTGCTGCTATTTATAGCGACTTCCACAAGATTTACCTGCAGTCAATGATATAGTGTACTATTACAGTAGTTCATAATACAGAACGTGTCAAGCTCTCATATAGCAGCTTATATACACAAGAGATTACCTACCTGTTGCAAACTCAAATATTAATATATTTGAGTCTGAGCATGAAATTGAACTGTTCCCTGCTCAATTTCGCTTGGTGCTCGATACCTGCGATTACATAAAATCGGACACGCTACTATCTGTACATGGAGTGAGCAACCAAAATTGTCAGTTCAATTTTGTTAAATATACACAAATATCGCACCCAAAACATCTTTATTGGGAAAACTTATTTATTCTGCCTCCTCGGCCACAAAAACATAGACTGAACAACAAATATGTTGAAAGTCCATGCAATTCGTCAAAATCATGCAGTTTTGGCAAAATTATCATAGGTGGCGCTGTTCGTGGTAGGAATGTAAATAATACACATTCCTCTTCTTCATGCAACGTATACCCTCAGCAAGCCACGCCCAACTATACCACGTGGTCCGACCAGGCCAATCACAATGCTGATAGGCCTGCTGGGCTGGCTCCGACTACATGTCCTCGCTCTGCGACACGTGGTCAGTCTCAAAAAGTATACAAACAGTCTCAAAAAGTATACAAAAGTATACAAATTCTCGTATTAAGAATCTTAATAGAAACGGGAAGAAAACATGCATGACTGAAATACCTAACGTATTCAGTACAAAACCTAATTACCACATTCAAATTGGTTCGTGCAATGTACAAAGCATTACACATAAGGTTCTTATGGTCAAAGATTATTTTCTTCATAATAATCTACACGCCCTCTTTATGACAGAAACTTAGCTAAATGGATTAGATGATGATAAAGTCAAGAGAGAACTTGAAAAGGGGGCCCTTAAATTCCACTCCTTCCCCAGAAGAGGGCGCTCTGGGGGTGGCCTGGGGCTTCTTAACCGGGTTGAACTTCATTTTACAACCAACACCTTGCAGCCCCCAATGGTTAAAACAATGGAGCTCATGGAAGCATCTATCCTAATTAAGGGTAAAAATTTTACCTTTGTCACAATCTACAGGCCTGAGCCATGTGATAGGAATAGGTACACCTACTCTGAGTTCTTTGATGAATTCACTCAATTAGTGGCTTATTATGGCGCGTTCAATCATGAGGTCAATGTGAACAAGCCAGACAAGGCTGACGTGAAGAAATTTATGGATATTCTATCTACCTTTGATTTAGATCAATGGGTGACTGAACCTACTCATAGACTAGGCAATACCCTTATCTAATCATCACTTTCAAAGGCAATAAATCCATAAAGAGCCATATTGTTGATGAATATATATCTGATCACAAAATGATCAAAATGGACCTAGGGATCAAAGCCCCTAAAATCCCTAAAAAATCTATCAAGTATAGAAACTTTAGGGATTTAAACAGGGACTCCCTGAAAAGTGACGTCAGATCCCTGACAAATAGTAACTCAACATGGGAAAATCTCTCCCTCAGTGAATTAGTAGGTTACTATGACAGGGAACTAACTGCACTAATGGATAAACATGCCACATACAAGCATGCCAAAGTCACTCAACGTACGCCAGTACCATGGATGAGTGACCAGTTAAAGCTCGAAAGGTCTCTTAAGAGGAGACTTGAGAGGAAATGGAACAAAACTAAACTACAGATTGATAAAGAATTATACAGTGCTCAAAGAAACAAATATAATTCCATGCTTAAATCAGCACAATCTGATTATTTTTCAAACTTGTGGAAGAAAACAAGCATGACCCCAAAAAACTGTTTAGAGTCATTGACACGGTCATGCACAAGAATAAGGACACGCCAATGCCTGTATCAATCTGTGAAGTCGCCTTGGCAGAAAAGTTCAATGACTTATTTCTTGATAAAATAGAAAGAATACGCTCAGACCTGGACGCAGCTCCAATTGAGGTGGTTTCACCACCAGGTGACACTGCGAACAATAGGAAGATCCAAATCGTATCACCTCTAGAGAAGTTTCTCCCCTTATCCAATGAGGAGGTCCGTAAACTAATCAGAGGGTCGGCCAAAAAGTCATGTGAGTTGGATCCTATTCCAACATGGCTACTACTTGACCTCTTGGATGACCTTATACCTATAATTACATCCATTATAAACAAGTCACTAATGGATGCCTCAGTACCAGATGATATGAAAATTGCCATTATTACGCCGTTACTGAAAAAACTAGGTCTAGAACTGATCGAAGGAAATTATAGACCAGTCTCTAACCTTACCTATATTTCTAAACTTACGGAAAAGGCTGTATCAGTGCAACTGATTCCTCATCTTGTAAGGAATGGTCTTACAGATAAACTTCAGTCGGCTTACAAGGAATATCATAGTACTGAGACTGCCCTAATGAAGGTGCAAAATGACATCCTTCGGGACCTGGATGAGAAAAAGTCAGTAATCTTATTACTACTTGACCTCTCCGTGGCCTTTGACACCATTGACCATCAAATTCTACTTAATAGATTAGAGAATAGATGCCACGTCAAAGGTCATGCTCTATCATGGATAAGGTCATACCTGTGTGATAGGAAACAATGTGTCAAGGTTGGTCTGAAGAGGTCCTCTTGGAAGGACATAAAATATGGGGTCCCACAGGGTTCGGTCCTGGGCCCAATTCTCTTCACCATTTACATGACACCCCTGGCAGACATCTTAGCTAAATATGGACTGAATTATCATATCTATGCTGACGACACCCAGATCTACATCCCTATTGATCACAGCTCTGCCATCCAAGCTGATATCAGTAGACAAAAACTGGAACAGTGTGTCTGTGAGGTCAGGAACTTTCTAATCTCAAATAAGATAAAGATCAATGATGGTAAGACTGAGATGCTAATATGCACCAACCAGCACAACTCCTCTACCCATAGCAGTACTCCTGATACTATCAAGGTGGGCAATACTGATATATCACCCAGTGATTCAATAGTTGACCTCGGGGTCATCCTTGACCCTAGTCTGAACATGAAGGCCCAAATAGCTAGAATGTGCAAGAAGGGCTATTATCACATTCGTAACCTGTCAGCTATCAGACAGTGTCTAGACGAAAAGACTGCTATCACTCTGACCCACGCTTTTGTCACTTCTACCTTGGACTACGGAAATGGCCTCCTTGCTGGCCTTCCCAAATCTGATATCAAGAAGTTGCAGTATCTGCAGAACTCTGCAGCTCGTGTAGTGGGAAGGATCAGGAAGTTTGATCATATATCTGGTAAATTAAAGGACCTACATTGGCTACCTGTTCACGCCAGAACTGATTTCAAAATCCTTCTCACAACCTGGAAGGCGTTAAACGGTAAGGCACCGCCTTACCTGCATGACCTAATCCTCATCAAAGATGGGGATAGGTCTCTCAGATCGAATGATGGTACTTACCTGCAAGTCCCGAGGACTAGACTCAGGACAGTGGGTGACAGAGCTTTCTCATCTGTAGGTCCGAGGTTATGGAACCAACTTCCTAATGAGATTAGAACAAGTAGAACGGTCACGAGGTTTAAGAGCAGACTGAAAACCTATCTCTTTAGGAAGCACTTCCCCGACACAGCGCTATGAACAGACTTGTCTGGTATAAGCCCTATAGAAATTTTGTTATTATTATTATTATTATTATTATTATTACCCCACACTTTGAGACTCTCTGTGGTCCCAAGGGTCTTTGCCACGTTCTCTTCCGTAGGGGTGGTAGAGCTGGTTGTCCCATTTCCCCACTGTCACATGCAGTCTCTGGCCTTCTTGCAGCTGACACAGAGGGAGATTCAGTTGTAGATCCAATCGTAGATGCAGAACTAACATCCGAGGTAGAGGCAGAGGTAGAGGAAGAGGCATAGCTAGAGGAAGAGGCAGCACCCGAGGATGAACCATGTGCCTATTTCACCCTAGCAGCAAGGCCCTTTGGCTGAAAATAAAAATTGTAAATGCACTAAAAATAGGTCTAAACACATGGCCAAATCAGCTGACCAAATAATGTTTTGTCTTATCACCAAATCATTCTTAAATGTTTGTTATATATATAGTGCCACCTGGTGGTGTAATCAGTCGCTGGAAAAACCATTATCAAATTTAGTATTCAGCAGATGGCTAAAACTTTTAAAGTGGCTGCACAACACACATTTAAGTCATTCATAGCTGAACGATTACTAAAATACTGTAAAATCAAGCAAAAGCATGCAACACCAGCAACATTCTACTTGCTATGAGGATTAATACACACATTATTGCTGAGCACACCATGACCCCAATTCATTCTTAATAAAATACAATATTTACCTGTCTGTGTCCAGAAATTCATTAAGAGAGAGAGAAAAAAAATTAGACAATGATAAAAACAATCAAATATATTACAAGAAAGGTTTCCTGCTCTGCATATTTAGAGATATTATTATGTTTTGAAGAAATCTGAAAGGTGTACAAGTTTCAAGCCCTGGTATGATTCTGACCACAATTAGATATATAATTTTAAATAATCACCTTTGTGTGAAGGTACAGCCGCATTGGTGATGTTCTGCAAACATTATCCCTGTAATTCCCAAATGTAAATAGCAAGCCTTTCACGAGTTTTGGTAAATGTGTCTCATCATGCTTGGCTGCAAAGCAGTCAAAATCCTCCAGTTTCAGCCCTTTAGAAGACACTTCATTTGGAAAATATAAATCTCTGAAGAACTGTTCAATATCAGTCAGGGTGAAACTTCTCTTGAAGGTGGTCTTCCCCTTTGTTTTCTTTACAACACAGTAATCTTGTAAACCCTTATTTCAAAACTTCCACCCATGTTCCGCTGCCCGGTCCTCTTTTAAATAAATCTGGATAAATACAAAAAAAATGCAAAATACCTTAATGAAGAAATAATGGCTTAAAAACATTTCAATAATTGACTCCATCAAACCTAAATGTTGCACACCCCCTCACCCCAATCCAAAATTATTTGAGAACTCACCTTTCTAACAGGACTGTGCTTGACCTTCCCTTTGCCTATAATCTGGCTGGTCTTCTCTTTTCTCTTCTCCAAGAGGGCAGAGACCACACCTGCATACTTTCCGGGATGACACTGAAAGTGATCATCGGGACCAGATGTGTCTTCTTCCTCGGACATCTGCAAAAAAAAAGATTTTTAAGTGATCTTGGCCTTTCTGATACTGTTTTGGTTTTTTGTATTGGGATTCAAATTCAATACAGCTAATCACGATCAGATTGTTCTCTTTATTTATGTTCAAATTGTGTGATTTACTATAGGATACGGATTGCCCATGTATAGACATGTATATACAAGTATAGACAATTATGATATCTGACAGAGATCAGAGAGGCTAACGAGTGCAGACGTGAGGACAACACATGCAAGTTGACAAGAAGCGTTGCTAGGCTGTCGTTGCTAGGGGCATCATAGCAAGAAGGATGACTCATGGATCCAACCCAGAATAATGTAGAGGTCGCAGAAAGGCCAGCAGGTGCAGGCTAATTAGTATTCAGATGCGTTCCTTTATAACGAGCCAGAAACTGCCACTCGGGGCTCAGTGTCCACTTGCCTAGCAGATCCATGACACTCGTGACTGCCACTTGTATAGATTTTGAGTACGCCAACAGGCCAGAGAGCTTCAGACAGTTATCAGTATTTGGGTATATCATATATCACACACTTGCCATGCCTTCCCTAGCCGGACTATAGTGTATTTGAGCACCCGAATAAAGATATATTGTGCATTGTATATGCTGAGTCTGCAGTCATCCTTATCTCCCAGCAGCTAGGTTTGTTAGGCAGCTAGGTTAGTTCCCAACTCACATAGCCAGCGAGTAGATCACATATTCCCTGCACATATCCCCGTAGGTACAATCCGTATGTAACAGAATCACTTTTAGGGATTTCCCTGCTACTTACTGTTTCGTCTGACATGGAATTATTTTCCAAAGGGGGAACTAACCTGAGGAAATCAAATATAGGAGGTAGTATTGTTGGAAAGGTTTTGCAACCTCTCTGGCTTGGGGATATACTCCCTTGTTGTGAGGTCGGGCCAATATGCTAAGTGCCTACTCCTATCTCGGGTGATCAAGGAGAACTGCAGACTCTGATATAATGCCATCTTTATTCGGGGTATAAATTGTACATATACATAAATACATATACATATATATAACCCCGAGTTAGCATATGCATTGGCAATGAGCGATCAGCCTGAGTGGTCATCCGTGTAACTCCTGTGTGGGGGCGACAGAGAGTGGCGGCCTGCGGCCCATATCCCCGCACTCCTGCTCCCTGCTTGTCCTGAGTGTCGTGGCTTGGCTCTTTGCTTTTCTTGGTCCAAACTGCCCATGTGTCGTGTGTGACGATATTTATACCCACGCGTCAGGATGAGATCATGTCTCTTCCCAGAAAATGACCAAATATGGTCATTTTCCGTACTTGACAGGGTGAGATCATATCTAATTCTGTACAGTGACACAGTGGATCCATAATGTATGCAACCTGCTCTTGACGCGTACCACGGTCTCGCACATCCACCGTCTCTCTGTCAACCTGCACTTGGTAACCTCTGTAGATGGGCAATCTGGCACTCAATAACTATGCATGATATTCTGCTAGAGATCGTGATTGTCTATGATTGTCTATATATATTCCTGAGAGTCTATAGGTAGGTAATCTATATCTTACAGTATAGTGTAGAATAGATTTGACTTACCAAGTATCTGGATTTGTTCTTTTTCACTCACCGGTGAGTCTTGTGCTATCAGAAGCTTCTTAGACAGCAACTGCGAAGATCGATACCACATGTACTTGAAGTCGACAAATAGGGAGGTGAAGAGAAACTCTATGCAGTATCACACAACCAACCACACTCAATGCCATATACCGATTGGGATTCTCCACCAATTGTGAACTATGTATGGGGTACTTAGGGTAACCTCATAGATATATAGGGAAACTGGCTAGTGAATTGCTAGCCAATATCTAGCTGCCTGTCATACCTATCTCAGGGGATAAGAAGAACTGCAGACTCAGCAATGACAGTGTACAATAGTCATCTTTATTTGGTGTACACAACATATACATAGAGTCAGAATAGACAGAGTAGAATAGACAGAGCACCCAGGTTGTGGTTGACCTCTCCTGCTCATACCTGATTGGTGATCGATCTCTGGTACCCCTCTATGATCGTTGACCAGCCAGTGGCGTGATGAGCATGCGTGTTGATATGTTATGCGTCACTTTTTCTGTGTCCCACAGTATCAATATCCAGGTATATCACTTTGTATTTCTAAGTGTGCAGGCAGTTTAAATGTGATGTAATCACTAAGAGACAAACAGCAGATATTTTGATGACAATATATATCATATGTTTTATTCTGTGCTAATTTATTTTATAAGCAAGAGTATTTAATATATACTATATTTGATTAAACCAAGCAACAACATAATGCCAAAATAAGGATAACTTGTCTTTAAATGGTTTTGTGATTATTGTATATGCCAATGCATTTATTATGATATTTATGGGGAAAATGATTGTTACTAAGACAACAATCACCTTATTAGGAATATTAAACATAGCTGCTGCAGCTGAATTAATTACACCAAAAATAATCCAAATCATAAGTTGGGGAAATATGCAGAAAAGAAAATTTAAAGCCAATATCATGTGTCTATTCTTGGTTTTTCGTCCTTGAATGTGCATTTTCATTTTAATATCCATTCCTCTCACATAGAAAATGATAATCACATATGCAAAACAAATAAAACATGATGTGGCAAACAAAACAATGCTCAGTAGATTTGAAATTATTAAATTGTACCATGTGAGATCACTGGGTTTTAATATAAAAGGCATGCAGACAGCAGCTGCTTGTGCAAACATTGGCTTATTCATTACATTTATTGTGAGTATAGAGATATTCAAGATAAGAATAATACTCCATCCCAATCCGAAAATAAATAGAAAATAATTATTTGATGTTGTCTTCATTTCCAATCGTGTTATTTTAAAATACCTGTGTGCTGTGATAATAACAACAGAGATGCAAGAAATAAAAATACTTGTAGATGATAAAATAGCACTTAAATGACATATGACACTTGACCTCCAATGCCATGAGTACATCTCAAACTGATTTCCATGATGCAAATCTGTTATTATTACTATCAACAAATGACAACAATATAATAAATCTGCACATGCAAGAAGCTTAATTAGATAGGTTTCAGTACCAATGGAGTATTTACTTCTATACAGCAGAACCAGTAGAGTTAGGAAAGTGCAAACTATAGATATTACTGATGCAGGAATTGTAAAGTAAATATTCTCAAGCAAATGGGTACAATGACCACAAACAATTGAATTGGAATTATGGATTATACACTCAGTCCTTAAAACTGTATGGCAGCATACACTGCAATCATTTAGAACAATATACTCCAGATAAAATAAGGTTTTAAAAACACCAGGATATATATATTCAAATTCATTGGAACTTATATCAAGGAAAACTAAGTTTGTTAGACCCGTAAATACTTTCTCTTCAAATACATAAATATCATTGAATGATAAATCTAATTTCTCAAGATTTAAATTATTTCTAAAAACATAAGGCAAAATATATTTTAGTGAATTGTGTGATAGATCTAAAGATTTCAAATAAGGATAGCCTATCATGCAGTCATAAGAGATGTGGTTAATATAATTGTTACTAATGTCAACCAAAATAAGAGATTTCAGTGTTAACATAGTTGGAGACCAGGCACAAAATGACTGATTGTTTTTTGACAAATACAAAAAAGCAACTGAACTGTTTTTCAGAAAATACAGATCAGTTAAGCCAGATATGTTAATCAGTGAGAGATACACCAGGGAATTAATTTCATGTGTAAATGGCATAAATATATTTTCACAGTGAATACCTCTTGCTAAACATGTGCAATGCATGGGACATGAGGGGATGTTGCAGAAAATCTCATCCTCTCCAAGAAGACAATGTTTAAATCCATCACACACCTCTATAGGATGGAGACATATTTCAGAGTCTTTGCATTTCAGCATTCCTGAGCAAGTATATATCTCACAGTTGTGTTCATCATCTCCCATTTCACAATCCTGCACACCATCACAAACCCGTCTGAATGGTATACAATATGAATGAAGGCACTTATACATATTACTACAAGGAAATAACTTACAGTTATTTATGTGGCCTCCATTCCGACAGTATTTCATCCTGCCATTTTTATCAATATCATAGATACAATGCTGGTTAATATTGTAACATCTGGAATGCCCTTTCAGACAAGGCAAGTGTGCTGGTGAACAGAAAGTACTATTGGTATTGTTCACCTTTAGCAGCAGGGATACATACTCTGGCTCATCTAAACCATCAGAACAATCAGGAAATATGTCATTGAAATAATTCTCCAATTTAGATATCTCAATACAACTGTAGTTAAGCTCAGTTTTATTGAGATATACATTTTCTGTAAATTGCAGCAGATTTTCTCCAAACTGGACATATGGTTGACAACCAATTTTGTTAGAATTGTCAAATAATTTATCACATTTACATTGGTTTTCCTCTGCACAAAAAAAAAAGCAAAATGTTGAATTGTAAATTATCAAGCCACCTATGAAGCATCTACATCCATTTTCATCAGATTGATCGAGGCAGTCGAAATAGCCATTACATACTTGCAATTGAGATCTGCATGATCCATCTTGACATGTAAATTGACCACTTTGGCATTTTTTAAATCTAACAGCATCTGTTTTACAAACATATATTTTAGGTAAAATGCTACTTTGCTTTGATGTCATTTGATGCTGATTGATTTGCATTATGTTTTGCACTTTTAATTTTAGGTATGTTTTCAAATGCATATCAGAGATTTGTGTCAAAGTCTTTAATTTAAAACACTCAGTCAGTAACTGTTGGTCTTGATCGCTCTGAATTGATTCTAATACTTGATAGCAAGATGTACCCAAAACAACCCAATGTCGTGGGCAAATTATCTTATTTTTATCACTGTCGATTGTCAAATTATGAGATGCATATTTACAGATGAATTGATTAATTAATTTACTATCACATGGAATTTGATTCCAAAATGGAATTTTATGATTTATTAAAAACACAATTGTACATTGTGTTTCAACAATATTAACAGGAAATATAGTCTGTGTGGCTTTATTCCATGTCTTTGTAAGATTTGTGAGTTCCACAGCAATACATGGCTCAGGCTCACAATATTCTTGATCAAAATAAACAGTATCACTTATAGATATTTTGGATAGATTGAGAACTTTATATGCAAAGTTATGCCACATATGAAAGTGCACAGGTGTTCCGTCTGTCCAAGACATGTGATTACCCTGAAGTGGAATCAAATAGAATTATTCTTATGATTACAAGGATTACTTTCAACATTATGAACATATAAAGCAAGTAAATTGACATTGTTATAATATATATGGAAATACCTTAGTCTGTAAACCAATATACAAAGCTAGTGTTGGTTTGGTTGCAGGGATACTTTTTATGATATGTGTCAGCTCTTCAAAGGAGTGAATACTGACTAGATGACCTCCTTTATTAACACATTGTTCCTCAGCTTCATGCCATGATATCATATACATCTTGGTATTAAATTGATAAAACATATTTTTGAATTTTTTCTGTCTGGGAATTGGTGAATTAGGAACTGTACCTTCTGCCGTACGTAAAATTAGACTGGGAAGATATAACTGAATGAAAATTACCTTGCTCCAAAATATAATTAGTTTACACATGTATATGGGTAAATATTCATATTTAAGATGTATTAAAGATTCCTGCCTGACATAAAATGTTATATATTGTCTTGTTTTTAAAAGAAAATCATATTCAATAAGAAAACCTTGCTTATATGATGATTGCACAAATTTGAGCATTACATTTAAGGAACAGTTATGATGACCGTCCAGATACATAGAGAATATTGACTCATCATAAGCCGCTAAAACGCCATCCTTGACTGTTGAGATGATAGATTCACACTTATATCTTTTGTCAATATGGTCATCAAAGTCAAATATCATATCCCGACACATGTCAATATTCTGAAAAATACTTGAATATTTTATTTTATAAATATACTTTTTTGAATTGCATTTAACATGTGAGAAATTTATAATTATCAAGCTATCGTGCCATAGGCATCCATTTCCAATCTGTAAGAACAAATCAAAATTTGCCCCAGTGAAAACCTTTGTAATCCATAGTCTTGTATCATAATCGTATTGACAAGATTTATCAGCATCATAATTATTGACACAAAGTTCATAAATGTAATATGTAATATCATTGCCATATACTTCATTGCCAAATGAAGTGCCTATGGTGATTACAACAGGCATTTCCTTATATTCTGCAGTATTTTTATGATCTATTGATAAAATATGGCCCACAAAGCACATGCTGTGATGGTACTTAATACTGATCTGAGATACATATGTTGAGTGAAGAATGTCCTTTGTTTTGACAGTTTGTATACTTATCACCGGAGAGTTCAGCACAAATGGATAAATATAGGGTCTTATGAATACTCCTTGACAAAAACCTATGAATATGCTTAATTGCATTGATATATAACCATGATTTGGATAGCCGTATATCGTTATGAATATGTCACTGCTGCTACTTGTTACTTGAAAAAAATAGGGTTGCTGGGTGGAGAATTTATTATCACAAATGGTTGTGCTATAATCTACATCAGAGGTTTTGTGGACGATACTTACACCTCCAAACATACAGTCAAATATTGATGGTAAATTTGTGTGGTGTGTAATATTCTTTATGGTTGGATAACCGATACCTTTGATCAAAAAGACTGATTGATGATTTGCAGACTGATTTAATGAAGACAAAAATAATTGCATATTGTGCTTGATCATTTTGGTGACATATTTTTGTTTAGCACCCCAATGTTTCAGTTGTATTTTGTGTATTATTGACTCCATAATATATACAATAATATAGCATTGAAAAGTGGAACAAGTTACAAATTTGGAGTCAGAAAGGTTTTTTGTTTGAGAGACTTGATTACTTGGACCATCATATATGATAAATCTATCAAGAGATATTATGCCCTTTCTGATTGCAATACAAACCTTTTCCAATTTTTGAGCTACAACCAAGAAATGATATACATTAATTTTTAGAGTTACATAAATAAAAGCCTCCTGCAATCGTTGCATCATATGTCCACCTGGTTCGGCTGAAATAATATAGTTAAAATCTATAACCTGATATAAGAGCGTAAATTGTATTGAAATTGAACTGTAACAAGAAATATGACAATCCACACTGTTAGAATTGAAAAATAAAGAAAATGTTGGCAGTCTTCCACACAGAATATGATGTTCTAAATTGACTTTTGACGTATATTTACAATTTATTTGGTATTGTGAGGAAAATTTTTCAAATGTTATATTAAGAGAAAAAGCTTTAAGTACTTGTATTCCAATAATTCCGCGTGCCCAGGTAAAAGCTCTTGAAGCACATTCAAAACAAAATGAACATGATGTGATAGGAATATTTTTTAAAAAGGTTTTTCTATCTAATCTGTTTTTGTAATTTTGATTCAAAAGAACTTTTATCACATGATACCTTGATAACATATAAAAATTTGATGAAGCTCTCATGACATGAAATATATCAGACCGAATATATATGAACCAACTCTTCTTAGGTTCATCTAACAAAATTGTACTATAATATAAATGATAATTATATTGGCATACTGTTTGATTTAAACATAAATAAACCATATAAGATACACCAAAAATATAAATATAATTCATCTCAAGCTAGCGTTTTCCATTAATATCTTAACCCATCGATCATTGTTGAAACAAAAAGGAAGACAATTGTTTACTAGTTTTAGTATTGTGAATGTTTCAAATAGATTATGTTAATTAGCAATCATAAATAAAAAGTCTGTTTGCCTATGTGCAAGACTAAATTTAATAAATTATGAAAAATTCACATCTGCTTAATAAATATATGTTTAGCCAACAGTGTACTCAATTCAAATCATTATTACATCATTAAGAAAATTGAGTAGTTACATATTCTGATAATATAACATGAAAAACATTAAGCATTATTTAAAGGGCAACAAAACAATAACATATACAAACAGGTTAGCCTTTAATACACTGCAACATAGGCTTTGTATATAAAATGTAATAATACCATAAAATAAAACAATAGTACCACACTTTGATAAAAGATACCTGACTGGTGGATAAAGATTGAACATATTTAATTCAATAGATATGGCAATCTATGAGAGATTCTACAGAAAGAGCTATTATGATAGGTCAGTCAATATCTATTACACTTTGAAAATAACAAAACAGTCTTATATAAATGCAATACCACAGACAGGTCCTGATCAATTGATCAAATCCTATCATGCCTTTCTGACATTAAACTGTATTTTGATAACTTTTAGGAGAATATAGAGATTTTCCTAGTTCCTGTAATGATGCAAAAATCATACAATCAAGTCAAGCCTGGGATAGATGCATCATATTCTAATAATTATAGTCTCATAGCTCACACGAGTGCTGAGTGCGTATGTATGTATGTATGTATGTATGTATGTATGTATGTATGTATGTATGTATGTATGTATGTATGTATGTATGTGTGTGTGTGTGTGTGTGTGTGTGTGTGTGTGTGTGTGTGTGTGTGTGTGTGTATGTATGTATGTATGTATGTATGTATGTATGTATGTATGTATGTATGTAGGAGACTTTATGAGATATAAAGTGAGTTAGAGGTGTGGCAGCGCAGGTCAGCCAGGCTAATTGCCCCAGGCCATGTCACATGTCACCAGGGGAATATATAAGGAGCACGAGGCTACCCCCATATACCAGTCAAACGTCAGAGAAGTGAAGTTCTATGCCAAAAATCGCCGCAACACGTTGTTGCCGAGGGTGTGGAGGGCCCATGAAGGGCCACGTTGGGCCATCCGGCCTGGGGGTGTGCCAGAACCCCCCGGCAGAGCAAGTACCATACCATGGCGACGAGACGGATCGGGCCACTGGGACCAGCTCACCAGCGTTTGGGAAGCAGCCTTCACCCAGTGGCTCACAGATATGTCAAAACAACCCATTCTTGGCTAACAGCATTTCGCACACAGATAGCCAAAGTAATGACATTTCGCTGGAATCTTTCTCTAAAAACATTAACACTATGCAAGAACAGCTTAAAACCTTCATGTTATCTCAGCAGGAGTTTGACAGATCACTGTTGTCCACTGTAAGGGATCCATCAGAGGCCAACCCGGGCAACCCCTGGATCGACCGGCAGGGGGCGTTGTTCGACGAGGTCACAGAAGCTCCATGGCAACCCCATAACAAACCATGGCAACAGCACAACAACTCCCGGCAATATAAACCACAGCACACCCTCAGTTCCAGCCAACGTTGACAGCGACCGCACCCATACCTAGGCTCCGCAGTATGGCACATATCACGGTCTTTGATATGTGCCATGTCAAGATCGTACCTGAGAAGGTGGTGAAAGGGGCTGTGCTGGGTGAGTACGTGGCATTAAATGAATTCCTTCCTACTGTAATTATTGACTATGAAACTAATCAGGACCTGCAAACATATCTGGACCCCTCTGGGAACATTAAATATAGGATGAAGAACCAACGTTCCAGAGCCATATATGACATAAAGACTTGGTTAGAGGCTTGGGCAGTGTATGAAAAGCTTATGGTGGATACTCACAGCTAATATTTGTACGACCAAATGTCCGATAATAGGACAATGATTTGTGATTGGGATAAGAAATATAACTGGGCAAATGTAGCAACGTTAGATATGAGACATTGGCAAAACTTTCCGTAGAATTTTCTAAAGTAGAGTCACACTTAGTGTACACCATTTTGGATGCCACAGCGGTGAAGGCCTCGGCCCCCCGCTGTAGCAGGTGTAAAAGCTACCAGCATACCTGCATAGTAGAGTGTCCCTTTCCTGTCATGGCGCTGTCGGTACAGGGGCCGACAGCGTGGGAATTTGGACAAAAAACCTGTCAGTCTGAAATATGCAACAATTTCAACATTCTCAAATGTACATACAAGAACTGCAAGCGCCACCACATGTGCAGACAGTGCCATGGTGCCTTGCCTTTCGAATTGTGCATCAAGCAGGGTAAGTGCTCGACAAGCACGATCAAGCACGTTTCTCCGTTATGAATATTGGAAAGAAAATATGGTAGGACATCCTGATAAAACATTTGCTAATTTACTCTGCCAAAGGGCTCAGCATGGAGTAAGAATAGGTTTCCTTATGTTCTAACAATTGGCCGTCGGCCACTGTACACAGGGACAAAGTGTCGGAATTTGTACAAAAAAATATAGATCTAGGCAGGATAGAGGGCCCGTTTAAGGTACCCCCAGCAGGATTCAGGTCATCACCCCTAGGGGCATTTGTCAAAAAACCAGGGGGGAAAGCTCGGGTCATTCATGATTTGTCCTTGCCCCCCGGGGGGGGGGGGGGGAATCAATGAGGGCATTGATGCAACTCAGTACTCTCTCAAGTATGCAACAGTCCTCGACGCAGTAAGATTAGCTCAGAAATATAAGGGTGCTTGGATGGGCAAAACAGACTTAGCCTCTGCCTTTCAAAGTGTGATGGTACATCCAGTCTCCTATATATAGCCAGTTTTCTAACCATTTCTTTTGGGCGTTTGTATTTCATTTACAATTAACAACCTGATTTGGTTGAAACAAACTCAGGTAAGAAAATATTTTTGAAAAAATATTTTATTTTTCTTTTGTTATATATTGTTCTTTCTGTATTTCGTTGGTATGTACAAACTTCTTTTGTTGACAAGTAGGATTTGTTTTTATAAGTTTTTGTGGATTGGTTCATCCGCCAGAAGTTTTTCAAAGATTTCCACTAGTTCATCGGGCTTTTATCTGTAACACTGTTTATTGAAAAAGTTAATAGTATTGTTAATTTTATTAGATCTGGAACCGATGATTTATTAGATCTGGAACTGATGATTCTCTCTTGATGATTGAAGGCTTTCATTCATTCCACATATTATGTTTGTGAAATGCCAGAAGGGATAAGACCTGCTGTGTGTCATGGCACATATTGATTGAGGAGCTGATCGCACAATTTTATTACATTGATACCAAGCACTAGTAAGACTAATGCTTTACTGTGGCTGCATGGTTTATTGATTGGCTCATCAGTCATATTTAAATATGTTAACAAGACAAGTAGCTACTTGCACTTCAACATGAAAATCTTTCTCTTCAATCTGCAACCAAGGTAGCTGGAAAGTTAGAGAATGTAGTATACGATTTTATTTTTCACCCTAAATATGATGGTCTTTTCAATGATAAACCAAACAGTATTCCAACATTTGGCATATGTATTAAGGAATCATTGCCAGGTATAGAACTGAAGCCTGATCAGTTTTCTGATATTCCACCTTGGATATACCTTCCAAATATTGGTTTGTCACTTGAAGATTCAAAGATAGATTTAACAGATTCTTCTTTGAACATAATAAATAAATACAATGAGATAAAATAAGTTCATAAAGCTTTCCAATATATACTGTATACCGAGAAAAATTTGCGCCTAGTTATTTTCGCGCCATCGCCGTTTAAGACAGGTTCGCGCCGTTTTATTTTCGCGAATTTTGGATTTCTAGTACATAATATTATCACAAATTACGCTTTGCAGGTCGAGAACAGAACTAAACAAAAAAATTCGAAACACTTTGTTTTGACTTTGTTCTCACTGATTCAGCGTTCACAGTTTTGCATTTCGTCTTTGTTTCCACTGCTTTGAGTCGTGTCTTCCCTGTTGACAGAAATGCTTTCACACGTGGATCGATCTTAATTGCGTTTTAAATGATAAATAAAGGTATATACATAATATTATCACAAATTACGCTTTGCAGGTCGAGAACAGAACAAAACCATCCATTATTGCGCAATATATTAACAATCGTTTTCGCGCTAAAACAAGAGCCTCTTCCCATCACTTCCGCCTTTCAAAATTGCGACCACGTGTTGTGTTGAGTTGTATCTTCCCTTTTTGACAGAAATGCCTTCACACGTGGATCGATTTTAATTGCGTTTTAAATGATAAATAAAGGTATTTACCCAATATTATCACAAATTATGCTTCGCAGGTCGAGAATTTATCCATGAAGTAAAACGTAAATATCATGTACGTGGCATCGCAGTAATTCACGTCCGCAACACGAGGAGAAGCCAGGGATACATCATTGCGCAATATATTAATATTTCAATGCGTGTTGATAGACTCCAATTGTTTTCGCGCCAAAAATAAGAGCTTGTCCCCGTCACTCCCGCTTTTTAACATGACGACCTCATATTGTGTAATGCATCTTCAATTTCGCGTCCATTTAATTTCGCGAATGACGTCCTGGCGCGAATTAACGCGAAAATAAAAAGGTCGCGAAAATTTGTCTGTATACAGTATACAAAGATGGCTATTACAATGAGGAAAAAGCCGCAGCAACTGTGGCCACACATGGACATGTTTGTTCCGAGCGACTGCCTGACAAGTCCTCAATATTTTCGGCAGCACTTTATACTATTAATTTAGCCTTAGATTATGTGGAAACCTCCAGCAATCAAAATGTTCTTATTTGTTCTAATTGTAAATCACTTCTACAATCTATTAAAAGCGAAAATTGGAAGAATCCACTAACACAAAAATGGCTGGAAAGACTTGACATATTAATGGCCGACCAGAGGAATTTCACTGGATCCCAAGCTACATAGGTCTAAAAGAAATACCACAGCAAAAGCAGCCATTGATAAAATTGAAACAGATATAGGCATCCCACATACCCAATAAAAGAAATTTTTTCATTCTTTGCTGAGATACAAGTGGCAATGTGAGTGGGATGAAGCTGTGATCAGCAAGCTTCACAGTATAAAACCTACATTAGGTAAAAATTCATGCAGTAAAATATGTCATGAAGACACAGTACTGACACATATTCAAATTGTACACATGCATGCTTGCATCAAAAAGAAGAAGGAGTTAGTGGGCTTTCTGATAAGTGCTAATTGTAGATATGATGACTTGGAGCCAGCCGATTATGTACAGTCGGTGTAGAAACGCAGGAGAGTGTTGTCAAATGAGAAACATTGTTTTTTTAACCTAGGCCAGTTTCTTGCACAGATGATCTGAGAAAGATGCCATTAATCACTCTGGCACATGCATTTGTCACCTCAACTGTAGATCATGGTAACTCTCCACTTGCTCGGTTACCTAAATGTTATACAGGAAAGTTAAAAATATAACAGAATACTGCAGCCAGAGTTGTAAAATAAAGAAGAAAGTCCATATAAAAGAAAAATTGGTCCAGTTACAGTATCTATCACCACTTTTGATACCTGAGTTAGGTACGAGACCCCTCAGATCATCAGAGAACAAAGAATATATTGTGGCCAGTACAAACCTGAAAACATATGGGAAAGGACTTTTGAGGTGTGTGCCCCTAGGATTTATTATTATAAAAAATAGGTAATTCCAGAGATTAGGGGATAAAATTAATAAATCTATTGTTGAACTTGGATTGATTTTTATGAGAATCATATAAGTGATATATAAAATAATATTTGCCAAAAGATATAATATTTGGCAACAGATTTAAATTTTAAACACACTTTATTGATACAGCATAAACAACGTAAGCAGTTTCCAGCCTTCTTGGGATACAGGTGGCCTGATTTATAATTATTTAGTATCTGTATAGTAAAGATGATGTATCTTTACAATTGATAATTTAAATGATTGTGATTGTTAATATTAGACTTCATAGAATCAATCAAACTGAGCCTGCACTCACTCTATGGAGATTGTATTAAAGGGATTAATGTCATGAATGCAATAAGAAATGAAATTCTACTTATAAGAAACTTGATAACAAGATTTCTAAATTCTGACAAAAATTCCCATTGTTATATTTCTAACAGGAAATTCACATTTGTAAAGGCAATAATTGAAAGTTAATAACTTCATGTCTTAATATTCAAGTGGTTAAGAAATCCACATAATAATATACCATGGAAAATATATACATTAACTATTTATATTTAATGCAGAGGACCCTATAAAAGTGTTCATGGAAAAACTGTATGATGTTGCTGAGTCACATTTGCCCCGATTTCAGTAAAGATGCCTGGCTGATCAGTATTTTTTTTACAAAATCGGCCAGCAGTTAAGATTGCCGTGCTGGTACCGGGAGATCATCGGCCACAATTGGGCATCTTCAAGATGTTGTACGAGTCATTGGGAACTTTTAACTGCAACATAAAAGTTGCCAGTGTTTCACTGATGTCTTAACACCAAATATCATCTTATAGTACACGGCAGGGTCTCAGCAGTGTCCCGCAGGCACATTGGCAGATGATCTTTAGGCTGCCAGAGGCATCGTGCTGTGAAAATATAACTTTTTTTATTTCATGTGTTCACAGTCCATCGTCAGATGAATCAACAGGCTCCCTAAAATATCAAATAGATGTCTTTGGGATGTCCACCAGACGTCTATCAAATGATATAGACAGTCACCCATTAAGAAATGCTGTGAAATACAGTAGAGCCCGAAGTGTACACTTCATTTTAACGCGATGTACTTAACCCGCTGTATCGCGATGAATCTCACATGTATCGTTTATCATTCCTGGTGGTGTTAATATGAATGTCCCACATGGGACTTCACAACGTGATGAACCCCTCATTAAACTGTCAAGACAGGTCTGCAATACCTCCACTCCCTTCATTTTAGAAGCCCCTTTAAGAAATCCAAATTGTGCAATATGACATTGAGGTTTATGGTGAGATTTCCAATAAGAAATGACAATTTAAATGTTAAAGTATGATTACAGTGAAGGCAAGCTTAGCATATATAAGGTAGATGAAATGTGTACTGTATTACTGATGAGATAGATTTAGCATGACTGCCATATTGATAATTTAGATGTAACATGACTATGGTATTGATGAGGAACATGACTACATGACATTTGTAGTGATATCGGTGATACATGACTGCAACATTGAGTAGATGAAGTATGACTGCAGTTTTGGTAACAGGTGAAGCAGACTTTTGTATTGAGTAGATAAATGAAGGATGACTACATTATTGAAGCCAGATAAAGCATCACTACAGTATTGAGATGAAATAAGGCTACAATATTGAGTAATTGACACATGGCTTTTGTATTGATGATAAAGATGAGGCATGCCTATAATTGATGGCAGACAAAAAATATGGTGTGTGATGATGAAATATGTGCTGCCCAACTCCACTTGGAAAATGGGCCAGGTTCACAAATTTCACTCCGTGGGTTTAATCCCCTGCCATCTGTGATATCCTGCCTGAATGTCATTTCTGCCCCCCTCCCATATCCTCTTTGACCACCCATCTGTGGTCAGTGTACTATATCCACAACCTGCAACCTAACACCGCATCAAGATGTGACTAAATTGTTTCCACAGTGCTCTGTGACCCTCTCCCTTATTTCATGAATTTTACTCAGCTTTTATGGAATATTCTTTTGGGAATCAGGATATATTAAGTGGTTTCTTGAAAATAAACCAATATTGATTTGAAACCAAGACCTTAGACTGAAAACAAGCATGTGTTTAAGTTTTCAACAGGAAGCATGTTATGATTATATCTTGTATATCATGACCACACATGCATATTCATTTAATCAAAGTAACTTTATAAATAGGCAATTTCATGTGAAATTTTTTTTTAATTTAAAATTTTCCCTCATAATATGTTGAAAGGAAAATAATAATAAAATGAAAAATATGACATGTTCACAAGAAAATTATTAAACAAAAAAGAATAATATTAATTTCGAAGTAAATGTTGGAATACCAGGCAAGGATAGAATTTTCATCCATCCAAAGAAAACAAGAAAGCTGGAAATGCAATTCACATCAGTCAAAGGTGGGTGATTGCCCACTGAGATTTATGTTTGATGAAGAAACAGGATCCCCGTTGTAACACGTTAAACCTCCAATTAAGAGAAGGCAGAAAAGTCTTGACAGTTTTATGGGATTTTTATTGCCATTATACTGCGATGTATCGCCACTAATCTCGCGAGATAATGTTGCGTATTCTTTGGGCTCTACTGTATGTAAAATAAGTGGGAAGAGGGACGCATATTTTCCATTGTGATGCATGATTGTGATGACACAGTTGTAGATAATCTAGAATGATCTATAATCAATAATAGATTCTTTCTTGGACGAGACAACAAGTACGGTTCAACTAATCAAAACCTCCTTGTACAAAATATGTAGTTGCGGTGTATGGGATAAAAAAGAATGGTTTTTTCCCAATGTTTCTAAACTTGACTTTGACATAAGTATAATATTGTTTAGGATATTCTAAGTATAATTTTTTCTGCTTTATTGTGGTCACAATTGGTCAAAATCAGATGCAATCGCTGCTTGTGCCAGTTGTGCTGTATATTCTATCTTCCTGGTCTCCTTGGTAACAACAATTTTATTTTCCCTTTTTATATTTTAAGTTCTGGTTATTAAATTGAAATAGTATAGCATAGCTTGACTTAATATTGAAATCATACTACCATCATACTACTTGAATATACTAAGTGATTCTTTTATTATTATTTCCAATACCGGAAACTGTATAAAGTTTAAGATCCTACATCGGTGCATACAAAGTTCTTGCACGTGTCATACCAAATAGCTCTAATAAACTTGCTCTTTTCACAAACAAAACCATTATTTTGCCCAGAGGTGATGATCGACTTTGGATTATTACAGATGGTGCTGTAAAAATATGGTCTAGGATCTACTCTATATGTCACAAGAGATAACAAACCTAGACTAGCAGGTTTCTTCAGTGCCAAGTTACATTTGAAAAGCTGCGTACGTGTGTCTACCTTCCTGTCAACCATTAGTCGGTGTCAGATCTCTGTCAGACATTAATCAGGTTCAGCTTATCTGCCATCTGATTTTGCCTGAAGAAATTTGCCTGATTGTGAGGCTGAATATTGCCAAGTGTGTTCATTTGTTGCTGTCACTTAAGATTCTGTTGTTCACAGTGTGTCAATACAAGATCTTGCATCTGGTTCAGTAAGACTTCCATTCACAAGCAGAGCTGCATGGTCTTTGACACAAATGGAATGCACCGATTGATGATGTGTTCATTTGCAGGACCATCTAAAAAGCTACCAATTTCAAAGACATAAAACATGTCAATGTTGCAACATTTGCTAGGGACGGCCTTTCAGTTGTCTGCCGGGAAGAACCCCTTGCTCCTACATGTGAGTGTATCATAGTTCCAAGTCAAATCTTAGAAGACCTTACATGGTAAACTGGTTCATCCCAAGTGTCATCAAATGAAGCTCATTTGCCATAGATTCTTGTATGCCCTTGACATGGATAGAACTATTGAGCACGTCATGTCATTAATGCGCCTCTCTACAAAAAATCCCACATACTCTGATCCAACAAGCTACCAGTGACCCCCCAGAAGCCATTGAGGTCACTTTTGCAGGAGATGTACTAAAATGTGAGAAAAACTCATATTAATTCTCAGAGAAACAGTCACTTCATATACAGCAACATGCATTATTGCAAATGAACAGCAAGAATCTTTACGCAAAGCTCTAATATGTCTCTGTGTAGAGCTACGACCCCTAGATGGCCCAATTACAGTTGTGCGCACTGACCCCGCATCTGGATTCAAATCATTGATAAATGATGAACAATTATACAGTAATGGCCGTACAAAGAATCTGACCCCTAGATAGCCCAATTGCAGTTGTACGCACTGACCCGCATCTGGATTCAATTCATTGATAAATGATGAACATTTATACAGTAATAGAATCTCTATTGAGATTGGCCGTACAAAGAATCTGAACAAAAATCTGGTAGCAGAAAGAGCTGTGCAGGAAGTTGATGAAATTCTGAGACAAGACCCAACTGGTGGACCTGTCTCACCTACAAAACTAGCTGTCACAGTCATACGCCTCAATTCTCGTATCCGGGGTCATGGCCTGTCATCATGGGAGATGTGGACTCAGCGTGATCAGTTCACGAATACTCAAGTGCCGTTTACTAATTGCAAGCTTATATTAGATCAACATGAACAACGTCTGTCAAATCATCCTCACAGTGAAAAATCAAAGGCAGCTCAAAGAATCATACTCTTATCAAAGGTCATTTAGATCAGAATATATCTTGTGCTCGAGATCGTAATCTTGTTGTTTCAACCAATGAAGAATGGTGCAATATATGCAAATTTACAGGATCACAGTTACGTAGCACCTTCTACAGGATCAAAGAATCTGAGTGTTATAAGGTACCTGGAGAACTAATCAAGTCAGAACCCAGTATAACAGAAAAAGTGGGGAATCTGATATGTCTGATTGTGAGGAAGTAGATCCACTCCTTCAAAGTTAACCACCCCCTAAGTTACCCAGCATGCCAAAAGATCTTGTAGGATACAGATTGCCCATCTACAGACATGTATAGAAATGTGTGGACATCAATGATATCTGGCAGTGACGAGAGGTTACCAAGTGCAGGTTGACAGAGAGACGGTGAATGTGCGAGACCGTGGTACCCGTCAAGAGCAGGTTTCATACATTATGGATCCACTGTGTCACTGTACAGAATTAGAAATGATGTCACCCTGTCAAGTACAAGAAATGACCATATTTGGTCATTAGCCAGAGATGAGAGCATATCCACGCGTGGGTATAAATATAGTCACACACAACACATGGGCAGTTTGGATCCAGGAAAGCAAAGAGCTAAGCCACGACACTCAGGACAAACAGGGAGCAGGATTTACATGGATGACCACTCAGGCTGATCGCTCATGCCATGCCATACGCTAACTTGGTGTTATATATATGTATATGTATTTATGTATTTGTACACTTTATACCCTAAATAAAGATGACTATAGTACACCTTATATTCGAGTCTACATTACTGCCTATCTCCGAGGATAAGGGTTAGTGTATTGGCCAGCAAATCACTTAGCCAAGCAAGTTTCCCCATATCTTGTGAGGCTCCCCTCACTAGGTAACAATCTCTTATGATACAGGGTCACCACCCCATAGATCAACCAGAGACAGAAGACCTCCAAAGTATTTGCAGGAGTTTAGCCTATAAACTGACTATCATTTTTTTTACAATGGAACAATTGTTTTGTATTGCCACTCTTTATAGTTTCATTTTACAACATACAGTTTGTGTTCATATAATGTTGTTTCTTCTGTGGCTATTGCAGAAAAAATAATTTCTCAGTTTAAAGTTTACAAAGTGAACATTGACAAAAATAAAAACATGTCACGCCATTATACACATGTTATGCTCCCTGCGTGTTAGTTATGGTAAAAGGTATGCTCGCTCTGATTGAACTGAGTGCTCCCCGGTGGCCACTCCTTCCACATAATACTTGTAAATGAACTTCAGACTCACTTTTCAATACTTTATTCCCCCTCTCTGGAATGTCACCCCGTGTGGCATCTTCAAAGTCAGCATATTCGGGGAAAAACTTGAAACTAGTGGGAAAACGTAGACCATGAGGTGTTGATTGCTAATTGATGAAAAACAATTATCTTAGATAATCTGATCAGATTTATTTATGTCTCCTGATAATAACTGGAATTAATCCATGAGGGCTTGCATGTAGCAATATATCTATCTTCCATATATCTACCAAAATAATCTTATTAAACAGGGGAGTGAGCTTCCCCGGGTGACCTTCCCTAATGTTTTATTTCTTGTACAAAGTACACGTCAAATACATATATAAAATAATATCAAGAGTCTGTTAAAAAGTATACATTGTATAAGCTTCAGTGTCATAAGAATTTTCATCGTAATTGATGTATGTACATGACTTATCAGTAATTGAAATATTTGTACATGTATTTAAAATGGCATCATATACCCTATAGCCATTACTGTGAATGAGACCATAAATGTCAACCTGGCATCTTGCTCTGAAAGTCATTGTTATGAATGCAGAAGTTACCAAACAAAAGATATGTTGTTTCATAGTCTCAGAAGAAAAATAATCCGAAGTCGATATTGAGATCGTTGGTAACAGCCTTGAAAAATCATTACTTTATGTTAACTGGTACTTGATATTTTGGTAAAAAAAAACTCTATTCAAATTCTGTACTTTGCCACTTCAAATCATCATACCCATTTCCCCCAGTCTTGCAAGACTTTCAAGACTCTCTCAATGGACATTCAAGACTCTCTCAATGGACATTCAAGACTCTCTCAATGGACTTTCTAGACTCTCTCAATGGACATTCAAGACTCTCTCAATGGACATTCAAGACTCTCTCAATGGACATTCAAGACTCTCTCAATGGACATTCAAGACTCTAGCAATGGACATTCAAGACTCTAGCAATGGACATTCAAGACTCTCTCAATGGACATTCAAGACTCTAGCAATGGACATTCAAGACTCTCTCAATGGACATTCAAGACTCTCTCAATGGACATTCAAGACTCTAGCAATGGACATTCAAGACTCTCTCAATGGACATTCAAGACTCTCTCAATGGACATTCAAGACTCTCAATGGACATTCAAGACTCTCAATGGACATTCAAGACTCTCTCAATGGACATTCAAGACTCTCTCAATGGACATTCAAGACTCTCTCAATGGACATTCAAGACTCTCTCAATGGACATTCAAGACTCTCTCAATGGACATTCAAGACTCTCTCAATGGACATTCAAGACTCTCTCAATGGACATTCAAGACTCTCTCAATGGACATTCAAGACTCTCTCAATGGACATTCAAGACTCTAGCAATGGACATTCAAGACTCTAGCAATTGACATTCAAGACTGTAGCAATGGACATTCAAGACTGTAGCAATGGACATTCAAGACTGTAGCAATGGACATTCAAGACTCTAGCAATGGACATTCAAGACTCTCTCAATGGACATTCAAGACTCTGTCTATGGACATTCAAGACTCTAGCAATGGACATTCAAGACTCTCTCAATGGACATTCAAGACTCTCTCAATGGATATTCAAGACTCTCTCAATGGACATTCAAGACTCTAGCAATGGACATTCAAGACTCTAGCAATGGACATTCAAGACTCTCTCAATGGACATTCAAGACTCTCTCAATGGACATTCAAGACTCTAGCAATGGACATTCAAGACTCTCTCAATGGACATTCAAGACTCTCTCAATGGACATTCAAGACTCTAGCAATGGACATTCAAGACTCTAGCAATTGACATTCAAGACTCTAGCAATGGACATTCAAGACTGTAGCAATGGACATTCAAGACTGTAGCAATGGACATTCAAGACTCTAGCAATGGACATTCAAGACTCTCTCAATGGACATTCAAGACTCTGTCTATGGACATTCAAGACTCTAGCAATGGACATTCAAGACTCTCTCAATGGACATTCAAGACTCTCTCAATGGATATTCAAGACTCTCTCAATGGACATTCAAGACTCTAGCAATGGACATTCAAGACTCTAGCAATGGACATTCAAGACTCTCTCAATGGACATTCAAGACTCTCTCAATGGACATTCAAGACTCTAGCAATGGACATTCAAGACTCTCTCAATGGACATTCAAGACTCTCTCAATGGATATTCAAGACTCTAGCAATGGACATTCAAGACTCTAGCAATGGACATTCAAGACTCTAGCAATGGACATTCAAGACTCTCTCAATGGACATTCAAGACTCTAGCAATGGACATTCAAAACTCTAGCAATGGACATTCAAGACTCTAGCAATGGACATTCAAGACTCTAGCAATGGACATTCAAGACTCTCTCAATGGACATTCAAGACTCTCTCAATGGACATTCAAGACTCTCTCAATGGACACTAGAGGGAGAAAGAGATTTTATGTAAATCGGTCTTGACATTATAATGTCCACCTTTCCCATAGCAAGATGTAAACACTCAATATTTAATGCACATTCAGCTAAATATTGTTTCATTAAAAATATGTTTGCCATTACCGTGCACAATTATTGCTATATATCTGGTTAGTTAAAGTATAGTTATAAATGATCTCCCATTAGAATGAGTTATTACAAGAATTACATCAATTTTTCCAGAAATTAAGGCACATATTTAAAAAGAGACTCTGTCTTGGAACTTATCATTTAACTTTTTTATCTCTGATTAACAGTGAAATGTTAGATCTGGACCACAATATACATGTTTATGAAAATAAGTCTGCGCCAAAATTCTCCAAATATATCATTCTTGGGTACTGCATATAAAATGCTGAATGAGATTATTTTCCATCTTTTCTGTATTCAGACTGGTAGCATTCACAAAGTTGGTGATTTCCCCATAGATGAACATGTGAAAAAGACAAGTTAGGAATCTTATGGTAATACTGCAGAACGGAGGAATAATTCCTAAGATCTCTAATTGGATAAGTCCAAAATGATAGTCGTCACTCATGTGGGAGAGCTATACTTCCGGTTGGGCTGTCCTGGCCATGAAGCATGTGTTGCCGGTCTCAGAGGTTCCTCGCTCACCAGGGCCTTGTTTCCATTTCCAGGGACACTCAGGGACTGTGACCCAGCGGTACTACTTCTGCGGCGGATGCTGAACGAATACTGATCGGTAGTGAGAAGGTTCACTGGAACGCCGCCTGGTGGCAGGTGTATACTTCCGCAAACTGAATCACGGTCAGCACCTGTTACTTCCTGTAAAACATTGGTTAAGCTCAGCAAACATCTTAGGCCCAGGAAGGCGAAGATTAGAGCTTCTTTGCATTTTATCATTTCTGTGTCACTCTCTACAATGGTTACCAGCAGTTTCTTCTCTTCTATCTTCTGTTTGAGTGTCTCTACTAGGAAGACATTGAGGGCCCCTCCTCCAGTGATCAGCATGGTGTTCTCAACTCTTATTGGTGCAGACGAATCGGCTTCCGCATACTGCAAGATGGCATCACAAATTTCTTCTGTTATCATTTCCACCGCGGTTCTCATCATGTCTCGAGGCGGGTATTTCTGAAAGAAGACAGATTACCTATTATATAGAATTGCACATGGAAAAGTTGTGACTTCAGAAGAAAGAATCAGTTTTTAATAAATGCTTTATGAAATACTCACTGATAGTCCTTCTTCAAATATTGGTATCATGTTTTCCTCGACCCATTCCCTCCCAAGTGATTTGGGCGCTCTCGTTTTAAAGTAAGAAGGAGCCCTTAGTTCTTCTAGAACATCTGGGATAATACTTCCAGCCCTACAGGTCTCGCCATTAGGATCATACTGCAGTTTGGGATCATGTTTTTGAGATAGGTAATTCAGGATCACATTACATGGACATACATCAAAGCCCTTGCCATCAACTGTGATGTTGCAGACGCCTCCAAAGTTCAAAAAAATGTTGTGTTCCCCAAACAAATGATGCTCTCCAATGGGCACCATTGGCGCCCCCTGTCCACCAAGAGCAACATCCTTATTCCGGAAGTTGGTAACCACCACAGCATTGACATAAGACGCTATGGTCTCCCCATCTCCAATTTGAAATGTAAATTGCTGATCCGGTTGGTGGAATACTGTATGACCATGCGAAGCAACAAACTGAATGGCAGCCAGATGGTTCTCCTCCACAAACTCTTTGACTATCTTACCAATGAAATGTCCAAAATCCACATGCAACTTAGCAATGTCCATTGCTGACCCCGATGCTGCATTTTGCAATCTGTGTTTCCATTCCTTGTTGTATGGAAATACCTGCAACGAGAAGAAAGATCAGAGTATAATTCAACTACATTTGGTTTCATTTCTTTGTCATTTACAAATCATGTTTAATATATAAGTGCTGTGAGAGAAGACATCAATATTTTCACCTCATGAATTTTAATTACATGGCTTTATTAGTACGTATTTGGAGATAATGTTGGGGATTGCCACATTTACAGAATTTAGAAAAACACGTTTTCTTTATGGTTTGTTTTTAATTTAAATGTACTGTTCATACACTTTCTTTCTGCATGTCCTGTCCCGATGAGCTCTTGTAGTTTAACAATGAGTGAATATACCAGTACTGCTTTACTACTGAGTGGTAAGGAAATTGTCAGAATGTGAACCCACATCCCTGATTTTAAGACTATATCCCACCTGGCCTAGACTATAGCTAGTTTTCGCATAAGGGAAATTACCACACTCAGAGATTTGCATATTCAACTATATTCTAATGATGCCCCCATGGCCAAAATTATGGCTGATTTCTTACAGAAAATAACACTTTACGGCATTAGTATGCCATGTAGGTTGTTTGCTAATGAAGTATATACAGAAATAGTTTAGACAAAGATAAACATTTGTCTTTTGATATACATTTAAGTTCTCTTACCAAATGTATTTTAATCTATATTTTTTTTTCATTATTTTGCTATTACCTCGCCCTAATATAAACATATTGATTGGATAAACTGGTCATTTGAGGGCAGTGAGAATTGTACAGAACATCTAGCAATGCTAGTACTGGGTATCTCTCTCACCTCCTCTAATCTGTCGTTCGTAACCATAACGTAAAGATTCAAAACATCTGAGATATTGGTGATATAAAAACAGGCCGTTTAATATACCGAGAGTTTTATTCATATTGAGATCATCTTGTTATCCAAGTCTCCCTGAGAGAGTATGCAACTGTTCTTACTTGAGATTTGACAATACGGTGGTTCCATACGTCATTATCATCACTTCCGGTGAACTCCGCGCAGCACACATCCAGTCCGTCTGTGGACGACCCGGACATAACTCCCACTCCAAGATAAGACATCTACAAACAGGTAGTGCACTCAATTAAGAAAAAATCTCTTCTCCCCACACATATATACGTTATTATATTCTAATCATGTCTTTCGTGACAAATATTTTTATCTTCATTGAACACAAAAAACCCCAAACACCTCAGAAGTTCAAAATGGAACCGACTGGCGATAATGTGATATTGTTTATTAATCTGTCTTGTATTTGTAGTCGATTCTCTAAGAGCAATGTTATACAGTAAAACACTGTGGTAAACAAAATATTATATATTAATATTTGATCCTATAAACTATAGTGTTGATCTACGTGGATTAGAAGTATTATACACCGGCCGTACTTATCTGGTTAGATCTCAATATCTTCTGAATAAATCAAGATAGGGAATATTTATCAAATCTTGCAATTGAGGACTGATACATGATGACTAAATATAGCACTTTGTTGTGTCAAATGGTACTGTATATACGTGCTGCATTTGATTGTTGACCGTTTAGGTTGACATCACTAATACTTATGACAAATACTAGATTAATCTATGTGGTCCCCTGAAACGATAACATTATCTTCTTAGGCTTGTACCTACGTTACCTATCACCAGAAATATTCATGGACAAAAGATAAATCTCTGGTAAACATATTATAAGGAATTGCCATAGAAGGCCGACAAAGCGAACCGCGATTGTGTATCCATCCATAAAACAGAAAATATTTCTGCAAAAATAAAATTTTAAAATGTAAAAATATGATGTACTCAAACGTTTTTTTGTAAGCGAATATACATGTTTACGAGTTGATACTAAAAGTATAAATCAGTTATTTCGATGAAATGTCTCATAACAACAGTCAATATGATAATTGCAATTTGAACCGTTTCATGGAAATGAAGCACTTTCTATTCAATCATTACAATCTTTCTCCTATACATGATAAATGTCATTTGTTCGATTACCGGTTGGGAAAAGTACTTAGGCCACACTGCGTGGAGCATGATGGATATCTGCATCCAAGGTATTTCTCCCTCCAGCGAGTGTCCAATGAATGCATGGCTATCAAAAACTTCAACTTGCAAGTGTAGGATAATTGTTCTCTCTCTTTTTGTTCCATATAATGGGCATGTTAATGATATGATTGTGACATATGGATGTGCAATTATATCATACATGAAAGATTACATCTAATACTACTTCAAATCAAATTTATCGAACCGTTTCACATAATAATGATAATGATAATGATAATGATAATGATAATGATGATGATAATAATAATAATAATACAGTCAGACCTCGCCGGACCGTCCCCCGATAATCCGGCATATCAATTACCGACAGTGATTTGGCTGCAACCATTCTAATCTTTCTTTATTTGTATTCATTTGATGTCCGTTTCATCAAACCGTCAGACTCGTGAAACCGGCAGAATTATGTGTGACAGACCATGACGGACTGGCGGGGCTTGACTGTAATAATAATAATGATGATGATGATGATGATGATGATGATGATGATGATGATGATGATGATGTTAATAATAATAATAATAATAATACTGCGGTTGTCGTCCACACATCCGGTTCATTTACCATAGTAGGTGATGGTAAACATACAAGGCGATTTTTGTCGATCAATCACAGACTGACTTATTTTAAAAGTTACAAGAAGTGTCCAATTGTGGGAATTATCGATCACCAGGGGTCACATTTCCACATCGAAAATCCAGAAATAGATAAAAAAGATATATGTTCGAAATTCTCTCATTATTCATTGAAAAGTAATGTACAATCAAAAAATTTCTCATAATATTTTGAACTTACAAAATCAGTATAAAAGTGAGATCATGTAAGAACACGAACATTTCAGGTCAGTTGCACTAAGAGTGTTAAAATATATAAAGGAGAACCAGCATCGAGGCAATTCCAGATGTTTTTAGTGATATCGTTTTCACACAGTATAATATTTATAAAACAAAATAATGTAGGGGCAATCATTACAAAATGTATAATTTCATGAAAAGAATTCTTATTAAACATCAGTCAAACTTGATATGACAATTCACGGCAACATAACGAAAACAAGTCATGACCCGAACTACACAATTGGTAAGGTTTGGCACGAAGTGTGTTTAGCACTATGTCTATTATATATGACAGCAATATTGCGTTTTCCTCAAAGCACGACAAAAATAATATGGATCTGTTGATTGAGCCTTTCAACAAAGCAAGAATGTTTTTGTACAGGTGTGCAAATCATGTTCTTTTTTTAGCATTTTGTACATGAATATTGCTATGCATAAATCCATTCCATCTGAAAAGCAGAGCTGGAGGGGCGGAAGTAATCAATAATATGATCAGTCAAATGACTATTTTAACAGGTTATTTTTGCATTCCTACTCCTGCAGAAATCTTCATCATAAAAGAGAGTTGGTGGAACATCATGATATAGAGAAATATGAAGCCATACACACCTTGATTGCGAAGACACTTGTAGTTCAGAACATGCATTAATGCACAATATTCCCGAGCATCCCAAACTTAATCGTGATAAAAGAAACAAACAATGTCATCATTGTGTAAATAGGTAGACAAGAGGTTAGCTCTGACGTCATAGGCACAGATAACGCCAAATAGGATACCAAAGTCAATAGCCTTATTGATAAATATGACAGGTACCATGAAGCTAATATATGTTTATTTATAATGCTTTGGTCGTTGACATTGACTTGGTAAATACTCATACGGCTCCTAGATTCACAAGTCGTACCAAATATAAATATAGATTTGATAGGAGATCTAGCTCTTTGAAGAGAACTTCAGTAGGTAATGTTGCAAAACACATTTTGTCCGGAATAAATTATGAGACGTGGTCATATTGTGCTCAAGTTGATTCATCAGTAACTGACACGACTTGAAATGGAGCCATGGACATTAATAATGGTATCAACGACCAAGGGGTTTGTTAGGCCTGAAATATACCTGTCACTGGGACTCAATGCTCTACTCTTCAAAGCCAGTGATCCTTCTTTTGCATTTTTACACATGTATAAAACATCTTGTAAATATCTAGCGTATTGATGTTATCATTCTATGATATAGTCTTATGAAATATATCATTACGATTTTGGAAATGTTTATAAATTTCGTATAAGCTATACAACATGTTATATTCTCCGAACAGCATGGCGGCAAAGATATGCATTTGACTTGGTAAGGTATCCCGTCGACTTGTCAGAAATTAGTCCTAATCTATGGAAAACAACATAATCCTGGGATTGACCAAAGGTTTAAGATTATAATAAGGCTCTTTAAAATTCTGTGTTTTATGCCCTGTATATTTTATACGTTTTTCAATATCCATTTATTAGAGTGTTCACACTAGCAATATACCCAAATAAAACCTAAATTTAACCAAGGTGTGCACACTCATTTTTATATAATTGCGCATTCTTCGAAAATAAATATTCGAGATTAAATAAAGATTGTATAATTATGTCCCACTTGCGCAATAATTTACAACATTAACCTATTTTTTGTTACTTTTTAATCATACCTTTAAATTTTTTTATCTTTAATCATGACTTGATTAGAATTTATAAAAAAAGGTATTTCTCAATTTCCAATTGTTAACTTAAAAAAGGTGTGCTCACTTATATTAAATACTTAGGCATTCTATTATCTGAGAAACAATTTCAATATTTTGCCTGAGATGTATTTGGCACTGGATTATCCTAAAGATAAAACCTCCCGTCTGGCACAGTCAGTATTAAATCAGAAAAGACCCAAAGATTATCCCTTTCATCATAGTGTTGTTGGCAACAACTTCTTTTTTCCTTACTGCATCCACCAGTCCGTTTTTTCTCTGTTTATTTTCACGGATTAACAATGAGGTGTAATTTTAAGTTAAAGGTTTAAAACCAAATTAAATTATCAAAAAAGGTTCAATAGTTGGAGCTAAGATGGCGTCTCTTCTTGTTGGAGATTTGGACAACCCGAATTTGGATGGAGACTTTAAAACCCTTCTTACTTTAAGGAAGGTAAGATACTAAAATCTCATTGATGAAATAAGATATGATAATTTACAAGGATGTCACGCCTTGATTTAACCAAGATAGTACATTTTGTAGCATATCAAAAGGTAATCCCGAGTGGGACAACAGTTTTAGACACATTATGTGCAGGAAATACAACTCATTATGAGAGAAAAAATAATACTAAAAAGGTGAAGACATTATAACAGTATTGACAATAACATGTGGCCTCAATGATGTTGAGGCAGTTGTGGGTGTTCACTCCATTGGTTTGAACCACTGTATTGAGTATGAGATTTTAAGCATCTTTGTGAAGCTTTCATGAAATCATAGAGGTCACAGGCAAATTTACAGAGTTTTGGGATATGTTTGAATGATACTGTATTCATGAAAATATGATAAAAACAAGCTGGCTCGATGAAATTAACCAAACTTCACTTGCTCTGATCGTTGTGTTTTGATGAAAGAGTCAATGACTGTGCAGCACTCTTGTCATTTGCACCATTAGCCAAACGCAAATAGCCAACTGGCCGTTGGAAGTCAAATCACTTTAGTGTACCAATCTGAAGGTGCCCCAATGTTATCAAACTTTTACTAAGCAGGTATTTGCACTGCATGTTGATCACTGGCCAGCCCAGCAAAGTGTATTGACAAAGCGTTCACTAGATGACTTGGCACACATTTATGACAGAGTAATATGATGAATAGAATTTGATCACAACGTTTAGGGTGTAAACCTTTGTATAAAAAAGGAAAAGTGCTTGAAAATCTGTTTTATTGAAAGATTTAGAAATGTGTTTCCATTGTTGTTCGAATAATTTGCACTTTTATTATATTTTCCAATATTTTCATTTCCACAAAAAGTTTCTTTGTTATTCTAAACAGAGCATCTAATTGTTTATTCTCACAAATATTATAGATATGGCTGTATGATTTGCGAAGATAATGTGCATAGAATTTTACATGAAAATTAAATATATAGGTGAGTGGATTGCAGCACCAAACGCATTCCAAATGATAAATCATTTTCTCTCCTTAATTTGAAAATTACATAAAAATACAATACTGGAATACGATACAATACTGGAATACGATACTGGAATACGATACAATACTGGAATACAATACTGGAATACGATACAATACTGGAATACAATACTGGAATACGATACGATACTGGAATACGATACAATACTGGAATACGATACTGGAATTAGACACCATTGCTTTATCCTTTCACTCCAGTATTGTGGGTCACTCAATGGACGCTCTTGGGCAAAACAGTATCAATCACAAGAGATGGCTATGGCATCTGTACTGGAATATGAATTTAGGAAACGTTATTTGTTGTGAAAATTAACCTCAGTTTTATTATGCAGTAAATTTAACTAGCAACTTGTCACATAACTGCAAGCCTGCATATATATATATATATATATATATATATATATATATATATATATATATATATATATATATATATATATATATATATATATATATATATATATATATATATATATATATATATGCAGGCTATATATATATATATATATATATATGCAGGCTATATATATATATATATATATATATGCAGGCTATATATATATATATATATATATATATATGCAGGCTATATATATATATATATATGCAGGCTATATATATATATTTATATATGCAGGCTATATATATATATATATATATATATATATATATATATATATATATATATATATATATATATATATATATATATATATATATATGCAGGCTATATATATATATATATATATATATATGCAGGCTATATATATATATATATGCAGGCTATATATATATATGCAGGCTATATATATATATTAGAAAGGAGACATAAGGCCTATGTAAATTGGTCACAAATGATTTATTTATTGCATATATATATATATATATATATATGCAGGCTATATATATATTTATATATGCAGGCTATATATATATATATATATATATATATATATATATATATATATATATATATATATATATGCAGGCTATATATATATATATATATATATATATATATATATACATGATATTACTTTTCCAATTTACCTTGATGCAGAAAAAATTCATTTCATCACATTTGCAAGATATAGCTATCAATGCATTTGGGAAAAATGGAGGGTACACAAACCTCTATGAATATAATATAAATAGGAAGTACCATATTTTGTACTGTAGGCACATGGTATATCGAAAGGATATATACAACACTAAATGGCACTGAATGACACTAAAGCCGTTCGTGGCTGTTTATTTCTTTTAAAAAATAAACTGTCTTTAGATAATAAGAATTAAATATATGTGTTGAATGCATCAAATTTGTATCAGACATTTATATTGCAGAAACGCCTGGAAGAGAGAGAAAGGGAGAGGGATGAATCACTGAGAAAAGAACAACAAATTAAGGCCCTGCGCGAGATACAAGTAACTGATATAGACAACGATGTTATTACTGAGGTAGAGGCCGCTCAGGTCTTACCTGATATGGAGTGTCTCCCTCTAACCAAATCCAAACAAGACAACAAGAACATCAAACTGACAACTACGCTCTATAAAGCAGTGGAGAGTGGCAAAACTGAGGCAACAAGGAAAGTGTGCAGGCAGATAGCAGAAGAAGGATCAAGCTTGGCTGATGAAGAGTTTAAACATCCAGAAACACAGGCAAATGCTATACATTATGCTTTAAAGATCAACAAAAGAGCAGTCGCCAAAGTGTTGTTGGAGGAAGGAAATCCGGACTTCCTGTTACAAGAACAGGAAGAGCATGTTGTTAATGTAACCACAAGAATCACGGTTCTTCATAGATTAACGCAAAGAGGAGAACTGAACATGATTAAAACTCTGCTGGACAAACTGCCAAGTACAACTGGAGATGAAGATGATCAGATTCTAAGCAAGATGGTTCTGGTTGATATAGATGGACACCCACCCCGTCACCTGGCACCAATGCACATAGCAGCTTACAATGGTCATAGCCACATCATAGAATATCTGGCTCTGATAGGGGTGAACATCAACCTGACCAATGACAGAGGGGACACGCCTCTTCATTGGGCTGCAAGGGGTAATCGCGTGGACACTGTGCGGCGCCTGGTCAGGCTTGGTGCCGAGGTAGACCATCAGAATGACAAAGGGTCCACGGCACTATACTGGGCCTGTAGGTATGGTCGCACTGAGGTAGCCCTCGCCTTAGTGAATGAGGGCCATGCTGACGTCAGCCTGCAGCGCAAGCACGGCCTGGTGTCTCCCATTGTTCTCGCATCTGCTCTAGGTTACAATGACATCATCGCGGTGCTGGTAGGCAATGGAGCCGATGTTAACATGGCCATACAGGGTGGCTTCACGTCACTGCATTATGCCGCTCTGCAGGGCAATGTTCACGCCGTCAAACTTCTTGTGGATATTGGAGCAAACGTTTTTGCTGAAACAGACTTTGGCGACACCCCTCTGCTCTTAGCAGCTCAGGCGAATGAGTCTGAATGTGTAGAGACGCTGATAACAGAGGGCGCCAATGTTGATGACGTCAACAAGGAGGGCAAGACTATTTGGAACCATGCAGTAGAAGTGGATGGATCTGAACTTCTAGAAACATTGATGAAAATCTTTAGAGCAAAGAAACATTTGTCTGCCACGGGTAAAATCATCTTTCCTGTGGGAAAAACACCTCTCCATATTGCTGCAATGAAAGAGGAGATAGAAAAGCTGCAGCGCCTACTGGACCTGGGAGCGGACAGCTTAGCTCTAGATGATAAAGGGAACACATATTTGCATAATGCAGCCAGAAATAACTGCGTAGCAGTTCTGGGTGTTTTTTCAAATCAAACCAATGTTAATGCTCAGAATAGTGATGGAGATACTGCCCTCCACTTAGCCTGTAAGCACGGCAAAGTGGAGTCCGTCAATCAGCTGTTGAAAAAGGTGATGATAGATCTTAAGAACAACAATGATGAGACCGCGCTTCATGTGGCATGCCAAGCTGATAAGGCAGATGCGGAAGTGGTGAAAGTTATCGTGGAAACTATAATCAAGGCACATAACTGGTCCCTCATTGATGCTGTTGATAAACAAGGAAATACTGCCCTTCACAAAGCAGTTCAAAATGGCAAGACAGAAATCATTGATCATCTCAAACCGCTTAATGCTAGGATTCCTAACAAAGACGGAGACACCGTACTTCATATTGCTGTCACTAACTCTAATACCGAGCTTCTTGAAGTTCTTATGAAGGTTTTTGACAGGGAAATAGACATAAATCATCAAAATGAAAAAGGCAAATCTGCATTACATATAGCGGTTGATAAATTAGATGTGGAGTTGGTAGAGATAATACTAGATGGGGGTGCTGATCTTGAGATAAAGGATAATGGAGGCAATACGCCACTTCATTTATTAGCCAGGAATGTAACACCACATAGCGACACTAGTGGAAAGTATGTTGCTATATTAGAGGCTATCATTGATAGGTCAGTTAAGTGGTTTTGTGAAAGGAAAAACTTGGAGGTTCCAGAACCTAAAACCAATTCATTTGTAAAATATCAAAGACACAGTCTTACATATCTGACTTCAGTAGTGCTAAATAAAAGCGGCTTGTCTGTCCTGCACGTCTGTGCCAAATTAGGAGCAAGAAATATGTTAGAAACTATATTGCAAATTCCTGGTGTTTACTTTTTTTATCATGGTGACCAATATGTCTTTGATGTCACATCTCTGACCCCAGAAACTATACTATTTCCGAATGATGAAGCGATAAAGCATAAGTCTATAGCGAAATTGTACAAGCACATGTACACTGGCGTACATGATGAGAGTAATATTCAAATCAGTTTGTCCTGTCTTGACATCATTATTCGCTCTAATGATTCCGTGATTGCTAGTGGCATTCTAAATGTTGTTCCAATCAAGCATTTGGTCCAGGACTACTGGACCCTTTACCAAGGAATGTTTGGTTTCCTCCTGGTCCTTCATATCATCTATATGTCTTTCTTCAGCGCATATGGAGTACCTCTAAATGAATCTCTGGTCCCACCCATAGAAACTCCAGGGAATAATTCAACCTTCACAAGCAGCACAAAATCATTTCCTAATGGTCTTTTTCTGATATGGCCAATAATACTGGTCTTGTTTGAGATGTATTATTTGGTCATTAATCTATATATCTGGAAAGTGAAACCTAAATCTTCACAACCAATAAGCAAAGTACCAAAGAGTGCTTTTTACCATTTCAAACAGCTGCTCAATTTTCTGTTAGACCGTTTCGCTCACATATGCTGTGTTTTATTCTGCGTCTTCATTTTCACCTGGTTTATTCTATACTGCTCTAATGACAATTATCAGGTGACCGTCCAGGCATGCTGCTTAATTTCCGGGTGGCTTTTTTCTATTGTCTTCATCAATGGATTCCAAACTATTCATGCATACTCTGCCATTATCAAAAACATCATTGTGAGAGATGTGTCTCGTTTTGCCTTAATTTACCTCTTCATTCTATTTGCTTTTTCGTTTGCTTTTCAGGCTTGTTTTTGGTTGTCACCCTCCCTCTCTTCCTTGCATCCTTCCACATTGCACGTGTTCTTTCTCGTATTCAACATGATGATGGGAATCAATGAAATATTTAGTGACAGTTTTGATGAGGAATTCCATGGCCTTGGATTGTCCCATGTAGCAACATTCATCAGATTCCTCTATGTTCTCTACATTTTGATTTCTGCTATCATTCTATTAAATCTGTTGATAGCTATGATGACTGATTCTTATTCAGAAGTTAAGGAACGGGAGGATACTGGTTGGAAAATAGGAAGTCTACGGTTAGCGATGCACATAGAAAAGTCCATGCCCTTCATCCCACGTTTCTGCAAGATATTTGGGATGAAAAGAAATGCATTAAGCTTTGATAAATCAACTTCAAGATGGCTTCTTTACGTTCCACAATCAGAAGTACAGTTTTCCACTTCTCGTGGCGATGATGAAATGATGACACACATTCAATTTATGAAAAAAGAGATTAAGTTTCTCAGGCATGGATTATCAACAATCTCTCAGACCCTGGAACAGTTAATCCATTTGTCCGGCATGCCAGATTTAGACCCTACTCCATTCCCCAATTCACGCCCAGTCACAACCAGACCCCGGGACCTGATGCCGAGAACATCCACTCCTAAAATTCCCATCAGGGTCTTTACTGATCATTAGTTTGAATATTGATCATGAGATACAATCTAGTTTGTTGAAATGAGAAGTAAGAGTGGTCACGTTTGTTGTGTCTGGGGGGGTATATATGTAAAACCTTTTTTGAATTTAAATTATTTATACAATTCTAAACGGATTCGGTACACAAATGGGAGTTGCAGAGACACATTTACGTGAAGAATATATGATTAGGATCAATATGATATCTAGTTTTCCTTCATACAGTTGTAGAGTGTAGCCGAACCTTCTAGCTACAGAAGGATGGACCGTTTATCATCTGCGCTAGGGAGGGCGCAAATGATAAGAAATAGTCCCATTCTTTGTTTCTTGTGAGAAGCAAATTGAAATGTTTCCCCTTACTATGCACATTCCCATGTTTGTTTCCATTTAATCCTAATTGTGGAAAGCGCATTTTACTCTCGATCATCGCTTCTTCATTTTCCCCATGATATTAGCACATGAATATACATTTTTCTCTTAATGAAGAGTGTCCAAACTCCAGAATATTTATTGTCTAGGTGTCAAATGTCCATTTTCAAAATATGTCTCCCAAACTTTGAAGAAAATTGGAACCTTTATATAATGAATAACTCTTTATGTCAATGCAATATGCCAATGCATATCGTTGTACATAACCTTTTGAATTATATGTCTCAGTATTAGTGTACATCTTATGTACTCCACCGAATGATTCAACACAAGGATTTATGTATTTATCATGTATCTATATGAGGATGGTTTAACCTGTCTAAGATATATTATTCAGATAAAATAATATCGCAGGATGCACGGAATAAATCTGATTCCGAATACGGACTGATACAATTAATGGAAATTAATAATTTGAACATTTTATTTTTCAAAATAATTGTTTCAATTGTTATGTTGTTTTATAAAATGACTTCCTGACATTTGTAATATTAGATTTATAGATAATAAAATGTATTCAGGGCCGTTATTATATTTGTTTAATTCCAAGTCCAAGTTGCTGGTTGATATTGTGCCAAAGAGATTATAAAAAGCCTTCAAAGGAAGAGGATCAGACAAGGAGCCATATATCCGATTTGTTGTTAGTAACCTACCACAGTAAATCATTGTCTAGATTCCTGCTAACCATATGTTAACAATGTAAAGGAAATGAATTCTCTTCAATCAAATTGAGGAGAATCATTTCTCTTTCATCCTCGTTAGTGGGGTTTTGATATGCCATCCTACTCTAAATAGAGGGAACACCAAGACATATGTCACCAAATGTTGGATTCCAAAAGATTTTTGGGGAGATGGATATGAAGCACACATATCATTTTTGCATGTTATTATAACACAGCGAAATTTGTGTGAGTATACTTTCTTTACATCATAAGTAAGCAGATAATATTTAGGTTCAAATAATTTTTTTATCATATCGAAGCGTGCTCTTTTGTTAGAAAAATAATTTTGTAAATGTGATTTAGGGGACAGGGCGATGATGGCGTCTCTAGTGGAGGAACAACTGGACTCCAACCTTGATAGTGACTTCAAGGCTCTTTTTACATTCAAAAAGGTAAATATACACGTAAGCATAGGATAATATAATTCCAAGGGTATATATAGGTTTCGTACTGTTGGTTAAAGTTGTTTATCTTTAAAAGGGTTGGCATTTAAAATCGTCAAGGAGTCACGATATTTTTTTATCCCACCGCTTTAAGGTTTCTAAAAACATTGTATCTATCAACTCTTTACTGGATCAAAATCATGATATCACTATATATGACTTGTAATCTGTAAGATAAATGACATATTGCATAATAACTTCAACAAGACATCGCATATTATTTTAATAAGCTTTTTGATACTTGATATGAAATGTTAAACAACGTATGGTCTCGAAGCCAAATGAAAAGAAGCGTTGCCAAACAGACAGATCTACAATGTTATATAATACTGAAAAATATATCAGAATATCAAGGGGATTTGTTGCTGATGCATGCTATAGTATCAAAGAAATAAATTACACAAAATTCAAATATACAGATATTTTTTAATCTAAGATCTCTAATAATATTTTAATCAGCCAGATACATTTTATATTTATTCATTAATTATACATTTATATTGACAATGAAATAATTAAACATAAAGGTTAGATGCAATTGTATATCTGTAAACGATATTTCAATTGGACTTGCAATGCTTTTAGGACCTTGAAAAGGTGCCTAATATAATTGTGTGAACACTCCAATAGAAGTTATGGTAATATATATTTTCTACTGTATTAATTTATTGATTAGACATAAAGTTACCCCTTTGCCTGAAACTTATAATATACTTATAATAGAGGTTTGTTGTACGAGTTTGTTGTACAAGTAGATCAATCGTTTTGAAGATAATTTGTGAAAAACAATTCTTAATATCTACTGTAAAAATAATTGTATGTAACAAACGGAGGTGATATTGTATTGCTAAAATAACATAGGTGTTTATTAGATTTTAACAATTCGGTAGGCCTGATTACAATTGCTCAATTGACTTATTGACCTCTCCATAACATTGGGTCTGTTGTGTTTCATTTTCAATTACTGACAAAAGGTGCTTCCAATTACAACCCTCATCATTTGAAACATTTCGACCGAAATTTCCCAATTATAAATGATTGGCGAGTTCATGACAGGAATAGAAAATTGGATGTATTCAATCAGTTACTGGCTTTGCTGTGTTGACTTTATGGTCAAACATATTAATATTACAAATCAATATATTTAAACAGATGAAAAATGATCAAAATATTCATAAATATTCAGCATTGTTCCAAGTGAAATTAATATGATAAATGAAAGTATTCATTTTCTTGTGTAACAGAAAAGGTTGGAAGAAAGTCAAAGCCGAGACGAAACCCTCCTCAGGTCGTACACCACATTTAATGATAGTGAGTGTGACGAGACGACCCAGGTCCTCTATGAGGTTAATAAAGGGGGCAGCACCAGTAGGACAGAAGATATCAGTACAGTTTCAACTGGTGGACAGGTGGCGCCAGTGGAAGATGACAAGGCTGTTAAACTCAGGGCAGTCCTGTACCGCGCCATCGACGCCGGCAGGACGGAAGGCACCAGAAAAGCTTGTAAGCAAATCTACGACGCCAACCTGACCCTCTCTGATGACGTATTCAAACACCCGGATGTTCACGCCAATGCTCTACATTATTCTCTGAACTATGACAAGAAATCCATTGTGAAGGTTTTGTTGGAGACTGGCAAGGAGGGATTTCTGCTTCAAGAACAACATGAGAAAGTGAAAGGTGGTACCATAGTCACGCGCACGACCGCCCTGCACAAACTGGTCATTTCCGGGGACCTTAACTTGGTCAAACTCTTCTTTAAAAAACTCGTCTTTGATGGAGATAACAATGGCATTTTGCACAAAATGATGATGATGAAGATAGATAAAGATATTTACAGAAACATGGCTCCTATTCACATTGCGGCCTTTCTTGGCCACACCCTAATTGTGGAGTATTTGATATCTGTGGGGGTGCACATTGATATGGTCAATGACGTAGGGGACACACCTTTGATGTGGGCATGCAGAGGCAATCATGTCAACACAATAAAACGCTTACTGGAATTGAAAGCTGATGTTAATCTTCAAAATATAAAAGGCTCCACGGCACTGTACTGGGCCTGTCGCTATGGGTTGGTAGAAGCGCTTCATTTGCTGGTGGACGTGGGCAAAGCAGATGTGCATTTACAGAGAAAGAAAGGATTGGTCTCGCCCATAGTTCTGGCAGCAGCAACTGGAATCATACCAGTTATCCGGATATTAGCAGAGAATGGTGCCCAGATAAACACGGCCATCCAGTGCGGCTTTACGCCTATACATTATGCTGCTATGCAAGGAAACGAGGATGCTGTCGAACTGCTGGTGGAACTGGGGGCAGATATATATGCTAGGACAGACTTTGGTGAGACTCCTCTACTCTTAGCTGCAAAAGCCAAAGAAATACAAACGGTGGGACTACTTCTTTCCATAGGAGCTAACCTGGAAGATGTTAATAAAGAGGGGAAAAACATCTGGGAAATAGCCATTGACACAATCAACCATGAGCTCCTTGAAACATTGATATATATTTATAAAGAAAAATCTGGAATATCTTCAATGGGAAAATTCACCTTCCCTATAGGAAGAACCCCACTTCATGTCGCCACTGAAAGAGAAGACATCGAAAAGTTACAGCGTATGTTGGATCTTGGCGCTGATCCGTCATCAAGAGATGAAAATGGAAATACATTTCTGCATGTAGCAGCGTTAGAAGGTTGTTTTTTGGTTCTTAGTTCATTCTTGGATCAGGTTGATGTGAGTGTTCAAAACACAGCTGGCAACACCGCTCTACATCTGGCCTGTAAACAGGGTAAACTGGAAGTAGTCCGCCAGTTACTTGGAAATGTTCCAGTTGATAAAATGAATGAAAAAGGTGAGACAGCTTTGCATATTGCATGCACAACAAACCCATGTAATCCTGATATTGTGAAACTTATAGTTGAAGTTATAGTTAAGTCAAATAATTGGAATCTTTTAAATGCTTCTGATAACAAAGGCAATACAATTCTACATAAAGCAGTAGAGGGAACCAGAACAGACATCTTAGATTATCTCAAACCACTCGATGTCAAAAAAATTAATGACTCCAAAGAATCGCCTTTACACTTAGCAGTTATGAAAGGCAGATCAGAGTTTCTAGAGATGTTCTTAGAAGTGTTTGAAAAGGTTCTTGATATGAATCAACAGAATGGCTTTGGTGAAACGGCGCTGCATTTAGCTGCAGCATCAGGGGATGCTGTGATAGTGGCGATGCTGCTTAAGGCAGGTGGTGATCTGGAAGCTCAAGATGACAACGGTAACACGCCTCTACACACATTAATCATAAGGTCTAAATCGCAAACCTCTAACCTGGATAAATATGGTGTTGCTTTAGAGGTCATCATTGAGAAAGCCGTGAAATGGGTCTGTTTGAAAAACAACCTTGACTTACCAGTTGCCGAGTCTGAGGCCTTTGTGAACCTTAAGATGGGCTGCTTGATTAACCTGATATCTGAAATAAGGAACAACCAAGGCATGTCAGTGCTCTCACTTTGTGTAAAATATGAATCAAAGAGGATTCTTGAAACTATTTTGCAAATTCCAGGGGTTTACTTGTTCCACCGGGATGACCAATTCGTTTTTGATATCACAGGTATAACCCCTGAGACTACACTTAAGAACACCCATAAATCATTTGAGAGCAGAAGTGTTGCTGGACTCTACAAGCAAATGTACACCAGTGTTGATAGTATGAATGGTGAGCAAACTGTGTCATGCTTGGATGTTATGCTTTCATCTCTTTCCCCAAATAACATTAATACTTTATTAGATATTATTCCCATCAAACAACTTGCAGGGGACTATTTGAGAGTTTACAAAATAATCTATGGTTTGCTAATGTGTATTCACATGCTCTACATGGCATCACTCAGCGTATATGGGGTTCCACTTATTGGTTCGTTTAATAATGAAACATCTCAAATTGCGAACCATACGAATTATACAGGACCCTCTCATGGACAGGCATTTCCTGTTGGTGTTCTCCTATCATGGCCTATCATCTTGCTAGTTTTTGAATTGTATTATTTCTTCATCAATATATATGTATGGAAAATGAGACAAGCAACATATCCAGGAAAGTTGAAGCCTTCAAAATGTAAGAACATTCTGGGTTATTTCGCATCTGTAGCTACCATCGTAGACTCGTACCTTTCCCATATCATGTGCACAGTTTTCAGCACTCTCAGCATAGCTTGGTTTGTTTTGAATGCTTCAGACGAATCTGACCAGGTCCTAGTACTGGCTACGACCATCCTGATTGGATGGATGTTTACCCTGGTACTTGCCAATGGCTTTCAATCCATCTATGAATGTAACATCGGAATTAAGCAGAGCTTGGTGAAGGATATGTTTCAGTTTCTGTTTATCTATCTGTTAGTACTATTTTCCTTTTCATTTGCTTTTCAGGCATGTTTTTGGCAGGCACCTTCTCTTCCGGCGTCGAACTCCACAGCATGGTACATGTTCCTTCGTGTATTCAGTCTTATAAATGATCTAGATGTTATCTTTGATGAAGGTTTTGATGAAGAGTTTTCCAAATTAGGGCTTTCTTCCACTGGTGTATATATTAGGGTGTTGTATATTGCTTATGTTTTGATAACCTTTGTGCTTATTTTCAACCTTCTGGTTACCATGCTCAAACATGCATATTCCCGTCAAGATGACATGAGACAAGTTGGGGTCTGGAAACTTAAGAGTCTTCGTCTTTCAATGCACATGGTAAGGTCAATGCCCTTCCTTCTCAAACTAGCCAGGTCATTAACTGCTAAGCCACTAAGGGTTGAATTTCACTCTGAGAGGTCCAGGTGGTTTTTATACATTTCGCAATCAGATCTTGAACTCCCAATCCTTGAAACTACTGAAGATTTCCAACACCAAGTGGCAGAAATCAGAAAGGAAATGACGAATCTAAAGACATCAGTAGCCCTGGTTTCTGATAAATTGGATAATCTGTCCCAGTTGATTGCACATCCTGTGCTGGATAGCACTTCTCATCATTCACCCAGATCTTCCTCCAGCCGCTTCAGGGCTTCTCCCCTCCCGAGAACTTCAACCCCAATGAACAAAACAAGAAGAGTGACCTTCTCCGGTCTGCCCCCTATGACTGATTCCTGATGAATGATATATTTGGCAGCTTTCTCTGCTTATTTGAATCTCAAAATTTGCAAAGTGGCAATGCACAAATCTATAACTGAAATACAGCAGTTGCTCAAAATGGTATGATGTCATAACATTCACCCATTGCCTTTACCCATGACGTGTGTTTTTCCCAAAACAAACATACCAGACTTTGGAGGTGACACAATGGAGTAGTGAACAGGCGAATGAATGCATTTACTGGCATTGCACTGGCGGCAAAATCATTTGCGACATTTGTGGCCAAACTGTGAAGGCACTAGAAAAATGGTGGCTGGAAGTTGGTTGCAAATTGCCTTAAAATCCTTTTAGGGCCTGACACGAGATGTAATTTGGGGATTACACAGTTAAAGAGTGTTGTGTTTGGAAGAGCATTCACACATTTTATTTGGAGGGCAAAACCGCTTGTGGGGTAGCCAAGCTGCAAAAGCATGAAAACCAACTTGGTTGAGAAATTATTATTATAATCTGTCAATGCCTTTATGAAAAAAAATTTGGTCAGCTGTGATGTGGTTCAAAATCGACTCAAAATTCCAGTTTCTGGGTATTCTAAAATATATTTCTAAAGTCATGTTCAATTTGAGTATTGAAGCAAACATTACTCATGTACATGCATAAAACAATGTTATATTTCTATATTCCCGCAGGTGTGTGATGTGATATAATTGTCTTTATATTGAATAATTTACCCGACATTGCTGAGGACTGACCATTTATCATTCAGGGTCATGCAAGGTCAATCTCAATATTTGGTTCCCAACCAACATGCATCCTCACTTTTGGACTGTTGAGCCCCCAATTAATGTTTTTCTATGGTAAACAATTTCAAAGATTCATCATTATTTGTAAGTATATAATATGACAGAAATATGTATTAATGCAAGTTCAAACTTTGAGATTTGTTAATTGTATTTGTTGTTTTCGCTCAATTTCCTCTGGCTGGATTGTAAATATGAATTTAGACAACATAATAGCACGGCAAATGCTTATGGTTGTTTCTGCCCATCACAAATTACTTCGACAGGCCTTTGGTTAATTTAGAATAACATACTGGAGGATATCAAATTGGGGTGACAAAATCAGAATGTGTGGAACAAAACAGAATTTATCCTAAATATGTGACGTTGACAATCACACGTATACGGTTTGCTGACCATTCACGGCAGTTGAGACAATGGTGAGAGACAATGGTGAGCGACAATGGTGAGAGACAATGGTGAGAGACAATGGCAATGATTTCGACTTCAGAGGGCAGCTAATACCTCAGTCACATTTGCGCCGATTGCAGTAAAGATGCCCGGCCGATGGGTATTTTTTACAAAATCGGCAGGCATTTCAGATTGCCGTGCGGGCACCGGGAGATCATCGGCCACAATTGGGCATCTTTAAGACGTCGGGCGGGTCATCGGGAACTTTTATCTTGAACATAAAAGTTGCCGGCGTTTCCCCGATGTCTTATCAGCAAATATCATCTTAAAGTGCACGGCAGGGTCCCGGCAGTGTCCCGCAGGGACATCGGCAGATTATCTTAGGGCTGCCGGTGGCATCGTGCGGTGAAAATAGGATTATATTTATTTAATGTATTCATAGACCATCGTCAGATGATCGCACGGGCTCCCTGCGATATATCATAGACGTCTTTAAGATGTCTTTCAGACGTCTGTCAAATGAGACAGACGTCTTTAGGATGTCTTTCAGACGTCTGTCAATGATTCAGACGTCTTTAAGATATCCTGCAGACGTCTGTGTCATTCAGTCTTGCACGTGCCGTGCGGTGCCCTTCAATAATGTGACCACAGCTACGGCATATCTGAGATTGTTGCTGATAAACTCCCCGGCGCCCGGCAGACTGTGAAGTCGGCCGATTGTTACTGCCCGGCCGGCGCCCGGTGCAAATGTGACTGAGGCATAACAGATGATTACAACAAGTGTCCACAGTTAAAATGGTGGGAAGCGGCGATTACCATGTATTTCACATTTTAATATCGCATAGATGCTTTTCTTAGAATAAATTAGAGTAAGATCATTATACAACTGAGAATAAATGATAACAATAATAATTATAGTTATGTATATTTAATGTTGGTGATAATGTTAGAAAGTTCCAATTAACTGACAGTAGACTAGTTGCACATATTCTTCAAATTTATTCTTCAAATCTGATCTTAATCATGGTATTTCTGCACAGAATATATTTCTTAAAATGTCAGAATTGCTGTGTGTATTACATTATTCTCGATTGTATTATATAATAAAGTATTCTAAGTATTGAATTTTAAAAAGATAATAATGAGATTAAAGTCATTTTTGTAATAATCTGTCCCCAGAGTATGAATTTTACTTTAAATATTTACCACAAATATATATTAATCGTTTTCCCTTGAACAATGGACCATATACATTTTGTATATATTTGTGACTGTTTTGATGATCACGTGATAAGGAGTAGAATTTAGTAGTAGCAGTAGATTTACACAGCGTTTGAATGTCTTGTACTGGTTGAGACCCTTTAACAGACAAGGGTCTTATAATACAATATTTTACTGTTAACATTCCAAATGCTGTCTTTTTATGCTGTGTGAGGGTCCATACAAGGGCTGGAATTGCTATCCAAATTGAACCACTTTTGCACATGTTCCAATTCTAAAAAGACCCTAGATTTTTATGCAAGTCCCACCCCCTGACAGTTATTCAAAAAAACCTTTTAATCGAAGGAACCAATGAGTCAGCTGCCGACTGTCCCATCCGTTATGTATAGCACAGGACACACACTTTTGTGTGATATTCATGACGAATTACTTCTACTCTAAGATCCTAACGCTATCTCAGCCCCTGATACTCAAAGACAATATGTGACGGATGAGGAAAACTCTAATTTTCTTTGATAGCAATTTCTGAATTTTGAAACAAAATCGGCAACCATTTCCAGAAAAGTGCAAAGCTTGCCAATATTTGACCAATCTGGAGATTAACTTTGATTAATCTGTGTTGGTGGTTGGCTTTCCTTCCGAGATGATTATGTCTATAATCTCCATACAAATATATGAGAATAGCTTTGCCATGGGGTTAATCAGAAAGTTATTCAACTATTTCCTTCCTTGACTGGTAAAATTCCCTCTGATTCAGACAATTTATGGAATTGGCACCAGGTGGCGTGTAATCCGTATAGGGAAGCCAGAATAAATGGGTTACTGATCGCGTCAGTTGAATTCTTTGTTGAAGTTTGCACCTCAATAAACGAATGCATAGCCGATGTTGGATTTTACCATTATAATCTATATCTAATTTAATTTTCTTAAAAGCACTTTTAACAACAGGTAAGTTGGAATTTAGTGATTTTATTATGTGAGGGTCATGGATGCCACGATCTAACTGGTATAACTGAAGTGTATCAGCATCGTTACAGCTCGAATCATTCGCAGTATGTAAATATCACTTTAAAATATCATGTCCATTGGTATCTATAAATCTAGGACAGTGTGTGTGCTCTATTTCATATCTTCTTCAACTTATATTGCACTGCCACTGTACATGTACAAAGAAAGTAAGATTGCATCAATCACTATATATATATATATATATATATATATATATATATATATATATATATATATATATATATATATATATATATATATATATATATATATATATATATATATATATATATATATATATATATATATATATATATATATATATATATATAGGTAGAAACAAAGCAATTAAGTAAACAAGAAAATATTCAAACAAACCTCAGAAAGCATGGAAAGGGAACTGTTGGAAATTAAGAAGAGAACGCTAATCATCAAATTCAAACTTCCTTATCAGGAATAAGTGATTCATTTGCTTGTCATTATATGTGATATCCTGTGTTTAAAGTCATGTCAAGTCATAATGTGAGAGAGAGCAGTCTCTCTGCCTCTACCAGGTCAGGTCATAATGTGAGAGAGAACAGTCTCTCTGCCTCTACCAGGTCAGGTCATAATTTGAGAGAGAACAGTCTCTCTTCCTCTACCAGGTTAGATCATAATGTGAGAGAGAGCAGTCTCTCTGCCTCTACCAGGTCAGGTCATAATGTGGGAGAGAGCAGTCTCTCTGCCTCTACCAGGTCAGCTCATAATGTGAGAGAGAACAGTCTCTACTAGGTCGGGTCAAGATAAGTTTAATATATCGCAAAATAAATCCATGGAAGATGGATTACATTTCTTCACTTTCTGGGAAATAAAGATTCATCAGTACCTATTTTGGAGAAGCCAGGGGATTACTCACTTCACATGTAATTATTATAATCAAACTGAGATAATGTATCTATTTAGTCTCAATGCAATGATGTTGGCTTTAATCCAAGATTCGTGTTTACTGGTTGCCCAGGATGTTTGGTTTTGCAACATTACACCTGAGGTTGTGACGTCATAGAGATCGACCGGCAGGTGGTGCCATCTTGGGCCACCTGGGAATAGTGCTCAAGTATTGAAGTTTATCGTGATATCTCCGGTGATGTTGCAATATTTACAATAAAAGAAGACTTTGCTCAAGGATTTGGAATAGACCATACTGATATATAGCAATATTAAAAGAGAGAATTTGTATGATTAATTTAGGTTATTTATAACATAGAGCCATATATTTCAAACCTGTTTGGACAATTAATATAGATGTATCAACAATCAGTCTGGTTTTGCCATTTGAGGTGACCACATCTTAGTGAAACCATTTGTATAAAAAAACAATAAGCTAAAAAACTTGTCTGAGCTTTCCATTCATCCCTCCCCCTCTACATGATGAACGATTAAAGTCCCAAAGTGCGATTGTGGGTTACTATCTTGTAATTTTTGGAATGATTGATTTTTTCGTGCACTTCTGTTTTTTTTGTGCAATTTCGATATGTTGTTTTCAATGGGGCAAGCGGGACTTTTCCTTCAGCGTACAGTGGGATGGAAGGACAGCAATAGAACCGAGGCACCGTGACTATGCCAATAAAGTCATGCAATGCCATGGCTGCAATAAAGTCATGCAATACCATGACTGCAATAAAGTCATGCAATACCATGGCTGCAATAAAGTCATGCAATACCATGACTGCAATAAAGTCATGCAATACCATGACTGCAATAAAGTCATGCAATACCATGACTGCAATAAAGTAATGCAATACCATGACTGCAATAATGTCATGCAATACCATGACTGCAATGAACTGCACAAAAGAGCAACACATGTGCATTCTTAATTATTCAATCAAATATATTTATTCGTATAAAAGTCTCAAGTTAACATAAAACACATATTAAATATTTTTGTTTCTTAATACAGACCTGCCTTTGATTCTAAACAGCTTCAAGTCAGATTTACATCAAATTTCATATAAAATAGTTTCGAAAGGATATTTGCCATCTAGTCTTGATAGCGGATTTTTTTCCTATATCCATTTAAAACCGATTCTGTAAAAACAAACAATTACCTGTCATCAAGCAGTCACGAGATATTATTTCACGATGAACACATATTAATAATATATTAGTTAGAGATTTACTTAAACCTTTGTAAAACCAAATTACGACCAATGAGATAACAATCAGTCATGATTTAGCTCTTCTACAAAACCGATCAATTAGCTGTGTCTCATGTCATACCGGAAGACTCTGCCTTAATTAGAGAAATTAGAGAAAGCATAACTCAGTGTTAGTCGTGCTTGTGCCTCAGTCATATTAGCGCCGGGCGCTACTAAGGAGGTCAGAATTCAGCCATCTTCCCATTTTCCCGGGCACCAGGGAGTTTATCAGTGATAACTCAGATATGCCGTGGGTATGGTCACATTACACGAGGGCACTGCTTGACACCTGCAAGATTATATGAAACAGACCTCTGTTGGATATCTGAGGGAACCCCCTGTGATTATTGCTGGGATATTTATTCCCAGGGGGCATAGACAACGATAGACGTACGACACCAATCTGGACACCCGGACGTCTCGGACCAAAGGAAAAAGACATCCTATTTTCACCCTACAATATGATGCCATCGGCAGCCCTTGGATTATGTTGTGATATGCCTGTGGGTCGCTTAGGGGAGCCTGTCGAGTACTATAGTACAAGGTGAACTTTGGTCACAAAATATCAACGTTTATGTTGCAGATAAAAGTTTCCGGAAACCCGTACGATGTCTTGAAATTGGCGGATAGTGGCCGACAATCCCCCGGTGTCTTCGCGGCTCCCAGGCTTGCCCAATGTGACTGTGGTATTAATGAATGTGACCGGAAGCAAGCTTATGACTGCACCTGTACAATTTGACAAACAGATGGTGACGCTAACAGCATATAACATGCCATATAAGATCTGGGATTGCCACAGATTCTTTGGCATATAACCAACTGGTTATTGTTCAGAAAATATGTTAACAGTTTTTTTTTCAGTTTAAAGTAAATAACAAGGTTACATTACAAAAATGTTTTAATGTTTTTACAAAATAAAAAAAAATACTACAATCTTTGAGTGCAACTTTGTTGCAACGGATGATGTGTGTGTTTACAATGAGAATGGTTGAAATACATCATGAAATTGTTGTTTAAAACAACTTTAAATAACCCTTGTGAGTATCATCAATTTTATTTAAAAGGAACAAATCATGTTTATCAGCAACTTATTGCCATTCATGGAAGTCCAGCTTTATTCATGAACAAAATATTTTTTATCAACTTAGTGCCATTTCATGGACATCCAGCTTTATTCAGGAACAAAGCATTTTGATCAAATACTTTTGTCATTATATGGACATCCAGCTTTGTTCATGTACAGCAGTATGTAGGAGGTTTTGAGCAATGTACATAAGTGGTTGGACATCACAATGGTTGGCACCGACAGGAAGTCACTGAGTCAGCCATCCTCATCTATGTGTTGCAGATATACTATAGCCTATACTTAAGCTTTTTGGAACGTCTCCAATGTGGATAACAGCTCTTAACGATCAAATGTCATAATGATATATACACGCATTTAATGAAGTTGAGATCATCTGCACTCAACAATTGTTTTCCTGTTGTGCTGTAACTGAATCACTTTCTAAGAAATGTAAGCAAAACATCCTATGTGTTCAAATTTGCTAGCATGACGACCTTTCAGTGGGATTCAGGTATGGGCACAGAGGCGCCCTCTTCCTGTATGGCAACCGGAAGTACTATCTCATCCGTCTCTCTTACTTCCTGACTGCTTTTTTCGTGATACCCATTGGGATACTTAGCGATAACCCATTCACTTAGTCCATTTGTAGCATCATATATGCCAAGATCTTTCAAAACATTTAGAAGTTCTTTAATAGTCACCTCTTTCTGTTTGAGGTTATCAAATAAGTCTCTAAATTTTTTGAGTTGAGATACCTCCTCGGGATTGACTTCGAACTTGTCTGCGACATCGTGGAGGTTCTTGCCACCAACAACATGTTTGTCTTGAAGACAACAATCCAACTTGTCCTTTATGTCAGTGGTTAAAATCCTCATCCTTGCATCTGTGTTTAAAAAAACCATATAATATTTACAATAAACAAACTCTATTCGAATCACAAATTTGCAAAATAATTTGTTTTATCTTTAAAAATCTTGAGCATCTTTACAAAACATGCTGAGGTTATAATTCAATATTTCTTTACCGTTACTCAGCTGCAATGCTTTACGGAAACGCTGATCGTCTAGCTCTGTCACCTGCACAGATTAAACGCATTTCATTAAGTAAGTTCCTCCTGATTAAATATCAATTGTTTTGCAATTTTTACTTGATGATTGGAAAGCATTGAATACTGATGGCCCTGGGCCATCATGGCATGTTATTGGGATGGAATAAAAAAAAAGACAAAACTAAATTCTGCCATACATTTGAAGTCCATTACTAAAACAAGAACCAGTACTTCTGTTTTGAGAAAAAGAAACCTGTGAAAGTCTACCTGATTTTGAACCTCTGTGCGATCTCTCTGTGCAGCATCTGTAGCCATGGCATTGGCATTAACAGGAATGGTTGTAGAAAAATTTCCACTGGGTTCTCCTGGTTGTCCGGGTACTGGTGTGAATCTGGCAAAGGCAGAATAGTTTGCCGGCGTTGAGCTGCGTTGAGGTGAACCAATAAGAACTGAGTTCGCTGATGACACCAACGATAAGACTCCCTCAGGTTCTGCTGAGGTTATACCAGAATGTGAACTTCTACCTCGGCTTCTGTCACTTTGAGACACAACTGGAGGAACAGTTTCCCGCTCACTACCAGATATTGTTGACGGTAAATAATTGCCTTGGGACATACCGTCATGAATCAGGGGAAGTTGTTGGCTGTGAGGTCCAGTGAACCGGTCCCTGCGAATATCAACCGTGGAAGCTCCGCTCACATTATGGATATTGTCTTGGCGGACTAAGCTCCCTACATCAGTATTGTCGACTATTGAGTCAAATCTAGGAATGTTATTAAATCTGTCCTCAGTGGGGCTGTGTGGAACAGCCTCCAACATCATTTCCTTCTCAACCTGACGGTTCTTGGGAACTGTTTCATCAGGGTCAAGATTCTGGCATTTTCCTTTGTCTCTTTCTGATAGTTTGACAACTGGTCTAGGTTTTGCAGAAATGTTTTGATTAACATTCATATCATTCATATCACTAGCGACAGTATTGTTTTCCAAAAGGGAAGTTTGTTCATTTGACAGCGACTCATCGGTCTGTCTGTAAACATCTGAACCAGTGGAGCGTTTCAGGCCTGTAGTTTTGTCCTCTTGTGACAACTGGGAACCTTGCACACAGACTGGGGATCTGGTCTGCTGCAGTTCTCTGTCCACTCTGTACTCCCGGCTCATCTCACGTGTCTGGTTTGGAAGTTCACTACTGTTAAATAGATAGATAAATAAAGTAAAATGTGCTGTGATTATGTTAAATAATTGTAAATAATAAAATATAAACCTTAATCTCCCCACACTTCACAACCTGAAGGTGTTGCAATTCATGTTCCCATAACATATCACGATAGTCTATTAAGACTCTTTCTGAACGTATTAATAGCATATCATTTGCCAATGCTTTTGGTTTTGCTTTTGGGTTTTCTTTTCTGCATATTAAGATACAATTGGAGACATAAGGTGGGTCTGATTGAAGAGCTGTCTTGTAAATAATTGTGATTATTACCTAAAATTACCCAAAATGCATTCTTTCATATTAGATGTCACAATCAAATTAGCCTCTGGATCATGATGTGTTAAATAATAATGATAATCATCACAGCATCTTCACAATAAATATCTAAAAGTAACTAGAGTAATACCTTGTTTGTCGAATTGGAACACAGCACTGAGGATTACCAGTTGATTCTGCAATGTATTGCAATATTTCATCACATACCGATCACAAAGTGGACAGAAGGTTACGAGTTCAGAAAAGATGGAAACAGATCATTAGCAAAGGTTGAACATGAATTGTACATATATTATTTCATGTGGAATAGATTGTCTCACATTAGATGAATTTCTCATATGGAATATATTATCTTAAAAGAATAATTCATGTTATACAAAATATATTTCCTGATATGGAATATATCATTTGATATATATTGCATTATCTCCTTTAGAATGTAACCATTCGGTACTCTTTTGCTTCGTCTCATTATTATCAGAGAAAGGTCCAGCAATGCTGAGAACCATTATATGGTATATTCTGCAGGTTTTATTTTAAAGAATGCTAATATTAATTACTTTTCTTGCCAGGAGTAGGACTCATCCCAATGTTATCCTCACTGCCAGTAGGTGTGAACTCCATGCTCATATTGGTACAGGATCTGCCTTTCTGACAGAATCTGCACCAGCAGCATAACCCTACTAAACAAACTATGATTCCTAAAAGGAATGTCCCAAAGCAATAGGCGATCACGGTCTGCATACTTGTTCCCTTTTTCACCTGCAGCTCAATATCTATCAAATAAGAAAAACAAATAATCTAAAATCAATGGATAGCTTAGTATATGTTATTATAAAATAACCTCAATGATAATCAATTTATTGTATACACAGTGTATATCCGTATTGTAAAAGTGTTTTAATAAGTGTTATCTTACTTTTGGGAGGTTTGTCTTGATGCTTCGACTCTTCCTGTTTCTGTCGCCAGGTGGCACATTCGTGGTCGTCAGGGTCATTGGAACAATGAGAGCATGGGTAGAGATTTCTATCCTTATCGCTTGCTTCCCGATGTGGGTCATAGTATCTGCAAATAAACAGTGCACAGAATTTCAACTTCACAATTGAAATTGGGTTCAGCATTTTTACACATGAAAGTGACCTTGACATGATTCAAGTGAGTCATAGAATCATATCATGGTATCATATATTATATATATATATATATATATATATATATATATATATATATATATATATATATATATATATATATATATATATGAAATCGGTATATAGTTTTTTATGTAGTTTAACATTTCACTACGTGAGACTGAGTTTGATAACCTGCGGTACTCACCCAGGCTGACACTGTCCACATTGAGCATTGACCACTGTCCTGCAGTCATGCTTGGTCACTCTGTAGTACTTGGAGCAGTTCCTACAGGGCTGGCAGAATCTGGTCTTTCTGGGGTGGCTTGTGTCTTCCTGGCAGAATGGGTTAAAGTTCACACCCTCACCACATGGGAGGCAAATAGGATCTTTACCATTTCCATGGCCACAGTCCTGAGAAAAAAAATTGCAAAGGAATTTAGTAAAAAAAAAAAATACTGGGTAATTAAGTATAAAGAAATGCTAGGTAATTAAGTCGATGCAATATTTTTTAAAATATATTTTTGAAAGATTTGACTTTAATGACATTTCTATTCACATCGGAATTTTGTTAATTAACGCATCTAATAAAATATTGAAGTCAATGGTGCCTATCCTAAAACGACTGTGAAGTGTTCCAGTGCATGTGGATGCTACAAAATACATCAGTAAAAACTCACTTTGGACAAGCCGTGCCCTATGGGACACACAGGGCACTCCTTACATCGGTCTCCATCAAGAAACTGGAACTCTTTGCAGTCATTCTTAGTTTGGGGTCTTCTCGCTGCTGTCACTACCGTCAGCAACCCCTGTGAAGAACACTCAGTGATTAATATGATTAGATTGAAGCGCTCATGGAATGGTTTTATTGCCATAATTTTCATTCAATCGAATTGTTTCATTTTACTACTGTCAAACAAGACATATTTTAAAAAAAAGAAAATTGGGAAATAAAAAAAAAATCAAAATGCATTCAAAAAAAAGACAAGCACCATGAAATGATAATGATTTTAAAAATCATCAAATTATGGGCGGGAAGTTGTTTCTGTTCATCTGTCATGTTTCACTTCCTCTTTCAAGCGCCCCAAGAGAGTGACAGTGTGAACGTCACAACTCTCTCTCTTTGCATCACAAGCGATTATACTATTGGCCAATATCCTGCAGAAAATGCAAATACGTCATGTCCCAGATAACGCAGCATCATTAGAAGGTTTCTTACTCTGTTTATTGGTGTTATGACAGTGATCCCCATGCAAATAGCATTAGTCATGGATGAAAGTTTTGAAAATCAATTATCGTATGAAAACAGAACGGGCTTGTTCTCGCCTGCTCTTGCGATGCGTGTCGGACCTTTGACATGGGCGCACGTCACTCCCCCCTTTGTACGTCATTACCTATCATCAATCAGGTATCGCTATTGTACCTTACATCTCAGTGTATCCTCTTTTTTCTTTGAGTCAACGGGATATAATACATTCTTATTGAATTGATTTAAAACTTTTAAAAATGCATGTGTATCTATATGACCAGTCATGCTGTTGGTCATTAAAGTAGTTCTCGAACGTGGAGTGTCCGCCAGGTGATGTTTTAAACTAACAGAAAGATAAATTCTCAGTTAATATTAGCCAAGTTGGTCACAACCTTAAAGTGTGTTTAATTTTACCATGAAAATTATAGTAACATATAATCCGGGAGTTTTATTCATTTGAATAGAAAACAATTCTTTATAAAACATTATAAAAACATTTTTATAGACAGTGTGTGGAAGAAGAGTCAAAGATCGATGACAAATAGTATACGTCATATTAGTGTGTGCCTAATGGTTGATATTATCAGAAAACTGCGATATCAACACAAAAGATCTTTATCATCGGGCAGGCATGACATGTGTCCTAAAAACCTCTTGGATACATGTGAACTCATCATAGAAAGCTAACAGAAAACAAGCAAAGACCGACCAAACATGTTCTGAAGCGAGTTGGGATAAACGTTTAATATATCCCTCTTTACCCTTACGGTAAAAAAAGAAAAATACATTTTAAATCTCCAGCAGGTTTACATTTTCTATGACAAAATGTTTCTCTGAACGTTTAAGGGGTCATAGCAGTTTTACAGAGCCTCTCTGATTCATAACTGATTGGGGCACCTTTGGGAGATAAAGGAAAAAGTCAACAACAGTTTATTTTGGGATTTAAGGCATATGTGGTTTAAAATGCATTTAAAAATCATTCAAATGTTTGTCAGAACTTATGTTCCAAATATTAACTCACTTACCGCCAAAAGCAGCACTGACACCAAGTTAATGTTCATCCACATGTTTCTCTCTCTCTCTCTCCTATTTTGCGATGTTTGGTTAAAGCAACATCTCAGTTGTCTCCTACAGTTACAAAATAATGACATCCATTTGTTAATCTATACTCTGCTCAGTACGTATAGGTATATACATGTTTTAAATGTGACAAAACGATGAGTTGACCTATTCTAAATGAGTTTGTTTAGATTTTACTACATGTATTACACACAGACACACAGACGCACATATACACATCCGCTTCAATTGATCATTATATGTTATGACATCAGCATAAGCCCCACCCTCTTCCAAATATGGTAAAAGCTCAATGACGAAGGTAGCTTCAAAACCTATCACAAAGTTTGTATACCTAAAGCCACATATGCTTATATGAAAAAAATCCTTGTACCAAAATGTATAAGATTGATCTGAAATGGTTGGTGGACGTATTTTCTTAGACTTTTGGCAAATACAATAGGAGGATATCCCGGTGTCATCATTGGAGTAATCAGTATTGAACTATATGTGACCAACATCTAAACACGTAAACATGTTTATTCCCTACCACTGGCAAATGATACATTTACACTTGTCATACATTCATCCATTCAAACCTTGAACACCAAGGGAAATGATATCATATGTTAGGTGTGTCTGTTTCTCAAATTTGGCACAGAGCCACAATTGCAATTCTTGTTCCCTAAACAAGTGCAGATGTGGAAAAAAAAGGATTTTGACCAGCATTAGAGCATGAAATAAATTCAAACCGTGATGATAACATCATGATTAAATAGATGTCTTGTGACAAATGTCACAATCGGTATTGTAATAATCTGTGCCAGACTGTGGTATAAACAATAACAGTATACATGACTAAAGCCAGGTTCCTTAAAACTAAATACATTTCACTGGTTGATATCTGACCTAATGACATAGATGATTTCCTCTGTGCTGCAGGCTGTTGAGTTACACTCTGCTCTCTGATCTAATTCATAGACACTGTTTAATATCACAACCCCTGCCCCATCTCCAATGCCAGTGGCCTGAAAACATTACTACTGTGTGCATTGTGCAGTATAACACCACATATATTGTCATTTCTTCACAGATTGTTATTGGCTGTATTGTACTTTTCGTTTGATTCCATGGAGGGGGACACACTGTGTGGGTTGATGCTTAGATGTCTTTAATTCATACAACACTCAATACCAGCAGCATCTAAGTCAGAGGTTAGTTGAAGCATTGGCTCAAATGAGAGCTGTTTAAGTGATAAGGGTCTGATTGTCCTACTTAGTCACAGTTGGCAGCAAGCCAAAAGGATAATCCCCGCTCTAAGCCAAAAGATCAAAGAATTATGCCCCCACACACTCTCTAACACACACACACACACACACACAGAGGACAGACAGAATGGTTACCTTCCAGTACCTCAATTACCAAATGGTGTCAAAAGTTTATATATGTTTGAATTATTACTAATTTCTTTTTTACAAATACACAAATTACTTCAGTCGTAAAACTTTTTTTTTTCAAAATTCTGTCTACATAAACTAAATAATAACATTCTGGCTTTAGATTAATGCCTTGGTTATGCAGATTGGTGGTGAAGTTATTCCCAAAAATGTTTTCCAAGTTAGCTCTTATATATCTCGACTACCCTTTTTTTAATTGTTACCAAAAAAAACATCTTTTTCTGATTTTCACCTCAGCTTTGAATCTAAAATGATTAAAATTAATAAAATTTTAAAAACCAATTAAAAATTAAAAAAACCAAAATGAAATCCATCCCTTAGCATTTGATACATTAAAAGCTGAAATCGTTTTTATAGTTATTTTTGTACAAAACAATTATCTTGAACTTTGGGAAGCTCAAATGTGGAGGACATGATTTTTTTGGTGGGGAAAAAAGAAATTTGGAAGACACTGTTCCCCCATCGTTAAATGAGAGCTCATTGATTGTACGACTATGGTTGGACTGAGGATTTTCTATTCAGGGGTGGGAGAGTTTTGAACGATGTCGGACAAGAATTCTGAAATTATCCACGCATTACACGTTAATCAGGACACTGCATGAATCAGTTCAGATGTACGGATCAGTTCAGATGTACGGATCAGTTTGGATGTACGGATCAGTTTGGATGTACGGATCAGTTTGGATGTACGGATCAGTTCAGAGGTACGGATCAGTTCAGATGTATGGATCAGTTCAGATGTACGGATCAGTTCGGATGTACGGATCAGTTCAGATGTACGGATCAGTTCAGATGTACGGATCAATTCAGATGTACGGATCAGTTCAGATGTAAGGACCAGTTCAGATGTACGGATCAGTTCAGATGTACGGATCAGTTCAGATGTAAGGATCAGTTCAGATGTAAGGATCAGTTCAGAGGTACGGATCAGTTCAGATGTACGGATCAGTTCAGAGGTACGGATCAGTTCGGATGTACGGATCAGTTCGGATGTACGGATCAGTTCGGATGTACGGATCAGTTCAGATGTATGGATCAGTTCAGAGGTACGGATCAGTTCAGATGTACGGATCAGTTCAGATGTACGGATCAGTTCAGATGTACGGATCAGTTCAGATGTACAGATCAGTTCAGATGTACAGATCAGTTCAGAGGTACGGATCAGTTCAGATGTACGGATCAGTTCAGAGGTACGGATCAGTTCAGATGTACGGATCAGTTCAGATGTACGGATCAGTTCAGATGTAAAGATCAGTTCAGATGTAAAGATCAGTTCAGATGTACGGATCAGTTCAGATGTACGGATCAGTTCAGATGTACGGATCAGTTCAGATGTACGGATCAGTTCAGATGTACAGATTAGGTTTAAAACTCTCCCACCCCTGGTATTATATTGTCCATTGAGAAAGGGGAATTACGCTATGACTCACACAGTCGTTGTGTACATTAGCAGTACCAACAGTAAATATTATTCAGTGATAAAGGAAGACGGGAAGTTATTTGTTTGATCTTTCCGTTTAAGATACCTGATTCGCTGTAATGAACACAGGGACCACATTTTTTTCTCATGTGAAAATAACAAGCGCTTATTTGTATCCGAACTGATATCCGCTGGCATCATCTACACACTGGCTGCGTGCATAATATTAACTTGGAGTAATAATATTACTCCAAGATATTAATAACTCATAATTATCAAGAGAAACGTGCCGAGGCTATATGCTACTCGTGTAGTTAAACATTTGACAAAAAGTAGAAAACTTTCAATTTTCTTAACAGTAAAATACAAGCACCACAAATTATCACAGCAAGTGTTTCGGCTATCACATTGATATCATGATATCTGATATTATACCCCACTAGAATACACATCTAATTTACTTTCTTGGCTTTGTTCGATAACATGATTGACAAAGACTAATATGCACGAAATTAGCCTGATTTCATGAAAGTTTTAAACAAACCAAAAGAGATCTGATATTTTTAAAAGGCATCTGGACAGACTTTTTCCGACAGAAAAGAGGGGCTCGATACTTGTGCCTTCTTTCAATATAATCTAGTATCATTTACATAGCATTACAATGTTCTGCAGTGGAATAGACTAAGTTGCAGTCATTAAATGAGGTCTATTGGTGCCAAGAACAATCTGTATAGGGATCCTCAAAAGTTGATCAATCTGTATAGGGATCCTCAAAAGTTGATGAGATGTTAAGAATGGCTTTCAATTGTGTGTAGGTCTGTCACTTTTTCCTCTTTGAAAAGATAATGGAAAATAACAAAGGAAATGTTGTTTTCTGATGTTCAGAACAATCTACCAGAGCATTTTTAGAATCACACCACCGATTAATGAATACGTCAAAGTTTCGATACCGTTTTCAAAGCCCACGCCCCAGGTTTCGGTTTCACTCGTTCGCCTTGCATGAGATATAAAATCATTCAAACATGCGGAATGGTTCTGAAATTGCAATTGGTCTAAAAGATTTATGTCAAAACGTAAAAATATCAAAGCGTGGAAAATCAAATGAAAGTTTATCTTAAGTGACTGAAGTTTGCTTTTACTCAGGCTTGAACCTGACGAGTTAACATTGTTTGTATATGGAAGTCCATATTGTGCAGTTTGTCGTTTACTTTTTCCCAAGGAAGCAAATTAAGACACGTTAGACTACGCAGTTAGAGTATCCAAAGAGTATGCATTCCTCAAGCACATGTAGCTGTCTCTCAGCTGTAAGCTATCTCTCACGTTTGCAACTATCACTTATACAGCTGTCTCTCACTGTTGAAACTACGGTATCTCTCATTTGTGTATCTGCCTCTCACTGCTTTAGCTATCTCTCACATGTGTGCAGCTATATTTCATTTTGCAGCTATCTCTCAATGTTCTGAATGTTGCAACTGTGTCACTTGTGCAACTATCTCTAACACTTGCAGCTGCATCACTGTTGTAACCATCTCTCACTTGTGCAGCTATCTCTTACTTATGCAGCTATCTCTCACTTATGCAGCTATCTCTCACTTGTGCAGCTATCTCTTACTTATGCAGCTATCTCTCACTTATGCAGCTATCTCTCACTTATGCAGCTATCTCTCACTTGTGCAGCTATCTCTTACTTATGCAGCTATCTCTCACTGTTTATAGCTATCTCTCACTGTTTATAGCTATCTCTCACTGTTTATAGCTATCTCTCACACGTGTGCAGCTATGTTTCATTGTTTCTCTCTGTTGTAGCCATCTCTCATTAGTACATCTATCTCTCACCTGTGCAGCTATCTCTCCCTGTTGTAGCTATCTCTCATTTATGTAGCTATCTCTCATTTATGTAGCTATCTCTCATTTATGTAGCTATTACTTATACAGTTGTCTCTCTATGTTGAACTACCTCTGATTTCTGCATCTGCCTCTCACTGTTATAGCTATCTCTCACACGTGTGCAGCTATCTTTCATGTATGTGGCTATCTCTCAATGTCGTAACTATGTCACTTGTGCAGCTGTCTCTCACTGTTATAGCCATTTCTCATTTGTACAGCTATCTCTCACCTGTGCAGCTATCTCTCACTTTATGCAGCTGTCTCTCACTGTTATAGCCATCTCTCATTTGTACAGCTATCTCTCACCTTTGCAGCTATCTCTCACTTTATGCAGCTGTCTCTCACTTGTGCAGCTATCTCTCTTGTGCCTCTATCTCTTAGTTATGCAGAAATATCTCACTGTTGTAGCCACCTCTCATTTGTGCAGCTATCTCTCACCTGTGCAGCTATCTCTCACTTTATGCAGCTGTCTCTCACTTGTAACTCTTAGTTATGCAGAAATATCTCACTGTTGTAGCCACCTCTCATTTGTGCAGCTATCTCTCACCTGTGCAGCTATCTCTCACTTTATGCAGCTGTCTCTAACTTGTGCAGCTATCTCTCAACTATGCCTCTACTTAGTCACATTGCCTAGCAACCCAAAAGAGAAAGGATCATTCTCATATTTCCTCTGATGTTACATAATCTTGTGTAACCAGCAACCAAAAATCAAGGGATCAGTCCCAAAATGTCCTTGATATTATGTAATCTGATATATCTTGCAAAAGATAGTTCAAAGGATCTGTCAGTGACTGTTGTGTTACCTACCAGTACCTCAATAAAGCAGGATAACATTTACAGAATCAGAGTCAAATAGCAGTACTCACATTTCCCATAGGGACCTCTCTCAGATAAATTAGGACTCTCAGACCACATAGAATGTGTGATGGCATTTCAATCTCTAGGGACCAACTGGTATCATAACACGCGTTGTAATTAAGGATAGCTGTTAAAATGAGTGACTCCGATTGAGTTACCATAAGTATATTTTGTCAAAATTATAACCTCTCAAGACAATAGACTCGATAAAGTATATACGGTATGTGTATATATACATATATACACACATACCGTATATACTTGTCCCATGTTAAAACTACGTAAGTACCTTAGCCACATGATAGTAGATAATTTAAACTGATAAATATCACAAATAAATCCTTAAATATTATTGTTGCTACTACATTCATGTACTTGTCCAACAATTTTGAAAAAAGAAAATGAGTTATAACTCGAGCATATTGGGAATGTATTCAAGATACTCTCATGGCTCTGGTCAGTTATACTGATATATGTACAAGTATTGTGTCACGCGTACATAATAGGCCGATTGTGGGTCGCCATACTGCCCCATTGAAAACAACACGCCGGAACTGCACAATTACAATCGGAAGTGCACAAAAAACTCTCTAAAATCTAATCATTAAAAAAAAACAGGATGGTAACCCGCAATCGGTCTATGGCTACCCGCCGTGGGCGTTTAAAGCCAACCCTTGCAGAATTCTAGATTTCTTTGCTGGTACGGTCGGTGTTTCTAGAATTCTCTGCTGGTCGCTGACTGGGTTTCAGGCCTCCTTCACATGTCACTTCATGAACAAGGTTCAGGGGAGATGACAACAGTTAAAATGGTTAATAATGCTGGTCGAAACTGGATCGATGACGCATCCCTCAAGAATGCAAGACTTACGCATACAAACATCATACATATGAACATGCCACTACTACACTATAAGCAGTGATAAGCGATATGCTAGCATGTGTGAATATTTAATAAAAAAAAATCAGTTTCAACGTGATAATCTCGCTACCTTGAAAGTATCTGGGTCATTTATAGGAACAACCATGCTTTCCTGTTTATCCCGGTAGCTGTGCATGGCCCAGTGAACCCGGTCATATATGATCATAATATGACAGTGATTCGCATAACAATATCTAATCGCTTCCTCCCGCGCAACGTCCCTCGCTTCTGGTAAGGCTCAGTATATTTGTGGCTAACCGCGTGTGGATTGTGTCATAACAACAACTAAATGGTTTGTTTACCAACACGCCTCATGTTTTTTATTATTGAAAAAAGACATCTTACATATGTTAGAGTGATTTTTATTTTGATTTTAAACATTTTTACGGTTGAAGTCATGATGCATGAACCTACCAATGTTTATTCTCATTGAATATGATGAGAAGTATATATCCCGGTAAATGACAGAATGTCATTGTACACAAGTGAAAAAAAAATATTGCAATCTTATTAGGTAAATAATAATTGCTTCTGATTTAAGAAAACATTAAAGCCACTTTGATATTAATTACAAATAATTAGTCAAGAGGCATTATGATATAAGTTCGGGAGGGATTAAATCTACTCTGCTAAACAGACTAAATCTCAAAATGAAAAAAAAATGCCAATAACTCTCTAGATAAAAAAAAGAAAAATGTCTGCTAGTACACAATGAATTTGCAAAATTGAAAGTGGAATGATAGATAAGTTAAGACCACATTGTTTTCATTTAAAGGAAAAGATATTCCAATCTTATTAGTTTTAAATGCTCCTCATTTAAGACATACTTGTAGATACTTTGATATTAATGACAGATAATTAATCAAAAGGCAAAATAACTTTGGTTCATGAGACATGATTAAATCTCAAAATGAAAAAAATCGATATCTGCCTTGGCCATAAAAAAAAGAAAGATGTCTGCCAGGGGAAATGAATTTGCAAAATTGAAAGTGGAATGATAACTTTAAAAAGTAAAAAAATCTCTTATAATAAGATCAGAATGAAAAGAGATCGCTTTTTGTATATAAAGGGTTCTTACTGATTGGATCAATTAGTCTCAATCAGTTTATCAAATTAACTTATTTTCCAGTCCTCGATACAAATGTGTTTTCATCAGATGCGAATACTTTTTGAGACAGCTGGTAATATGTATATATACTTTATTGGTAAATCCCGACACAAAATAGACATTTAAAACTCTAGATATAATGCTAATTTCAATACCCAATGTTAGTGTTCAAAATTATTAGTGTTCAAAATATCATCCTCTTTTATCTCGTCAAATTTACAATGAACATTCTGGATGATTCTCTTGCAGCAATAGATGGGTAATAAATCACACTGAACTATGCAAATAATTAATTAAAAAGTAATTAATATAAGCATAAAGCACAAGCAATCAATCAATATAAGCGATACCTATAAGTGACGCACAATGTTGTAGATAAATGACGATTCTGGTAGATATTTGGAGAGCAGTTTGTATATTGCATGTATCAGTTCTGGATGATGAAATCCAACTGAACAGTTTCACAGCAGCAAATAGAAAACGTGGGGCTCAGACAAGCCTGGACATGTCCAAGCCAAGGCGAAACGTCAGAACAACGTTTTCAATCAAAAACTGGTAATTGAATAACTCACCGCGATTATGTTCTTCTTGGAGTGTCAAACGTATCTGTCCGATACTAATTGGAATTTTCCTGGTGTTGTAATGTAGAAATTAAAGGTTGTTATTGAGAAAAGCTCACACTACAACTGAGGCAGGTCCACGATCAGCTGGTGCTGTTATTGCGAAACCACCGCAGCCATGTCACAAATCACAAACAAGGGAGACACCAGAAAGGGGCTTCCCTCCTCTCATCTCATGACGTCACTCTTTATCCTTCAAGTCACGATCATCTTTATCTTGTCTTATACTTGGTTCTGATCAAATATTGCCCGTCTACTAGATAACACGCAGACTTGACTTTGTCCCCCTTTGGATCGACAATAATACCACGAGAATTAATACAGCGCATATTTATGACAGATGACTGACTGATGACTAAACTATGATAAAAAACATAGGCATCAGAGATGCATCAACCCTCAGCCCTGGTAACTCATTGCACAACAATCGCTCCACACAATATTTGTGAACAAAACGTCACTGCACCAAGGCAAATTGATGCAGGGGTAAAAAACGCATAAAATCTACTTCCTTTGATAGCTTAGGTGTGTCAAGTATCATGAAACTGTCATCATTTACTCTAGAATTATTGATATGGGCCTGTGACCTTGAAAAGCAGGTTAAGGTCACCGTCCATCAAACTCATGTGGAGTCTTCCCAGATTCTTATGTGTGTCAATTTTCATGAAGCTGCCATCATTTGTTCTTAAGTTATCACGATGACAAGGATGATTTCACATAATTGTCCCTGTGACCTTGAAATCAGGTGAAGGTCATGTTCCATCAAGAGAAGTCTGAGGTCTTCACCAGATGCTTGTGTGTGTCAAATCTCATAAAGCTGCCATCATTCGTTCTTGAGTTATTGCGATTCTTGGGATTTCACATAATTGTCCCTGTGACCTTGAAAAATAGGTCAAGGTCGCCGTCCACCGAACTAGTCTGAGGTTTTCACCAGATGCTTATGCGTGTAAAGTTTCATGAAGCTGCCATCATTTGTTCTTGAGTTATCACGATGACAAGGATGATTTCACATAATTATCCCTGTGACCTTGAAAAGTAGGTGAAGGTCATGTTTCAAAGAAAATATTCTGAGGTCTTCACCAGATGCTTATGCGTGTAAAGTTTCATGAAGCTGCCATCATTCGTTCTTGAGTTATCACGATGACAAGGATGATTTCACATAATTGTCCCTGTGACCTTGAAATCAGGTGAAGGTCATGTTCCATCAAGAGAAGTCTGAGGTCTTCACCAGATGCTTGTGTGTGTCAAATCTCATAAAGCTGTCATCATTCGTTCTTGAGTTATTGCGATTCTTGGGATTTCACATAATTGTCCCTGTGACCTTGAAAAATAGGTCAAGGTCGCCGTCCACCGAACTAGTCCGAGGTTTTCACCAGATGCTTATGCGTGTAAAGTTTCATGAAGCTGCCATCATTTGTTCTTGAGTTATCATGATGACAAGGATGATTTCACATAATTATCCCTGTGACCTTGAAAAGTAGGTAAAGGTCATGTTTTATAGAAACAATTCTGAGGTCTTCACCAGATGCTTGTGTGTGTCAAATCTCATAAAGCTGCCATCATTCGTTCTTGAGTTATTGCGATTCTTGGGATTTCACATAATTGTCTGTGACCTTGAAAAATAGGTCAAGGTCGCCATCCATCGAACTCATTCGAGGTTTTCACCAGATGCATATGTGTGTCAAGTTTCATGAAGCTGCCATCATTTGTTCTCGAGTTATCGCGATGACAAGATAATTTCACATAATTGTCTCTGTGACCTTGAAAAGTAGGTGAAGGTCATGTTTCATAGAAAAAATTCTGAGGTCTTCACCAGATACTTATGTGTGTCAAATCTCATAAAGCTACCATTATTCGTTCTTGAGTTATTGTGATTCTTGGGATTTCACATAATTGTCCCTGTGACCTTGAAAAATAGGTCAAGGTCGCCGTCCATCGAACTCGTCCGAGGTTTTTACCAGATGCATATGTGTGTCAAGTTTCATGAAGCTGCCATCATTTGTTCTCGAGTTATCGCGATGACAAGATGATTTCACATAATTGTCCCTGTGACCTTGAAAAGTAGGTGAAGGTCATGTTTAATAGAAAAAATTCTGAGGTCTTCACCAGATACTTATGTGTGTCAAATCTCATAAAGCTACCATTATTCGTTCTTGAGTTATTGTGATTCTTGGGATTTCACATAATTGTTCCCGTGACCTTGAAAAATAGGTCAAGGTCGCCGTCCATCGAACTCGTCCGAGGTTTTCACCAGATGCATATGTGTGTCAAGTTTCATGAAGCTGCCATCATTTGTTCTCGAGTTATCGCGATGACAAGATGATTTCACATAATTGTCCCTGTGACCTTGAAAAGTAGGTGAAGGTCATGTTTCATAGAAAAAATTCTGAGGTCTTCACCAGATGCTTATGTGTGTCAAATCTCATAAAGCTACCATTATTCGTTCTTGAGTTATTGTGATTCTTGGGATTTCACATAATTGTTCCCGTGACCTTGAAAAATAGGTCAAGGTCGCCGTCCATCGAACTCGTCCGAGGTTTTCACCAGATGCATATGTGTGTCAAGTTTCATGAAGCTGCCATCATTTGTTCTTGAGTTATCGCGATGACAAGGATGTTCGCTACAGACATACATACATACATACATACATACATACAGACATACATACATACATACATACATACATACATACATACATACATACCCACGCCAGGAGTACTACAATACCCTCAGCCTGATTACATCAGGGGCTGAGGGTAAAAATCTATCTCAAAATAGACCTACATGTGCGTATAGCTATCATGGTCAATGCAAAATCAGATAAAGAAGCGCACATAGAAAATCCACCCCAGCATATATACATAACTATTATCATGGTAAATGCAAAATTAATAATTGAGACCCAATTTAATGGCAATGAATAAAATCTGTTAGGAAACTTGTTATGTATATGAGAGCAACATAGTTGACACGCATGGATCAGTGCAGTAGCACTCTCATGATTTCAACCCGCGGAGGCAGGCATGGAACTGAAAACCCCAGAGCCTGATTTAGGGAAATATTCTATCATTATTGGTACCTTGATGATGCAGAATTTTTGATACCCTCATGGAAAAGGGGATTGTGATCCCTGTTTTAGGGAGAACCCGAGAACCTCCGGGTATACAGCCTATATTAATAGGCTTGGCGCCATTGGCATTGCCTCATTACCACGTGATTCTTCTTTGCCCTGTACCACGTGGTACTGCCTGAGATTAGTCTGGTGAGGCCACGTTGCAGAAACAGAGCCGGAGTCAGGTAAATGTACATCTGATGTCATGCTTTGGTAAACACTGAACTGGATCCGAACCGTCTCCTGATGGTACGAGGGAGCCCATTTACATGCAAATAGAGAACACAAGTGGTGTTGACCTCGCCTTATATTGTCTGCTGGTTAATGACAGAATCAACGACTATCCTATATATATGCTGTAAAATAATTTAAACTTTAAAAACAGAAATTATACATAAAAAAATGGCGACATTGTATATCAAAAGTATAGCAACACGATTCAAGGTGACGAGGTGCAAAATTAAGAATATATGTCAATTGATTCCGCTGTCTCTCACCTCTGCCAGGTGCAAAAGAATATAAATGTGAATTTTTAATAAGGAATTAAAGAGCCCCGAAAGGCCTCTTTTATTTATTCATATTTATTTTCATACACATTGAACCTTTTTGTAAAAAAAAAATCTTTGTACATATCTATCTATATATATATATCTATATATCTATATATATATTATCTTTCTTTATAGTTTGATGCATGTCCTAATACAGTTCATCAAGATTTGTCTGGCATATCAAATCCTGGAGCCGACATTGTCTGTCAAATATGCAAATAATCATGATTGTGCAGTACCGATCAGAATAGTGTTTATGTCTTGTTTAGGCAAAGTAATGGACATTTTCATTTAAAGTGACAGTGACAGTCATCATGGTTAAACTAGGTCATGATTGTCAAACCTCAAACAAAAGGTAATTTGTAATTGGACTTTAGCACTCATTGCTGATCTTTCTCTACTTGTCCCAGAATGCACCTGTTTTCATGTCATCACATTGGCAAATGTTTTAACGAAAATAAATGCTGGACGAAACAAAATAAATATTTGGCTCAAATTAAATAAGCTGTCATTAAATATTAGCAAAACAAAATGGACATTATTTGATGTACCTCAAAAATGCTCACACCGAACCTATCTTCAAACAACTGGAATTGTTGAAAGTAGAAGATATTCACAAATTTTATCAAATAAAATTCTATCATAAATATCTAAATCACAATATACCACAATACTTTGAAGGGTTGCCAATTCATTTAAATAATGATTTACATAACTACAACACAAGAAGTAGCAATGATATACATCTAGAAAGAGTGAACCATTCTTTTGAAGAAAGATATATCAGGTAGAGTATACCAAATGCAATTAATAACTTAGAAGAGTGCATCAAAAGAAAATTCCAATCACATGGCATTAAAGGGCTGTCAAGGAATACAAAAACAAAATACTTGATAATTATATTGATGTTTGTACAGTTGAAAATTGTTACATGTTATACCCAATAATGTCTTCACAACTATTATTTGTATATCCTGCATCGTTTCTGTTTCTACAGGATGTTGATAGTAACATAACAATCATCCAACAAAACATTGTAAAGGACAATATTTACACAAAAACTCAAACATTTTCAATAGTCGACATGCGACCATATTTTGGTCATTAAGGGTCTCCTTGACCGAAAATCACACTTGTTTTTATTTCTTTAAGTACATATTAATTTACAAATTGATTGTAACATGGGTCTAAATAAAATTTCTTATGTTCATGATAACAAGTCAACTGACAAATTTCAATCTGCATATAAGGAATATCACAGTACGGAAACAGCCTTATTGAGGGTCCAAAATGACATTCTGGTGAACTTGGACAATAAGAAAAGTGTGATATTGCTTCTACTTGACCTCTCGGCGGCATTTGACACCATTGATCATCAAATACTGTTTAATAGACTAGAGTCTAGATATGGGGTCAAAGGTCAGGCCTTGAAATGGATAAAATCCTACCTACAAAATAGGCAACAATGTGTGAAAGTCGGCAATGTTAGGTCCACTACCAAAAAAATTAAATATGGAGTCCCCCAGGGATCAGTGCTGGGGCCTATTTTGTTTACTTTGTACATGTCGCCTATGACAGACATTCTTGAAAAATATGCTTTACAATACCACATTTATGCAGACGATACTCAGATCTATATCCCTGTCGATCACATTTCACGACAGAGGGAGGACCTAAGTCTACATAGACTGGAGAAATGTGTGGGGGAAATCAGAGCTTTCTTGATATCGAATAAAATGAAAATTAATGATGGCAAGACAGAAATGCTTGTGTGTCACGACTGTCAGGGTGACTACACTCATGATCCCATTACCACAATCAAGGTTGGTGACTCTATAATACCACCATCCCAAACGATAGTCAATCTGGGCATCACCATGGACACAAAAATGGATATGAAGGCTCAGATCAAGAAGATGTGCAAGAAAGGATATTATCATATTAGGAATTTATCGGCAATCAGACAGTGTCTAGACGAAAAAACAAGTGTAACACTGACACATGCCTTCGTTACCTCAACATTGGACTATGGTAACGGACTATTAGCAGGCTTACCAAAATCTGAAATTAAGAAACTGCAATACCTGCAAAACTCTGCTGCGAGAGTAGTGGGTAAAATTAGAAAGTTTGATCACATATCAGAAAAATTAAAAGAGTTACACTGGCTTCCCGTACATGCTAGGATAAAATTTAAAGTTATCTTAATGGTGTGGAAGACATTAAATGGTAAGGCGCCTGCTTACTTAAGAGATCTCATACATGTTAAAAAGGGGGATAGATGTCTGAGATCGAACGACGGCACTTACCTTACTGTCCCAAAGAAGCGTCTTAAGACACTTGGTGATGGGGCCTTTTCCGCGATTGGCCCTAAGTTGTGGAATGACCTCCCTGCTGACCTCAGGGTCTGCACCTCAGCTGACCTCTTTAAGAGCAAGCTGAAAACTCACTTGTTCAGAACACATGTTCTGGCAGAAGCGCTTTGAACAGTTATACTGGTATCAGCGCTATACAAATGTTATTATTATATTATTATAAGTCTTGAATTTGGCATCCCTGATAACCATAGTCAGGGTAACAATTTCTATAGCCCATATTATTTAAAAATTAGTCACAGGACCTTCAGTATTGATTTGTAAAGTTTTCCACACTCAATTGACCTTATCGTAGTCAAGCCATCATTAATGGTAAAAATTCAAAGTGGATTCTGGGTGAACTGTCATTTTTGATCAGAAATGAAAATCAATAGTATCCAGCTCTTTTAAGTTGAAATAGAGGAAATTTTCAAAATCATATGTGAAAAAGTCACCAAAAATAGACAAAAACCAAGTAGGATGAGTAGATTGTTATAATTGATACATATACTGATGAAATATGAATATAAAATATCAGTAAGAAGGATATTATGTTCATCCTGATATTTGTTTCTGTGGCACTGAATAAACAGAAGAGCATCACAATATAGTAATATTATATTTATTCACATTAAGTTGGAAAATGGCCAATGTGAAGGATGGATCTTGTTATTGTATTCAGACACGATTATGAGATCATAATGCTAACTGTTCACATGGCAGAAAAATGAAGCTAACACAAGTATGATTTAAAAAGCACCAAGTTACATAATGATGATGTGACAAGACTAAGTTTATGTTAGTAAAAAGTAAATGGGCTATACATTTAAAAATGTACAACACACTGTAAACATTATAACATGTGTAAACAATGGAATGTCAAGCCCCATATCATGATTACGATGTGGAAACAAATCCTATCATTCAATATATAAATACTTGTTTAATACAAAACTGATATTCCTGCTGTTTTCAATTAAACAACCATTCAACTGGGAAAAGACATACTAGTAATATTGATAAAACAATCATCTTTGATGATTATGTATTCCAGGTTTGATTGATATAATGTATTTCAAAGCATTCATGAAATTACAGAGGTCAGAGTCAATTTTTTCATGAATGCTTTGTCAGAAGAGTGTGTTGTGGCCAAACTTTGAAATTACCTCTACAGATGTATTCTACAAAAAATTTGTACAGACAGAATTAATGTCCTTTAAACAGAGCCTGTAAATATGAAGGCAGTAATTCATTTTCATTTTATATTTCAGCAGCAGCCATTGAGAACGAGATTGTTTGTGTGAAAGCAATGAGACCCAAATGCAGCTAGGTAACAATTAAAGTGAGTGGGAGAAAAAATCACACAGATGATTTGTAACCACACTAAGCCTGTTTCAAGTCAGGAGCACTTTTATTACTTTAAAGTAGGAGCTTTTCAATGCCCCTTTTTGGGGGTAAAAAATATCAAACTGTCTTTTAAAAAACTGACCACAATATGAAAAATTACAAAAAGTCAGCATATGGAAGTCACAAGTATCTTTCTTTTCTCCTATCAAACTACAATTACTTGCCAAAATTCAGATAATCACTATATGTTGTCTTTATTTGATAACATATTGACATGTATATAATAGATTTATCAATAAATGTATGCACCTTTATATCACGATAATACACTTCATGTTGGAATAGTTCTTGATTGTTCGGTACAAATCCCCCAACTTTGAACAAATTTCAATAGGATATCACTGTCTAAGTGTTGATGTTTAACATTTATCTAATCATAATAAAATTATGACTTTTTAAACCTTTAAATCATTTTTTTGGTACAAAATATTTGGGTGTGCTCATATGGTAACGGTGAGCTGTGATCCAGTTGTGTCCATCACTATACTCGCCAAACCTGGAGAAAAAATTACATATTAGCAATTGTTCCAACAGTCATGTGTGCATATTTATATCCCATGTTTTAAATTTCCATGTATTGTGTGCGGGTAACACGCTTACCGTGTAACTCTAAAATTTGCACTATAAAGAGAGATGTGAATTACTCATCATCTGGCAAATAAACAATTTATACTACACTTCATGTATTTCTGCTCCTTTCAAAGATTAAATTGAACATTATATATAAAAATCTGTATGCATTTTCTAACATTATAATGAGCTTTACTTACGCCTCAGTAAATCGGTCACTTTCTTCAATCTTACTGGGATTAGTAACTATTTTGTCATTATCCACATAGTTGTTGAGATCTTGTGGAATGCGAAACCGTGCAGCTTGGACTTCTGTGTCACTGAGCCCTCCGTGGGAAACTCGTATGTAACCTAACCTGAAACAAATACAGATCAAATATACCCTAACCTAGAAAGCACCAAACTGAGATCTAAAGTATTTCTGTTGATATATCAACTCACCTAAAATTGATCATGCTTAGATGATGTTTCAAATGTTGGCCCATAGTAAATATCCCTTGCCAGTTATGGATACACAGTAAATATCCCCCACCAGATTTTGACCCTTAGTAAATATCCCCCACTAGATGTTGACCCTTAGTAAATATTCCCCACTAGATGTTGACCCACAGTAAATATCCCCACTAGATGTTGACCCTTAGTAAATATCACCCACTAGATGTTGACCCTTAGTAAATATCACCCACTAGATGTTGACCCATAGGAAATATCCCCACTAGATGTTGACCAATAGTAAATATTCCCCACTAGATGTTGACCCTTAGTAAATATCCCCCACTAGATGTTGACCCATAGTAAATACCCCCCACCAGATTTTGGCCCATAGTAAATATCCCCCACTAGATGTTGGCCCATAGTAAATATCCCCAACCAGATGTTGGCCCATAGTAAATACCCCCACCAGATTTTGGCCCATAGTAAATATCCCCCACTAGATGTTGGCCCATAGTAAATACCCCCCACCAGATTTTGGCCCATAGTAAATATCCCCCACTAGATGTTGGCCCATAGTAAATACCCCCACCAGATTTTGGCCCATAGTAAATATCCCCCACTAGATGTTGACCTATAGTAAATATCCCCCACTAGATGTTGACCCTTAGTAAATACCCCCCACTAGATGTTGACCTATAGTAAATATTCCCCACTAGATGTTGACCCACAGTAAATATCCCCACTAGATGTTGACCTATAGTAAATATCCCCACTAGATGTTGACCCATAGTAAATATCCCCCACTTAATGTTGACCCTTAGTAAATATCCCCCACTAGATGTTGACCCTTAGTAAATATCCCCCACTTGATGTTGACCCTTAGTAAATATCCCCCACTAGATGTTGACCCATAGTAAATATCCCCACTAGATGTTGACCTATAGTAAATATCCCCACTAGATGTTGACCTATAGTAAATATCCCCAACCAGATGTTGGCCCATAGTAAATACCCCCCACCAGATTTTGGCCCATAGTAAATATCCCCCACTAGATGTTGACCCTTAGTAAATACCCCCCACTAGATGTTGACCTATAGTAAATATTCCCCACTAGATGTTGACCCACAGTAAATATCCCCACTAGATGTTGACCTATAGTAAATATCCCCCACTAGATGTTGACCCACAGTAAATATCCCCCACTAGATGTTGACCCATAGTAAATATCCCCCACTAGGTGTTGACCTATAGTAAATATCCCCACTAGATGTTGACCCATAGGAAATATCCCCACTAGATGTTGACCTATAGTAAATATCCCCACTAGATGTTGACCCTTAGTAAATATCCCCCACTAGATGTTGACCCATAGGAAATATCCCCACTAGATGTTGACCTATAGTAAATATTCCCCACTAGATGATGACCAATAGTAAATATTCCCCACTAGATGTTGACCTATAGTAAATATCCCCACTAGATGTTGACCCATAGTAAAAATCCCCCACGTGATGTTGACTTATCCAAATAGTGATACCTTGTGACAAATGTCACAAAAGGTACTGTAACAGTCTATGGTGTCACCAATAATGGTACACATGGCTTAAGCTAGATTCCTTAATACTATATACATTGTCCTTAATACTATATACATTGTCCTGATATCTATATAGCTCTTTACAAAGTTTGTAGTCTGTTAAGAGCACCTGCACTCTACTGCCAGATCCAATGCATAGACCCTGTTAAATATCAAGTCCCCTGCCTCATCCCTATGCCAGTGGCCTGAAATGCTTTAAAAGGCATTATTCAGCTTGTTATCATAAGTTGCATCTTGAATGTTTGGTGATGTCAAAAAATATTTCATTGCATTGTAACACTGTTTAAGTGTACATTCTGACATTGATTGTGGCCAACCCGTATAGACCCACAGTAAATATCCATCTGAGGTAGACCCTTAGTAAATATTACCCTCCCCCCAGTTAGACCCATCATCCATTTGATGCAGACCCATAGTAAATATCCCTCTGATGCAGACCCATAGTAAATATCATCCCTCTGGTGTAGACCGATAGTAAATATCATCCCTCTGTTGCAGACCCATAGTAAATATCATCCATTTGATGCAGACCCATAGTAAATATCATCCCTCTGTTGCAGACCCATAGTAAATATCATCCATTTGATGCAGACCCATAGTAAATATCATCCATTTGATGCAGACCAATCGTAAATATCACCCACCTGATGAGTCCCCGATACATAATGTATTCACACCAGCGGTCAGCATCTGTGCTGTCTATATCTTTCACGTTCCCCTTCTTGGTAAGTTGCCGATAGTCACGACTGCCAGGGGAAGACGTCACATATCCCAAGAATACCACTGGGTTCTTCCTGCAAGCAAAAACAGCAATCAATGATTCAAGGCAGTTGTGAAAAATAGAAGAGGAAATTTATATTGAGAATGTAAGAATGATAGATTCTTTCTTGGTGTTTTTTTATTGACATCCTTTTCATATTTAATTGTATCATTTTAAACTTTAAATGCATCATATTCTTCCTATTAGATACGTCTCACATTTTGTGATACTTTACTGATGACTTGAATGACACTGAATAACACAGAAAAACTTGAACCTCATGAGAATGAGATAGAAATCATCTCCTGGTAATACATCTTACCAATGAATATCTAAGAAATCCACTCAGTAGTTTCAGTAGAAAAGATTAAATTTGAAGGATTGTCAGAATGACAGAAAATTTCCCTCTTTGCTGCATTAGTTATCCTGATATAGCCAGCACATCTGAGGGCTGTACAGAAGACATGGTTGGTTTGAGTCTTTACTTTGTTTGCAAAAGTATGATTTGGTGTGAAGCACAGAATTATTTTCAAGTGGAATATCTCTTTTGTTTAATAATGTTGATAAATACCAAACTAATCTATGGCCTGCATAGAATACAGAGAAGATATGTATGTAATTTTGTATGGCAAGATACGATATAGTGTAAACCAACTTGTATAAGAAAAATGAACAAGGGTGCATATAACTATGTATGTGCGATGTCAACTGAAGGTAGGCTTATAGTAATATGCACCACCTACCAATGGGACCTGACAATATATCCCTCATTTTATGTCTATTAATGAGACAATTATTTGAATGTGGTACTGGATGCACCAGGTGTACATGATGACTGCAGGACTGAAACTCTTTGATTATATTGTATTCTATAAACAAAATTTAAAAATTGAAGTCAGTTTGGCTGCTTTAAAAATAGATGGAAATCACTTCCTGCAATAATCCTTCTGAAAAAGACTTTAAAATATATACCGTATTTACTCGTGTATAGGACGATTTGTGTATAAGACGAACCCCCAAAATTGAGGTTATCTTGCTTGAAAAAAACAATTTCCGGTTTTTCTTGAGACATCGGCACTGCTTCAATTCAAGTTTGGTGGCCATTTTAAGAGTGAAAAGTAAATATGCTTACGTAACAAGATCCGCGCGAGTATTTATGGTAAAAAGTAAATACGATGTTCGTATATTGGACGTAACGGATCGATTTTAATTGCGTTTTAAATGATAAATAAACGTATTTACCCAATATTATCCTAAAGTACGCTTTGCAGGTCAAGAACAGAACAAAACCATCCATCCATTTAGCATGCATTACGCAATACGAGGTCGTCATTTCAAAAAGCGGGAGTGACGGGGACAAGCTCTTATTTTTGACGCGAAAACGGTCAGAGCCTATTAACTCGCATTAAAATATTAATATAGTGCACAATGATGGATCCTTGACACAACCTCAATACGAAGACTTGGGGATCCATCATCGCACAATATATTAATATTTCAATGTGCTTTGAATACGCTCCCATCATTTTCGCGCCAAAAATAAGAGCTTCTCCAAGTCACTTCAAAATGACGACCATCCACAGGTTCCCAAACATTAACTGAGGGTTTGGGTACAAAAACCTCAGCTAATATACGGGTATTTACAGTACTTACGCATTTTTCAGTTCACCTGCAAGAACCTTTGCCTGCAATTCCCGGTCGTAAATATCTCTGTCATTGCCCATATGAGTAACAACAAAGTCCACCAGGTGGCCGCCCATATCAATGGTGGCACTGACAGCCGGAGCCAATTCACCTGAAATATAACCAATATTCTTGACACGTCATTATTTTTATCTCATCCCATGATTTTTATCTCATTCCAATGATTTTTACCCAATTCCCAACAAAACTTATAAAATTACTTGCAAATAATTCTATAAAATATATTATCTATTTGCCTTAATAATTCACTATGAGAGGTTTTCTCATACTTGTTGACACTTTTGTCTTCCTGTAAATATTTTTGTTCTCAGTGGACATTTATACCTCATAATTGTCTATATTAGGTTAAAAATGTGTTTTACCATGTGGAGACGGTAAAAGATGATGAGTTGATTTTACGATTGGATATTTGGATAAAATGAGATTTCTGCAAAAAAGAAAAAAAAAAATTATCTGCATGCACCTTTAATAATATTTCCTCTGCTCACATTGATTAATCCTGGTTTAATCTACAAATGTTTCCATGAATTATCATATTAGTCCTACAAGGTCTACTAGGAGCAGAACAAAAATCACGCATGATAAATGTGTGACTTCATACGGTCACATCCAGCTATTTCCATACACACCCCAACATTACCATCTTGAGTCTGGATTGAAATGTTTGTTATACTTTTATAGTTTGTGCCTGTATTATAATGGTATCTTGTTTCCATATCTATATTTTCAGATAACAAAGAATTATTAACCAAACTATTGGGTAGAGTCAAAGGGCCAAGGACGTAAAGGTCAAAGACCAAAATGTAACATGGATTCACTGTATCTATATTATAACTCTATCAGCCAATGATGTTGTCCTTTGCTCATCTTTTGATATTTAAATTCCTTGAATCAACCTTTATAAATGCAATACTGAGTAGGGAGATGAAACTCACCCCCATGTGTGGTCTCGAGTAGAGGGCCCAAAGTCCACATACATCCCCAGTCTTTCTCCCAGCCACATGCCCAGGTCATTGTTCCCAAGAAATGACTTGGAGGCATCACTCTCCAGTAATGTTATCACGTCCGCTCCTACAATAAGCTGCCATTAACCATTTTTTTGCTACCGAATGACAATGTGAAGCATTAATATTTTCATTTTAAGAAGGTTTTTGAAATGATGAATTGGAATTATAATAAGTAATACCCTTTCTCTATGACCCTGTGTTTACAAAGCCTGTACATTCAGACTGATATGGCAACTAGCATGTAGGTAACTGATTGAGTACAGACGGTGTATGAGCAGACTGACCTGTTTCATTGAGGAGGTATGCAGATTGTTCCAGACTGGGCCAGCCTCTGTTATCGTAACCAAAGTGGTAGGTCCATATAGCTGCAGTGAAATCTGCCTTGGGTTGCTTCTGTTAAACAAAGAAGGAAACACATACTAAACAAAAGATTTAAAGCCCAGAAGATAAAAAATTATTGAGTGATTGACCTACCGTTAAAACTCTTTGTCATTTCCATGTTTTGATTTTTTTTAAATAAAATGAATCAAAGCAAAAGTTTGCAATTTAGATAGCTTGCTACAAGATAGCAATAATGTTTAAGCTTAATAAGTGACTAGCTTAATTTATTCAACAGGTAGCACCACCATCCAATATAATATACAAAGTATCACATTGTCACTTGTCTTTGAAAGACTTGAACATTGGAAGAACAAGAATGACAAAATAGAAAAAATATAGTCACTTGGGGGCAGCACCATGCAGTGCCTTACCTTCACTGGATGATTGTATCTGTTTGGATCATATCTGGCAATAAACCCAGCCAAGCCTCCAACCACTATTAGAAGTAATACTGAAAGAATAGTACCATCAATCAATAACTATTGTGTGTAAATTTAGCTCACTCGAGCCACTTATAGATTCATCTGTAGAATATTCTGTTTCTGTATACTTGAAAAAAATGGGGGTAGATGATGGTTCAGCACAAATGAAGCACTTACAGCGGGTGTGAATTAATATATAAATTTTGTTTTGCTTTAAAGATGATTATTTTCTTTCATCCTAATGATGTTTCTTTTGATAAAGCTTGGATATAGTGTAATTAAAATAAATCAAATGACCGATAGCTACTCACAGAGTTTGACTGTGTTTGTTGGCATGGTCTTGCCACTGTGTACTCGAATAGCCGCTGTTCTTGACTTCCTCTCTGGGTTTTTACCTGTAAAACATTTTGTTTATAACTAAAGATCTATGAAAAACAAGTGCCTCAACAATCAAGACTTGCAAGTTGCTTATTCTTATAGTGGCACAGTTTTTCCTAGCCTTGTTGTATTCCATATGAATCAAGATGTAAATCATCAAAACAACCTGTACCAAAATCTATATGCGAAATTCCTTTCCTGTACAGCTCCTTGCCCTTCACTCGAAATCAAAATCTATTTTTGTTCAAAGATCCATATCTATTTAATTTAGAACTATGAGGAATTATATGGTACTATTTATTAGAAGGAAATGGTCATGACAGACTGAAAAATAAGACAGAAGATGCATGGCAAACAGGTTTGTGTTTAAGTAAAACTTAAATAGATACTATAACAAAATATACTGAGTCGGGGAATCTGGGTGAGCGTATTCAGTGAGTTGGTGATATTCGGCATGGTCGTATTCATTGGAAATCTTGTCGATACGCGCATCACTGAGGTATAATTTATGATAGACATACATGTATTGCAAGTTTTACATACCAGTGAGTAATGCGAGTCCAAGGGTGACGCTGAGGAAGCCTACCAGCCAATCTGTGTGTTCCCTTGTGTACTCGCCCCCTGGCACAAAGTTGTATGCCACGGTCCACACAGAGAACAGGATGGCAACGATGTACAGAACCAGAGCCAGGGTGAGTGTGCGGGCTGGCGGGCAGGATGTCAGCCGGTCAACCATCTCCGGCCAGATGGACATTGTGTAGACTGCCAGTAGCAGACCAGCTGAAACACTCATTGTACTTATTTCTTAAAATTATAAGGATTTAAAAAAATCTATTTCATTGTTATCAAAAGATCATAAAATAAACAAATATTATTGATATTTGCATTTACCTGTAAATCCTTGCCATGTTGGCAAATAGAGGAGACCACACAGGGAGGCTGCACCAAACAGCCACCAGATGGGGTTAGTAACCAAACCGCGATACGATGACAACAACAAACCAACCGCCAATGCTACTAATACACATGCCCTAAAATTTACAGAATAAAATACAAAACCATTAAAACCCTATTGTCAAAATGTTAACTGTGCAAATGGGCATATATTTGAAGGTACAAGATATGATAAGTGAGTTGCTGACCCCCATGGGTTCGGCATTGGTCCTGGGTCAGGAAAGCCCTTCACCACCCAGCGGCAGACGAGGGAGACTTCCCCAAATATGGCGGTGGTGATGTAGAGTAGACTAGTAGTGCCCAGGGAAGTCAGCAGCCAGTTGGGGCGCTGCTGAGAGGAGATTTGAGGCTCAGATTCGCCAGATAACCCATCCTCACCTGGGAATAACATTACAAAGATTCTTTGCTTCCAGCTCTAATACTCTAATTCGTATACATTTATTTGAACACAATTCAGGCATTGGCCATAGACCTAAAATCTCTGCTGAACATCGCTTTTTTTGTCAAGTTTGTAAGCATTTCCTTGCATGTGAACATTTATATGGGAATATTTCTTTCATGGGAATATTTCTTCATGTGGGAACACTTCTTTACATGGGAACATTTTCAGTCATTTAGGAGCTTTGCAGATGGAGAACAATATTATATATAGTACAATATGGCTGGCCGACACCATTGCTTATCTGTAGAAGTCTCAAACATCGGCTCATTTTTTGTCAGAAGCTTGAGCCACTAGATGTTCGATCTTTGTATGTGAGAAACAATTGACTGTTTTCCTTTGTATTCAGAATGGCAGAAATTTACTGATAAAAAAAACTCTTTGTATTCAGAATGGCAGAAATTTACTGATAAAAAAAACTCATTGTAAATTGATTTTTTTGAGAATCATGGATAAATGCTCTTATCCTGAAAACTTAAATTGGTGTTTGGTAAAACTACACTGGATATTTTAACAATCTTATTACAATAATACTTGATCTAATAAAAATGTCAGTTTTTTTAAGAACTGCAGATACAAAATCTAATTCTGCATCTAATCATCTGTATGACCACATAAAATCATACCAATGCCATCTCTGAACTTACCAGACACAATTTTATCAATAGTTGCTATGGCACCCAAGGCTAAGACAGCTGAGTTTGTTGTTTCTGACCACCATGTTGGAACAAAGGACACAAACCAGACCCGTGCTGACAGGAAAGCAAACAACCCAAGCATGATGCCCCAGAATGTCACAGTTCTGAAAAATAAATTATAATATTTGTGGTTTTGATTAATATTTGTGGTTTTGATTGTGGTTTTGATTAATGTTGCCAAAGTTACAAAAAAAACAATTATGAATATTATTTTGAAACTCTGATAGCCAATTACCCAATGAAAGCATATAGACTATGAATAAAATTGGAAGATGAATAAGAGTGCCAGAGAAAGTCATTATTATCATAAGACATGAAACTATGACATATTTAAAGGCATATACACAGACCGACATAGATATAAAACAGCACCCAAGGCCATCATTGAGGGGTGAGAATGTACGGTACCTTTGATGGTGAGAAGAGCTCCATAGTGATGCCACAAAGACGAGCATGATGAGGAAGCAGCCGACAGCCAGGATGATGAGGCGGGAGAGCGTGCTTGGGGCCTGAAATTACCAATATCAACATATCAAACTCACAAATACTACAAACCAAATTCTGCCTGCTCATCACCAATCTGTTGTTAGCTTAATGTTTTCTTTAATTATACGCAAAATTTCCTGACATTCCATCACAGGTAAGTATTTGAGAAAAAAAAACTTTCTTACACACACAAACACTCATGTTTGTAAATTTAAAATGGTTCCCAAATTTGCAAAATTGCATATAGAACTGAACATTCTCCCTTTACAAACTGCAAGTATTACTTTGAGGGCATCAGGAACATGGTTCTTGCCATCAGTACCATAAAATATCTTTCCATACATGATGAGAGCTTGTCAATAAAACACAGTGAAAGACATATTTTTTAAAAAATTTCGGAGTAATGGTTGTGACCAAATTTTTATCATAGCTTATCAGACACTGGCAATATCTTCATGATACGGGGTAGTGATATATTTGAAATATATTTACATTCATGTCTGACAATGCAAAACATTTTATCATTTATTAAAACAGGGCTTGACATTCGTACTGGCCCGGTCGCCCGGGCCCACCAGATCCTTTGTTCGGGCCAGTGAATGTTGTAGTGCCCCAGTTTGGGCAACCATATTTTTGGTCATGAAGCATCAATTTTGAAAAAAAAATGTTTAAAATTGACATATTGGTGATAAATATATTTGTCTTTCACATCTATTAATTTTTTTATTAATGCAACCTATAAGTGTCAGTGAAATCTATTTGAACAAGACCCTAATTTATAGCCCCCTCATGAAAGCACACTCCTTTCTTGGCATCATTTTTATGTGGAGTGTTATCATAGAGGCACTGAAAGGTAAAATGAGTATGGCAATATACTTATGACGTCATGAAATGTATTGTCCTTTGAATAGTGCTAGAATGAGGTTAAACAGTCGGGTTGGACACAATCAAGGTCTGAATGTACATTTGACAGTGTTACAATGCAATGAAATATTTTTTGACATCACCAAACATTCAACATGCCACTTATGACAACAAGCTGAATGATACCTTTTAAATAAAAAAAAGAAATCACGAATCGGTGCATTACTTCCAACACAGTGAATATTTTAATGTCCAAATTTTATGAAAAATCAACTGTTACGAATGTTCATTATGTGTTGTACCTTTCTGTCAAGGTAAATTTCACAATTAATTTAAAGGTTACATTGCAAAAATAAGTCATATTTTGAGATTTTTGACTAATTATTTCTCTAGTTTTTTTTAGATTGTCTGGTGTATGGTATCACCGCAAATTGCATATTCCACGATACCACTGAAAAATATGTGTTTTGTTACGGAATTTCTGGTTTAAAACCCCAATAATAAAACACTGTCTACATTTCTAATATTAATAACACAAATGGATTAATAAATACCTTCATTTGACAGTATCATATGAAGGAATAAACAAATAAATATTTTAAGTTAGTCAAATCATTGTTATGTGAATATTATGCCATATCATGTTTTGAGGAGAATTTCAACAAAAATGCGTAGAGTACGTACCCCCATGTGAATTGGTAGTTCCAGAAAAGATAACTAATTCATATTATACAGTCATATTGAGCTACTGTTGAGTATTATTAGTGAGATAATTATTTGTTGAAAGCATGCTCCCAAAAACATCTCTTTGTACAACGGGGTACATATGCTATGATGGGGGTACGTACACTACAAACAGACAAGACATCTCATTTTCAACCAACAATTATTTCACTTACAATACTCAACATTGGTCAAATATATTTTTGTACCTATATTGTACGTGTATAAACAACTATAAAATATAATCAATCAATCATTATTAGAAATGTAGATTTTTTTATTACAGGGGTTAAAACCAGAAATTCCTTTAAAAAAACACATTTTTTTCTGAGGTATTGTGAAATATCCAGGTTTGCCATGATGTCATACATCAGACAATCCTAAACAAACTATGTGGATAATAATTAGTCAAAATATACCTTGTTTGTGCAATGTATCCTTTATATTAGTTGTTAACTTTAACTTGACAAAAAGGTACAGCACACAATGCACATTCATAACAGTTTATTTTTAATAAGTATAGGACATCAAAATATTTATTGTTTTGGAAATAGTACACTGATTCATGGTTTATTTTTTTATCTAAAAGGAATTATTCAGCTTGTTATCATAAGCAACATCTTAAATGTTTGGTGACATCAAAAAAGTCAATTCAAAATAAAAATCAGTTTTGTAAATATTTCAATTTCATTTTTGTTGTGAAAATCAGTGTTGTTTCTGTGTTAGTTTATGTGTAGAGTACGTACCCCAGGTAATGTATCAATTTTTTCAAAACAATAAGAAGTGAAAAACTTAGGCAGTTGCATATTATATCTTTCACAAATATTCTTTCTTTTTCTGCAGTTGATAAGCATTATGAGTCGAGATTCATTTGAAGTTAATTTGTTGTCATAATCTTTGCTTGGAGCAGTACTGAAAATATCAAAATGTTATTTCCCCGTCTCAACATTTTTTCTCTATATATTTAAAATTTTGGTTGTCCAAATTTAGTTTTAACTATGTTAGAACATTGTATACACTATGTTAAATTATTTGCTTTATATTTGTTTCATTAATATAACTAATTTGGATAAGATTTCTTAATTATCCAAAATCAGTGTATACAGTTTGTAGAGTACGTACCCCCTGCAACACACGTATGTTAAGCAGCCATAAAATTTTAATGGCATGTCCTTGTGCAAAAAGATTTTGGATCTAGGACATGGAGACCTTGCATTTTAATAAAACATAAGTTAGAAATGCAGGTCACAAGTTTGATTTTTCATGTTAAGTGACTGCCTCTAGTGACCTTGATTGTGTCCAACCCGAGTGCTATCCTACCCTACTTTGAGCCTCAACTGAGTTCAAAAAAAGTTTACGCTACCCGTGTTTACCCGTCACATGCCGTTGATGGTTGAGACAGACCTCTGCTACTTATGCAACTTCTATGTCTTAAACAGGGTTAAGGCTCTCCACCTATTGTGAAGGGTGATGAACCAAGTTTACAGATATATTTGCTGATTTCATGTTAACCTACCTGAAATGATCCAATGCAGGCCAGAGCAGCTATACGGAGGAAAGCAAGTGCCCATCGATTCTGGATGAGACGCCGGATGAATCCAATGCCAAAGAAAGCGGGACTGAATAGCATGACAGCAAAGGCCTCAAACCCTGATATCTCCAGTTCATTGAGAGGGTAGAACCATATCATTGGTGGTAAAGCTTGCAATAAACTCCAGAACACATAGCCTGAATTCAAATTTAGAAAGAAGCAAATGATAAAGACACATGCACTCAATCAACTGGAAAAAATGTTTACATGATTTGTCTATTGAAGGAATTGTTCCCTTCAATTCAGTATCAGTTGCATGGTTTCTTAGAAAAAATTTCTTTATTGCTTCTGGATCTGAGCATTGTTTTGCCATTGTTTACAAGTTTGCACAATATGGTGAAAGTTACCCAGCTTTACTAGGCCTCTTCAATATAGGCCTTGTGCCGACGCGACCAAATGTCGTACTATTTGGGCGCTCATGAATATTAATTAGCAAGAGATTCGAGTTACGTCATCGTATCGTGCACGTCCTGTCCTACTGAAAGGCTGTAATTACCTCATCGCACCGTGCACGTGCAGTTGGATACATTCAAGGGGTGGGGCTAATGGAACAGACCTATTTGAACATATCTCATCGCATAAGCGGAGAGGGTGTAATATACTGAGCCCGATGCAAAGGAGAGAAGGTGAAAGTGGCTCAGCCTAATCATAGGAGTGTCAGCAATGATCTGAAGCTCCACAATGGTGTGGTACTTTTGATTTCATAGTACGTTTCCCTTTTTGTACATCTATGACATCATCACTTGGACTCTTCTAAATGCCATCTCACATTGTCAAGCCAAATATCGACAGAAAAAGATGGTGATATATGTAATTATTGATTCAGTTATAATTGCCAAAGGTTGAGTTCTTTTTGTAGGGAAACTTCTATATGATGGGTGCTTGTTGTTTCTGGAAACAGTGAACTTGGATTGATTTAGATAACTCTCACTCAGTCAGGTTAGGTTTGATACTGTATTGGCTTAATTGTGTGTCAATGGTGGTGCAACCTTTGACCATAATCGCACTCTATCTTTCCTGTGACCCCAACGGTTGAATGCATCACTCACCTAATATTGTCTCCCTCAACATGACATGAAAATTAACTTTGGCCAGCCCGGTGTCCGAGCTTTCCTGTGATTTTGACGCCATCTTGCTGGATGGTGTCATGTTCTGAATGAACCGCTTGAAAAAAAAGTAGAATTACCCACTAGATGGCATTTCAAGCTGGCCACTAGATGGCGTACCGTGTAAACAGTATTGTTCTGAGCCCAGAGTACCAAAGATTTGTGGAGAAGCTTTAATTATAAATGTTCTTGTTTGGTCACTTATTACCTGGTGCTTTTATATATTGATGTTGCAAATTATAAATGTTCTTCAGCCCCCAAAGCCCCCCGCCTGGATCCGCCACTGATTTCTCACAGAATATGAAATGTCTTACAAAGTTTATGTCAATATCAAGAATATTGCCAGATTTTTTAAACACGGTTTATATAATGCATTGAAAACTTGATGTAGCTGTTTTATATATCTGCATCAACAAAATAGTTTGTGTATGTAATTATGGTATTATCAATAGCTATCATGTTTTACTATGTGAGTGTATACCGTTCATCATAATAAGACTTTGTAATCTTGTTCATTTTAATAAGATCCTTTTACAATCCCTATCTGGACGTCAGCCTCGCATATATACAAAGTGGCCAGGACAAACCGATAAGCTACTTTGAGAATTTAGTGTTCAGGAAGGTGGCCCGATCATCATTTTCGTATTGAAGAGCAAGTTCATGATCCCACATTTAGAAGACGGCACTAGGACGTTCTTTGGATGCAACCTGATTTTTGGCAAGTGCTTATTTGACAATTTTTTATTGACAAGCATTTATTTGTAATTAAATATATACAATAAAAACAATCCTCTTAACTCTTTGAACAAGAATAGAAAACTTTATAAGACCGACAGAATAACTCCTGAGGTATACTGTGGCCCAAATCATGTAAATTAGGGAGAGCTATACGTGACAGGGTATGACATTACATACGTCTATCTCCTATTGTCAGCGTGGACTCCGAGGGATTTACATATGATTTTGACTTTAAATCTCATTTTTGTGGGGTAATACAGCAAGTGTATGCTCATGTTGTCAAATATCTGAGTGTGCATGAATTGTTTTTTTTCGTTCACATCTATCTTGTCTTGTCTAATCTTGTCTTAATTTCAACGACTTCTCCCTTATATTCCATTGTTTGCTGACCTGCTTCGCGGAAACAATAGGACGCGCTTGCGCATTACTGCCTAGTAACGTCACGGTGAGCCAGGTGATAGGCAAACACGATCAGTGAAAGGCAGAACAGGAAGGAGCGGCACAGCGGCAAGCAGCCAATATCTCATCACAATAGTAAGTACTAATACTCTGACGTCACAAAATGCAAGCATATCACCAACAAACGTCCACGAAACAATTCTAAATGAAGTAATTTAGATAAAAAAGTTTTAATGCTTGATTACGGAAATCAGTTGCTGTCTTTATTCTGATTAATTAGCTGCAGATTTTTTTTCTACAAAATTTCGTCATCGGTACTGATACGTCTTTCTCAACAAAAAAATTATAACACAGAGAAATAACTTTTTCGTGTTGGATATTTTCTCATCTTATAAAGGTTGAGTTAATTTGTGACAAACACTGTAATAGGTTTCCACACGTCGGGAATTATCTCATTTGCTATCTTCTTCCCATCTGATGTCTGATTTGACACCAAATACTGAGAGCAATTGTTGAAATTCTATAAGCAATTTTATTGTCTCAAACTCTGAGATTATTTTTAATAACGTTATGGATTTTAATGCGCCTTCTAATCTGATTAATAATGGAGACATAAATCCAATGATGGGAATGCAGCATGTGTTGTTCAACAGTATCCCAACTGAAAGTTTAGCGAATAACAGCAAATAAAAGTAGTCTGTAAGAATTATTAGTAATCACGGTATGGAACTGTGGTACTGTCGCTTCTCCTATTTCTAAATAACAATGATAAAATCATATCGCTCTCAGTTAAAACATTTGGAGCAGTTTATACAACTGGAAACTTGCGTTTTATACCTTCTTGTTATCTTTTCTTGACAGACTTCATTACTTTTCCTGTAAGGGTATTGATTGGGCTTCACCTCCCTTGTGGCGTATAAGCCATCAGTGTAATAATAACGTTCTCGTTCATGAGAGATGAAAACAGTCACTTTTTTTTATAAACATTAGCACCGTTCACTGTTAAAGTTTGATATAGTGATGTATACATGTTATTGATAGCCTTTGGGAACCATTGCAAACAATTTCGTCAAGAGTTAAAGGAATTCTATTGTGATATAATTATTGATACACCAAGGCTTTTGAATGTACAGAATATTTAAAATAATATAATTGTAAAATTTGTCTCAGCAAGCGATCCACCCTCGCTGAATGTTTGATCAAAGATATGTGTTCATCATTTCACTCTGTTTAGAAAGATCCCAATATATCACTAGGACATTTGCACTGTACAATGTCCTAAACCAGACAATATATGTAAAGGAAATGAATCGATTTTGAGAAACATTTGTCAAATGATTTTCCTTGCAGTGTGATAAGGAATCTAGATTTTATCGATATAATCTTGACCGATTTAAGTTCCATTCAACACGTGGTCGGAAGTTTTGAATCAAATTTCTTCCTTAGCAACTATCATGTTGACATTAGCACCCATTGACAATAGATAGGGCCACGTGACAAGCATTAAGCGAATCAGATTAGAGTTTGAAAAGTTGACAGGATCCAAAACAATCATGGCGGCCCGAATAATGAGACCAAATAGTGTTTCTTCGTTCAGAGACATGGATTATATTGATACTGACACAAACGTGAGTTGTAGACTACATATACCAACAATATCTTTCTGATTATAATGTTATATCGCTTATATAATATCCACACTCTTTTGTTTCAGATTGGGGAAGACACTCTTGGCCCCGGATTTAAAAAACACTTGGAAAGTTTTTACCAAAAAGCTTCTCCGGAGGACAAGGCCCGGTGCCTGGAACTGTTGACCGCTTTGGACATAGGAAAGGCTGCTAGAGATCAGTCAAATTTATTAGAGCATTATTCAGCAGATACAACAGACCAAATTAAACGCCCCAGGACCGCCATGGCTGCCCTCGGTGGGTACTTTGTCAATTGTCGTAATGCAAATCATCTTATTATACAAGAATGTAAGCCCAAAGTTGCATAATACATGTCCTTACGCTACCCCTGTGATCGAATATACCAATAGATTATATTATGGAAATAGAGCAGAAACATTATAACGTTACTGCAGATATGTCTTACATTCCAAATTCTTTTATTCTTGTCAACTTCTGGACCTCCACTTGCCACGCAGAACCATATTCGTGTACAATAGTCACTATACTAAAAATTAATTTTAAAACAGGCCATAGGAAAACTGAACTATTTATGTCTTGGGCTCAGGCATTTGCATTAATCAAATATTACAGTGATCAGTGATACGTGGTGTGTTTTAACTACATGCTGATATAGAGTGTATACCTGTGTGTTGAATACAAACATGTTTTGTGCCTGCATTGTATAAATATAGTCAATACACACTTGTAGACATAAGACTAAAGTGTGCTCTGGCTTGGCAGTGGCGGGTCAATGATCCAGTCACTACAGTCAAACTTGGGCGCACTGAAAAAGAAATGTATGTCTGGTGAAGATTTATTATATTTCAAAAGGGGACAGACAGTTGGATGCCCCTGGAGATTTTATGGGCGCGCTTGAGCATGCAAATCAGATTTGTGTTACGCGATAGGTGTGAAAAAAAAAGGCCGTCTAAAAAAGCCTGTATGACTGACAATACATCCCAACCCGCTGAAGAGAGTGAGGAAAAGTTGTGAATTCTTTTCATTAATCATTAATAGATAGTCACTGTATATTTATGTTGATCACAATAGTTGACATTTAGACTGATCCATGTTATCTCCTTTCTGATGAGCAAAGTTATCTCAGCGAGAATAAATACTTGTCAGATCCTGGTTGTATTATCAGCACGGTGATAAGTTAGCCGAGAGCATTATATGTTCAAAGATATGTTTTAATGTTTGTGACATAAAATATTATGATTATAATCAAGTCTCCACACTTCACGCTGAAATAATCTGCCTGATGATAAGCAAATTTTCATAATATGAGTTCAACAAATAACACAATAAAACGTGATTTTGTTGACTGTTACCATCGCATGCTAAACCTGCCACCCATCACACTGTCCACCAGAGGCACACGCAAACTATTGTGATAGGTTCACCATGGCCATGTCGCCCTCTGGTGGAGTTTGGCCACCCATATGAACTTTCTTTATACCGCCCCTGAGGGAGGGACTGATCATGATTCTTAGCCAAATAATTTTGTTGAAACATTGGAAAGAGTTTACACCCATTATCCCCCCCCCTCTCAACCTGATATTCTATTTTGGGCTGATGCAATTATTATTATTTATATTTATCATATATTATATGGAAAAAAAATTATGATTGATCATTTTTAGTAAGTTTAAAAGTGAAAACAAAACATGTTAATTTATTTAAGGTTTTTTTATTTCTCATCTAAAACTTGACGCTTTTTGATATGTTTGTATTAATATACTTTTCAGACCGTCCTCGGGAACAGAACGGTGACCTGAGTTCGTACACTACGACGTACGCCCGGACATACTATGCCCCTCCCGGGCCTGCCGGCTGCGCGGAAAGGTAGGCTCTGTCTGCTCAGTCATAAGCAAATACTTAGTCAGTTTGTCTATGACATGTTTTGAAGAGAGGAACTGCGAAATATGTAAAAACAGAAAGTCCGTAACAACCTCAAATGAACCTTAACTCTTTGAAATCCGTGTTCAAACATCTCCAAATTAATGTGCTATCATATATAAGTTTGGCTGGTCTGTTGAGATATTTAGCTGAACTTCACACCCCTCTCACATGGCAGGACTCTAGGTCCATAACTTAAATAAGGGATGGCAACAAAGTGAGAAAAAAAACAATATGTAAAAAGAAAAAAAAAATTAAAAGGATTGGGTCCAACTGTGTTGGTCGGGCTGCAAGCCGTTACCTATTCACAGGCGCTATCCCACTACTGCCCGACGCGGGGACTTTTGCCTGCTGCGTCTCCGCCCTGGGCCGGTTCATCCCTCCTTAGACAACCTGGTGGCCCTAGCCTCCGCCGAGGTCACCATATCGACGCCGAGCTTAGTGCGGACACCCGATCGACATAGTGCAGCGACAAGCAGGTCCCCCGACCTCAAACCGTCCACCAACCCAGGCCTCCAAGTAGCAGGATTACAGGAGCACGCCAACACTCCCAGCCGCACTCTGTTGTGTTTGAACTTCTGGTCTATCCAGTGATGACCTCAACTTCCTGTCAGTTTCAACTTCCGGGTCACCTATGGCGTTCAACTCCACACTGTCCACCAGAGGCACACGCAAACTATTACCTCTGGCCAACCCAGATTAATATTCCTCCGGTACTACTTTCACTGGCCATGTGCTTTAGAGCTGTCAAAGTGTTTTAAGTGTGATTAACCTGTTAACATCTTTTTATATTAAATATGAAGTTGCCTTGGGATATATCAGAGTTCATTTGTTAACATTTGAACATTTTTCCATTGGTTAGTTCAATTAAAAGTTTAAAGAAAAAAAGAATTCAAATTATAAACAAAGCGGCCATCTTTGTTGTGCTTGGGCCACATTACTACCCCAGGAAATGGCTCCTCCATTTGAGAAAGTAGTTCCATGTTTTATTTCTCTAAATAGTTGTTTATGTATGCACAAACTTTTAAATTAAGAGTGAAATATATCACATTTTGCCAATCTGAGTACAACTTAAGCAAAAAAATAAGTATGAAAGACAGTTGCATGAAAATTGGTGGATGTGCTGAGCCAGCACCAAAAGGCACCTTGTACAGAGGTGATAGGTTCACCAGGTCGCCCTCTGGTGGAGTTTGGTTCAACTCATTATTAGTAATTTCGTCCTGTACATGTCACCAACGAGAATCTCAGAGAACTGTAACAATATGAGTAAATGGACATAAGTTATCACCACCTTAAGTGATTCAGATCACACACGATTTCCAATAAGCTTGGCCATGTTATGCTGAGAGTACACACAAGAACTTCGAGAACTCTTTGTGGTTAATTAAATAGGTGGCACTAGTAGTCTGGTGGATTCACCAGATGACACTACTGAACTGGTAGACCAGCCATTCGACAGTTTATCCTTGTTATGTTTTGTTCCACTTCTCCAAAGTTGCGAATTTTCGGTTGGAAACAAATATTTGTGTTTGCTTAAAAGGGAATAACAAACAAAAAGAATCATTCTCTTTAAGAATGCTTTGAGACACCAACAACCTTTTCCCATGTCAAGGGCACCTGAAACACAGACAGGATATGAATTTAATGGTATCAATTGGGTGGCAGCAGTCATTCATGAGAAAAATAATTGAAAGTATTTAATCTATAACTATAATTTTTCATTTTGTATTATTCTAAAATGTATTATCTTTTAAATGTATTTCCTAAATGTATCTTGGTTCAAATATATGTATATCTTAAGTATGTATTTCTTATGTATGTATTTCTTACAAATGTGTTCTTGTGAATTTTTAGAATGATTTTTCTTTAAAATGTTTTTTGGGGTTAATTTATTGGAATATTTATGTTTGAAAATATGTATTTTTGTAACACGGATGGTCCTTTTTTGATATCCACTGCCGACAGGCAGTGGATATCAAAAAGGGACTATCTGTGTTATTCTGTGATCGGTACGATCATGGGAAATGGGTAGTTGTTTCCTTTTGGTTGTAATTCGGTTTTTTCTGTGGTCATAATTGTTAAAGCAACTGACGCCACTGTGGAGTGTTCGTCGTCTGCTTGCGAAAGATTCCAATTCGCGCATGCGTCCGGCGAATGAATACATATCTAAAAGAAGTGAACAAAAGACAAAAGAGAAATGTGTCATGTAAACAAAGCAGAACATTCAAAACGATATCATCGTGTTCGCCCTTCGTTGTGCATTGATCTAGATTCTTTGGCGCAAGTGATGTCTCCAAGATCAAAGAGAACCGCATCAGTTTTTTCTCACTGCACGTGCTGGTCACTGACGTCATGTCAATGGTTGGCACGTGCACGAGGCGATTGCGATTATGCTCGGCAAAGCCGAAATGACAACATCGTCATCGCCCATCGCTGCACAAAATTATCCCTTTAGATTGCTTGGAAATGCTTTCCAATCGCAAGAACAAGGAATATTCAGTAAGTTTAGTTCAAATTTGGTGTAAATCGGATAATTAGAACAGAAATAACATGCAAAAGTCTCTGATCGATAATTTGCGATAGCGCCTGAGCGATAATAGAGCAACTTACGTAATCGAGTGTGAAAAGGCACATCTTTGCACCCAGTTGTGCTAGAAAATTCGTTCATATACCAAATTGAATGTTTTTAAAAGATGTTTTTAAAAGATGTTTGGGGGGGGAGGTTATTTTGATTTTTGTTTTGTTTGTTGTAATTTTTGTTTTGTTTATTTTAATTTTTGTTTTGTTTGTTGCAAGTTTTGTTTTGTTTGTTATTTTTTCCCATCCGTGTTACATGTGGAGCACCACTTTTTCTTGTTTAAATGTGTTTCTTATAAATGCAATTTTTTATAAATGTATTTGTTTGAAATGTATTTTCTTGTAGATGTTTTTTTTTTTTCATTTTTTTTTTAATATATATATATTTATATTTTAGGCCTGGCTCATCCCATGCCTTCCAGGCCCCATACAGACTTTCTGGTCCCATTGGTTCCACCACATATGGCTCAGAGTTTTATAGAAAAGGTCAGCGCAAAGCTGAGCCCATCCGAACCGGTACAGCCAGTGGAAATAGACGTAACAACCCCCATCCCTTGGAGGTAAGAGTTTCAATTTATCAAATTCTATATTTTATTAGAAGTTATTGTTTTAAAAGCTTCAATCTATATTCATCACAACGCATATTTCATTATTTACGCTGTCTAACTTCACTTTACTGCTGATAGGCTTGAAACGCTTGAATCTCTTGCAATGTGTTTCATTGCCATAAAGGAAACACTCTCTCAAAATGTATTTGTTATGTTAGTGCCCCAATTGTGGTGTAGGAAAGATATTACCAGTTAGTATATATTTGGGTGTCATTTTAAAAAAAGTGTAACATTTTTGGTCAACTAATGAGGCAGAGCATGCCCTCATTTTAAATATTTCTTGTTTAATGCTTACCGGAATAATAAATCCTTCAATACAAGATGACTAAAAATTAACTTGATCTGATGATCATATTTCACTGTTGATTTTTCTGAGCCTGCAGTATCTGAGCAAGAAAAAAACTATTTTATTCATAATAGTAATTGAATCTTTATATACATCGACGTCAGCGTAGCAGCTGCGATGGCCGAGTGGTTAAGGCGTTGGACTTGAAATCCAATGGGATCTTCCCGCACAGGTTCGAACCCTGTTCGCAGCGAACCTTTTGTTTTTGCTTTTGTTTTTGTTTTTTTTTTGGTGGTGAAATTGATATTCTATTGATTTTCAGTTTTGTAATTTAAACATCTAAAAACGTTAGAAATGAAGTCATATAGTATTTTCATGAAAAGTGAGGCAATGCCTAAAATATTGATCTCCCCGTCGGGGAATCGAACCCCGGTCTCCCGCGTGACAGGCGGGGATACTTACCACTATACTAACGAGGATCACATATCTACTCCGGAGCATACACAAAGTATCGATAGCATTGCAACACATTACTGTTATTTTACTTTTTGTCTTTGAACCAGTAGTTCCTGTCACACCAGGTTAATCTTATTTAACAGATAAACTTTTATTGATTTCACGTGCTTCTACTTTTCCTCTCCACGTCTGATATTGGAATTATATCGCCCGGTCAAACTTAGAGTAATCATGATTATTACTCTAAGGTCAATATAAGTCTATAACGTGGACTACTGTTTCAAGTCATGCTTTTGTAGAAAATATAGTGCTAAAATACTACTCTAATTTGTAGACCTTTATGAACTGGAAGCTGCCACCCCGCCCCATGGCAGAACAGAACTACAGTGACTGGGGGATCGAGCTGACAGATGAAGTGATGGACAAAGTGTGTCGCGGTCAGCTTGCTTCTACTTACCAGACAGACTATCTCGGGATACCCCAGGGTAAGCACCTTAACTAATATAACCCCGACTTACAGTACTTACAATACAGTTGTGGTAAGTATCATCTCCCTTATGGTACCATTAGATGCCATTAGGGGGAGTCACATGTGATGCCCCGACATCATTGTTCTCCTCGACCAATCAGAGATCTTCATTCCCAATGTCTGGTAAACCCAATGTTCTTTCAAAAATACTACATGTGTCAAATTTGAAATTGTGCACTCGAGCTTAGTTCCTCTTATGTAGTTAAGCACCACCTCTACTTACCAGATACACTATATATAGTGGTTTTTATTACTTTATATATTACATCCACTTACCAGACCACTATATATAGTGGTTTTTATTACTTAATATATTACATCCACTTACCAGACCACTATATATAGTGGTTTTTATTACTTTATATATTACATCCACTTACCAGACCACTATATATAGTGGTTTTTATTACTTTATATATTACATCCAGTTACCAGACCACTATATATAGTGGTTTTTATTACTTTATATATTACATCCACTTACCAGACCACTATATATAGTGGTTTTTATTACTTTATATATTACATCCATTTACCAGACCACTATATATAGTGGTTTAATTATTTTTATTACTTTATATATTACATCTACTTACCAGACCACTATATACATTGTTTTTTATTACTTTATATATTACATCCATTTACCAGACCACTATATATAGTGGTTTTTATTACTTTATATATTACATCCACTTACCAGACAATTATCGCTGCTACTTACCAGAGATAATCTAGCTTTATATTGTGGTAAGTGTCGTATCCCCTCAATAGTGTTTTTATTATTGGACAGAGTATCTCTCATTTTGTTATGATACATTTCATTTATCCTGTATCATATTGACATATACTTAACTTAATTGGTTACCCCAGTGAAATATTTTTATTGACCAGGAGACATGTGAAAAGAGTAATTTATTTTGTTATCAATTAGGTTATCAAGTGAAGCATGCACTTGGCACCACCATTCCAAGTGACTGGAAGTCCCGAGTTACATACAGCTTAGACTCCAGTATGCGCAATTCCTACCGCCCACCTTGTCAAAAGAAAGAGCTCAAAGGCAACATGAAACGCTATGGTTGCAACAAACTGAAAAACACTCCAGCTCATGGCGTGGGTAAGTAACTTTTTTTTTCAAAATTACTTTTTACCCTTTTTTTGAATATGAAAACGATTTTTACTCGTTTTCCTACAGGAAAATGAAAAGCTATTTCCATTTTTTTCTTCACCAGAATCTCATTATTTTGGTTTCCTTGACATTTTTAGTACCTACAGTGTCAACTCGCCAGATGAATATAAAGTCTCGCACTTCCTATGAACGAGACTTCATCACTCCAGCCAATGCCCATGTTAGATTCGACACAAAAGATGTTCGTGACCTGGCGCGCAAACATGGAGCAAATGCCATCCTCAAATACTTCAAAAATGCCGATGGAAAAGGTTTGTACCCTCTCAAGGTAACAAAGATTAAACTGGTCTCAGATGCTCATTTACAGAACATATCTGGTTGCAACTATTTTTTTCTGCTTATTTTTAAACTAAAAAAACAGGGCAGTTTCCATATATTTACATTTTTTTAGGAACCGAGGAGTTGACACGTATGTTGGATGCTATGAACATTCATCCCCCGACCGGAAGCCGTCCTGTGACCTCCACAGACCCGAGGTCCAGAGTCAAAACTCCTACATCCAGCTACCACTCAACCTGGCTGGGACCCATGTAACTTTAGAGTCCACTATGCCTTGATAAATGTATGACAGTCAAACATCTTACAATATTTCCAGAGTGCTTAATGTAATATCTATATTTAAAATTCACTGAATATTTCAACGCAATAATAGTTCAGAAACACCAACTCATTCAATCAATAATTTTTTTTGTCAGTGTCTACACAAAATTTAAGTGCAAATTTTGTAGGTCCCCAGATGTAACTTGTATTGTGAATGATCTCGTGTAAAGTGTTCTGGTTTGTTCAGGTATCCAAATTTTTAATATGACAAATATAGTTCTACTGTGAATGTGAGAAAGTCTGAATGAAAAGCTTTGCATTCTGTAAAAGCGAATTGATTTGTGGGGGTAGATTTGATAGAAAAATATAAAATAGAAATGACAAAATTGATGATACACTGAGTGGTTAATGTTAGTTCTTGTGGGTGAAGCGCTCCTTGGCGCGTGTTTTGAAGAATGAATGTATAGATACCCTATTCGTCGGGATATCAATCGTTAAAATGTCTTATTTCACTTGTCATTAACATTGACACAAACATTTATCTTCCAAAATATTCATGTCCAGCTTTCAGCCTCATCAGAGCAAAATGTGATAACACCGAACATGTACAGAACTTGAATAAAAATCATATTAATATATATATATATAAAAACAAAAAAAAACATTTAGTTTGTGGTTTTTAATATTATAAATTTGGAGAAATTCCCTTATCTGTACTCTGCATGGCGAGGTTGAGTCAAATACAAACTCTGCCAGTTTGGGCAAAAAGTTGCGGCTGTTTGTTCCGCAGGTTGTTTACATAGTCCACACAGAGAGGTACTATGATGCACTGCCCAAAGACACAACATTCGCTAAAACCAGCTTCCAGCACCAAGCGTGTGCTTGTCGGTTCCATATGTCAAGTAATAAAGGACAGACCATTAATCATTCAGGGGAATAAACATAAGAATGGAAAGACTTTTTGGGCTAAAGTTATATATAAGGATTGGCTTAGTAAATAAAAATCTGGATTTTATTTTCCTTATTCCTAATGATTTATTAATGGTCCGTCTCTGGCGTATGCTGACTGTCCATTTGTTTTTATGTTGTAATCACACTTAAATCATAACAATGACACCAATCTTGTCGCGTGTGACTTCATTTTTGACTCAGTGGCTTTCGGTTGCTACAGAGTAAGATATTAGTGGGCGGAGTCTCTTTTTATAACCCACTCACGCAGTCAATAATGGGCAAAACTGGCAAAGGCAGAACGTGACTCGACCGGGACATGCAGCTAAGATGAGAAAAATATGTTCTCAGCTTGTCTCACTTTTAAACTAAACATATTTTAACCCATAAAATATATCATAAAGTCAATAAAGTTCATTATAAAGTCAATGGTATTGCACACACAGACACCAGATAAAGAGATATTTCACATAATTTTTTGTACTTACAAAATCAGTATAGAAGTGAGACAAGGGGAGAAATGTGAATTTCAGGTCAGCTGTATTGAGTGTTGAAACATAAAAAGATGAACCTTGAATGCAGCAAAACCAAACCTTTATTAGTGATTTTTTTACATAATACAATGTCGATAAAAGTTAATAGCATAAGGACAATCATAAATAAAAATACATTATATACGGGCAATCATATATATATATATATAATATCATTTAAACTGAACTTGATATAATAGCTCTCAGTACCATAATGAATTGACCTACACAGCTTGTAAGGCTTGGTTTGAAGTGTGTTTAGCAGTGTGTTTGTATGTGTCAGCAATAAGGTGTTTTCCTCAGAGCACAACAAATGTAGCTCTCTTAAATGTTTCATCGCCAGGGTATTCAGAATGAAAAGGAAGAGTGCCAAATCAGATTAATGGTTGTTTTGAGACAGCAACAGGATCTCACAGGTGGAAATTGTCAATTCCGAAGTGATGTTTGTAAATCTCCGTGTCATATCCTGGATGCAGCCTGGAACATATATAAACGGCATATCTTTCAGCTTGCGCAACATCCTTGCAATTAGATGATACGAAAAGGATAAATGTCTTCTGATGCAAATGTTCAAGACAGCGGAATTTAACTGGAATTTGACCCAACACTAGCATATTCAGTGCAGTTCAAAATGTGATATAAATGTCATAATTATTTAGAATTTGTAACCACAAACAAAATAGCGAGCACATACTTGGAAAATCATAAAATTTAGAATAACTGACAGATAAATGTGAAATATAAATGTGAAGATTAGAAGCATCATAATCATGATAAATGGTGTGGAAAAGTCAATGAAGGTGAATTGCAATAATCAGTCTACATGATGTGCACAATGCAATACAACGCTGTGCCATTAATATGTTACGCTCTTAGATTGTGCTATGGATAACATTTTAAGGTGTAACCCAATGCTAATACTCATATTATGTAGGTTCAGAATTTAAGTATAGTTTTGATTATATTTCTATTTTGAAGAGCGGATTTTTCTGTTACCCTAGCGTAGTTTAAGTTGTGACTGATCAGTTTTCTTGACTGCTCATTTTACATAATGAAGGTCCTCATGCATATAAACAGTTTACAGGAAGAAAACAACAAAAACACATAAGAATAACATTTTACAGCCATGAGAGAAACTCCAGTCGTGAATTTATATTTGCATCTTCAATGTTATTGATAAGTTATTAGTAATTGATTAATTGACCGGGAGTTTGCCGTAACTCTTGGTGCATCAGCAGCCCTGAAGTAATCCTGACTGCCTGCACTAGACATCCTTGAATCACACCCCTGGTGCTCACCTGTCGGCGGCACCAGGAACTACAGGTACAAGACATGAGCAAAAAGAAAACCTCGTGTGTTTGTTGTGCTAATCACAACACACAACCCTCCAAGTATTCTATGAATATTCACGAAGCATCTAATTGGCAGAGAGCAGTTGATATAGTCACGTGACTGACGTCATTTAGTAACAGTATCCGTCGGCCTGCAGAGGCCAGGGTTGTTGCTACCGTAGATTTTAATTTTCCGAAGACCATATATATTTCTTCCCAATATCTTGAAAAGACGTCCAATCACTCAAGGTATGGGATAGAATTATTGTTTTATACAAAATAATCTCTCCTTAAACATATGTCATTAAATTTAAATGCAGATAAAGTTTTGGTAGGGTATTGCACGATGTATATATTAATGAAATTGTAACGTCATATAAAGCATCAGTTGAAATTATTTCTTTGTGATTTGAAATCAAAATATCAATTTATTTTTGGGACGCAAAATGTCAGTGCTTTACAGTGGAAGCAGACGACATATTGTTGGGCGGGCACGCGCCTTATACGCCCCGAGTCACGTGACTGGTACACGGGGGTTAGCTCGGGCTGTATGATGGCTCCTTAGTACAACCAGACATCACCTTCTGATATCTTAACCCGCTACTACGTCATAAAGGATTACTAATCCTAATGCCTGGATTACTCTCTGTTAATCCACATGTGCATACGATGAAGGATTTACAAGAAGTTTTGCGCCCGGCGATGAGGTACCAAGGACAACTTTGGCACCCTTGAGGAGAAGAAAGACTGCTCAGAAGTTTGTGGTGCTCGCACGATGGAATACGTCTATGTACTGGGGAGATCTAAAGCTCGGAGGCAGGTATGCTACAACCAAGCTTTGCTCTGCCACCTCTAAGTGCAATTTATTCTGTATTTCTTTCACTTTGGTGGGATTTACAGCCGTCACCAGCCTTGTCAATGGGAGTAGCGGCCAGGATTTTACTTGTCCCGGAAAGTAAGTAACTTTGCGACATTCCTATGATAAACATCAATCATCAAGTCCAAATGTCTCACCGCTTGACATTGCTTTGTTTTGGTTACAGTATTTCATATTTACATGATTATTAAGAAACTACAACAGATAAATCTCAGTGCAGATCCAGGTTTATATATGTGAATGACATAATCAATGCAATGTTGTGGGCAAATATTTAGAAGTTATATGTGCAGTAATTAATCGGCATGTGTTGTATTGGGATGGGGTCTATTTATAGCATCACGTGCCGCTCTGGGCGTCTATTTCCGTCTGGGCTGACCTCTTCAGATGCTATATATTCCCCGATCCCAAAGGCCCCCAAAGGGCTTATTGTCTTCTCCTAATATTTTATGTATATATCATTGCTTGATATACAAGGAAAATGAATGCATCTGTTTTAATATGTTATGTTTTGTTCCAATAGACCCTTTTTCATGATGTAACGCATTGTCATATGTTTTATCATAATACAAGTGAGCGCGTTTTTCTTATGATTCTTCCCTATCGGGGCTTTATATACATGTATAATTTCCCCATATAACAAGCCGTGTTTATCCGCTAGCCTCCTGCACAGTGGGGTATCAGTAGACGAGGGATCAGGAGGTTTGGGAGAAATGTACCAGTGTGATCAAAAGTCAGCAAGCACTCTTCCACACCAATCTTTTCTGACCAACTATATGAAAATTCAAAATATCATTCAGTTTTACTACATGTTATTACAACGTCACTGTTTATTGTATGTTTTAACACCTATCTTTCATTCGCATTAATAAAAAAATTAATGCCTAAATTAATGACACTCAGTGACCTTAATGTGTCGAAGTACCGTTAAAATCCATTCATTCATTCATCCATTCCATACAATATATATGTTTTTTGAAAAGTGTACACTCATATAGGATATACAAAAATATGTATGAAAAATAAATAAATATGTTCCAAACTCTTTTTTCAAGTCCCGCTAAGGCCATATATGGACCCAGCCCTTATGTTTTAATTAATAATTTGTATGAAGTAATTCACAACTGTAAAGTTTTGACATGTTTCGCCCGACACACTATTTTGACCATTTTGAATAACATTGAACTGACCCCTTTAGCGCGACAGATTTATGCTTCGCGATATGTCAGCACATATAATTTTAATTGAATAAATTTCGACTCGGGCATAAGCTGGGTAGAATTTAATTCAGTTGAAAGGAGTTGTTTTTAACCTTTCTCCTGACATATACTTGTTCAGTCTAGTATATCTAAAATTTGCATGTAGGGAACATACAACCAGAGGTCTTTATTATACTCGACATTGGCGTCTAGGAGATATTCAGCCAGTCCACTATTATACGTCAACTTTGGAATCCAGGAAATATACAACCAGCGCTCTATTATACCTCAACATTGGCACCCAGGAAATATATAACCAGTGCACTATTATACCTCAACATTGGAATCCAGGAAATATATAACCAGTGCTCTATTATACCTCAACATTGGAATCCAGGAAATATATAACCAGTGCTCTATTATACCTCAACATTGGAATCCAGGAAATATATAACCAGTGCACTATTATACCTCAACATTGGAATCCAGGAAATATATAACCAGTGCACTATTATACCTCAACATTGGAATCCAGGAAATATATAACCAGTGCACTATTATACCTCAACATTGGAATCCAGGAAATATATAACCAGTGCACTATTATACCTCAACATTGGAATCCAGGAAATATGTAACCAGTGCACTATTATACCTCAATATTGGCACCCAGGAAATATATAACCAGTGCTCTATTATACCTCAACATTGGAATCCAGGAAATATATAACCAGCGCTCTATTATACCTCAACATTGGCACCCAGGAAATATATAACCAGTGCACTATTATACCTCAACATTGGAATCCAGGAAATATGTAACCAGTGCACTATTATACCTCAACATTGGCACCCAGGAAATATATAACCAGTGCACTATTATACCTCAACATTGGCACCCAGGAAATATATAACCAGCGCTCTATTATACCTCAACATTGGCACCCAGGAAATATATAACCAGTGCACTATTATACCTCAACATTGGCACCCAGGAAATATATAACCAGTGCACTATTATACCTCAACATTGGCACCCAGGAAATATATAACCAGCGCTCTATTATACCTCAACATTGGCACCCAGGAAATATATAACCAGTGCACTATTATACCTCAACATTGGAATCCAGGAAATATGTAACCAGTGCATTATTATACCTCAACATTGGCACCCAGGAAATATATAACCAGTGCACTATTATACCTCAACATTGGCACCCAGGAAATATATAACCAGCGCTCTATTATACCTCAACATTGGAATCCGGGAAATATAATAACCAGTGCACTATTTTACCTCAATATTGGCACCCAGGAAATATATAACCAGTGCTCTATTATACCTCAACATTGGAATCCAGGAAATATATAACCTGTGCACTATTATACCTCAACATTGGAATCCAGGAAATATACAACCAGCGCTCTATTATACCTCAATATTGGAATCCAGGAAATATACAACCAGCGCTCTATTATACCTCAATATTGGAATCCAGGAAATATATAACCAGTGCACTATTATACCTCAACATTGGAATCCAGGAAATATATAACCAGTGCTCTATTATACCTCAATATTGGAATCCAGGAAATATACATCCAGCGCTCTATTATACCTCAATATTGGAATCCAGGAAATATATAACCAGTGCTCTATTATACCTCAACATTGGAATCCAGGAAATATACAACCAGCGCTCTATTATACCTCAATATTGGAATCCAGGAAATATACAACCAGCGCTCTATTATACCTCAATATTGGAATCCAGGAAATATATAACCAGTGCACTATTATACCTCAACATTGGAATCCAGGAAATATATAACCAGTGCACTATTATACCTCAACATTGGAATCCAGGAAATATACAACCAGCACTCTATTATACCTCAATATTGGAATCCAGGAAATATATAACCAGTGCTCTATTATACCTCAACATTGGAATCCAGGAAATATACAACCAGCACTCTATTATACCTCAACATTGGAATCCAGGAAATATATAACCAGTGCTCTATTATACCTCAATATTGGAATCCAGGAAATATACAACCAGCACTCTATTATACCTCAACATTGGAATCCAGGAAATATATAACCAGTGCTCTATTATACCTCAATATTGGAATCCAGGAAATATACAACCAGTGCTCTATTATACCTCAATATTGGAATCCAGGAAATATATAACCAGTGCTCTATTATACCTCAACATTGGAATCCAGGAAATATATAACCAGTGCTCTATTATACCTCAACATTGGAATCCAGAAAATATACAACCAGTGCTCTATTATACCTCAACATTGGAATCTAGGAAATATATAACCAGCGCTCTATTATATCTCAACATTGGAATCCAGGAAATATATAACCAGTGCTCTATTATACCTCAACATTGGAATCCAGGAAATATATAACCAGCGCTCTATTATACCTTAACATTGGCACCCAGGAAATATACAACCAGCGCTCTATTATACCTCAACATTGGCATCCAGGAAATATACAACCAGCGCTCTATTATACCTCAACATTGGCACCCAGGAAATATAATAGCCAGCGCTCTATTATACCTCAACATTGGCACCCAGCAAACATATAACCAGCGCTCTATTATACCTCAACATTGGAATCCAGGAAATATATAACCTGTGCACTATTATACCTCAACATTGGAATCCAGGAAATATATAACCAGTGCACTATTATACCTCAACATTGGAATCCAGAAAATATATAACCAGTGCACTATTATACCTCAACATTGGAATCCAGGAAATATATAACCAGTGCACTATTATACCTCAACATTGGAATCCAGGAAATATATAACCAGTGCTCTATTATACCTCAACATTGGAATCCAGGAAATATACAACCAGTGCACTATTATACCTCAACATTGGCACCCAGGAAATATATAACCAGCGCTCTATTATATCTCAACATTGGAATCCAGGAAATATATAACCAGTGCTCTATTATACCTCAACATTGGAATCCAGGAAATATATAACCAGTGCACTATTATACCTCAACATTGGCACCCAGGAAATATATAACCAGTGCACTATTATACCTCAACATTGGAATCCAGGAAATATACAACCAGTGCACTATTATACCTTAACATTGGAATCCAGGAAATATATAACCAGTGCACTATTATACCTGAACATTGGAATCCAGGAAATATATAACCAGTGCACTATTATACCTCAACATTGGAATCCAGGAAATATATAACCAGTGCACTATTATACCTCAATATTGGAATCCAGGAAATATATAACCAGTGCACTATTATACCTCAACATTGGCACCCAGGAAATATATAACCAGTGCACTATTATACCTCAACATTGGCACCCAGGAAATATATAACCAGTGCACTATTATACCTCAATATTGGAATCCAGGAAATATATAACCAGTGCACTATTATACCTCAACATTGGAATCCAGGAAATATATAACCAGTGCACTATTATACCTCAACATTGGCACCCAGGAAATATATAACCAGTGCACTATTATACCTCAATATTGGAATCCAGGAAATATATAACCAGTGCACTATTATACCTCAATATTGGAATCCAGGAAATATATAACCAGTGCACTATTATACCTCAACATTGGAATCCAGGAAATATATAACCAGTGCACTATTATACCTCAACATTGGCACCCAGGAAATATATAACCAGTGCACTATTATACCTCAATATTGGCACCCAGGAAATATATAACCAGTGCACTATTATACCTCAATATTGGAATCCAGGAAATATATAACCAGTGCACTATTATACCTCAACATTGGAATCCAGGAAATATACCAGTGGTTTATACCTCATTCATCCATTTCATTCTTTTATGTTCATTTTAATGTTATTTCCCTTTTTTCAAATTCCTTTCAGATTTTGTTTTATGTTTGTATATTAGACATGGTGAACTTTATCTTCCTCCTTGTCCATTTTTCCCTTGCCCAACAAGGTTCGAGCGTAGCATCAATGAGTTTCGTCCCCCATGTCCATCTGTGCATCTGTCTGTTTGTTCGTCCATTCAAAATAAGGTTTGTGAGTGTCATCAATCCCAGCCAATTAATTTGATTGCTTTCAAACTTTACATGAACATTGTCCACATCAATTTCTCAGATGAGGTTGACCTTTCTGTGACCTCAAAATATTGACCTCCACATCAAATTGCCTCGTTAGTATGATGAAATCCAGCCAATATTCTGATTGCTTTCATAGTTTACAGGAGCATTCTCCACACCAAAGTCTTTAATAATTTAGAACAAACCTTTCTGTGGCCTTTTAAATTCTCAAATAATGTAAATATCAAATTGGTTTGTGACATAGGGTGATCATTTGATATTTTGGTTGCTAGACAACTGTGAGATTATAGAACAATTGTGGGATCCCATCCTGATGACAGATGCAATGCAAGACATATTATAGTCTTGTTGTTGTGGTATTCGCCCCAAACAACTGTTCCTGCTTTTGGTAGATGCTGCTGCCATGATTTACTGACCTAAATTTCAATCATGACTGCTGAAAGTAGTGTCCAAGCAAGTACTTCACAAGATCACATACATTTTGCTATTTAACAGCCAGCCATTATACTGCCTATGAAATGCAACCTATTGACCCACTTCTTAATCATCAGTGCTAAAAATAGCATCAGACTACGAAAGAAATACAGCTCTTGGTGGTTTTAAAGGTGGGGTGTTTATGGGGCATAATTTAAACATGTAAATAGATAAACGAATAATCATTGTTGATTATTCGTTTAGATAAACGAATAATCATTGTTGTGCAGCTCGTTAGATAAAAATGTATTGTCCTTTCTTCTACGATTGTAATAGGCTTCAAGCATTCATGAAATCAGGTCACAGGCAATTTTACAAAGTTTTAGGGTATGTTTTTTATGATATGTGGTCACAACACTCTGATACAAGCAAGTTATCACATTATAAAATCAACCAAAATACACAAACCTTAGTTATGGGGTTTGCTAAAAGTGCCAAGTACTGGCTGTACTCTTTTGACCACCAGGTGGCCACATGTATACAAGCATGTGACCTCTTTTGTGGTCTGTCAGGGTGTTAGGTCTGTACCAATGGACAAACATTAATGGACAAACAGTCCTCTGTAAGCCAAATCTCTCCATTGTCCCAATCTGAAGGTGCTCCATTGTTAGCAAAACTTTACTAAACAGGTCAGCGATTAAGGGTAGCACTAGGTGGGGGTACCTACCATGCATCCTGCATATATATGGTCTAGTAAGGGGTGTCTACGAGGGAACCTACCCTGGGAAGCTTCTACAGGTTTATACCAGAAGGGGTACATACCCTGCATATAGAGTATATAAAGTTAATGGTAATAGGGCAGGAAGGGAACATACCCTGCTTCTAGGTCATGTAAGGTCTAATGGGAAGCAGTAATAGGGTAACACCAGACCATTCACACCAGGAAGAACACTTCTCCTGCATCCGGGTATATTGAGTCTGGTGTATTTGAAAGGGTATCTAAGGTTTGAAACATGACAAACGATCTATTGCTGTGCTCATAAATCATTAGCTCTCAGAGCTACATAAATCTCTCTGTATTTATTCATCATGATGATGTTAAAGTATATGGAACATATGGGTGACTATGCGTATATTTCAACTTGATAGCAATCTAACATATATGTTTGTGTTAACACTATTCTACACATATTAACAATACACTAACCTACATGATGAAATTATCCACAGACATATTTCCTATGAACTGGATGCTCCATATAGTTTATCTGCAAACCAGGTTTATTAAAGGAAAAGGAACCAGCCTTTGTCAATTTTGCATAATTTGGTATAATTCAAACAGATTTTTTGCCTAATTCAACCAGGTATTGGTTGAATTGTATATTCAGGAAATCATGTGCACTTTACAAGAGAACTACGGTAATTGTTGTGTTTAACAACAAACATACCAATATTGTGTATATTTCAGAACACACTTCAACCATTTACTTTCCTGTGTTAAATGCTATACCAAACATACTGATATGCCATATCTTTCTTGGAATGTGGCGGAAAGTTAAACCGAATAAGGTAAGGCATGTCATGAATGATGGAAGTGTCGACGCGTTCTGTTGCAAACCAGTGGTGCCACCTGTACATTGAACATTGTCGCCAACATTATGAACAGTGCTGCCATTGCTCTATAGTTGTCTTTTGTCAACCCAAGATCATTGTTTTCCCTCTGAATTGAATGCATAGACATTTGAATATATTGTTAAGAATCATCATGAGATTCCATATGTTAATAATAAGAATCATAAACATCAGAACTAAGTCATAATTATGAACACAGTAAATAGCCACACATCAGGAGAATAAATACAAAATATATGATGATAAACCCCACAAGCGTCTACCTCATTACAATGAATTAGGGTACAAAGCTTGATATACAGAAGCCGCGTCCACTGTGGTATGATAAATAGCGTCGTTATATTGTTCTTTTGTTTCATTAGATATCACCGAATGAATTACTATTAGAACCCTGCATGGTCAATCACGACCCAAGGACAGGAACAAAAAGAATGAGGTATATGATTGTTGAACCCAGGAATGTTGACCTGCCCCGAAGCCTTCTCGCCCCTGTACCTCACACCATCACAACCCAGCTGCCTCGTATTCTTGTCTTCTGTACAGGAGGCATGTCAATGTCTACTCGTCAAAGTAATCTATGAATATTTGTCATTATATGTAAATTATTGTGGTATATGTTTATTCTGGTTAAACTTCTGTTGATATTAAGCATTTACTATTTTTATTAGCACATTTTCCCTCAAAGTAAAATAATTCATATCTGGAGTGCACTTAGTAAGATTTCATCAACATTTAGTAAGATTTCATCAACATTATGGACCCATCCACTCAAATGGCAATGAAATTGTACACCTATAATGTTCAGTTTTGTATTAATAACGCCGCTTTTACCCGCACAATCTCTCTCCCTGCTAATCAATAGAACCCCTATCGTCAGGAGATGTGAATTTCACCACATGTCAGTTTGGAGTAGGTTTCAATTGACCATGCTGTCAGCTTGCTTTGGTCTAGAATTCACTTGTGCATTTTTGTTTGTCCATTGTGATAATTACCTTTAGTATATGTCTTTTGTAATGCAATTAGGTATTTTGTCTCATCTCATGCGTTGTACCTTGAGTAAATGGGCATCTTTCTTTTGCCCTGTGTCTCATTCTATGCTGCACCTCCCTCATCCTATCCCAGCTAACAATTTTACGTTTTTTCTACGTTGTGAGCACGTTTTTTTGGTGCTGAGCACGTTGTAACATGACATTGTATGGACGTACATCTGTGAACACCAGATAACTTTGTGAGCACGTTGCTGCACACTATCTTTTCAACATATTGTGATAAAACAGCATATTGCAAGCACGTGGTGCTCAGGATTTTGTAAGCACGTGGTACATACACATCCAGCTATGAACTAATTCGGCTATCTTTGGCCAAATCTGAAATTATATGGATATATATTGCAGTAAATAATAAAATAAACTTCTATCACAACAAAAGACATGATCTTTTCTTTTTTTATTATATTTTAGTCATTCATAACATTACATTAACTGTAACTTTGAATTACTTAATAACTAAGCTGTTACAGGTCGCCATTTTATGTATTACTGCAGCCACCTATTGGCCAATTTAATCACCCCAAGTTTACTTCTACGTGCTCACCATGTTGTTAGCACGTCAAAAAAACATTGTAAGACAACATGTAGACAACATTGTCAGCACGTAGAACAACAACGTTGTTATTACGTCAGACCATAATGTTATCCTTCTATGTGCTCAGCACGTTGAAAAACGTAGAAAGACAACTAAAACTTATTTCTACGTCCTCACAACGTTGTTTCTACGTTGTGTTACCTGGGATATTACAGCTGCGTCACAGCCCTGTGATATTCGTTGCCACATAGCTATGCAAGCTGCTTCATTCTGTGCTGCACCTCCCTCATCCTATATTGTAGCTGCGCCACAGCTCTGTGATATTCGTTGCCACATAGCTGTGCAAGCTGCTTCATTCTATGCTGCACCTCCCTCGTCCTATATTACAGCTGCGTCACAGCCCTGTGATATTCGTTGCCACATAGCTATGCAAGCTTGGGGCTATTGTTGGCCAGGGACCAGCATCATGATCATCACATTTATCTTATGAGTTCTCGTATTGTCCCACTCTATTATCTTAATAATCACCACCAGGTCATAAAACATCATAAACTGCCACCTCTTAGTCATCTCTTCCTTTGTACTCAACGACACACACAAGCAAGAGCCCCCCTCACTTTTAATGTGAACATGTCTTCCTCATAAGAACACGCATCTCACATTGCTTCTTGAGGGATCCATCAAAATGTGCATCGATCTTATAATGAAATGAGTAAGACATTTCTGAAAATGATAATAACAAAAATAAAAAAGGTCATTATCATGATATAATTTTGTGTATATTAATGATTGGTGTTATTTAAGTCTTACATTCCACGGTGTTGTCATTTCTTTGGCGACCCTCCCACCCTCCCACACACCCCTTAGCATTGCACCTTAATCCTCGTATCTTATAATCCCAATCAGGTGTGCACAGTGAAGTGCCAAAGCCTATCCTGACCAGCTGAACTATGCAAGTCAGATTGATAACTGGAGTATGTAATAATCAATCCCTTTGAAGGAAATCCGGTAGTTGTAAATGAGGAAGAATAAAGTTCATAAAGATAACATTAATGGCCCCTGCCCAGCCCCTGTCCAGCCCCTGCCCAGGCCTTGCCCGGGTCCTGCTCCATACAAGAAAGCCAGTCAGAAGCACGGGAGGGATAACACCAACACCCTGCCATTAAATGCCTGACACATATCAAAGCATACTGATCTGTTTGTATTGGGATTAAGCCTGACTAACATGGGATCAAGTGAGATTGATATCAAAGACGGGTCAAAGTATCATAAATAATAATATTGATAACACTCCACAAGCTAGACGTGTGTGTGTTTAAATACGACCCTGAAAAGATTAAGTGGGTATAATCTGAATGCAATATAACAATAATGAAGGTAAACAAAAAGAAACGATGGAGTGGTTATAACTAACAGAAACTATAAATTGTGGTCAACTAATAGAAATAACGATATAGAGGGTCTGAAACAAACATAAGGAATACAACAGTAGTATTAATATTAATAATGTGGTTGTAACTGAAATATAGAATACAAAGGGGCATGTACTATAACCAAGGAAGTACTATAGATATATGAAACATTGAACATTAAAGGTGTAACTAACAGAAAGAATATCAGAGTATAATAACAAACAATAATTATCATATATAAATGGAAAATATCGCATATCAAAACAACACTCATAAATACTCAGAATGCATATTGTAAAGAAAACTTTCTTTTTCTATCAAGCATTTCACATTCTTTCTACCGGGCTTTTCTTTGTGTCGATGCTGCGTTGAGAACGTTTTTTTGTGAGCATGTCTGGGAATTTCAATTAATGAAATCATTCATGAAGAACAAAGTGAATCTATTACGGTCGTCTTTCCCACTTTTTTCTTTGCCAAGGATTCTATCGTTGACACTGGGGCATGTACTGAGACTAGCGCAGTACACCCAGAGCACAAAACATCTAATTTGTTTTTGATAGTTAAAAAAAACAGTTTGACCACATTATTACACATTGAAGAAAGCGAGCATTGATTTGATAAAGGTGATGACCCCACAAATGTATAATACTCTCCTGATAGTATATAAATGTACGGTGACATATGTTAATAAGAGGAGTGGTTTGATTAACCATTCTCCTACTTAGAATAACTTAAAATAGTAAAAAAAAAAAAAGAATCTGATTTCCTCTGTTTATTATCAATTTTCAAGTCCACAACAAAGAAAAGATTACCATTTATTTACTTCAGATGTCGAAGAAGTCGAGACAAAAATGATATCCTGTGGCAAGAAAGATACTTTGATGGAAAGATATAATAGCGTGTGTGTGTTTTTTTTTGTTTCATGTTATGATCGCTGGGCGATTAGTACAGGTACAACACGTGCATAGTTTTATTACGTATTCATGCATACATATAATTTGCAGCACGCAATAATAACGTCCGTAAATCAAGTATCGGGGACAAGACACGATTTGATTGTTTCTTAAGTGCATCGTCAGAGGAGCACAGAGAATAGATAAAGTGGATTAAACGTCATGTTTGAACCCGTTTTATTTAATTTTGATAAAGTTATTTCTTGTGACAAAGACATCGATGGGAAGGAATGAATATGCGTAGAATGAGCGTGTCTACAGTAAAGTTAAATAAAGACCAAACAACAAACTGATACTTCTTTTATAAAATCCATAGAAAGTTTGCTTGATTGTGTCATACTTGCGATTAAACAAAGAAAGTGAAGAGAAAAAACAACAAAAAACTGTGGAGAAATACACTCAGGTCTGTGAAATGTTTGCTTTCTGATTGAATCTTCACTGCAAAATAATGAAAATGAAGTGCTTCAAAATGCAGTCAAAATGTTGAAAGTTACACCCAGTACAATGGCATTATAAACAACCTGTTTTGCAATTCAATTTCAACACAGGTGCACAAGTGATTGCTTATTTGATGACAGAATAAATAACTTTAAAAACTTGACACGGTTTAAACTTTACATTGACCAAGTACATCACCTTCATGAAAACATGTCTTCTTTAAACTGGTCAAATACCGACATAATGGAAAACAAATTTGTCATGCGTATAAGGGTACCTGTATGCAATTTAAGAGTCACCTGTGATCTGTTTACTACCCGAGGCTATCGTAAACAGCCCTAGCCAATCATAGAAGTAGGGATGGTTTAGGCCCCGCCCACCCTTGGTACAGTGCGCACCGCCCGTAGCTTTTACCTGGGCCAAACCACTCCACATCCAAACTATGCAAGTCTGACTATTGTGGCGGTCACAGCTAACTTACACACAGATCGGGTCAGTGGCTTTCTCTCACGCCAAGCCTGACCTCCCCACTATGTGGAATTCATCCAGCAGAACACTCACTTAAACGCTTGTGTTTAAACAGAAAAAAGTATTTGCTACATCACAAACTTGTGGATTTACCTGCACACTGGACTGAACAGATTGTGAGACTAATTAACACCTGATCATCCACAGTGTTGTGTGGGACTGGGTATGTGCACAGGTGTTTTCAGGTGTCCATGTGGTGTTTAAAGGACTCTTGTCAGTGGTGGCCAGCAGATTCAAACACAGCACCTTTAAGGCTGGACTATTATAGAACACCAAACAGTTATATGTGTATAGAACCCATGCAAAGCTGACCATGGACGCAGAGTACTTATATGTAAAATAGGAACACAACGAAATAGGAATACAATATATTTCATAAGTATTATACATAAATACTGATTACATTTTCTACATATATGGATAATTCCAGGGGCTCTTAATGAGATTCAATGCTTTCTGGAGTGCTTTCCAGAACAGGGATGACGCTCGACGGGGAAAATAGTGATATGTCCACAGGAAGTAATGACTACCCCACCGGGGACTACCCCCAGAATGGAGACTACCCCCAGAATGGAGATTACCCACAGAATGGAGACTACCCCCAGAATGGAGATTACCCCAGTGGAGAGCTCTCCTCCAGTGGGGACTACGTCAACATGAATGGCTACTACGCCAATGGCAGTGATGACCATTCCAGCGGAGGTTACCACTCCTTAGACTACTCTGAAAAACATTGTGAAGATTATCCTCCTGAATATATCCAAGGAGGTCAGGATTATCCCGCTGGATATACACAAGGTCATGGGGAGATTTATCAGTATGAAGAATATACTGGGGCATATAATGAGCACTATGAAAACGTCTTTTCTCCTCCTCTGAATGGAGAACAACCTGAGAGTCTGGGAAGGTGGCCCACAGGGTATGGACATATACCACCAGAGGGCCTGGCTAACGGTTATGGACCTCTACCAACAGAGGACCCAACCAACGGTTATGGACCTCTACCCCCAGATTCTCCCGGAAGGAGTTACAGCACCGGAAGTGAGCAGAGCTGGGATGCAGACAGTGACAGCCGTGGACTCTCAGCAAGTGATGCCCAGAGTTTGGCCAAAGTTCTTGAGTTCCACAGGGCTCTAGCGTCCTATTATACAAAGGGGACCAGGATGTCAGAACCCCACATCTCGTTATCACAAACCCAGGGCTCAGCATCCACCAGTTCAGGATATGATTCTCCGCCTCCTGGTGAACAAGGGGATGAACCCTTCAGAAGGAGAACTCATTCAGACAATGCAGATGGTATGAGCAGAAAGAGGGAGGTAGCTCTGAAGTCCATCTTAAGGAGACAGAACGGTTCAACACCTGAAACATTTAGCTCAGCACCGACTACCCCCGTACAAGAACACCCCCCTCATTTTGCCACATCTCCCAAGTGCGCTAAATCCATCAAATTCAACCTCACCACCATATCAGAGAATCGGAATCTCGCTTTTGCAAACAGTAAAACTTTGACTAAAGTGGACCCGAGTAGTAACCACACTAACAAGGTCCCTTCTTCTCCAGATTCTGAGTTTCCCACAGGTTTTGTCCGCAGGAGAACCAACAGTCTTGGGAGCGAGCTACTACGGCGCCATCTACTGGACGCAGACGACGACGAGGACGTGAACAATGATGATTATGGCTTTCTATCACATTATGGTTTATCTTTGTCTTCTTCTCTTCCTTCTTCAGCTATGCACAAAGCCAAATCTCCCTCCCAAGCTCACAAGATTCTGCCCAAAAAGTGGCGAAAGTTAAAGACAGGCCCTTCTGCAAAGGCTTCTTCCACACCATTATGGAAGTCCGAGGTAAGATTTGTTTATACCTTAATAGCTCCTAAATTCATATTGACCATCTTCATAATATCCTTTCCTTGCTAATTAGGTTACAAATTAGATCAATTGTGTGTCAGGGGTTGGTATGCACTTCAAGGGAGACAATGTGACACGATAGATATTAGATTGCATGTGTTGGGCTGAATATAAAAAGACATTGAAATGAAAAAAAGAAAAGAAACACACATGGCACCCTGCTTTTAGTGGCCATTCTTTCTTTACAATATATGAATAATAAGTCTTCCTCGCTTTACAGTATACGTAATTAGTATCAATAGGGAGCACAATCTAAGACAATACACCAGATGACAGATGGGCCCCTGCAATCGGGAGTCTCCTGATAAGTGGAATGTCTGGGGAATTCAGAAATGCACTTGACAGTTAGCAACACGCTGATATAATCCACAAACACGTTTTATAAATCAAAGGGACACTACCAAATGCTAGTAGTAATTATACTAGTTTTGTGAAGACAATCGGGGTAGGCGGATTTTCTTATTGCACCCATAAGCACTTGTCACTTAATCTCCATTCTTTCATAATACCAACTCTGTTTGAACCATCTCGTTTAATTTCAATTTCATTCACTTTTGGGATGAATAGCCGTGAATGCGCTCATACAAAGAAACCAAAATGATTTCTAGTATTTGCTTTGAAATCGCATTCACGTGAAAAGCTCTTGATTAGTTTAGAAGACTTCAAAGAATACCTGGCTATTCTTACATTAGGGGCAGACTGTAAATATTGATACCCATTCCCAAATGTATAGCATTCGGTGACTACCGATATGTTTATCATTGTGGTGAAGCTCTTTCACTCTGCACAATTTGTTTCAGTTGGGGACAAATATAGATGTTATATGTTTCATCCTAAGTTTACGCCATGGAATAGCAATTATTTTTGTTGTCCATCCATTTGAGATAAGAGTATTTTCCCTTAACAAAAAAATTTAAAAAGTAAAAAAAAATACATGTCTCTTTTTTTAAATTCTGGGAGCGGGAGAAAAAGAAACACAAGAAAACACAAGCAAAGCGTAAAGCAGAGTTCTATATTTCTGCAGGTGGAGAAGTCATAATAGGGACATAATAGGATAATTGTGTTAGACGGATCTGTTGTATGGTGTCCAAATGCCAGCATGTGGGTTGAGCGGTAATTAGTGTTCTGGAAAATCCCAGATTTGGATCTCCCCCCACGTTTTTACAAACCACGGGGGCTCTCGTCTCGTGCCCGACCCAAATCATGATCATTCCTGCTTGCAGGATCGAGACGGTACCCAGTCCAACAGGGCTCTGAGTGCCCGAGGATCGATCCTCTGAACGAGGACAGCTCAGGATGACTACATCCGGGCAGTCAATGATCGTCTATACTCTATACTATATTGTAGATATTACTACTTAGGAAACAAGTACTTGACTTAATTATAACCAAAGATGACTGAGCCAGGATTCTTTCAATGACTTTGTTTACTATAACTTTGTAAACGTATATCATAGAGAGAGAAAAAGAAAAGAGTTTAACAAAGTGAAAGCCGTAAATCGGATGATTATGAATGCGTACAAGATAATAAACACGATAAATAAGAAGCTATGAATCACTGCAAGCTGACACTTGTTCACGGTCACTACTGGTTGTGTAAGATGGATTAAACCACCTTCATTATGTACTGCTAATCCACGGATTAGGGCTAATATACCAAGCAAACGTGCTCTCTGGTCACTAAACGGACCAGTCAATCGATTTTAATATTTGGCTGCAAACAAGAGTGAAGGAATTTCTCACAGAGAGAGGGACGTTGTGGTGATATTTAATTCAAGGAGAACACTATACTTAACACAGGTGTTTCCCTCAATTGTTTTTTTGTTGTCTCCCCATCAAGGGAGCGTCCCTGCCCCTATAATGAGTAGCGTGTCACCAGAACTTCACATGCATACTTTCTTTCAAAATAATTAGGTAATAGCGTCTATGTCGGTCTTACAGGGATGGGGCATAATTTCCACGAGGGGGTACTGACACGTGGTGAATAGGACATGCCACTGACCTCTGCTCTCAAGCCTTTGTACTCCACCATGGCAGATGCTTAGAAACTGAGTAAGGACCTCTCTCAAGTAAATTATTATTGATGTTTATGTCCCGGGTCACATCTACAGGCAAGGCATTCTGTCTTTGTTATTTATATGTTTATGACTGTCTGTAGGTTTGGGAGACTATATACTAAAACAACCAGCAAACTTCTCCCATAACCTTTGGTCTATGATTAATATATCCTTTGAAAAGAAATCTACAATGCATATATTTGATCATGCACCCAAGATTAAAGGAAAAGAAGATAAATAAATATATTGATGTAGATCTTGAAAATTAGCAATATAAAAGTGAAAAATGGTTGTTGCAGAACTTATAGGTTGTTTTAATTATATATATATATATATATATATATATATATATATATATATATATATATATATATATATATATATATATATATATATATATATATATATATATATATATATATATATATATATATATATATATGTGTGTATATGTGTATATATGTGTGTGTGTGTGTGTATATATATATATATATATATAGTTAATATATACTGTCCTGAGAAATCATCTCAGGACAGTATATATATATATATATATATATATATATATATATATATATATATATATATATATATATATATATATATATATATATATATATATATATATATATATATATATATATATATATATATATATATATATATATATATATATATATATATATATAAAACAACCTATTTGTGTTTGTGTATCAAAGGGCATGCCATAATAATATTTGGGTGTGGGTATTTGTTCTTGGCCAAGGTGTGGACATTTGTGCTGAGTGGCAGGTGTAGGTGTGGGTCTATCTGTATAATAGACTCTTGATCCCTGTGATCTGCTATATATCAGTTGACTCAGTGATTGTCTCTTTAGGTTCCCAGCTGCACTGTGTGGTGTTATGTCCTCACTGAGATAGGTGTAACCCATCACTGTTACTAAGAAAGTCCTGTCCATCTTGATGTCTTGCTTTGTCACTTTCAAGCTCTTTGATCTGTGCCTCCTTGTACATTCATAGATAATACACCTATACAATATATAGACACTGCTTACTGTATAATATCACGTCATTCCTTTTGAAGAGAAACATTCTTATGTACTTTGCAGCCAGTTCTGTGTCAGTTCTTATAAACTGCATTTGCTTTGTTATCAGTGTATTCCCAAATAGATAAGGTCTGAGAAAGTTGAGGGTTTAGTATAGTTTGTCATTAGGTCTGAGAGAGTGTTCACAGAAGGCAACAAGTAATGATAAAGCCTCATAATACAAGACCAACCCTTCCCGACCCAGCCTGACCTCATGGTTCACCCTCCATTCTACCCTGTACACCTCCAGTGCACAGGGTGCCAGCAGCTAGCAGGCTGGAACACATGGGAAACATACACAGCAAACCATGCAGAGAGAAAGAAGAGAAAATGGGGCCCTCCTGTAGAAATACAAGACAACCCAGATATGCAAACGCTCATGGACATGCTTTGAATGTTAAAATCCAAATTGTCAACACGCTTTAGCTGAATAGAGGGAACATAAAGAAAGGTGTACCCACAGAAACCCTGATTGTGCAGTACTGAGGAAAAAAAGGCTTACAAGTGCTTTTCTGCCCATTCACCTATGTTCATTGCTTTTGCCTGGATTCAGGTCATATCGTGTTAACAAAATAAAGCCATGTCCTCCTTTATTTAGATTTTAAGGTTTAAAAGTAAAGAGGCACATTGATACATAGAATGTTTGCATTGAGATACAAGGGCAACGCTTGTGAAATACAAACATAACCTCTGTGCCTTTAAACATTTCAAATGTGACCCTATTTTTGTTCATAAATCATCTCAGGACAGTAGCATTGAAATCAATTTATACGCATCTTTTTCAACTATCAACAAAGAAAAATTGTCGCTTCATACAGAAGTGAGATAGGCTGGTATGTATGATCCAGTCATTTGATCAGTGGTTTTCATGGGTTTTCCATTTCATGTTAATTCATGACAGGAAATGTAAATAAAATGAAGAGATGACCATATTGTAAATTAAAGAGGACACAGCAGATTGTTCATGCAAACCTAAACGGTATGCTTCAGGCACAACTGAGCCTTTTAAACCGTTTGGCACAACATTAGGGGTTTTATCTTATGTATGTTTGTGTATATAGACAGTCAGGTAGATGAAACTACAAGTTGATGATGCACTTGACCTTGTGGTGGTCTGCTTTTGAGACTGCTCACCCCAGAGAGAGGTGACCAAACCTTTGGAACACCTACACATATTGGTAATCACATAATTGTGACAGGTATCACTGTTTATTTTTACCAGTGGTCACAAATGTACCATGTTTGATGTGAAAACATGAAGCAGAGGAGTCATTTAGGAGGAATGTCACAAATGTATGTGTTATATAACGCTATTTAACCGTGTGTTTCCGATCTTAAAAACAAATATAACTTTACCTGATGTGCATCCTTAAGATACCACAAACACAATGAGGGACTTATTTTTAGATGACTTTTCCTGACTGATGCAATACACTAGGAAAGTGTACTATGTCCATAAATTGTGAAGTAGATTTATAAATAAAATTGAATATTATGGGAGATAATGATTCTTCTTGAGTCAAAATTTCTATACACTCCCATAATTTATAATCTCTTAGCTGCTGGTTCCCAACCCCTGGCATTCCATGACTTTCAAACTATTGTGAGGGACACTTTTCTTTCAACACCTCTCTATTATCAGGCGATGAGAAAAATGGGCCTTTGCTACAGGAGGGCAGTGATAAATAGAAGTGCTACTTGAAACACAGTGATTTAATACAAGCCACAGTGGGAGGTTGGATGTGGTTAACCAACATATAAACAATGAAATTTTATTTTTTTTATTAGTGATAAATAGACCAGTCTAGTTTTGGGTGAATGACAATGAAAGTTGGTTGTAATGGATTTTGCCAGGGTCCTCCCACTCTCAGGCAGACCTCACCTGAGTTAAATGTCTCATCATCATGGAACTAAACCAAATATTTATCTGAATAAAAATATTTATATTGTCATTATTTAAGCCTAGATTTCAGGTACAAATGTTTTGATTATTATCATTAAATTATTTAGTACACTGAGTTTACTTGTGGTGATTTAAATGACAATAAAATTCAAGCATGAAGATTGATATCAAACTTTTTTCTATAGAATCCCTGGATATACAGGATTTCCATATGGGTGACCTAGATAAGATAAAACAAACTGAAGCTGCCTGAGTGAATGTTATGTGAATATGGGAGTTGTATGGCCAGGGGGCCTGCTTCAATATGCATCACTCATTGCGATTTGATGAGCCATGATTGGTCTACTACTCAGTGTAAACCTATTCCCTCCATCGTGTCCTGATTTGTTTTGTTTATTTATTCAGTAGTAGGGAGGCGCACTGAACAACACTGGCATTTACACATACCTGATTTTACCCTGAATCCATCATAACCATTTCATAAATATTAACATTTTATTAAGATTTTGTCATGTTTTAAAAACAATATGTTATTTGAGTATATTTTTTTAACTGGAAGACAATTTCAAAGCAGGAATCAGAAAGATGTCATATATATATATATATGCAGAAAGCATTTGATAATATTGTCCTTAATGCTTCACACTATCAAACTCTAATTTTCTGACAAGCATCTAGCCAATATATTTTCAGGCTCAGTTACAGAAATAGACCCATCCTAGAGACGCCTGGGGCAATTTTGAAATTAATTTCTAGATGTTATCAGATGAGTAAGGTATGGGACAGGTTGCCTAAATTAGACACCTTGTCTCACAGGCATCTAACACAAGAGCTGGCCCAGACAGGGAATTCATCCATCGACAGTGGGACAGCGATGGACGTGTGATAACCAAAACTTGAACCCCATCTTGTCCATTAAGATGAATGATTTCTAATGGATGGGTAATATATTCATATCAGTTGACACAAGTAAATTGCTTCTAAATGAAAGTAGTGCTTAGTGTCAGAATATTTTGTTAGGAGACTGATAACATTTAGCATTTTCTTAAAGACCCGGAACAGATATATATCGAGGTCTGTTTGTGTGAGGTATCATAAACTTCATAGATTTAAAAAAAATATTCTCAAAATGCCAAACACAATCTTAGTACAAAAGTGCAATTTTTTATCATTTTTTTTCTCCAGATGAAATGCTATGCAGTAGTAACTGCAGATAATGGTGTAAGTTTAAGGAGATTGTTTGCTTTATGGTTGAGATGTAGCCTACTTTTTGTATAAACTTAGTGTCAATCTAAAAACCCACGTTTGAGACCGATCTGTGCAGGACAGGGATGCATGGATTCATCCCATTATATCTAGCAACTAGGGCAGAGAGCCTGGTGCTTTGATGACTAACACAGTAAAATGTGCAATCTGTAGAAAGTCTAGGAAGTAACATGAAATGGCATCATCATTTATACCTGAATGTACACTTGAATGTACAAGTAAATGTACACTTGAACATGCCAAATATTCAGTTAACAGGTGTATAACTGATGGTTATCATGCTGTCTTCATTCATGTGCACCTGAGTGTACATGTATACATACCTACATGCTGGATAAAACATGTGTATGTATACCGATGTACAAGTGATGGCTATCATACCGTCCTATGTTATTATCAGATTCACTTGATTGATTGATAAGGATGTTTCAAGCACACTTTATTGTTGAGGAGATAATAAAATGAAAAGAATATTTTTTTCCTTCCAGAAACAGCTATTTATTTTTTATAGATATAACCACATTATAAAAAAGCATTGCTTCCCAAGGACATAAAAAATGCAAACCCCAGGGAGAGTTATTCAACTTTTTTTTATTTTTGTTTATCGCAGATTTCCTCCATGTAGTTATAATGTTGTAATTTCATGGACTACAGAATACTTGAACTTTGTGCCAGATAGTTTGTGACTCGCTATAATTACTGCTATCATTCTGTAATTGCCAATACTTTACATGCATTTGCAATTAAAATAAATGAGAACATCCTAACCAAATAGGAAAATCATTCTTTATATATATTCAAATATGAAAAAGAAACTTTCACAAAAGAAATTTAAGCTGACAAAATAGTATTTTTCATTTCTAAGAGAAAAGAGCCTCCCAAGACAAGACATATTATTGGTAGTGGACTCAGAAGGAAGCTCGTTCTTTACCATCTTGATGTATCATATTTCTTGTTTATTTCAAGGTCTATTTCCCCTCTGAATGTTGAATTTAACTTGAATCTTTTGAAATAGACAGCCACGCATGTGAAATTCTGACCTCACATTTAAACTCTGTGGTTGAACATGCAATGCATCCTCGAAAAAAAGAATCTTAATATGCAAAACTGTTGCAGAAGGTGTTTTTGTCTTGGTGGTCTCAGACAAAACTGCGTTTAAAATCACAAAACCACAACAAGTCTTTTGTTGAGGTTTTTATGGTGTCTGTTTTTGCAGCTCAATCTATTTTTTTCTGGACATCACTGACACCCATATAACGAAGTTTCATCATGGCATTTTTAGCATGCATCATCACTTGATGGTGGTTTTTGCACATTTAGTCTTATTTCTTTTCTTACTTTTTTTTGTGAAAAAAAAGAAACATTTTTCACATACCTTATTTTAACCTACTATTTTTGATCTTGCAATACTGGTAATAATGCGGTAAGTTTGATTCCAAAAGAATTACAAAGTGTGTGAAATATACATTTGAATTTTTGAAAGAAAAAAAAAATAAAAACCCCAAAAAACAAGCTTCTTTCACATGATAACTTAGCAAGCAAAAATATCAAAATAAGCACTGCTTTTTGAATATCTGCAAAGGCTTGTGACAACTGGATTGTTCATTCTCCATCTTGAAGAAAACGTTGCAATTTTTTTGCAAATGTATAGTTGTGTTAAGGACAATAGCATCAAACAAAAAGGGCGTGTTTGATATCATCCAAACATGAATATCAATAAATGCAAAGCAGACTCATGAGCATTCTCTGTATGGGGAAGATATTCCTGAGTACTGTTGTAATACCTGTTCAAGGTTGACTACAAGTAGCTGGACAATGGGCAAGACCAGGTGTGCAGATCCCTTTGATCTTTCCTTTGAAGTTATGCAGGCTCCAGGTAAATCTTATGTATTGTGTATGATACAGTAGCAAAGTGGGAGACTCAGCAATTAGGATAATATCACCAAATGCTAAGCTTCGGATATTATATAAGATCAAATCACCGGTATCCAGGGAAACCTTTTTTCTCTTTGTAAGATTTGATACAAATCACTGATTTTGAAGGTATATTCTTCAAACAAACATAAAGATGAATGATAAATGCACTTTAAGTCAGGTAACAGTAAAATGAGCAACATCCAAGATTCAAAATGGTTCATTACATGCCTGGGGGCCAGTCTGTGAAACTGACACGTTGCGATGAATGAACTTATGGTGGGTCAAAAATAAAACCTCCCATATAAAAATTAAATGCCTATTGGAGTGTCACGTTAGCGGGAGGCTGATATTATGTAATGCTAATGGATGGGAGGCGCCCATTAAAGCGTTAATGGTGTTTGAATTAAAGCGGACAAGACAACCCCTGAATATGGATGTAGGTTGAACACCTCCATACTGGTTCAATAAGATTTCAAAATGTATCTGCTTGATCAAGAGGAAACCATTTAAATCTATTCCTCAAAGTGATTTTATTCAACAATTTTCACACAGAGAGTTGAACCATTTGATTTTTTAAACAAGGCTGTTGTACCCTTCCATGTGCAAGCTATGTATATGTTGTAGCCACAACATCAGACTTCTGCCAGACATGTTTATGTAGCCCTATTGACATTCCAATTAGCACCATTATTGAAATGTGAATTCTGAGTATGTTTGCAGCGTGATTGACTCATAGATGCTTTCATTCATCATGATAAGTACAAAAATATACATAAATAATGTGATCTTAAGTGTACACCTTCCAGTACTCCATATCTTTTGTTCTTTAACAATACATGTCAATATGACTGTATAAACACTATCCGAAAATGAAACCACTCATTAGTTCAAATTGGTTTCCTCTCCAGCTACTGGTCTCCCTACTTTAGATCTGACAAGAATTGAGAAATACCCACCCCTAAAAATGCAACAAAATGTGTTAATTGAAATGGTTTTATCTTCACTTTGGAAAGGGAATGCCTTTCAAAACTTTTTATCATTTTTTGTATTTGACATGGTATCAGTAAAAGGGACATTTGTTTTCATCACATATTAAGAGTAAGGAGACATACGCCATGTCACAAATACAGACTGTGAAAAATATCAGTATGAAGAAATTAGAACTAATATGATCCAGTTTGATACATCTGTTATCATATATGAATAGGAGTTTCTATAGTTGTTTGTATGAGACATTGATGACAAGGTCAAGCAGTGAGAGGAGACTCTCCTAGTCACACTCAGTGATAGAATGGTTCTCTCCAGGCTTCTCAGAAGCACTTATCATAATATTAACACTGTTAAAATCAACTCAAAAACAGTTTTGTCATCTACATCTGTCATCTACAGTTCAATTATGAAAGTGATAGGATTTTAGCCAAATTGTTTCATGAAGGAAATTTTATCTACATCAGTTTAAGTTAATGGTTGAAAAATATTTCCAAATTATTTCAGTATTTCATTATTTTACCAAATTGCTGGCACATTATTCATCATGAAAAACCAAAGTATCTTTTGTGGTACTTGAAGAGTATGTTGTAAACAGGACTAATTCCCTCACAATTTCTTATAGAATTAAAACATATTTGTGGGTATTAGTGATTACTTCATAATCTTCTGTGGTATCCAAAAGTCATAACATCAACAAATGAATTTTAAATAGGAAATTTAAACAGATTTACCTCTTTTGGATTACATTTTAAGTAATAATTCAAACTTACATTCACACAAGTATGTTTTATTTTTGTTTTGGAGGCAGTCTGTCTTCAGACGTAATAACACATTTTTTTATTAATTCTGCAGTTGGATTTTGATTTTGCTATAAGTTTGTTCTCTTCAGTCATCATGCTGATGGGCATTTTTTCTGAATAATTTTGACTTTGTGCATAATATTGCACTTTAACATTAATGGTAACCTTAGTTATAAACCCTATCTTCTGACCAATTAAAGATAGATTGAAAGAAAAAAATTGAATACAATGACACTTTATAGTATCTCTGTGGCATAAATTAAAATTCTTGCTGTGGCTAATATGGTATAATCCAATCACGCTGAACCATTCTGGAATGTGACTTCTGTCATTTTGACATGTTATTTATGATCCAAGCACAAACATTCATAAAGTTTCTGACCTTACATGATTAGAATGTTATTTTAGAGGAAATGATTAACAAAATCTTTACTTTTTATGGGTTAACTACCATGAATAGTTAATCCGGATTTAGGAGGACATAATACATTTTTATTCAGATGGGAATTTCAAGCGGAAAATGTGTTGAGTAACATTTGCTTGATATAGTATTTTTGTACATTTATCTGGTACTTATTTTGACAAACATAGCTGGTATCATGTTGTTGTGATATGTGTCCCAGTTGGATTTTTATTTTGCTCACTGATATTGATAGGTATGGGAAAGATATATACTTAAAAGTTAAATTGCAGCATTGCATAAATTTGTGATACATGGCTTTTGGGAAATATAAATGTTATAAAAAATAAATTCTACTGACAAATATGAAAATTATGTGATTGGTATATACACATTGATATACTTGAATTATTTCTGAACTTCTTAAAATCAAGTAGAGATTTACTGGAGTAATTATTTTCATATTCAGTATCAAATCTTGGCATTTCATAAAGTCTGACTTTTGAGAAAATCTTGAAAATTTGACCCAAAAGTTTCATCCAGTTGAAGAGGTTTCTTTGTGTTGTGTTCATGACCACACCAAAGCCTTTGACCTTGTGAAATAAAATCCACCATTTCCTTGCCCTCTCTCATTTTATAGATATAAGCGGATTTTAATACCTGAATACTTTTGAGGGACATAATAATAGTCTTTAGTCTTGAATTTTATGGTCCTGTCTTCTTATTGAATGATGCACACCCAGAACAGACTGCGACCAAAATAAATCATTTGATAATGTTGGGTCTGAGGAAAAGTGAAGATTTATTTTCACGATCATAAGAAAAGGGAGGATCATATTTGCTTCTTATCTAAGACTTTTATCTTGGGTTGAGATCCCAAACAGACAAGCTGTTGTCTGTAGCAGGGTCAAGTATTTAACGGTGAAAAGGGCAAACATTAAGTTTGTAATCACACCAGTTTGAAAGCTATCGCAATTTGCTGATAAGAACTGATGGTATTTTAATATGAGTTGGAAATTTATATTCTCCCACCAAATATTGTACAGACAAATTTGTGGACCAATTGGATGGTCATTGTACTATTTTTCTAATATTTGAGCTCCTTTGATATTGTACATTATGAGATTATTATTTACGAAAATGTAACATACGGAAATAAATTTGAGGATGGTTAGGCAAGAAAACAGTTTACTGAGAGAATTTGGTAAACAAAATCATCATCCCATATTCTTGTCTGCTGTAACTTTCATGCCTGAATAATATTCTCATTATGCAATAAATCTTCATACAAATTAGACTCACTTTAGGCTGTATGCTGGTGTGCTAGACAGACACAGTCAGTGAACCTTTAGGCCCAGGGTATAATAATCATCAGCCCTCACCTGACTAACAGGGATTTGGTTAACTTACAAATTTCATGTTATTTCAGCATAACTTTTTTGTTTAGGAATTCTTGAAAAAAAATTTGAATTTTACTATTTGACCTCATTGCAAACAAAAAGTTTTGCTGTAATATCATGACTGTCATGACGTGTGCATTTTCCATACAAAAAAAATGAATTTGTTCGCCTTTTATATCAGATTAATTCAGTACCAGGAAAAGGCTTAGTCAGGAAAGCATCATTAGATAAAAAGAGTGATGAAGAAAACCAAGAAAAGAATCAGTGTTTAGTATTGTATAACATGTGGGATTGTTATCACTAACATTTATCCTAAAAGCCCCAGTGTATATAATAAAGCCATTGCGGTTAAGTCGGGCTACCTGTTGACACTTTTGTTATCTATACACATTTGTTATCGGTTTATTACAATATCAGGACAATTACAGTAGCATATCTTACAGGTTGCCATTGACCTGGGGCCTGGATCAGGTGCATGACAATGTACACACTCCATGCACCTATAATTGGATCTCAGGTTTCAGGGTTAAAAAGACCAGGACATGCTGGAAACACACAAACACATAGAGATGTGGTACCAGTAGTGGGAAATGGTACCAAGTGAGGAATTATGCCAATAAAATTATACATGTTACCAGTAGAATGCATATGTGACCAGTAGGATGGATATGTGACCAGTAGGATGGATATGGGACCATTTAAATAGATATGGGGCCATTTAAATAGATATGGAACCATGGAACAAGCAGAATAGATATGAGACCATTTAAATAGATATGGGACAAGTAGAATAGATATGGAACCATGGAACAAGCAGAATAGATATGGGACAAGTAGAATGAATTTTGGCACCATAGAATGGTTGTGGTACCAGTTGAGAAATAGGGCCAGTAGAATGGGCAATGTACAGCAAAATATATTGCAATTTAAATCACTCAGCTAGAATACTGCAGATAGAGTGTTACTCACCTGTAACTCCACCACTGGCTCTATGCTTCACAGAATCCTTTACATTAAATCTGCTATTTAGTTCAACTATTTATTAATTTATTCCTTGTAGAAAAGCACACATTGTTCAGGTTAACAAATACTTAATAATAAAGTCATTACAGAGTGGGTTGTAATGCTTAATATCTGGGTTTATAAAGTAAGGATGGGCCTTGTTTCCGTATATTTTAACATTCCTCAGATCTATTATCACATTACTATTCCATACAAGTTTCAGCGCTAATCTGAATGCAAATTAGGTATGGCTAAAACCTACTATATTCTAATGTTATTAAGGTGTTACCGAATCTTGCATCAGTTAAGATCAACACATAATGAATTAAAACATACCAGTCTGCCTTCTGCATTCATGCTGTGTTAATATTGACAGTCAGTGGGGCAGTCATTTGTGTATCTTTTTGCAGCATTCAACACTTCAGGGTGAAATGAAGCAGGAATACACTAAGTGCATAATTCTTGGATTAAATTTGGGCAAATTATTTGATTTATTCAGAGGGGGGATGCAGTCCATCATTGTTTCTATAATGATCGTGATTTCGAGCTTCACAGTGTTAACTGACCAAACGTTTCTTAAAAAATCAATATACAACCCTAGTTCAGTGATTAGCAAAAAAGTACACAAGCAGTATATCACTGAGATCTGGGCATCTTTTTCATAGACTATCAGTTTCTCAAATATAAAAGGGATAGGTCCTCATGTGTAACAGGAACAAATAGTGAGGTTGGCTAAGTGTATAAATGGTTTGGTAATGATGTAGGGCAGTGGGATCAAGCAGAGCTTGTGAGGAATAAGTCATGTTTGACTTCTATGTGAATGAAAACACTGCTGATGTCTTGTACACACATAGTTTCAGCCCCTCTGTAAACATTTTTTCATTATTATAATGTATGAGCAAGAGAGAAAAAACGAGTATTTATTATTTAACACTTTATAGTTTTGAAGGTTTCCATTGCTGTGTAATGCAGAATGTGGTTCCAGGAATTCTTTCTTTTAATTTAAATCTTTGAATTTGTGATTTTGCCTTTAAAAGTTTTAAAAAGACTATTAATTAATGATTGAAATTAGTAGGCTAAAATATATATTTGTATGTAATATTGATTTAGAACATGGAAATGAATTAGTCTTATTAAGCTTTGAAAAAAATACCATATGATTTTATTCACAGTTTGCATTTAGTTTACTAATTTGTTTTCTTACCACCAGGGGTCATGTACGTGGAGCAGTATGAGTGGTCGCAAGGTGACCTTGACCTCTGTCAACCTCCTTCAGTTATCAGAGATAGAGCGTCTGGTCCTGCAGAAACTGGCCCTAGCCAAGCTGCAGGCCCTGCAGCTAGGATGCTCTATCCAGATTCCAAAAGGTAAGCTAACTTTTGCTCACTTCTGAATAACATGGAAAGATGCCATCATTTTCTTGACTTTTCACCAAGACATTTTCAGGATGATTCGGTTGTATGGAAAATATGTTTGGTGATGAAGTGATCTTTGTGAAATGAATATGTTAACCTAGTCTCATTAAAAAAAATGGCACCATTTACTCATTTAAAATTATAAATATACTAAAACAATTATATGATATTCGAGGTTAAAATTCATCTTCCTGATCTCATAGTATTTAGGGAATGTCAAGGGTGGAATTTTTATAGGATCATGATTATGCTACTTCACTTGATTTTAACCTATTTCCCTTTATATCAAAGTCTGTAAACCAGCTTGATTGAAATCATCAAGGTCGTATATCACTATAATCATCAATAGCCTTTGATGACTGTGATGGCGTGTCTGAATGTCTAGAATGCCACTTGATCATTTTAGGCATTTTTGTGGCTTGAGTTGTATTTTATGCGGGCATTGTGCATCATTGCTTCAAACCCGCCCCTCAAGACTGCCGCAACACCATACCAGATCAAACAACATGCTGGACTGCCATTTTGTGGCTTTTGAACAGTAGGGGTCAGGGGTTGTCTTGAAATTTGCATAAAAGTTTTATCCTGGCTGATTACTAGGTACATATAGAGCTTTTTGTTGTGTGCTCAACAGATCTTAACACTTTGTTTCAAGGACTGCATAGTATCATTCTGTCCCACATTCAGGTGCCAACTCAGCTGGAAACTGCTTTGTTCCCAGCACTCGGGGAGGGGGGGGGGGAAGCATTAGGCAAGTTATGTAATCCCATTAACCTTGATATATTAACCAATTAGAATTCACAAAACCATGCAGCTCTGAACTGTAATGAGTGCTCAGCCAATCAGAATGCTCCAAATTCTTCACCTCTGCTCATTCATCATGGCTGCTACACCCTGTTATTCTGCTTCATATATTCCAGGCCCTTATCTGTCTACAGTTGTCTTGTAAAATTTATTTCTGCACCCTTGTTCTTTCAGTGTGGGTAATTGTCCATTATACTAACCCTTCAGTCAAACGTATTGCAGATTCATTTACATCAAGTTCACAAAAGAGACTAGATCTGTCTAACTTATTCAAATAACCTAAAAGATCACTTGAAAATGCATTTTGTACTACCGATAAATGATTACAAATAATCTTTAATCACAAGTTCTGAAGTATGTATCAATTGTAGGTGGACCACACATACTGATCACACAAAAATGCCTACAGTGTTTTTGTGTCAGAAATTTTCACAGTTGTTAAATTAAATTTCCACATATTATAGTGATAAGCCAAAACCACAAGGCAAATTTCCCATGGATAGGTGACATTATTTAAAGATCTTTGCAGTTATGCTTGAGCTTGATGTGGTCAAAAACTGCACCTTTCATGGTTAACTTCCGTGCAGGTTTTCAAAGCATACTGCACTGCTTTATCCTTAATTGGTCAAAAACATGCAAGGAAATGGTCATCCTCAGTCCCACACACCATATGTAACATGCCCTAAGGCTTTTTAAAATACTTCTCAAAAAAGGGACTCCAAGGGACATAAGCCACAGATATGTTCTTCTCTTTGACAATGGTGACCTATTTACACCGAGGGATGCTGGGAAATATAATTATGGGATAGTTTAATTTTTCACTTCCTGCCATGACATCCTCAGTCCCAAACACCATATGTAGCATGCCCTAAGGCTTTAATACTTCTCAAAAAAGGGACTCCAAGGGACATAAGCCACAGAATTTTCTTCTCTTTGACGATGGTGACCTATTTACACCGAGGGATGCTGGGAAATATAATTATGGGATAGTTTAAATTTTCACTTCCTGCCATGACAGTGATACGAGAGAATCGGCATAGATGTGAACACATCTCATGACAATGTGTGGACAATAAAATCTTTGTTATCACAAAGTAATGACTCGATAAACATGATATTAATGATTTTGTAATAGCCTCTGATGTGGAATATCTCTGGCTGTTAAAAGCTGCATGCATTTCACCTTGACAATAACTGCATTTCTGATTGACAGCCCCAGTGAGGTCATCACTCTGATTTTGTCCTCTTTATTTATTATATACCCATAAAAGGGCCCGGAATATACAGCTCTTCATTGATAGCCTGCATGCAGCATTTATGGGCTGTGTCTACCACAAACAAATTATTATTCATTACATCTTCAGTAAGTTGTTTTCATAACAGAGAAAAAAAATTTTCCTCTCATAAATTTGAACATCAAGATCTCTTTATTTTGATTGGAAAAAATTATAGCTCCTAATGACAAGTGAAGGACGAAAATATGATTAACTTCTTGACAACTCAATGAATTACTGATAACAACAACAAATTTTAAAGATTATCAACAACAAGCATGTATATTTTTTACAAACAAAACACACATAGCCCCCATTATGTATTTTCTACAGGGTCATAACAACTGTGTATGAGTATGATAAAGGTACCCATTATCATGGGGTAATTTTCAAGAAATAAAGGCCTTGTTTACATTTATGTGATAGTATACTTGGCAACTAAAGGTGACAAAATGAGGTAAAATTACAAGTGGTGACGTAGTACATTTCGTGATACCCTGTACCATCCAGGTTTCAAGATTGAATCAGGTGTTTGAAGGATCAAAAAGCACACTTTTAAAGGACTTGTGAGATTTAACAATTCGTGCCCTTATGGTTCCACCATTAAAAGAGCAACTTGTAAAAATGAATGGCGCTGTAGTGAGCAACAGGTGTAGAGTGGTAGCATGTACACCGCGCCTCTGACACCGCCGGCTCACACCGCCCCAAGCACAAATTTAAAAGTGAAGTCCAAAATTTGAGAAGGCTATAATTACGGTAATGGGGCAGCTTTGAAGTGGATTTGAACTGAAAGGTGAGGCACTTTTAATGGGTGTGTTTCTGGTTATAGACACAAGTACTGAGTGGTAAATTAGGATAATTACGGAATCTGCAACAGAAAGGCTGAGAGGGCTTAAACCATACTCACATATTAACAGTTCTGCCCCACAACCACAATTCATATATATGTGTTCTTTGAAATAAAAAAGATAGTTAGAAACATCCTGGCTGCGTTTAGTGAAATGTTCAAGATATTTAGTGCAATATAGCCATTACTATAACATATAAGTCTTTGCATAGTTTTGAAGGAGCATAAAATGATTGAAGTGTGTTGGCATCATGTTTGCCCTTGGGTTAAAGTGGTTTAAATAAATAATTTATGTTTAGCCTTGAGAACAGATATTATTTTCTCAGATGTATTATTTCTTGTTGAGTGGGGGTCCGTACCCTATTTTGATGGCCTTTGACAAGCTGAGACGTGGTGATATGATCTGACAAAAGGGTTTGACAGAGTTGGACATGCTGGTGTCTGGATGTTAGACGAGCGCTAATAGGGGCCCCACAGGCTCTGGCAGTGACTGGTCACTCAATGGAAAATTAATTTCAAAAGGAGAAAAATTTTCTTTTCTCAAATCTTTAAAAAAGGATTTACATATCACAAATCAAAGTATTGATTGAGTACAGAATCTGTGCAGATATATTATGAGGCAAGAGACCAATGGTATTTTTCTGTGTGATAAATCTTTTCGATGGAAATTGAGTGCCAGGGTTGGCAGGGTGTTTTGTTGAATTGTTTGGTACGAGAGCCAACACGCTGGAGGTGACAGGGTCTGAGACCAGCGCTTACCTTGTTAACTGCTACCCTCATACACCTCTATGTGACTGGCCCTGATCTTATCACACTACTCTAATAGCTTCTTTTTAAACTTGCTCATTTTGATATCAGTTATTGCCTCGGACATTACCAAATTACATCTTTTTTAGACATATATATTTACATAGAACATCTCTGATTTCTCTTCAAGGGCAATATTTTTTTTAGATTATTTTTGTTTAGGATAAAAAAAAAGTTTTGTGTTGAAATTTTGTTTATAAAAAAACAAGCAAACAAAAATCAGAAATTTCAATTGTGAAAAGACTATGCAATTTTAGAATTTTTCTTTTATATTTTTCTATTTGTGAACATTAATCAAATAAATGGCAACACAACATTATGGTAACAACCCATGAAAGATTCATCAAGGTTTTGTAGTACCACAGCCATGTTAGTGAACTTGCCAAAACTTGTTCTGAATATATTAGCCCTCACTTCATGAATTTCAAAGAGGAAATTGTGAATTGGATTTAATTTTGGCCAGGAGTGTTGATATGTTTAGGGTGCCTGAGTGTGCGGGCTGGCAAAATTATGGACCTGTCAAACTATAGAGAGTCCCTTCAAATTGTTAAGGTTTATAAACTGTGAAATTTGGCATTGGGACAGCATTGAGAATTACTGAAAGTTCTGAATGGAAACCGCAAACAGTTTTACCCACATATTATTTGGCCTTTGAGGGTAAACTACACCCCAGAATATTCAGGAGTGCAGAATACGACCGGGGTCCAACCAAAGGTCAAAGATAGCTCTCAGATGTGAAGTAAAGATCAAATAAAACAATGACTAAACACCTTGTTGTAGAAAGACACCTATAAATTACAAAGCAAAGCCCAGGAGAGCAAAATGTTAGTGACATTACGGCTCGGCTTCACCTTATATTTACTGATTAGCCTCACTTTGGGACCTCATGTATCCCAATTTAGACTCTCTTGATTGCCCGGGGGAACAGGTATAAAGAACGCATACCATTTTGGGATTTATAGCAAGATGACCAAAAAGGGTCACAACACAGACACAATATCGGTTGGGGTTCCCAACTGTGCAGATTTGTTATCTACTAAACAGTAGAGCAGATTTAGCTCAGAGTTAGTCTATGACATAATTAAGGTCAAAACAATTTAAAGCTTTTCATTTTTTATGTATCTGCAGAATTCCTAGATAAGAATAATTATGGAATTCCTATCTATTGAGTGCTTAGGAAAAAAATCTTTTAGGTTGAAATAAAAAAAAATGATTTAAATACAAAGCTCCTGCCCAACACAGATTGGTAAAAGAGAATATCAAAGTTTTTACATATCTTAGATAATGACCACGGTTACTGATGTACAACCTTAGAAGTCTGTTATATATATTTACAAGGAATTGGACTTGTGCCAAAATTCAAACAGCAAACAATTCATTTTGATATTTGTTCAGTCTTAAATACCTTAAAAATCCAAGAGATTCCTTTATAAATTAAGCATAAACAGTTTTTTTCCAAGCAAATTTAATAAATCTGTTTTTTTCAAGAAATTGGTGTCCTTTATGCAGAGGTGATAGTTTATTATTACCAGGTGTATTGGAATTGTTAAGACCAGTAAGACAAGATGGAAACATACTTATCTGATCCTGACAAATTTGAATGACAAAAGGGGGGAATAATTTAAAATATACAAATCTCATTTTGGTTTTTCTAGCTTTCCATATGTAAACAAAATAATGATAAAGTGGTGAAAAAGTACTTTTTCTGCATTCATTACCGGTATATATGATTTCATTACAAGATGTATTTAACAAATGCTGCCAATAATGAGATTTTTCTCCCAAAAAAGGAAGTAGTAATAGCATACATGGTTTGTTTTTGAGTTTGCTACATTTGTGCGGATTTCCATGGATGAGAAGCTATCCAAACTAAGGAAACTGTCAAGAGCTTTTGAGAGTGAACAGCTAAGACCAGTACAATGCAAAATCTCACAATACACAAAGCTTTAAGCAATGCAAAATCATTGGTGCATTGCCAAGGAAAACAGGAAGTTTCCCAGTAACTGAACCCTAAAATGTGTGCACATTTCATGTTTCATGAGATAAACTCACATTTTAGACCCATTTTGGATCTCCCGAAATCCAAAATAAAAATCTTAATACGTTGTTATAATGAAATGATGGAATGTCAAATGAAAACATTTATTAGAATAACATTCCACAATTGTTGATCACAATCAGACTAATCTTAATTCCAGAAATACTTTGTTGAAGTAAACTTTTTTTCATTGAAGTGTAAAACCAAGGATTAACAAGGGATTTAATTTCATATATTTATAGCAAGCTCAATATAGAGGTTAGCCAATCAAATTTAAACAAAACATGTCATGTTTTATGGAAACAGAATCTAATGATAATATCAAATATCAGTAAACAGGTTAACAAAAATGTCTAAGATAAAATAAATCACAGGATAAATGGAAAAATAAATGCACTTTTATTGATCAGTGAAAGGGTAAACAGTGCAAAACCAACCTGGGCAGGACATGCGTTTTCCAGTTGCCTTTATAAAGAATAAGGTCAATATCTGTCATAAATCATTTATTTGCTTTTAATGTAGTGGATAGGTAGTCAACAAGATTATACAATGAGTTTTACCTCGATATACATCATTGTAAATGGGCATTTTATTCAGGAGTAGACAAGAAACTGCCCTGTGCATATGGTGCTTTTCTGCAAGCACATCAACTAATGGTTGTTTTATTACAGGGTCCGCTTTTAATGTGCTCCTTGTCAAATGCTTGTTGGGGCCAATAGCACAGTCAGAATGTTGTATAGGATGTGTTGTTTATTTCTTCAATGCCAAAATTTGAAAAGCCTTTGTCCGGGATTGTCCATAATATCTTAGATGAAGATGTATATTTTTTATTGAAGCTTTTTTCATTAAGAATGTTTGGCAATTGTATGTTATATCACTCATACTGGCCAGCTTATTCATGGATGTTATTGAATATGACAAAGCTTGAGTATCCCATAAACATTGAATGTTTGGACCTGAAGCTGTGTGTCAAGAAAAAATCACCCCAAGGAAGTTACAGATGTTGTCCCACAGAAAGTTGTGAGGTCACCAAAGCTAGGCCATGACCTAACACTGATATACTGAATGTTCCCTGGGGCAATTGGAAATCTGAAAAGCTATGATAATCTCATAGGAAAATAATTTAATTTGTATGAAAGACTTGCATCTGCCACAAATAGAAACCAAGACATTTCAAAACATATACAAACTTGATGAAGAATGACTCCGTTGTGTGAGATTATTGAATAGAGTTTTATTTGACAACTAATGGTCACCTCCTCTTGACTCCATCCTGAAATGAACTACTGATTAAACTTTTCTTTTCAACTCAACAAAAAGACCTGAAAATGCTCTTTTCATGGTGCGGTTTTCATTTTGTGTGTGCCCATCTCAGTCTTGTTGATCAATATTTAGAATATCTCCGCAGTTTGCACCTGTTTTCTGTGAGGGCACACAAGAGTTGAACTCAGCATGAACATTTTTGGGAAAGATAAACTGCTGCATTTTCCTGTCTCCTGAAATGGTTACTAAATCATGATAAGTACCAAGATATTGTTGCAAAATGTCTTGTCCTGAAGGCATCACAACTTGTTTACAGGTTCTAACCTCTAATGCTTAAAGGTTGCCCACATCAAAGGCTCGCTTAAAATCAATTAGTCACAGACTGGATATCTTTTGAAAATATTTTTTTTCAGTGTATTCAAAAAGCAATTTTGCACAACAGATATGACTCACAATTTCGCTGGACATAAACTTATTGCCAAAGAAAAGACCTGGAATTAAATCTGTGCATAATGGCACAAGTTAAGCATACTGCATTTCCCTTGCATTGTATAGTATGAAATTTCATATATTTGATATGCCAGTCATTATTGCCTCCTTCACGATCGCCATGCATAATTTATTTATCGGAATGTAAATTGGCATATTTTTCATCCTAGGAAGCATACACAGGTGCTTCGGTGCATTCACCCGCATCACAAAATAACATCAATTTCACTAAATTGTCTCTCATTTCTGGGCAGTCAGGCAATTTTTCCTCACAATTTGATAGGCTCGGGGAAAGATGAGGAGGGATCCAACGCAAAAAGTACAAAGCTGTTGTTATAATGTGCAGCTCCGTGGCCCGCTTCTCAGGGAATCGTTCATGTGTAGTGCGAGTTTGGGGAGAGTTAATTGAAATTCAAACAACACACTAAAGCCAGGAATAAAAACATGGGGAAATGAAGTGGGGTGAAAAGTTCACGCTCTGATATTGATGGGTAGAGAACATGACATACAAGGAAAAGGGAGAAGTCATTATCAAAGATGGTAGACACTATGATCTGTCCAAAATATGCAGCGTGGCTTTATTGCTCACCCCCTGCGCAGCATTGACTCTCAATGAAAATTGTCCGCAAAGAGATTCAGGCAGAAAAATAATGGAAGTTTGCATGACGGTAACAAAAAGTGCACAGAAAATTTGTTGAGATTGAGTTTTGATCTTTATACAAGGTGACAAATGCAGTGAAAGCCTTGTCTTTTCTATGGGTTGAAGCTTGTCAAATACTTTACTCAGATCAAGAAGAATCATTGAGAGGTGCAACAAAAGAGCATTCTTGTAAACAAAAGAGCAGTCATAGAGATAGCATGCTATTTTTGATCATCATGAGAGTTCAGGTGATCATAGTAGCTCCATTTGGAGATATCAAATGTATTTATATTGCATACCAACTTCAAAGTTGGGACTTTTTTTGGTATTTATTTTGGGTTGGTGAGAAATATGTCTTAAATGTTTACAATAGAATGAAGGTGTTATCCTTTTAAAAAGATACCTATTCTATGGGTAACTACGGCATCCGTGGACTATCTTTCGCTAAACTTTGAAAGATTTGGTACAGTGTACATAGTGAGGTGTAGGTTTTTCCTGTCCTTGTGAAAGGCTTTTAACAAAAGATGAAATAACATCATGATGGGTTATGCAAGGATAGCAATAGAAATCTTGTTTGAAAGTTAAACACAACCCAGAATGTATTTATGTAGAATAAAACTTCTACAGTGATAATTCTGAACTATCTGCTCTTTTTATATGTAATTTTCAGACATAGTACTCATTTTTATCTATTTGTAAACGTCTAAAACTGTTGGCAGATAATTTTGTTGCAACCAGCGGCATTGCCATCAGATTTGCTACATAGCAGGCAAAACAAACCTTCTAAAAGTAATAACATAATCTTGTTCTGCTACCAAGCCTTTGCAGTGAATTTGTATTACTACTTAAAAAAATACACACTTGTTTTTCTTCCATTCAATCAAACTTTTATGTGTTTTACATACCATTTAAATGGTGATTTTAGGCCCTTTGGGTATTTGGCTTGGATTGAAATATATTGAAGAACTTTCCTCGAAAATTTAAAAAGACATTCCCACAAAAGCAATGAACCAAGATTGAGTATTTGTTTATTATCTTTTCGTCTTAATAATACAACAGAAATGGGCTTCTTCAACAGAAACAGATTTTAGCTTTGAATAAAATGTTTAAGCGCAAATAAAACAAATCGGAATTTTAAAGATGTTGAGAGATATTTGTAATAAGGAGTGTAAAATATATCACAGTTTATATTTCTAATATCAAGCAGAAAACTTTCGACATAAAAGAGTTATAATTTATTTCCAACTTTCAAAGATATGATATCAGTTTGATCAATGAATTTGTGCTTTAAAATTCCTATTTTATCTTCTCAGTTTGCAATTTATGTTTGTGATTTTTTTCAAAATAAACATTTCCCACATAGTGTTCTTTTAAAAACTTTTTCAAAAGTGTTTTGCATCCGGAATTGTGGCTTCATTCATCAGTTTTTTGTTGTTTTAAAATCACAAAACAAATTTTGATTGTATATAGATCTGGTTTTATGGTGATGACTGTGTGGCTCACCCAGATTAGCATATACATACATACATACATATCCTCTTCTTCCCTTGTCGGCTCTACCTAAGGTAGCCGGTTGGAAGGTCGGTCTGATCCATAATTCTGGTCGCATCAGGCAGGAACTTCCTGTGTAGGGGTTCCTGTATAAACCGATGCTTCTCCCATTCTTTATCCAATCTGCTTTTAAAGGCATTTAAGCTTGGAGCGTCTTTTATGGTTTCAGGTAGGGAGTTCCATGCATTGACCACTCTCACACAGAAGAAATTTGTCCGACAGGCTAGTTTGCTCTTTTCCTTGTGTAGTATAAAGCGACCTCTCCTCATTGAAACATTCTCATTTATCCTGAGATAGTTAGCTTCTACATCATACTTTCCATGGACATGCTTGTAAACCTCTATCATATCTCCACGCGCTCGTCGGTAATACAGGCTCGGGAGGTCCAGTTTTCTGAGTCTTTCTACATAATCCATGTGCTTGAGCTTAGGCACTAACTTCGTCGCTCTGCGCTGCACATTCTCTACCAAGACACAGTCACCCAACAGAACAGGAGAACAGGCTGAGTTGCAGTACTCTAAGTGAGGTCGTATGAGACCAGTGAAAATCCTCTTCAGAGAAGGGCCATCCAAGTACTTATATGATCTCCGTGTCATACCTACAAGCCTGTTTGCTGCATTAACTTTCTGCTCCCAATGCTGGCTAAACCTAAGGCTCGGATCAATATATACTCCAAGATCCTTCTCTAACTGGGTAGCATATAAATCTAAGGAGTTCAAATGTTAAGGGATGCTCAATTTTGTGTCTCTTAAGGTCTGATATTCCCTTAACATCTGCTTCATAATATGTTCCCTCCTTCTATATGACCGATGTCTTACTTGTTCTGCTGTGAGCAAGCTTTGCTCAATATAAGCACTATACAAGTACTTAATTATCATCATTGTTATTATTCTCTTTTTTCAGATGGCAGTTCACAAAAAAGATTTAAAAGGGCAGCTTTCTCCTTGAAAAGAAAAACACCAGGTCAGTTAAATTCATTAATTAGAAGAAGAAAAAAAATTGATTAAACAAAAAATACACATACAATATTCACAAATTCTGTTAGCCCTCAATATACTTTACTTATTCATCCAAATGAAAATATCAAAATCGTTTATTGCTGTTATTGTTGCTGGTGTTCAGTCTGACCATCATATACCGGTAATATTCAAATTAAAAGACTAAGCTCATAATAATAAAAATGCAGTGACCTGCCCACCCTAATCTACACTGAGACAATCTGTGATAGGTGCATGCACTATTGACCTACCCACCCTAATCTACACAGAGACAATCAATGATAGGTGCATGCGCTATTGACCTACCCACCCTAATCTACACCGAGACAATCTGTGATAGGTGCATGCACTATCGACCTACCCACCCTAATCTACACCGAGACAATCAATAATAGGTGCATGCACTATTGACCTACCCACCCTAATCTACACCGAGACAATCAGTGATAGGTGCATGCACTATTGACCTACCCACCCTAATCTACACCGAGACAATCAATGATAGGTGCATGCACTATTATCAGTGATAGGTGCATGCGCTATTGACCTACCCACCCTAATCTACACCGAGACAATCTGTGATAGGTGTATGCACTATTGACCTACCCACCCTAATCTACACCGAGACAATCAATGATAGGTGCATGCACTATTGACCTACCCACCCTAATCTACACGGAGACAATCAATGATAGGTGCATGCACTATTGACCTACCCACCCTAATCAACACCGAGACAATCAGTGATAGGTGCATGCACTATTGACCTGCCCACCCTAATCTACACCGAGACAACCAGTGATAGGTGTATGCACTATTGACCTACCCACCCTAATCTACATCGAGACAATCAGTGATAGGTGCATGCACTATTGACCTACGCACCCTAATCTACACTGAGACAATCAGTGATAGGTGCATGCACTATCGACCTACCCACCCTAATCTATACCGAGACAATCAATGAAAGGTGCATGCACTATTGACCTACCCACCCTAATCTACACTGAGACAATCAGTGATAGGTGCATGCACTATCGACCTACCCACCCTAATCTACACCGAGACAATCAGTGATAGGTGCATGCACTATCGACCTACCCACCCTAATCTACACCGAGACAATCAGTGATAGGTGCATGCACTATTGGAGGAGTGGTTTCTGCTGGTGACTGGGCTGCCTGCTTCTGTCTCCCAGCGGCCCTGCACTTCTAGGAATGGCTGGTGGCAGGGTAAGATGTTCCTAGAAAGTTGAGATAAGGGGCAGGTCAGCAGGTGCAGACAGAGGGGCAGAGGTGAGGGCTCAGTGGAGAGGCAGGCGCTGGGTGGTACCCATCTACCTGGCTAATCCAACCACTCCCCAACTATTCAAAACCCCTCTCATCTCCTTTATTGCATTAATGTTTTGCTCAGCTTAACACATTGTTTTCTGTCAAATTGTGACATATACATGTTTCAAAAGTCAACTTTCTTTCTTTATTTTACTTTTTTTTTGGAAATGCATAATTCAGAGTCGTTCAATTGAAAATATTATATTTATCATTTTGCAGTACAATGTTGACTTTCTTTCTTTTTTAATGGTTATTTTTTTTCAAGTGTGAAACTGCACTACTATAAAAATGCATTGCAAAGTTTGTGAAAAAGTGGGTGAATCCTACACTTAACAGTCTGTATATCTACCAGGCCCCAGGCCCACCCTGACAACACTTTGTTGGTTACCATGGCAATGAATGTTCCATAGCAACATACTGTGTGGTTTAAAATGTGAAGAAGACAGCAGATGCAACTTACTATAAGCAAAATATATCCAAAACAAATATCAAATGTTATTTTGTCCTCTTAATTTTAACCAACATGCATATCCCTACAACTCCTTTCATACTCAATATGGCACATTGCAGAAAACTATTGTGATCAAATTAAATTTTTGAAAAATCATTACTCACCAAATATTTTTTTAGCTTTACCATATCAAAAATGAACAATTCAGAGCATGTTTTTGATATTATCCTAACAAAACGGTGACCTTGAAGTACCTACCTAATACATTAAAAAAACACATAATATTAAATATTAACGATGTGACCTTTGTCTCCCCCCCCCCCTCCCCCCAAATTGTGTGGGTGATGAAGGCAACTGAAGTTTGTGGCAGGTTTCCAGGGCGATCGTCTGAATGTCACTTCCTCCTTGATCACCTGGGCAAGAATAAACAACAAAAATCCAAAAGCTTTCTGAATCAAATATGACTAGAATAAATCAGAAGTTATAGAGGTCATAGACAGTGTAAGGTTAGAGACTGCTATTACATTAGCCATCAGTATTGTTGACAGCTTTGTCATTTTGCACTGGGGTTGTTTTTCCATCAATATGTGGCAGGCAGGCACAGGTGTTTTATTGTCAGACCTTGTCAAGTGTATATGGTTCTTCTCAGATTGAAGTTCATCCAAAAATCACAAGAGCCCGTATTTTAAAACATTAAATATATCAGTTTTATTTTTTGTGAGCAATGCTAATTTGCTGTGTTTTCATACTGTAGCAGAACCAGGGAGCAGTGGCTGGGTGTTTGGAATTCCATTGGCTAAGTGTATATCTAATGACACAGAGCTGCGCCGCAGAAGACCGTCTCTGACAAGGGAGAGACGCGAGTCACTAGATCTCCAACAATCGCCTAGACGTGGCAGGTACTAAATCAATTCCTTAACCATTTGTATCTTATGATTAGAAATTGAAAAAAAAGATTTTTTAATGATTTTTTTTTCAAAATGCGGAAAATAATTAGAAATCTCCATCTGTCCCTCTGTGAAGGATTTTGCCAGAACAGTGGGTGGGAGAGATAAATATGATAAAATAATGGAATAAGAAATATCACAAGAAAAAAGTAACTTTATTTTTGAAATCATTACATTTAAGCAGAATGGTCAGGTTTTTATGAACATATTTAATTATTATTATTATATTTTTATTGCAGAAAATCGAGCAGTTCGTCGGTGAGTTTGTTTCCACTATTTCAGCTGCTACGTAGTCAGTCGGTAGCAGGCGTTCAGGCTAATCAGAGTGACCAGAGTAGTGAAAATGTAGAAGTCATGCGCTCAGTCAGCTGCTATGTATGTTCATCAATTCAGCCATTTTGCATGCAATATATTATATTTGCATGTTCCCCTGTGGTGGATCCATCAATTTGCTAAAAATCAGACCCATTACAATACCAGCAAAAACAAAAATGACCCCCAACTTGATCAGCCTTGATAAGTCTTTTAATTTAGCCATGCATTTTATTGAGATATCTAGATCTGTCTAGTGCGGTGTATACAGTGTGGTGTATACAGTGTGGTGTATACAGTGTGGTGTATACAGTGTGGTGTATACAGTGTGGTGTATACAGTGTGGTGTATACAGTGTGGTGTATACAGTGTGGTGTATACAGTGTGGTGTATACAGTGTGGTGTATACAGTGTGGTGTATACAGTGTGGTGTATACAGTGTGGTGTATACAGTGTGGTGTATACAGTGTGGTGTATACAGTGTGGTGTATACAGTGTGGTGTATACAGTGTGGTGTATACAGTGCGGTGTATACAGTGCGGTGTATACAGTGCGGTGTATACAGTGCGGTGTATACAGTGCGGTGTATACAGTGTGGTGTATACAGAGTGAGGTATACAGTATAATTGTATACATTGTGAATGATATATGCAACCAGCCTTGTTATACATTACACTTATAACACACATATATATATATATATATATATATATATATATATATATATATAACATATATATATGTATTTTTTTTATACATTCTACTTACATTCTACTTATAACATATATATATATATATATATATATATATATATATATATATATATATATATATATATATATATATATATATATATATATATATATATATATATATATATATATATATATATATATATATATATATATATATATATATATTTATATTTTTTTATTTGAATTTAATCTTATTCATCTTTTTCCATTTATGCCATTAAATTTGTGCACAATCTTACATACCGGTAACATAAATTGTTATTGATTAAAATAGTATTAAATTGCTATTTACGGTAAACAAGTTCTTCCAATTTAACAGTTAACTGTAAAAGATAATTGTCTCTGTGTAATTTAGCCATGCATTATTTCATATCCTAATGTGTCTCTCTTTAGGCTGGAGCAGCGAGTTCTGATTCCCTTTCTGAGTCAGATAGTAAAAGCACTGGTTCCAGTCTGCTGGATGCTCTGTCGCTGTCGTCTTCCATGAAGCTGGAGAACGCGTGGAGAGACCGACGAGATTCTCTGTCTCCACGCAGTGCACAGGTTCCCTATGTGGTCCGAACCTGCTGCAAACATCTGGAAACATATGGTCAGTTGACTTTTATCTACTTGAAGCCTGATCGATTTTCAAGAAACCATTTTTATTATCCTGACAATGGAGCAATGTTAAATTCATTATTAGTTCATTTTTTTCTTTATATTTCAACTATTGGTTAAAAAAAATCAAATCTATATTTCAATTTTCTCAAATGTGATTGCCACTTTATTCTTTTCAGCACTATGAACAGACTTGTCTGGTATCAGCGCTATATTATTATTATTATTATTATTTATTCTAATCTTGAATTTAGGTCTACGGGTACTAGGAATATTTAGAATCGGCAGCTCCAAGAAGAGGACAAAACAGGTATGCATTTTTAAAAAAAATCAAAACATTTCAATCAAACATATATCATTGGTCAAGAACTCATTAATGTTTTATGATTTTTGTGTTTTAGTTACGTGAGGAGTTTGACAGTGGTAAAGATGTGATTCTTGATGATGAACACAATGCCCATGATGTAGCTGCTCTACTTAAAGAATTTTTCCGTGACCTTTCTGACCCACTTCTCACGCGTGACCTTTACTCTGCATTTGTGGCTCTGAGAAGTAAGTCATTTTTACATATAATTTCTGTAGATTCTGTATTCCATTCAATAAAATAGAATAAGTTTTTCATGAAAAAAAGATAATTTGTTCATTATGGCCAAAGGGAAGGTTTGTATTTCGATGGAAAAGAAACAAAATGCAATTGGCACAGAAAATGTTGTCATTACGCTGAGAAGTGAAGGGGACTAGCAAACAATATGTAGAAGAAAAATAGGGAATATACAGTTTTTAAAAGCCAAATGCAGAAGATTGTGGCAAAGAATAATTGTTGAATTTAATGTACTGTTTTGTATTTGAACAGAAATAAAGGATTCAGAGAAGAGATTAGAAGCACTTCAATGGCTGCTGTGTCTACTTCCTGTAGTCAACCGTGATACTCTCTCCACCCTTCTCACTTTCCTCCAGACTGTCGTCCAACATTCCACAGATCGCATTGATGACAGTGGACAGACGGTTAGTACACTTACTCTTCAGTTTGATACAAAGTCCCATGCCCATGGGTCTCCAAAATTGACATTAACCTCAAACAATATTAGTTAATATTTTTGACAATAACACAAATTCAGGATATGTTTTTGAGAATCACACAAATTAAGGCTATGTTTTTGACAATGATACATTATTGTTCATTTTTTTCTCATGTTATGTATTTGCTTTACTTGTAATAGAGAGTATCTCTTTTGTTATGACAGTTGCCTGGCAACAGGATGGACTCGCATAACCTAGCAACACTGTTTGGACCTAACATTTTACATAAGGCCAAGGGGAGGGAGTTTGAGGTGGAAACGTTGGAACGTGCTGAGGAGAGAAAAGAAGTGATAGCCGTTATACAGGAAATGATTGATCAACACAAATCTATTTTTGAGGTTGGTTTTATTTTTGAATTATACAAAGACATGAAAATAACATGAAATCAATGATGGCTCACTTCTTCAGAGAATAGAAATCGTAAAGGTACAGGTCATGTTCTTTGGTTCGGTGAAAAAAGAGCCTCAGAAAAAGTGTGGCCATGATTTGTGATAAAACAAATGAAAATATATTAGGTCATCGCCCTCAAGAAGGCTTCATTCTCTCACAAATCCCTCACAAGCTCGAGTGATCTCACATTAAGGTCTGTTATTAGCCATTAGCATTTATTCTACAGGTTATTCTTTTTCACCAATATTGAATACATTACAATTTAGTCAAGAATGTTTGAGTAATTTATGCTTCAGATATATATATATATATATATATATATATATATATATATATATATATATATATATATTTATATTATTACCATTATGGAAGATTAAAAGTACTCTATAAAATAAAATTCCTTTGGGGGCCTCGTTAAGCAGTTGAAAGGCCAGACATGCATTGTGGGAGTGGGGAGCTCCCTGAAAGTCTGCTACTGCAGCAGTCCACAACTGTCTGATGATGATTACAAATGTGTTACCATGGCAACCAGTTCTGACCTCTATTAATCACTGCAGGGCAGTTACCAACAGCAACAAGTCATTAGTTGACCTACTTTGTGGGAATGTCTGTTGACGATACCCAGAATTCCTCAGTTCCTACGGTAACAAATTAGCAACCAGGTGGACTGGGTCAGTTTGTAAAGCACCAGACATAAATGTCCTAACAAAAAGGTTGCTATAGCAATAAAATAGATTTAATGTACAGAGGTAACCTAGTAAACTTGGGAGATGTATTAGGCCAGCTGCACTCAGTGAGGAACCATTCAACACGTCTTCCTGGATGAGTCCAAATGTTTGACTGTCACTGACCTTGTATAAGTTATCACCATGGTAACAGTTGGACGGGTCACATGACTGGCATTCCTGCAGAAGCCTGTGTTAAGGACATGCACTTAACAAACATTTACAAATGTAACACTGAGCATGGAGCAAAACTATTTATCAGCAATCAGCACTCAGCCGACATACCGGATCCACCTCTGATAATGCTTATAAACTATATGAACCAGGGACATTAAATACTTCTCATATGATGAGACATTTAGGGAAATTACTCACAGGGAAAATACCACTGTTCAATGCATGTGATTTATGTGAAAAAAGTAGATATCTCAGAAATAGAAGAACTTTGCAATAAGAATGCGGATGCAATATAAAATAAACTAAATTGGTTACTTACATTTTATATTGCCTAATGTTACCTTTTATTTTTTGTCAATGAGAAATACACCATCTTTTATTATATAAAATTTTAATTGTTTAGGCATCTAAAAATCTTCAATTTGATTTATATAATTATCCTCAAATATACTTATTTTGTGGGCATCACAATAGTTCCTGGCAGGCACAGTGCATTAAGACATTATGGCAACCTCCTTGACAGAAGGATGTTTCTTTGAAAGTTATATAAGGAAAATCTTGGTTTGTACCATGAAATGTGCAAAAGTGATATGTTTTAAAAGCAATATAGTTTGCAATTTCATGCATATGTTACTTTTCAAAGATATGATTTCGATACAATTTTGAAATATTCAAGCCAATTTTCTGGCCAATTTTCACAGTGATAATGTTATATATAAAATGAAAAAAAAAATTCAGTCATCTTTCAATAGAACAGAATCAAACGAGATATTAATTACATGAAAGCTTTCATTTTTAATCACAAACATTAGTACATTAAACTGAAGCGTCTTATTCAAGGGTTACTAGCTATGCTGCCATTTTGAATTACATGACAAATATTAGCCAATGAGAATCAAGATATCAAGTTGGGGCCAAATTTAATATGTAACATGCATTTCGATTGGTCAAAATTATCATTTCCCCAAGTCTGCTGTTGGAATGGATTTAAAGATCATTTGTGAAGCAATTTTCAGAAAATGTTCACACACATTACACTATGAAATAGGGACATCACACATGACACTATGTAATCATTAACCTAACTGTTGTGTTTTTATTTTTGCAGTTGTCTGCGGAGATGCACAATGAGATTCTGCGAGTTTTATGTGAGTCTAACGCTGAGGCTGTAGATTACCTGCTCAAGCACAAATCAGCTGCTCTCAGGTCAGTTCTCACACACTCTACTTGGGTTTGTCACATCTTTTTCTTTTAACTTGTTGATGCATATCACCTGAAAATAGACATCTCAGTAATGAACATTTTACATTTATGGATTATAAAAAAAATTGAAACTTTTGTTTTTTGAAAGTTGCATATCACCGGAAAATAGACATTTCAGTAATGAACATTTTGCATTTAAGGATTATAAAAAAATTGAAACGTTTGTTTTTTTTTAAAGTTGATAAAAAAAGATTTTGGCTTTGTAAACATAATTGATGGAGATACACTCTGTGTATATAATATTTTTAATAATATTGGTTTATCTTGGTTTTAGTGTTGACTGTGATGCTGAGACATCAAGCAGTTTCTGTGAGGAGAGTGACAGTTCATCAATACCACGCTCACCGAGTTACAGCAGTGAGACTGACTCAGCCCATCCACGCAACCTGACTGAGGCCCTGGCCTTACAGAGCCAAGAACAGCCGACCCCACGGGCATCAAAGGTGTGTAGTACAGAGCCTCCTGTTGAGACTCTCAAGGTTCCACAATTTAGAATCATCACTCCAGAACAAGGGTGGTACCGCCCGGATAGCCGGTCTCCAAGTCCAGTATCCCCTCGGATAAGTCCTAGTCCGAAAGCAATGAAAGCAGCAACTCCGGACCTGCGTATTAGCATAACACGGGATCTACCGGATCGGAACTTGTTCAAAGGTTCGCACACAACACAAGCTCTTCTGAGCCCTCGTCCATTGAGATTTCGCAAACAATTAATACCCTCATCAGCAAGGCCAAACAATGGTCAAGGACCAGATACGTTATCAGTGCCAGGATTAAGACGGGACCGGGAAACAGAGTCTTCCTCCTCATTAAGTAGCTGTTATCCATCTAGCTCTAGATCAGCTACAAACAGTCCAATCACACCTGACATGCCTCAGAGTCCTCGTTGGTATCCAGAAACTCCTCCTACTTCCCCACCAGGGGGCTCTGTCCATGTTACCTTGGAACCAGATCACAGAACTTCTTCACAAACTCGTCCCCTTGGAATTAAAGTAAAAAATAAAAATAACCCACAACAAGAATGTAAACCTGGTGCAAGTTTACCACCTGAATGGCAAAAAGAACGGTGGAAACACTGGGAAAAATTAGCAAAGGAACACAGTGATGAATTTCATGAACAGGAAACACTTGTATAGTATTATCATTACAATTTAGGTAATTGTGTAAATATACAAACAGTTTCAAATCTTATGGGGGAAGCTACCTATAAGGAATTATGTAAATAGTGTATGATAAATTGCAGTGTCTGCATGAACAAACTCTGTCTTAGTGGGTGACCAAGTGGACTAATCAATCAAAGTGATTTCCTTGAATTATTTATCAATTCTATGCATTTTGAAGGATTAGATATCAATCTGTGTACGTACATAAATATATATTTTATATATCAGCAGTATTGAACCACGGAGATGTGACATGTTTAATGGTGGAAACCATGGAAACCATCAATAGCAACCAAATGTTGTTTGGTTGCCTAGCAACTGTTCCCATGATGATTGTGTCATACTGCACATCAGATCAAACCAGACCTATGATGACTGAAAGAAACAAGGATTCTAATTGGCTGAATACAAAAGCTTTATTTTCATTGGATAGAACTGTACATTGTGTTCATAATTTTTATAGATTATATTTATGTTCATTTAAATGTGTGTACTTATTGATTGTGTTGTAAATTATAAGCAATGGTGTACTAGATGTTAGTCTCGTGTATATAAATGATGCAACCTTGAAAGGTAATACACAACTCAGATCATTTTCACAAATAGTTTGCAGAAATTTACTCTGGGAAATCAATTTTAAGATATAGCATATGACCCAAGACATTTCCTGGTAAACAAGACATTCCCATGAACTTTTCACATACCATATCAGATTATCAAAATGTCATTCAAAACAATTAATTCTAGGTTACATACTTCTATGACATGAAGATTGTTCACATGATATAGAATTCAAAATCTCAAGAAGGAGATGGCACAAAGAATTTCAAAATTATGTCATAGCTGTAGACATTAATTAGCAATAGTTGATGGCACCTACAGTGCAAAACGTTATGGCTGTTTGAATACAAGGACTATTAAGTATCTGATTGTGTTTGGTTTCTGGAATCAACGGCTTCTCAAAGCAGTGTGTAAATCCAAACTGTAGTCTGTCTGTGTGTCATGTTCTGCATTCTTGTTCAAACTCCACTTTAGAGTTCCAGCAAGGTTTTGGTATGTTAACTCATATTTTACTCTGGCAGAGGGATATGGCATCAATTGTTTATTACCAGTTGGATATTTTTCTATGATAATCAAATCTGCCTGTAGTGATGAGTACAAATAACAATGCGTCACAGTAGAGGGCAGCACTTCACTTTGTGTATTTCTCTCTCGAAACTGCATACACTTAGACACCTTTTTATAATAGATGGCACTTGTGAAAATAAAGGGTTATCAGTGATAAATAGATATTTCTAGAATCCTTATAATTTTGGTTCTAAAGCCATTAGAATATTTTTTCTATAAAATTTACTGCAAAGTAAATCATTTATTAAATATTAACACCATACTGAGTTTTTATGTTTCAGTGCAATATGTGAATTATCTGGCTTTAAGCTGATACATATATCAATAATTTTATTTTTCCATGTGAACCTTCATATGCTAAGTTATAAAGTTTTTACCTATAATTAGTGGTAGGCCAGGGTGTAAATTCATTAAAAATGTGTTTTCAGACATCACCACTAGGTGGCACCTATCTAGGTCATAATTTCAGATACTGGCATTTTCTTGTGGTCTATCTGTGAATCTGAGTTGAAGCTTTCCTGTCAAATCCTTTTTAAAAATTAAAAAACAACATAAAACCTTCCAGGATTGTTGCCAAATTTAAATCTGGAAATATTATTATACTCGATATTTATTATTTAATGTATGATTTTTCAGTCTTTAAATGTATAAAGAATTTTCAATATTGGAGGAGTTTGAATGATGGGTCATGATTAATAAAACTTGTATGAGATCAATTTTCCAAAGGACTGAAATTCTTATATTTTCTTGTGTAAAAATGGGACGGGTTAAAGGGGCTGCTTTGTTCTGTTTGTTGTTATCATGGATACAAAATATATTTGAACTGCAGAAATAAGGCCGGCTGTCTGCTGTTCACCAAATTTGTAAATATTATTTGTAATATTTGAAAATATTATATGATGTGGTCTTTTGTTATTAAATAATTTATATAAATGACACAATTGCTGTTTTTCATATTTGTATCAATCTATTTGTGGTTACTGAGAAACACTTGATTGTGACTGACAGATGTAATGCCCAATACATCTTAAAATAACCACAAATGCACTGATTTAAATTTCATCACTTATAGAGACTTTGAGTCTTATGAATGATTAAAAAAGTTAAAGATTTAAAAAGCAATTCTGATTTTCAAAAAATATTACATTATGTTATTACTGTCAGAATAGTTTTTTTTTTTAAAATCCAACTTTAAAGAAAGCATCTATCTCAATTCTCAAAGTGGGAATAGAGACCATTATGAACCACTGCACATGGCCTAGTACTGATTAAAGCTTCAATCAAGGCACATTATTCAGACTGGTCTTATGCCTTAGACTTACTGACTTAATGAATAATCCACACTCACACAATATATCTACATGCATAAGTATAATGGTTGGTCAGAACCTACACACATGTAGAATGTTTGGTTAGAACCTACACACATGTAGAATGGTTGGTCAGAACCTACACACATGTAGAATGGTTGGTCAGAACCAACACACATATAGAATGGTTGGTCAGAACCTACACACACGTAGAATGGTTGGTCAGAACCTACACAAATGTAGAATGGTTGGTCAGAACCTACACACATGTAGAATGGTTGGTCAGAACCTACACACATATAGAATGGTTGGTCAGAACCTACACACATGTAGAATGGTTGGTAAGAATTTACACACATATAGAATGGCTGGTCAGAACCTACACACATGTAGAATGGTTGGTCAGAACCTACACACGCCTAGAATGGTTGGTCAGAACCTACACACATGTAGAATGGTTGGTAAGAATTTACACAAATGTAGAATGGTTGGTCAGAACCTACACACATGTAGAATGGTTGGTCAGAACCTACACACGCCTAGAATGGTTGGTCAGAACCTACACACATATAGAATGGTTGGTCAGAACCTACACACATGTAGAATGGTTGGTCAGAACCTACACAAATGTAGAATGGTTGGTCAGAACCTACACACATGTAGAATGTTTGGTCAGAACCTGCACACCTGTAGAATGGTTGGTCAGAACCTACACACATGTAGAATGGTTGGTCAGAACCTACACACATATAGAATGGTTGGTAAGAATTTACACACATATAGAATGGCTGGTCAGAACCTACACACATATAGAATGGTTGGTAAGAATTTACACACATATAGAATGGTTGGTCAGAACCTACACATGTAGAATGGTTGGTCAGAACCTGCACACCTGTAGAATGGTTGGTCAGAACCTACACACATGTAGAATGGTTGGCCAGAACCTACACACATGTAGAATGATTGGTAAGAATTTACACACATGTAGAATGGTTGGTCAGAACCTACACACATGTAGAGTGGCTGGTCAGAACCTACACACACATAGAATGGTTGGTCAGAACCTACACACACGTAGAATGGTTGGTAAGAACCTACACACATATAGAATGGTTGATCAGAACCTACACACATATAGAATGGTTGGTCAGAAACAACACACATGTAGAATGGTTGGTCAGAACCTGCACACATGTAGAATGGTTGGTCAGAACCTACACACATGTAGAATGGTTGGTCAGAACCTACACACGTGTAGAATGGATGGTCAGAACCTACACACGTGTAGAATGGTTGGTAAGAATTTACACACACGTAGAATGGCTGGTCAGAACCTACACATATGTAGAATGGTTGGTCAGAAAAAAAAAATTGCTGTTTTTCATATTTGTATCAATCTATTTGTGGTTACTGAGAAACACTTGATTGTGACTGACAGATGTAATGCCCAATACATCTTAATAAAACCACAAATGCACTGATTTAAATTTCATCACTTATAGAGACTTTGAGTCTTATGAATGATTAAAAAAGTTAAAGATTTAAAAAGCAATTCTGATTTTCAAAAAATATTACATTATGTTATTACTGTCAGAATAGTTTTTTTTTTTTAAATCCAACTTTAAAGAAGGCATCTATCTCAATTCTCAAAGTGGGAATAGAGACCATTATGAACCACTGCACATGGCCTAATACAGCTTCAATCAAGCCACATTCTTCAGATTGGTCTTATGCCTTAGACTTACTGACTTAATTAATAATCCACACTCACACAATATATCTACATGCATAAGTATAATGGTTGGTCAGAACCTACATACATGTAGAATGGTTGGTCAGAACCTACACACATGTAGAATGGTTGGTAAGAATTTACACACATATAGAATGGCTGGTCAGAACCTACACACATATAGAATGGTTGGTAAGAATTTACACACATATAGAATGGTTGGTCAGAACCTACACATGTAGAATGGTTGGTCAGAACCTGCACACCTGTAGAATGGTTGGTCAGAACCTACACACATGTAGAATGGTTGGCCAGAACCTACACACATGTAGAATGATTGGTAAGAATTTACACACATGTAGAATGGTTGGTCAGAACCTACACACATGTAGAGTGGCTGGTCAGAACCTACACACACATAGAATGGTTGGTCAGAACCTACACACATGTAGAATGGTTGGTAAGAACCTACACACATATAGAATGGTTGATCAGAACCTACACACATATAGAATGGTTGGTCAGAAACTACACACATGTAGAATGGTTGGTCAGAACCTGCACACATGTAGAATGGTTGGTCAGAACCTACACACATGTAGAATGGTTGGTCAGAACCTACACACGCGTAGAATGGATGGTCAGAACCTACACACGTGTAGAATGGTTGGTAAGAATTTACACACATGTAGAATGGTAGAATGGTTGGTCAGAACCTACACACATGTAGAATGGTTGGTCAGAACCTACACACATGTAGAATGGTTGGTCAGAACCAACACACATGTAGAATGGTTGGTCAGAACCAACACACATGTAGAATGGTTGATCAGAACCTACACACATATAGAATGGTTGGTCAGAACCTACACACATGTAGAATGGTTGGTCAGAACCTACACACATGTAGAATGGTTGGTCAGAACCTACACACGCGTAGAATGGATGGTCAGAACCTACACACGTGTAGAATGGTTGGTAAGAATTTACACACATGTAGAATGGTAGAATGGTTGGTCAGAACCTACACACATGTAGAATGGTTGGTCAGAACCTACACACATGTAGAATGGTTGGTCAGAACCAACACACATGTAGAATGGTTGGTCAGAACCAACACACATGTAGAATGGTTGATCAGAACCTACACACATATAGAATGGTTGGTCAGAACCTACACACATGTAGAATGGTTGGTCAGAACCTACACACGCGTAGAATGGATGGTCAGAACCTACACACGTGTAGAATGGTTGGTAAGAATCTACGCACATGAGGAATGGCTGGTCAGAACCTACACACATGTAGAATGGTTAGTCAGAACCAACACACATGTAGAATGGTTGGTCAGAACCTACACACATGTAGAATGGTTGGTCAGAACCTACACACACATAGAATGGCTGGTCAGAACCTACGCACATGTAGAATGGTTGGTCAGAACCTACACACACGTAGAATGGCTGGTCAGAACCTACACACATGTAGAATGGTTGGTCAGAACCTACACACGCGTAGAATGGATGGTCAGAACCTACACACGCATAGAATGGATGGTCAGATCCTACACATGCGTAGAATGGTTGGTAAGAACCTACACACATATAGAATGGTTGGTCAGAACCTACACACATATAGAACGGTTGGTCAGAACCTACACACATGTAGAGTGGTTGGTCAGAACCTACACACATGTAGAATGGTTGGTCAGAACCTACACACGTGTAGAATGGTTGGTCAGAACCTACACACATGTAGAGTGGTTGGTCAGAACTTAACACCAATGAGAGGACAGCTGGCTTGGAGACATTCAGAATGATCATAGCTAGGCAGGACAGTTGGGTAATTATTGTTTGAGAGGGGGACATTTTCCTAACTGAAATGAAAAAAAAACAACTTCAGGGTTCTCTTCTTCAAATCTTGTTAAAAGCTTGATTGGTGAAATTATTTATATTTTGAAAAGTAGCAAAACAAATTCAACTGTATCTATCAATATATTATACATGCTTTGGACAACTGAGTTGTGGATCCGTATTAAATAAAACTTGATAAATGATAATAACATTCTGAGATTTTTTGACCACATCTATTTATTCCTTCTGACAAAGTAATTAATTTCCAGATCTACAATGTGGAAAAGGTGAGAGAGTAGGTGTACAAACATTTTAATCATTCTCCCTACAGTGCTAATTTTTCAAATCCATAAATGTTTTTATTAGACCTAAATAAAATATCAGAAATAGTGCTGGAACAATAGATAATTCTGATAACAGCAGCATAAAGAAAGTATTTATATTTTTCTTGATAGTTTATATGATTTCTTTTTAGCTACAGGGGAAACACATATTTCATGGAAATAATTTCAAATATTTTATCCCCCACCAGATGGCACATCTCTAAAGTTTCCCAAAAGGTGGCGCACCAGTACAGCATCATTTCAATTTTCTGTATCTTAAAAGCTAAGTGCCAAGCAGCATCAGACCTTAGAAAGTTGACTTGTTCCCATTTTACACCCAAAGTCTTAGTCTTGACCAAGTACTAGTACCTTCACCATGTACATCTATCTGTTACTTTTATACCACGGTAATTGCAAATGAAGTACAATTCGTGTCATTAGTGGCAAATGCATAACAGTAGAGGTTACCACAAATGGTACATTCTATTATAAGAGTTAATCAGTAAATATAAAATATCCGAGAATATCAATCATATAGTAACAATAACTAATAACAGACTGATTACTTAATAATTGTGCCATTTTTCTCCAATTAAAAAATAAAAGTGAAAACAAACCAGCCCCTCAAGCAAGAATGCTAAATCTATCAACATTTTTTAATGTGTAATATCTTTGGTACTTTCATGGTGATTGTAAAATTTTAAAGTGTGAAGCAAAAATTTGTTATCAGTCAGGCTGTAAGCATTCCTTGTGAATATGTGTGAAATGTCTGAAAATGAATATTAAATTCTTGATTATTTTATTTCCAAGCTTAGAAATCTCTCCCCTCCACCATGGACCTTACACAAGGGCTGGTAAGTCTAAATTAGTATCTGCAAATGAAAAGGCATTGTTCACACAATTTTATTGTAGATCTTCTCTATTCTTATTCCAAAGGTAGTAGAGCAAATACCGGTATATCACTTAGTAATGCAATAAATACAAAAATAATCAAATTTCAGGTTGAAATACTTATTTCCACACTTTTGCAACAAGAAAATTTTCTGAAAAATAAAGTAAAAAATAAACAACAAATATATGGCTTAAAAGCCAATACCTATTCACACTTAGTATTTGTAATAAAGAAAATAATAGTTGCAAAATATCCTTTTTATATCTTTGAGAGACATTTTTTCTGCATATATTACTGAGTGAATAAGCATGATATTGAATACATTATAGAAATTGTGAATTTGTATATTGTGGCCATTTATTGATCACATACATTGCTTTTGTCAAAATCACACAGTAAAGAAAATGATATGATGGAATGATAAATATCATTCACAAAAATTACTTCTGTCCCTTTTATAAATATTAAAATAAGAATGACATCCACTCCAAGCAACCACTTATTCAACATTTCGAAAAACATGACTGTATGGTACATCCAAGAGGTATCTGTTTTTATTGGAGTTTTTGTTTTGAGTCCATTTTCCAGGCTCCTATGAGATATTTCAATCGTATAAGAAGCAGATCTTTGCCCATTTGTAACCAGCTCAGCACTGGAACCATTTTGGAACCTAAAATAACATTATATAACATATATATATATATAAAGACAGAGGGATCAATTGACATTTATATTCTTAATTTTGCACCTTGGCAATTTTTTAAAGGAATCGTGTTGCTATACTTTAGATACAATTTCTGTTTTTAAAGTTTAAATTATTTTATAGCACTTTATGTGGTCATATCTACTGCATGAAAATGATTTTTAATTAGTGTTCAGTGGTGGCATATTGTGACAGGAAGTTGCTTCTTACCATCTATTTCCTGCCAGTTTATTGCAACCTCAGCTATAGGTACTTGGAACTGTTGAGCTATGTGTAACATATCTACATCAAATGCCCTGCAGAATAACAGTCATCTCATAAAACAAAGCAAGAAGCCAAGGAAAAGAATTAATTAATTAAATTAGGTCCATATGTCTAATCACAACAGGATATGGCAAATCTAAGTAATTTAATGAGACTTTCAGTCATGCAAGCAAATTATAAATGTTTTTGTGGCATTATTCATTTTAGAAATAATATCTTTTTGGCTCCCAGATGAAATATAAGACTTTTCTCCTCAAACTTACCATCTATTCACATGCAAATTAGAGAAGAGCAGCCTGGCACCCTCTCGTGTCAGGAGTTTGAACCCACACTGCGTGTCTTGTATACCCCTCACACACAGAGCCCAAACCAGGAAATGAAAGCCATACATTAACACTGTGCGGAATAGTGAACGCTGAAAGGCATAAAATAGATCATACAAACATTCAGATTTGTTTGTTTTAATGACAATTTTAAGTATATGAGAAATACTGTTCAACAGCACCACACCACAGGCAGATAAATCAATAGGTTTATCTGCCCCTGTCAACAACAGGTTTTTCTCTGACCATATTTCATACACTATCTAATGGTACTTGGAATAAAATATTACCCACCTCGGCAACAGAGTCTTTCTCCATGTGAGCTCGGGACCCACACACCACCGCCATGCCATGCTGAAATTATCAATGCTAATTTTAGAACCACTTGTGTAAAAAAAAAACTTTACATCAGTAAAAGATAACTGATGATAGTTATATCAATATAGATTGCTAATATACCAGAACAAGTGATTAAATCACAACAATAAATAATTTAATTACCAAACAAGATGAGTACAAATTTACCCAATATGTGACTAAAATACCACAATAGATGACAAAATATTACACGTTGATTGTTGCAAGTTAACTTGATCGTATAATTCATTTGTTTCACAATATGGAAGCTTTTCAGATCACACTAATGGTTGTGACTTATCAAAAATTCTAAATTATCTTAACAAAAAACACTACCAAAAAGGTTAGGGTACATAATATAATTGATGATAAGTACCTCTTGATCGTTTATTTCTTTTATTTTTGTTTCTAATTTGTCCACATCACTAAACTTGGAAGCCCCATCAGCATCTGCAAATAGCAGCAGTTTTCCCCGAGCACTAAACATTCCCTGCAAACAGACACACTACCTCAGTATCAAGGACAATATTTCAATGAGAAATGCAATGTGAAGTACAATGTGGAAACGTCACAAAACAAGCAGACTATACTATATGGAAGCATACTCACCAAGCGTACTGCCCCTCCCTTCCCACGATTCTCTGACAAGGTCAACACGCGCACTATGTCACTGCTATACTGCTCACTGTACTTGAGTGCTGTCTGAAGTTGGAACAATTTATAATTGTTATCATGACAATAACTATAACCGTGAAACAGAAAAAAAATGAGAGTATGGCAAAATGTTCATGCAAAAATATTCTACATCTATTACCTATATTTCCCGATAATTTTGCCATCAATGGGTATATTACTGTCTGTTCTTTCTGCGTAAACCTATCTAATAAAAGTATTATCGACTTTTTTTAAGGAATCTTCCTTAAAAATTACTCAGCTACTTGGCAGAAATACAATACCTCTGTGGTTTTATCTTTACTTCCGTCATCCACCACTATCACTTCAAATTTAAAGGAAGGCTCTTTCTTTTTCTGCAAGTGATTGATCAAAACTATAACAACATAACTTCATATGATAGAGAACCTTAAAAATATGAAAACAAAAGCAAATACATATAACTTCTTTGCGGTGAAAATTGTCAGGTTGCAACTGGGGGGGTCAAATTGGGGGGGGTCAAATTGGGGGGGTCAAATTGGGGGGGGGGGTCAAATTGGGGGGGTCAAATTAAGTTATCAAAAAGGTTATCAAATACTTTATTTATAATATTTTGATGATCTCCTGTAACTTTAAGCAAACTTTTGTATCTTGTAATGTGTTAGCATGACATTTATATATTACACCTTATCAATATTTCAAATGACTAAACAAATTTCATGAAACACTTCACCTTTCTTTTTTCCAGATATTCCATTGTTTCATCCATCATTACAGGTACTGAAATTAGTCATTGGAAAATACCGGTAATCAGAATATCCACATGTTATATCTTATACAAAAAAGACTACTCTTCGAAATTCATTATAATTTATTCCTTTTCCATTTAACATTGAAATAGTTCATTGAATCTGGGAGTCCTCAATATTGTGAATAAGATATATGAAGAAATGGAGTGATTATGAAAAAAGCATATAATTTCAAATAAGTTTATCATTCTTACATCTCGATTCCTCATTATATGCTGGTACAATAACTGATAAATCTAAAGTTGCTGGGTCAGCAAGGCTTGGAAATTTTTCCTTGTCTCCTGTTGTAGGATTTATGAAGTATTTCTCACTGTCATGCCGATGGATGTCTGGTGGGCTGCTTGTTATATACACCAATACCACAAACTGAGAAAAGATGACCAGACAAAACCATAATGAATATTTGTACCAACATCGGATTAAACCTCTTTTAGGTATTCACTGTGATTCTTTCCTGGATTCTCCCATTAAAATGATTACATAATAAAATGATAAATCATAATGGTAAGTTGTTTATAAATTCAACATAATTGTGATGAACTTCAAGTTCAAAAACAGATGATGCAATGACCATTTACTGAACAGATACGATATTTTGATTAGGTTGTCAATTATTTTTTGTTTGTAATAAACATCTTTATTACTTTGACATTATATGCAATGATTAATGATCAGTAATAACAGACATAATTACTAACAAGTGATTCCTGACACTTCAAAGCTAATCTAAAAAATGTCTACACATGTCTGGTACCCATGGCTATAGCGTAAGCTGGCCTACCAGTACCATTTGACCTCTGTTATTATATGGCCACTTCGGCTTTGAGTTGATTTGAACCAGGGCATTACTAACTCTGACACTGCATGAGTGACACTGACACTACTACTGTACTAGTGACAGTGACACTGACTATACTTTGTACTAGTTCATTTAATTTCCTGTCTTTTTCGGAGATATGGTGTGCATTGCAAGAGTTAAAAATCTGAAGATGAAATCTACCACTCGATTATATCATTTTTAAGTCTACGTGTCGCATGCTTACCAGGATCAACACAAAAATAGCTAAAACACCTAAATAAACAAATACTGTCAACAAATCCATCTTCCCCGGTAAAACCGGAACTCGCTGTCAGAAGACATCTGCGCATGGGCAACCATATTCTGTTGTAACAACTTTTCTAATTGGTTCAATTACAGAAATGAACCAATCAAAACCTCTGTTGCAAAATCAATAAAGAAATACCATCATGGCGACTGAAGTGAAGTGAGTTTCCACGTTTTCTGATTTATCATGTCGCAATTTCGATCAAGTAGTCAAACTATATGTGGGACCCATGTGTAATCATCAAAATGTTTACAAAGTGTATTTTTTGTTTCAGAATTTCGCAGCCAGTTGAATATTATAGGAAATATTTGGTAAGTAACGGACCACTGAGCGATAATATAGCACTATTTAAGCAGCAGCTCACAGTGTGTCCCCCTCCGTGGAAACATAATGTACAGCGATGACAATAACAATCTAGGAAGAAATGACAATATTTGGGTCACAGTTGATAATGCTGTTATCTGTGGGGATGGGGCAGGGTCTTGACTCTTGATATTTAACAGGGTCTATGATTGGTACCAGGTGAAGTCGGCCCCCGAGAGAAGTCGACTCCTGAGAGAAGTCGGTCCCCACATTTATGTGGCTAGATTATCAAGTTACCGGAAGATAATTAATGGCTACTGAGGGTCCCTAGAGTTAGTTAATGCCCTTAGTCAAATAGCCTTCGCGTAGGAGATTTTGTGAGTTTTGAGCCGTTACAGAGTGGCTTCTCTTGGGGGCTGAGTTCACCTACCCACGTCAAGACCCACTTCACTTGGGGGCCGACTTCACTGGTATTTCTTTGATTCAGGTATGAATAGGAAGGGGCAAACTGACGTCACATCCGGAAGGCAAAACAGTGGCCATATTGGATAGATTGAAAACAAATCACTGCACACATACTATAACAAAACATACCGAGTCGGGGAATCTGGGTGAGCGTATTCAGTTCGTTGGTGATGAATACGCTCACCCAGATGACCTGACGAGGCATGTTTTGTTTTTATACCTCAGAAAACTTGTTTTTTTTAAAAAAATGATACATGAAACAAGATATTTATCATTTAAAACGTTTTGTAAACAAAGCGCACCTCATTTGACCCCGTCACGTGACCCGAAAATAGTGCGTACATCCATAGACTGGTTGCCGCCCTCTGTGTATACACGATGTTCTTGACACTCGGTGGGGGACCAGTCTAAAGATGGCCGATGGAAAATAGTTTGCACCTCATGAATACGCCACGAATATTCGGCATGGTCGTATTCATTGGAAATCCCGTCGATACGCGCATCACTGAGGTATAAAGTGCTCAGCATATAAAATCTTTAAAATTATAATTAAAATATAGACATATATAAATCATTTATGTTAGTGTATTATTAGCCGAGAATCATATACATAAAAATGTCTTATGCATGTGAAAATATATTTGTCATAAAGGGAAGACATGACTTAAAGCTACATAGAATCCCCCTTAAAGGCTGAGCTGTGGAAACAATGACAGACTACCCTTTGATCACAGGTTTGGCCTAACATCACAAGGATTGTGAAGAGCAATAATGTGAATGCTGTTCATTGAAATTTTACCATGTGACATCCCGGTTTACTGAAATTTTGGGGTTTTCACACCACTGAATGGGATGACATCAAAGGCTGCATGGAAGCCTCCTTAACCCCTAACGAACTAGCCAATTTTGATGATTAGCATGATTAACCTTTTTTTCTGGACTAGTGTATCTACATACTAAATTGATGAAATTTATAACAATGGCTACTCAATATGCTCAATAAAGTGCTAGGGTCAAAAGTTCATGATCCAAGTTGTCTGACGTCATTTTCATGATTACATTGTAATACCGTATTTACTCGTGTATAAGTCGACTCGTGTATAAGACGATCCCCCAAAATTGAGGTTATTTTACTTGAAAAAACCAATTTCCGAATATAAGACGAGTTGGTTTTTCTTGAGATATCGGCTCTGCTACCATTCAAGCTTCAGCTGAAGCTTGGCGGTCATTTTAAAAGTGAAACGTAAATATGCTTACGATATAAGATATTAGCCGTCTTACACACGTGTATATACGGTAAAACTTAAATAAGATGTTCGTATTTTCGAAATACCGGATATCAGACGTAGCGGATCGATTTTGAGTGCGTTTTAAATGATAAATAAAGGTATTTACCCAATATTATCACAAAACGTAATACGATATACGTGACGTCCTTTATCTTAGCGTCTGGGTGCCCACGAGACAAAAGTGGAGCGGCCAACATGTCAAATTGAACTTTCATATCCGTAGCTGATCGATTTTAATTGCGTTTTAAATGATAAATAAAGGTATGTACTTAATATTATCACAATTACGTCGAGAATTTCTCCACATCATTGATCTTAGCCTCAAAACAAAGCGTTTTCAATTATTTATCATTTGAAATGCAATTAAAATCGATCCACGCGTGAAAGCATTTCTGTCAACAAGGGAAGACACGACTCAAAGCAGTGGAAACAAAGACGAAATGCAAAACTGTGAACGCTGATAATTGGAATCAGTGAGAACAAAGTCAAAACAAAGTGTTTCGAAATAATATTGGGTAAATACTTTATTTATCATTTAAAACGCAATTCTCCTGCAAATCTGCAAAGTCAGTGATCACATGACTTGTGAGTCACGTGGCCAATCGATCCGCTACGTCACGGACATCGTATTTACGTTTTACTTTTACTTCTATGTCTATTAAAATTATTATTTAAATATATCGCACAATTCAATTCTGCCTTTGATGTCTTCCCATTCAGTGGTGTGTAAATTAGTAAAATTTCACTGATACCAATTATCAGCGTTCACAGTTTTGCATTTCATCATTGTTTCCACTGCTTTGTGTCATGTCTTCCCATATTGACAGAATTGCTTTCACACGTGTATCGATTTTAATTGCGTTTTAAATGGATTGATGGTTTTGTTCTGTTCTCGAACAATTTGTGATAATATTGGGTGAATACCTTTATTTATCATTTAAAACGCAATTAAAATCGATCCACGTGTGAAGGCATTTCTGTCAAGGGAAGACACGACTCAACGCAACAAGTGGTCGCAATTTTGAAAGGCGGAAGTGACGGGAAGAGGCTCTTGTTTTTAGCGCGAAAACGATTAATATATTGGGCAATAATGGATGGTTTTGTTCTGTTCTCGACTTGCAAAACGTAATTTGTGATAATATTATGTATATACCTTTATATATCATTTAAGACGCAATTAAAATCGATCCACGTGTGAAGCATTTCTGTCAATTTCTCAAGATCGCCATTTTGAAAGGTAGGAGATGCTCTTGTTTTTGGCGCGAAAACGATTGTTATCTGGTATTGAAATATCAATATATTGCGCAATGATGGATGGTTTTGTTCTGTTCTTGACCTGCAAAGCGTATTTTGTGTTTATATTGGGTATATGCTTTTATTTATCATTTAAAACGCAATTCTCCTGCAAATCTGCAAAGTCAGTGATCACATGACTTGTGAGTCACGTGGCCAATCGATCCGCTACGTCATGGACATCGTATTTACGTTTTACTTTTACTTCTATGTCTATTAAAATTATTATTTAAATATATCGCACAATTCAATTCTGCCTTTGATGTCAGCGTTCACAGTTTTGCATTTCGTCATTGTTTCCACTGCTTTGAGTCGTGTCTTCCCGCTTGGACAGAAATGCTTTCACACGTGGCTCGATTTTAATTGCGTTTTAAATGGATTGATGGTTTTGTTCTGTTCTCGAACAATTTGTGATAATATTGGGTAAATACCTTTATTTATCATTTAAAACGCAATTAAAATCAATCTGCTACGTCTGATATTCATTATTTCGAAAATATGAACGTATTAAATTTTACCGTAAATACTCGAGTATAAGACTGCTCTCGTGTATAAGACGACCCCCCAAACATTAACTAAGGTTTTTTGCACAAAAACCTCGTCTTATACACGAGTAAATACGGTAAGTTGCACCCCAAGAGAATGTTGCAAATGATGTCATTTAGCCAGAACAATGGGAACGTTAACCTCCCTCCTGTCCGTTCTGTGATGGATGTTGATGTCCTACCCATCCATGAGGGGTTAAAGGCTGGGCTGTATAGAATTTAATTTCTTTTTTAGTTTTTTTTGCAAACAAATATAATACAAAAAATGATGACTTTGTGCAGAAAACAAAGAATATTATTAAGAATATTACTTTTTCAACATTGGGTTCTATTTGGGATCTATATGTTCATATGATCATGATAACTTAGTCTACCTATCCCTTAAACAGGTTATTTTCTTTTCCAGGAGCAGGATGTGCGACCAGATGGCAGGTCACTTGGAGAAATCAGAAATACAATACTAAATATTGGTATGCTTTATTCTTGTTTCTACCCATCACATTTTAACAAAACTAATTTATTCTGTCAGATATTAACAGTAGAACTACTTGTAACATAAAGATTTATCACATATTAACAGTAGAACTACTCGTATCATCAAGATTTATCAGATATTAACAGTAGAACTACTTGTATCATCAAGATTGATCAGATATTAACAGTAGAACTACTCGTATCATCAAGATTGATCAGATATTAACAGTAGAACTACTCGTATCATCAAGATTTATCAGATATTAACAGTAGAACTACTCGTATCATCAAGATTTATCAGATATTAACAGTAGAACTACTTGTATCATCAAGATTTATCAGATATTAACAGTAGAACTACTTGTATCATCAAGATTTATCAGATATTAACAGTAGAACTACTCGTATCATCAAGATTTATCAGATATTAACAGTAGAACTACTTGTATCATCAAGATTTATCAGATATTAACAGTAGAACTACTTGTATCATCAAGATTTATCAGATATTAACAGTAGAACTACTTGTATCATCAAGATTTATCAGATATTAACAGTAGAACTACTTGTATCATCAAGATTTATCAGATATTAACAGTAGAACTACTTGTATCATCAAGATTTATCAGATATTAACACTAGAACTACTTGTATCATCAAGATTGATCAGATATTAACAGTAGAACTACTCGTATCATCAAGATTTATCAGATATTAACAGTAGAACTACTTGTATCATCAAGATTTATCAGATATTAACAGTAGAACTACTCGTATCATCAAGATTTATCAGATATTAACAGTAGAACTACTCGTATCATCAAGATTTATCAGATATTAACAGTAGAACTACTCGTATCATCAAGATTTATCAGATATTAACAGTAGAACTACTCGTATCATCAAGATTTATCAGATATTAACAGTAGAACTACTCGTATCATCAAGATTGATCAGATATTAACAGTAGAACTACTCGTATCATCAAGATTTATCAGATATTAACAGTAGAACTATTCGTATCATCAAGATTTATCAGATATTAACAGTAGAACTACTCGTATCATCAAGATTTATCAGATATTAACAGTAGAACTACTTGTATCATCAAGATTTATCAGATATTAACAGTAGAACTACTTGTATCATCAAGATTTATCAGATATTAACAGTAGAACTACTCGTATCATCAAGATTTATCAGATATTAACAGTAGAACTACTCGTATCATCAAGATTTATCAGATATTAACAGTAGAACTACTTGTATCATCAAGATTTATCAGATATTAACAGTAGAACTACTTGTATCATCAAGATTTATCAGATATTAACAGTAGAACTACTCGTATCATCAAGATTTATCAGATATTAACAGTAGAACTACTCGTATCATCAAGATTTATCAGATATTAACAGTAGAACTACTTGTATCATCAAGATTTATCAGATATTAACAGTAGAACTACTCGTATCATCAAGATTTATCAGATATTAACAGTAGAACTACTCGTATCATCAAGATTTATCAGATATTAACAGTAGAACTACTCGTATCATCAAGATTTATCAGATATTAACAGTAGAACTACTCGTATCATCAAGATTTATCAGATATTAACAGTAGAACTACTTGTATCATCAAGATTTATCAGATATTAACAGTAGAACTACTCGTATCATCAAGATTTATCAGATATTAACAGTAGAACTACTTGTATCATCAAGATTTATCAGATATTAACAGTAGAACTACTCGTATCATCAAGATTTATCAGATATTAACAGTAGAACTACTTGTATCATCAAGATTTATCAGATATTAACAGTAGAACTACTTGTATCATCAAGATTTATCAGATATTAACAGTAGAACTACTTGTATCATCAAGATTTATCAGATATTAACAGTAGAACTACTTGTATCATCAAGATTGATCAGATATTAACAGTAGAACTACTTGTATCATCAAGATTTATCAGATATTAACAGTAGAACTACTCGTATCATCAAGATTTATCAGATATTAACAGTAGAACTACTCGTATCATCAAGATTTATCAGATATTAACAGTAGAACTACTCGTATCATCAAGATTTATCAGATATTAACAGTAGAACTACTTGTATCATCAAGATTTATCAGATATTAACAGTAGAACTACTCGTATCATCAAGATTTATCAGATATTAACAGTAGAACTACTCGTATCATCAAGATTTATCAGATATTAACAGTAGAACTACTCGTATCATCAAGATTTATCAGATATTAACAGTAGAACTACTTGTATCATCAAGATTTATCAGATATTAACAGTAGAACTACTTGTATCATCAAGATTTATCAGATATTAACAGTAGAACTACTCGTATCATCAAGATTGATCAGATATTAACAGTAGAACTACTCGTATCATCAAGATTTATCAGATATTAACAGTAGAACTACTTGTATCATCAAGATTTATCAGATATTAACAGTAGAACTACTCGTATCATCAAGATTTATCAGATATTAACAGTAGAACTACTCGTATCATCAAGATTTATCAGATATTAACAGTAGAACTACTCGTATCATCAAGATTTATCAGATATTAACAGTAGAACTACTTGTATCATCAAGATTTATCAGATATTAACAGTAGAACTACTTGTATCATCAAGATTTATCAGATATTAACAGTAGAACTACTTGTATCATCAAGATTTATCAGATATTAACAGTAGAACTACTTGTATCATCAAGATTTATCAGATATTAACAGTAGAACTACTCGTATCATCAAGATTTATCAGATATTAACAGTAGAACTACTTGTATCATCAAGATTTATCAGATATTAACAGTAGAACTACTTGTATCATCAAGATTTATCAGATATTAACAGTAGAACTACTTGTATCATCAAGATTTATCAGATATTAACAGTAGAACTACTCGTATCATCAAGATTTATCAGATATTAACAGTAGAACTACTCGTATCATCAAGATTTATCAGATATTAACAGTAGAACTACTTGTATCATCAAGATTTATCAGATATTAACAGTAGAACTACTTGTATCATCAAGATTTATCAGATATTAACAGTAGAACTACTTGTATCATCAAGATTTATCAGATATTAACAGTAGAACTACTCGTATCATCAAGATTTATCAGATATTAACAGTAGAACTACTCGTATCATCAAGATTTATCAGATATTAACAGTAGAACTACTCGTATCATCAAGATTGATCAGATATTAACAGTAGAACTACTTGTATCATCAAGATTTATCAGATATTAACAGTAGAACTACTTGTATCATCAAGATTTATCAGATATTAACAGTAGAACTACTTGTATCATCAAGATTTATCAGATATTAACAGTAGAACTACTTGTATCATCAAGATTTATCAGATATTAACAGTAGAACTACTCGTATCATCAAGATTTATCAGATATTAACAGTAGAACTACTTGTATCATCAAGATTTATCAGATAATAACAGTAGAACTACTCGTATCATCAAGATTGATCAGATATTAACAGTAGAACTACTCGTATCATCAAGATTTATCAGATATTAACAGTAGAACTACTCGTATCATCAAGATTAATCAGATATTAACACTAGAACTACTCGTACCATCAAGATTTATCAGATATTAACAGTAGAACTACTTGTATCATCAAGATTTATCAGATATTAACAGTAGAACTACTTGTATCATCAAGATTGATCAGATATTAACAGTAGAACTACTCGTATCATCAAGATTGATCAGATATTAACAGTAGAACTACTCGTATCATCAAGATTTATCAGATATTAACAGTAGAACTACTCGTATCATCAAGATTTATCAGATATTAACAGTAGAACTACTCGTATCATCAAGATTTATCAGATATTAACAGTAGAACTACTTGTATCATCAAGATTTATCAGATATTAACAGTAGAACTACTTGTATCATCAAGATTTATCAGATATTAACAGTAGAACTACTCGTATCATCAAGATTTATCAGATATTAACAGTAGAACTACTCGTATCATCAAGATTTATCAGATATTAACAGTAGAACTACTCGTATCATCAAGATTTATCAGATATTAACAGTAGAACTACTCGTATCATCAAGATTTATCAGATATTAACAGTAGAACTACTTGTATCATCAAGATTTATCAGATATTAACAGTAGAACTACTTGTATAATCAAGATTTATCAGATTTTAACAGTAGAACTACTCGTATCATCAAGATTGATCAGATATTAACAGTAGAACTACTCGTATCATCAAGATTTATCAGATATTAACAGTAGAACTACTTGTATCATCAAGATTTATCAGATATTAACAGTAGAACTACTCGTATCATCAAGATTTATCAGATATTAACAGTAGAACTACTCGTATCATCAAGATTTATCAGATATTAACAGTAGAACTACTCGTATCATCAAGATTTATCAGATATTAACAGTAGAACTACTCGTATCATCAAGATTTATCAGATATTAACAGTAGAACTACTCGTATCATCAAGATTTATCAGATATTAACAGTAGAACTACTCGTATCATCAAGATTTATCAGATATTAACAGTAGAACTACTCGTATCATCAAGATTTATCAGATATTAACAGTAGAACTACTTGTATCATCAAGATTTATCAGATATTAACAGTAGAACTACTCGTATCATCAAGATTTATCAGATATTAACAGTAGAACTACTTGTATCATCAAGATTTATCAGATATTAACAGTAGAACTACTTATATCATCAAGATTTATCAGATATTAACAGTAGAACTACTCGTATCATCAAGATTTATCAGATATTAACAGTAGAACTACTTATATCATCAAGATTTATCAGATATTAACAGTAGAACTACTTGTATCATCAAGATTTATCAGATATTAACAGTAGAACTACTTGTATCATCAAGATTTATCAGATATTAACAGTAGAACTACTCGTATCATCAAGATTTATCAGATATTAACAGTAGAACTACTCGTATCATCAAGATTTATCACATGGTGTTAAGCCAATGAAATGGCACTGGGGTATAACAGATATGTTAGAAATGCCAAGCAGGTAAACTTGTTGGGTGTACCAAATTAAAAAAAGAAAATAATATCCACATCAATCTCTTCACGTTGTTATGAGTAGCTCAATAACCAAAAATGATAACAAAACTACACCAGAAATTGCATTACCTTGGGCTTGAATTGATGTTTGATGTGTTGATGAGAATACTTATTTCCCTTTTGTTGCTTTGTGCCGCCTTTAGCTGTGCTGATTTTGTCAGCATAGCTTATATATTGGTGAGGGGAAGTAAACAATAAATTGTCAAACAGTGAATTGTTTCCAGTATGCATAGAGACCCAGAACATCCAGTGCCACAAAGCATTGTGGGGGTGACAGAGTCAGGCAGCCATATTGTGTACATACATGTCTATACATTACTTGTGCAACATTTATTTGAACTGCTAATCTGAGTAAATACTTAAGATTATCAATTCTGTAGTAATTTGCAAGTATTTTCAGGAAATATTTCCAAACATTACAACAAAACAATGGTTAGCATAGTTCTTAGATAATAATCAACTAAAGTATTCTAATATTTTGCACATAATCTCATGATGTTTTCTTTTGTTTATTGTCACAGTTTATCATCAAGTAAGTGTAAAATAATGTAGACAGAAAATCATTCATTCAAACATTTCTCCCAAATGAAAAAGGATGTTTCATATGATCAAGTTCGTCAAGCTGTCAACACCAATGACAATGCCATCTGGTTGATTTTCAGAGCTCTGACATGATGATAAGATGTACATGTGCGCAGTTTTTTTATGATGCTAAAACTTAACCAAATACACTTAAAGAAGCAGAGTACTCTAATTTTTCTGAATTTGTAATCAGTTATTTTATAACCCTAAAAATTATTTCGATATCTTATTTTTGTTTAAAACAAAGTCATTTGCATAGATTTACTGTGTGAAAACTCTTTACTTTGAGACGTTAAGAACATGCTTTGAAGTGTTGCTATTCTCATGAGAACCCTTTAGACGCTCTAACCACTCTTAAATCTGAAATTAGCCCAGTGAACATGAAACTTTTTTCTCTTTGTATACAGATGTGTAAAAAAAATTATACAGATGTGAACCAAATCATTTTTAAACTGTATAATGTCAACCTTGGGCGAATGACTCCTGCAATAATTATACATGTATATATCCTTTTCCTTCATAATGAATGGGAAATGGTATTGCCAACTTTCCTTTGTTCTGTCATTTTTGTCCTTGTCATTTTTGTCTGTCATTTTGCTATTGCGATTTTCCCATTTGCATTGATAAATTTCTCTGCAAAGAATACAATTCTGAAATTTTGGGAACAAGATGAACATCCCCAGGAAGTGATCAGAGAAATCTTGAAATGATGTACACCTCATAGTATACTCATTGCACTGGTTGTGCATCTCATTGTGTCTCATTGTGTAGGTATTACCCGTACATCTTATTTGATCTGATTGCACAGGTATTGCATCTCATTGTGTCTCATTGTGTAGGTATTACATCTTATTTGATCTGATTGCACAGGTATTGCATCTCATGTATCTTATTGCCCAAGTATAACATTTCCTTCTCTCTCCACTGAGGTTGTACATGTCATGTGTGATTTGATATTGTGCCATGCCTAATGTAACATTATATTTATAGGTTCAATAAGCACCGCAGAAGGCTCGGCTCTGGTGAAGTTAGGCAACACCACCATCCTGTGTGGCATCAAAGCTGTGAGTATAACGTAACATTTTCACATATTGGGTATGATACTTTCATAAGTTGAGGACATCCTTATGGATCGGTGTAGGACAGTCAAGTATCTATTCAATGGGAATGTATTTAATGGACCAAATGCCAAGTGCAGCTTATTATTGTTATTATGCCCCACCAAAAAATTGCCCCACAAATAATTACCAAATATCTCAAATGGATGGCAGCAAAAATAATTTATGTTCTTCTGAATAATGTTGCTGTTTTTTTTTTTTTTTTTTTTTTTTTTTTGTCGATAAAATCATGTTTTTATTTTTCAGGAATTGACACAACCAAAAGCTGCAGACCCAAAGAAAGGTTTTATAGGTGAGATTCATTGAAATTGAATAACAGCTAATATTTTGGAATTGTATCATACCCTTATGTCTGCTTAGAACTATAATTAACTTCTGTTGTTAATCTCAAGATTTCTATCGGAATCATTTGAAAATTACAATTGCACCACTTAACAATTTATTATTATCTACCAATCATTGCGTGTGGATGACATGTGGCGTATATTTTCAGTTCCCAATGTAGATCTGCCATCCCTATGTTCACCACAGTTCAAACCCGGGCCACCTTCAGAACAGGCTCAGGTTATCACCAAATTCATGGACGATGTCCTCAAAAAGTAAGCTACTCTGATTTGCTTTAATTATAATCAAGACTAATATTTGAGCAATGCAGAAAAAGTTAATTTTAATTTCTTTTAATTCACATAGGCAAAAAGGCATAATTTTGACAAAATAAACATGAATGGTCAAGAAACAGTCAAAACAAAACATTTAATAAAGTTTTAACAGGTGAAAAGATTTTTTTTCTTTTTACCCAGCCCTTGAATTAATAATTGTCTGTTTATAAGCTGATTTGGCCAGGACGTGGCACTCACATGTTCTTGCTCTTGTATTTTATGATTTACTAGATATGAAATTAAGATTAAAATTAATTGGTTATGGCTTTTTGTTTTCCAGCTCCAGATGTATTGATGAAGAATCTCTGTGTATTGAAGAAGGAAAGGTAAAATCATCCTACCACTAAATAATCTGGCAACTTATCACAATTAATAATAGATAATACTCAAATACCCTTTTTTAATAAATCATGAAATTATAAAAGATTTCAGTACCAGATATCAGATAATAGAGGATAATAGGGCTCATGTTATGAGTTTTGACCTCAGTGGAGATAATGTTATCCGTGGTGACTCCACACAGCCCATCAGCTATCATGTCACTGGTTGCCTTGAGAAATCAGAAATCTTTTCAAACCAACTGTTTTTGTATTTTTGCTTGCTATGAATTGGCTGTCATTGTTTGGTAACTAGTACCTATACCAAAAACAATATCCAAAATCTAATATCCAAAAAGGTGGCACAGTTAGGCAATGAAAATTAATCCGATGAAGACTGGTTAAACCAATTTATTCAGCCCCCCCCCCCCCCCCCCCCCCCTGAAAGAAATAAAAAAATAAATTTGAAAAATAGATAAAAATAAAAGGGAGAGATTGATATAATAACCATTTAGGCCTTAGGAAAGGCTAGGAATATAATGATTGATTGTGTGTTTCAGTTGGTGTGGGTGTTATTCTGTGACATGGTGTGTCTGGACCACGATGGAAACCTTCCAGACGCCTGCACCATCTCCTTACTTGCTGCTCTCAAAAATGGTAACTTCCAGAACCACATATATAATATTATTCATAAATTAGTTCATGTAAATTAAACTAGGTCATCTTTGTAATACTAAGAGCGCAAACATCTGGTTTGCTGACCAATCATGGCAGTCAAGACAAAGGTGGGAGACAATGGCAGTTATTTTGACCAATCAGAGAGCAGGTACCAAAAGGTTACAAGAAGTGTAACAATAGTAACAATGGCAGGAGATGGCAATCACCATCTGTCTACATTTCAACATCACATAGATCACTTTCTCAGCTGAGAAAAAAATTGATAACAATAATTATTCAGTGTACATGATGATAGAAAGCTCAAATTAACTAACAACAGGGTCATTTAAATGGGTCAGGTCAAAAAGCATACCTAGCAAGAAATAGGTCTTTGAAAACAAGATTATGCTGTGCTGTTGAAAATGATGTAATTCACACATACACACTTTATAGATTTATCATAACAATTATAACAAGTATAACAATTATTTTAACATCATCTAAGAATATACATGCTTTCTTCCATTTATAGATTATATAATTCAAATTTGGCACTGCATATAAACAGATGATGTTCAACATATCAAGTGTGTTAAGATTAGAACAAGCAGTGACATATGCCTCAGTATCTTGACCTTTCATAAATACATTCTGAAAATATGAAAATGGCACAGTATAAAATATAATAGTCTGCATAATGTTAAGATAATGTATATATTTATTAAGCTTTGTACAAAATTGTAGTCTGGATTTTATTTTTTGCAGTAAAATTACCTACCATTACAATAAATGAAGACAATGGACTTCCCGAATCCGATTTTAGTAAAACAGTTGGACTTCAGGTGGCAGCACAGCCTGTTTCTACAACATTTGCCATATTTGATGAGTGAGTATGGAGTGGTTATAATTGTTTTGATATTTCTGTAAATTAAACTACAAATAACAGCGAACAATGATCTGATATATTTCCATTGGTTCTTCACAAATTGATTGTCAAAAAGTTATAATGTCTTATACTCTATGACAACAAATTTTCTATTTTTCAGCCGGATTATTTTTGCTGACCCAACTAGCGAGGAGGAGGTCCTCTCAACAGGATTAGTGACAATAGTTACCATGGAAACAGGACAACTGTGCATGGTTCATAAACCAGGTAAAAGAAATATGAAGTAATAAATTTATTTTTAATAGAAATAGTAAATCTTACTCATGAGCAAAATTTGGACTAGTACATACATGTATGTAAATGCATCCAATGTTATACACAAATAATTTATCAATAATAATATGTTTTCTAACACTTGATGAGCTATGATAACTTGATATCAATTTGGTCACATTACTGGCTTGTCTATGACAAAAGATTCTTCTCTGATTTTGACATTTAAATAATAAATGGGTTCATGTTTCTAGGTGGGAGTAGCATTAGTGAGACAAGGATTCAGGATTGCATTTTAAGATCACAGACCAGAACAAAAGAAGTGTGCCAACTCATTGATGAAACTATTAACACTGTAGAAAGGTAGCAGATAAAAAGAGAATATTTTTAATACAATGTTATGAGTTCCTTGTGTTTTTTTATGAGCAAATCAAGTTTGAATAAAATGGATAGATTAATATTTGACTCAAACGTAATGCAAGGTGAGTCAATTAAAACATTCATGAATTTTTTTTTCAACCAATTTTACCTTGCTGTATTTTGGTTGATTTTAGTGAGATAGCTTGCTTCTATCACAGTTTCATGGCCACATGTCATTTAAACATACCCCAAATCTCTAAAATTGCCTGTGACCTCTTTGGTTTCATGAATGCTTTAAAAAAAGGTGGTTCTTTCCATTTGGTGAAGAAATCTGGATATGCATCATAATATCTTCCAACATCGTGATAAACAATGTGTTTCAGTATTTTTGATAAACAAATTTATGCTTGAACAAACATGACTCACACAAATTATTACCCTTTCACTATCAGGGTTAGGGTTTTCAACATGGACTATTAATAATGTGCTTCAGTAAACACATCACATATGAATGCACTCTTGAGTGTAACTGGACACGCCATTGGAGGCCAGCAGGTGAGATAAATCAGATATTATAGCAGATATAATAATTTCCCCCAGGATAAACTTACATACAGATATAATTATGCAGACAAGATGGATGGACAAGAATCAGAAGATAAAAAGAATATCAAAAGATATAAAATGAATTTACAAGTGGTTCATCATGACAGATTCTGTAATTAAGCCAAATCAAAATAAATCCGATTATCAGTGCTTAAAGAATCAAAATCTGATACTGTTTACAGTCACTGTTTGTGAGATGATATTTTAATACTTTTTCTATTCTCAAATTATTGGATTTATGGCATTCATTTGCTGGTGGGAATTAAAGTAGTACCAGCCAATCAGAATGAAAAAATGGACCAGAAGAAATCTTGGAAAGTCTTCATAAGATTCCTGTGGACCTACAACAACACATAAAACATTTTACCATACAACACAAGAAGAATGCACATTTTAACAAAACACAGCAAGAATGATAAATAAAGAAAATAAGAATAACTTTCATAAAATGTTTCTTTTTTGAGTTTACTTTAACCAAATCAGGTTGTAAATTGAAAATAAAATACACATGCCCAAAGAAATAGCTTGAAAAACCAGCCAAAAACTTAACAAAAATAAGGTATTTTATCCTAAAAGTTTATTGAAAAGGGTCTCGTATCACACAAAAGAAAGAAATGACAGCAACAAATTTGTTTAAAAACTGGACATTCCGACCCTGCGCCAGACAAAGTGCAAAATCAATGAAATAGTCCAGAGGCTTGAAGGGAGAAGGTTCTTAAATGAAAAAAAAACCCATTAAATCAAATAATCAAAACAATTTGAATTGATGAAAAGTCATAAAAACCTCACAAAAATATTGCAATTATAACCTGTACAGGAACAGCACCTCCAGAGGTACTGGCACCTCCACGAGATCCAACATAAACAAGACTAAATATAATGCATTTGGTACTGCAATCGTCGTCAAGCTTTTTCTTGAGGATCCTTGCCCTTTTTTTTAGAGAACCAAAATATTTGGTTAAATAAATCCAAATAAATGTATCAGTATCATGCTTGACCTTAAATACTGTTGAGATGATATTTAGGTCACCTAGCCAACCATTGCTAACCAAGGTTAATAAAGTTTTTGACTCTTGTACACCTGTGACCAAAGGTAGTCAATTTAATAGGCAAACAATTTATGGTGCTTGGCCTCGTGTATGTTGCACAGAGGCAGTTAATATGAGCCTTATAATATGTTTAACTTGAGTTAAATTGAGTTTTATTTTTAAAAATGACACAGCAAATAAAGTTGCTTCAGCCGTGGGGGAGCTGTTATGGATCTCTAAAAATAATATGATTATTTCAAAGAAAAAAAAACATTTTTACATAGTGAAATGGACAGTAAGCATAATGCGAAATGTTCTGTGAATTGATAGCATGGCTGCACATAAAATTTGCAGTAAATGTATTTTACTGTGATTGAATGAACAATCAAAACAGTTTGGGAATTCAATATGGATATCTTTTATTTTGAATTGAAATAATAAGCATAAAGATATATTCTATTTTCTATCATTTTACTACAAATACAATAAATCTTCTTGCCCATTTAGGTGAGATGAGGTGATGATATATATATATATATTTACACATAAATGATACATGGTGCTATTTCATGTTATATCCTTTAAGGTGATAATACCTATATAAACTGGCTGTTATTTGCATCTGCATTTATTTCCAATTATCATTGTATTTCTGCCATGGTCTCCATTTTAACACAATGATCACATTACAAGACCACAAGACAAAAAGTGCTACAATCAATGTATTTATCTCACCAATTGATAGATTAAGTATGTCTCTCTGAAAGAAATCGTGTAAATTTGATTAAATCGGTTTCCATGGCAACCAGTTTCCTTTGAAAATAGTCATTTTTGTAATTTATTTGTATGTGTTCATGACCAACACATTCATGCCAAATATAAAATTCTTTCACAAATAACATATGAAAATGGACACAAAAATATGTAATTGTGAGATTATTCTGAAACCTAATATGTTATAAATGGTTGCCATGGCAATATACACCATTAAAATTTATATCATGGTCTCAACTTGTTTAAATCATGAGACTCAGTATAGTATTATTTGACAGGACAAATAATGTCAAAATCTACCCTTTTGTGTCACCCTCAGACAACTTTGGAAGGTCATATTTTGAAAATGGCTAAAAATGCCCAGATAACTGTTACCATGGCGACCGTAAAATATGTTAATTGGCTAATTTTACCTCTGACCAAAAGTATGTTATGATTTAGGAATTCTAATGCATAAAATATAAAAGTTATGGGGAAAAGTTTATTTATTTTTAATATGCTATTAAAAATGATTTGGTTACCATGGCAACAGTGATATCTGAAAATCTAAATGAACAACATTTTTTTCATGAAAAACTGACCCCCAATGTGTCTAAAATTAGACCATGCATTTTGAGGGACCAGTGAAAATTTTACTAGCTGGCTCCCCTACTATATGTCAAACAAAGAGTTATGATTTAGGAATTCTAATGCATAAAATATAAAAGTTATGGGGAAAAGTTTATTTATTTTTAATATGCTATTAAAAATGATTTGGTTACCATGGCAACAGTGATATCTGAAAATCTAAATGAACAACATATTTTTTTCATGAAAAACTGACCCCCAATGTGTCTAAAATTAGACCATGCATTTTGAGGGACCAGTGAAAATTTTACTAGCTGGCTCCCCTACTATATGTCAAACAAAGAGTTTCCTTATATTTCAATCAACTGTCATTTAAAATTTCAGCAATGTCTGATTTGAACCGTGTGAGATCTCAGGTGAACTTATAAATCTCAGAAGTGTGACTTCTGAATTCCCAGAAGAGGTTATAATTGATTATATGTCATTAAAGCATTCATGAAACCTGACTTTCAGACACATTTTCTTTACATGAAATGAATATTTATACCCTAAACAGTGCTTTTATGTAGTATTTCCCCAAATATTCCCTGTTAGCAACTTTCTGTGGCACTTGAAAGTTGATCAGTTGTCCGCTGAAACCTACACCAGCAAATGAACACTTTGTCAACAAGCTTTGTTTAGCTGGTCTGTGATCTCGTGTAAACACCTAATGAGTTACCAGTTGGGCACCTGTCCAGCTTGGGAAACAGGGTGGAAATGTTTTGTACAATTAATTGCCTGAAGTATACTTCAGAACAACATAAGATTATTTTAACATTGCATGTGAAAACCTTTCTGTCAAAATGGGAAGACATGACTCAAAGGCTGCATGGAATCCCCCTTAACTTAAAGATGTGGAAAAAGTGACATAAAACCCTTTGAATACTTGTTTGGCCTTAAATCACAAGGACTTTGAGTGGCAAAACTGTGAATGCTGATAATTGGTATCAGTGAAATTTATGATTTGACCCTCTTTGATGAAATTTGGGGTTTTTCACACCACTGAATGGGAAGAGATCAAAGGCTGCATGGATTCCCCCTTAAAGGCTGGGCTGTATAGAATTGATTTTTTTATACTTTTTTTTTTGCAAACATATATATATATATAAAAAAGATTTTGTATAGAAAACAAAGATGAAATCTTCATAATGGGGTTCTATTTGAGAGAAATACACATCAGAACATATAGAATTGAATTATTTTTTGCAAACATAGAAAATATTAAGAATAATGACTTTATATAGAAGACAAAGATGAAATCTTCATATTGGGGTTCTATTTAAGTGATATTGAATATACACATCAGAACTTATAAAACTGAATTATCAATTTCTGCAAATTATTCTTGGACATTTGTACTCAGAATCTCATAAATATTCATCTGTTTTTAATAATTATAATGAAAATGCACTATCATCATGATAAGTGTTATCTTCCAATTCATTCTCTAAATAGTGAAAAAAATGGCCAAAATGTGTTGTTCCAATTTTGACAATCAGTAAACAACACCTCCTGTGACTTACGGAGCCCCCTGACAGTTCAAAGGTCAAGGTCACACAGCACACTTCCTGTCCAGTACTGGCAGTACTTGGTGGTCACAAAAAATCATCATTCTCAGGGCAGATGTTTTTTTGTGGATTTCAGGCAGATAGCCTATATGTATGTCAATTTTAAGATCATATATTGTTTTCAGATACCTTAAACCACTGTAAAATCGCCTGGAACCTTCCAGGTTTCATGAATGATTTAAGTCTTAAAGTGATAATTTAAGAAGCATTAATTCATTAAGCATTAAACTTTTCTTCTGAATTATCAAAAGTGTCTTTTTTAAGTAATTCAATCTATTTTTGTAGGATTCGGTAATGTATTCCTTTAAGATTCGTCAGAAATTTCAGAAGAGCGAGCATCGTCGTGAACTCGATTGCCAAATTATGATGCGTTATGGCTTTTATAGATTTTATGTTAATTCCTCGCCTCATGGGAGTGACTGACAACAACAACCGAGTTTTTGGCGACAGACCATGTCAATAACTTTATTCTGATAATAAAAATATATATTTTTTACATACCAATATATACATGTGGTTATGTTATTATGTACAATGACTTACTTCTGCCTCAGACGGAGTAAAGCTGTACCCTGTCTGCATATATATCATTGCCAGTTCATATGGCCCTGCGGGCCATGTTTCTTGCAAGTCTTTACAGTCCTTTTTGTAGCGGTTTGCCGCTTAATACCCACGTGACCTTGACCCACGTGACCTTGACCTTGACCTAGGCCCATATTTGGGTAGGTCCATTACCAGATATCCAATAATTGATCACTTGTACCTGATTTTTTCACCTTACCAACTCTGGTCACCCGTGAATTTTATTTACAACCTGAGGGTTAACCGTGACTTTCTTTACCATATTAAATTTATTTACTCCCTGACAATCAATCCTTTCCCTCCTTGTTTAATTCCCTCCCCACAATGCACTCCCCGTTTGACATGCTTCCCTTTTTTCCCCAAGTTACTCCCATCCCCTACAATTCTTCCCCTTTATTCCTGGTTTAACTTGCCCCTTTTTACCTTGGACTTTCTTCCCTGAGTTGGGACCCCGGAAGCTGCCTGGGTTTCCCTTGCTGGTGGGGTTAAGCAGGCCAGGGAAACTTTGGCGGTGGTGGGGAGGAGGTGGATAGTGAAATTGCAGAGCCGATGGCTGTTTTTTGCTTTAGATAAACCAGATAATGCTTCCCAGACGTAAATGCGTGCGAACACGTTGAATATCGTAGTGGAAAGAAAGAATGGCTGTGCGCGCAGTCCCTGGCCGCTTCCAGCTGCGCGCGCACCCCTTCTACTTCCGTCAGAAGTCCGCCACCAAAACAAACCACGGTACGTATCTTTGCTGCTCGTCACTCCCATAAAAGCATTTATCGCACCGATAAATGTGTTTTATGTTAATTCCTCGCCTCATGGGAGTGACTGACAACAACAACCGAGTTTTTGGCGACAGACCATGTCAATAACTTTATTCTGATAATAAAAATATATATTTTTTACATACCAATATATACATGTGGTTATGTTATTATGTACAATGACTTACTTCTGCCTCAGACGGAGTAAAGCTGTACCCTGTCTGCATATATATCATTGCCAGTTCATATGGCCCTGCGGGCCATGTTTCTTGCAAGTCTTTACAGTCCTTTTTGTAGCGGTTTGCCGCTTAATACCCACGTGACCTTGACCCACGTGACCTTGACCCACGTGACCTTGACCTTGACCTAGGCCCATATTTGGGTAGGTCCATTACCAGATATCCAATAATTGATCACTTGTACCTGATTTTTTCACCTTACCAACTCTGGTCACCCGTGAATTTTATTTACAACCTGAGGGTTAACCGTGACTTTCTTTACCATATTAAATTTATTTACTCCCTGACAATCAATCCTTTCCCTCCTTGTTTAATTCCCTCCCCACAATGCACTCCCCGTTTGACATGCTTCCCTTTTTTCCCCAAGTTACTCCCATCCCCTACAATTCTTCCCCTTTATTCCTGGTTTAACTTGCCCCTTTTTACCTTGGACTTTCTTCCCTGAGTTGGGACCCCGGAAGCTGCCTGGGTTTCCCTTGCTGGTGGGGTTAAGCAGGCCAGGGAAACTTTGGCGGTGGTGGGGAGGAGGTGGATAGTGAAATTGCAGAGCCGATGGCTGTTTTTTGCTTTAGATAAACCAGATAATGCTTCCCAGACGTAAATGCGTGCGAACACGTTGAATATCGTAGTGGAAAGAAAGAATGGCTGCGCGCGCAGTCCCTGGCCGCTTCCGGCTGCGCGCGCACCCCTTCTACTTCCGTCAGAAGTCCGCCACCAAAACAAACCACGGTACGTATCTTTGCTGCTCGTCACTCCCATAAAAGCATTTATCGCACCGATAAATGTGTTTTATGTTAATTCCTCGCCTCATGGGAGTGACTGACAACAACAACCGAGTTTTTGGCGACAGACCATGTCAATAACTTTATTCTGATAATAAAAATATATATTTTTTACATACCAATATATACATGTGGTTATGTTATTATGTACAATGACTTACTTCTGCCTCAGACGGAGTAAAGCTGTACCCTGTCTGCATATATATCATTGCCAGTTCATATGGCCCTGCGGGCCATGTTTCTTGCAAGTCTTTACAGTCCTTTTTGTAGCGGTTTGCCGCTTAATACCCACGTGACCTTGACCCACGTGACCTTGACCTTGACCTAGGCCCATATTTGGGTAGGTCCATTACCAGATATCCAATAATTGATCACTTGTACCTGATTTTTTCACCTTACCAACTCTGGTTACCCGTGAATTTTATTTACAACCTGAGGGTTAACCGTGACTTTCTTTACCATATTAAATTTATTTACTCCCTGACAATCAATCCTTTCCCTCCTTGTTTAATTCCCTCCCCACAATGCACTCCCCGTTTGACATGCTTCCCTTTTTTCCCCAAGTTACTCCCATCCCCTACAATTCTTCCCCTTTATTCCTGGTTTAACTTGCCCCTTTTTACCCTCAGCCCCTGATGTAATCAGGCTGAGGGTATTGCAGTACTCCTGGCGTGGGTATGTATGTATGTATGTATGTCTGTATGTATGTATGTATGTATGTATGTCTGTAGCGAACATCCTTGTCATCGCGATAACTCAAGAACAAATGATGGCAGCTTCATGAAACTTGACACACATATGCATCTGGTGAAAACCTCGGACGAGTTCGATGGACGGCGACCTTGACCTATTTTTCAAGGTCACAGGAACAATTATGTGAAATCCCAAGAATCACAATAACTCAAGAACGAATAATGGCAGCTTTATGAGATTTGACACACATAAGTATCTGGTGAAGACCTCAGAATTTTTTCTATGAAACATGACCTTCACCTACTTTTCAAGGTCACAGGGACAATTATGTGAAATCATCTTGTCATCGCGATAACTCAAGAACAAATGATGGCAGCTTCATGAAACTTGACACACATATGCATCTGGTGAAAACCTCGGACGAGTTCGATGGACGGCGACCTTGACCTATTTTTCAAGGTCACAGGGACAATTATGTGAAATCCCAAGAATCACAATAACTCAAGAACGAATAATGGTAGCTTTATTAGATTTGACACACATAAGTATCTGGTGAAGACCTCAGAATTTTTTCTATGAAACATGACCTTCACCCACTTTTCAAGGTCACAGGGACAATTATGTGAAATCATCTTGTCATCGCGATAACTCGAGAACAAATGATGGCAGCTTCATGAAACTTGACACACAAAAGCATCTGGTGAAAACCTCGAATGAGTTCGATGGATGGCGACCTTGACCTATTTTTCAAGGTCACGGACAATTATGTGAAATCCCAAGAATCGCAATAACTCAAGAACGAATGATGGCAGCTTTGAGATTTGACACACACAAGCATCTGGTGAAGACCTCAGAATTTTTTCTTTGAAACATGACCTTTACCTACTTTAAGGTCACAGGGATAATTATGTGAAATCATCCTTGTCATCGTGATAACTCAAGAACAAATGATGGCAGCTTCATGAAACTTTACACGCATAAGCATCTGGTGAAAACCTCGGACTAGTTCGGTGGACAGCGACCTTGACCTATTTTTCAAGGTCACAGGGACAATTATGTGAAATCCCAAGAATCGCAATAACTCAAGAATGAATGATGGCAGCTTTATGAGATTTGACACACACAAGCATCTGGTGAAGACCTCAGAATTTTTTCTTTGAAACATGACCTTCACCTACTTTTCAAGGTCACAGGGACAATTATGTGAAATCATCCTTGTCATCGTGATAACTCAAGAACAAATTATGGCAGCTTCATGAAACTTTACACGCATAAGCATCTGGTGAAAACCTCGGACTAGTTCGGTGGACGGCGACCTTGACCTATTTTTCAAGGTCACAGGGACAGTTATGTGAAATCCCAAGAATCGCAATAACTCAAGAACGAATGATGGCAGCTTTATGAGATTTGACACACACAAGCATCTGGTGAAGACCTCAGACTTCTCTTGATGGAACATGACCTTCACCTGATTTCAAGGTCACAGGGACAATTATGTGAAATCATCCTTGTCATCGTGATAACTTAAGAACAAATGATGGCAGCTTCATGAAAATTGACACACATAAGAATCTGGGAAGACTCCAGATGAGTTTGATGGACGGTGACCTTAACCTGCTTTTCAAGGTCACAGGCCCATATCAATAATTCTAGAGTAAATGATGACAGTTTCATGATACTTGACACACCTAAGCTATCAAAGGAAGTAGATTTTATGGGTTTTTTACCCCTGCATCAATTTGCCTTGGTGCAGTGACGTTTTGTTCACAAATATTGTGTGGAGCGAATGTTGTGCAATGAGTTACCAGGGCTGAGGGTTGATGCATCTCTGATGCCTATGTTTACCTTGGACTTTCTTCCCTGAGTTGGGACCCCGGAAGCTGCCTGGGTTTCCCTTGCTGGTGGGGTTAAGCAGGCCAAGCAACCCCGGGATTGCCTCCCCGACACAGTCGGGGAGAGCCCCACCAGCGCCACCTAGGGTTTTGACAGGGTGAGGGTTGTGGGGCGTATGTATTTCAGGAAAGCGTTGCTGCGCCACCTGCCCAAAAGGCGAAGGTGTGTGTCTGATGCGCCCTGCGAGGCTGCCGTTGTGGCCCTGCCCAAGCGGAAACTGTGAGTTGAGAAGAGGGATGTGTTCATACCTAATCTTCCCAGTGTTGTGTTAAGGGCCTTCGCTACCGCCCTGCTCGTGATGGGTTTCCCCCCCTTTGTGAGGAACAGTGCTCCCGGTATTCTGGGTCTGTTCTGAAGGTATGCCATAAGATGGAATACTGGACATATAGGAGTGCCTGTTGGTAGTAGAGTTATTATTGGGTTTTTTGGGGTACGTTTGTGCTTGTAATGTTGGAACTCAATGTTGATTTTTTCGACTGAGCCCTGTTTATGTGTTATGGAGAGCTGGTTGAATTTTTTTATGTTCTTATAGTTTCCGTCTGATAGGGTGAGTTCCCCTATTCGGGCACATAGGTGATAGGCCACCGTGAATATGGCCTTCATTATGGTGTTGTCATATACTGTCATGTAAACTAGCTGCTGAAGGAGCCTTCCCAGTAAGTTGGGGGAGATAGGTTGTTTTTGTGGTGTGTGGTTTCCCTTCCCTACTACATCCAGCAACTTCCGGATTAGGAATGAGCTAGTCGGGCTCGGGAGATCGCTCAGCTTATAAGCATAAGCTATGGCACTGATGTATGTGTTTATAGTCGCTGGGGCATAATTATTTAAGTCCAGGTGAGCTATGAAAAGTGCTATGGTGTGACTAGATATATTTTTCTCCTTGTCCCCTACCCTGGTTCTGAAATCTTGTAATGTTCTCCAGGCTCGTAGGTATAGGTTTAGGGATTTTGGCGCCAGAATCCTTCTTAGTAGGCCCAGGAGGTGAGATCGTAATTCTGTGGTAGCCATTGGGTGGGAACTGGGGTTGGCCGGGAATCTGCCTCGGGGGCCACTTGGTGGAAGAGCTCCATATGCTGTCGGGAGAGAGAGTCGGCTACTATATTGTTCTTTGTAGATATATATACTGCCTTTAGTTTTGTGTTGTGTCTTAAGAGGTGGAAGGTTAGGTCCCTTACCATGACCATGATGTGTGGATCTGTGCTGGACTGATTATTTATTATTGCTTGTACCGATTGATTGTCAGTGTGTATTAAAACCCTTTTATTTTCCAGGAATTGGCCGAACAACTTAAAACTGAGGAGTATGGGGTAAAACTCCAAAAGTGCTATGGAATGGGCCTTCCATTCTGGTGGCCATAACCCTAGGGCGTATTTGCCGTTCATGTATAGTCCATAGCCAATAGCCCCTGACGCATCCGTATATAGATGCAATTGTTCATCCGTATACCAAGATGGTTCTATGAATAGGGATTTCCCATTATGATTCTCCAGGAATTTTTGCCATAGAGTTAGGTCCTCCCGTGTGCCTTTTGTTAACCGGACTTTGAAGTGGGGTTGAGGGTCTTTCATGTTCCAGAGCAATTGGTATAACCTACGGAGGAACGGTCTCCCCGGAATTATCACTGAACACGCAAAGTTCAATAACCCCAGTAGAGACTGAAGGTTTTGTACCGTTATTTTTCTTTGTGGAATGTACTTCCCCAATAGATTACGGCATTTCTCCAGTTTGTCAAGGGGGAGGCTAGCCTGCATTCTCTCTGTGTCAAGATGTATGCCCAGAAATGTGAGGCTTGTGCCCATTTCCGTTTTATGTGAAGCCAGCGGTACCCCTACTTGGGCACATAGATTTTCGAATATTTCCAGCTTATTTTTTGCCTCGACTAATTGAGTTCCTGATACATAGAGGAAATCATCGAGAACATGGACCCCCGGGTAACAGCCTCGGGACCAAGCTATGTATTCCAAAGCAGTAGAAAAATATTCAAATGTGGCACAGCCTGTGCAGCAGCCCATAGGCATGGTACAATCAAAATAGACTTTATTTCCCCAACTTATTCCAAGGCCCAGTATGTCTTCCGGGTGTATAGGGAGGAGTTTGTAGGCGTGTTCAATATCTATTTTAAACAGTATTGCCCCTGGGCCAGACTTCTGTATGAGTGTGATGGCGTCTTGAATTGTGGCATATGACACTGAGGCTTTCCAGTCTTCTATGTTACTGTTTATGGAGATTCCCCCTTTTGGGTGGGATAAATCATGAATCAATCTGAACTTGTTAGGCTCCTTCTTTTGTCTTAAACTTATCGGGGATATGATGTGTGGTGGTAAGTTATTTAGTTCAAAAGGGCCAATCAATCTGTTTGCATCAATTTCCTTTTTTAATTTTTCCTCAACCGCTTGTGGGTGGGCAAGTGCAGAATTATGATTTTTTTGATGTGTTTTTTGGGCAGAAAGCTGTCTGTCCAAAATGATTTGGGGAATGCTTTTATCTAGATCCAGACGAAAGCCATACATAAACCCTGTTATCAGGAACTCCCGGGTGTCCGGGTCGTAATTGGCCAACAAGTCGGATAGTGCTTTTTGTTGAAATGGGGGAGATTGTTGATGGTTTGGGAATGTGTTTTTTCAGCCAACTACTCGTGGTTTCAGGTGCGTCGGGAGCGACTGGCGCGCCCTGGGGGGTCCCTTGGTTTCGGCTCTGGGGAATGTTTGTTGTGTGTGTCCCCCTTTCTGGGGACCCCGTTACGAAAGGGCTTATAGTCCTGAGTGGATTCCAAACTTTGGGTCACATCTGGCTTCTGTTGGCCATCTTGTTGTAACTCACATAGTCGGGTGGGGTGGTCCGGATTACCACATTTATAACATCTGTGTGTGTTTGGCCAAGGGCAAGCTCCTGAGCAGGTAGATGTCTGGAATCTCCAGCACGTACCATTGATCTTCGGAACCTGTGGCCCATTGCCTAACTGGGGCGTGGAGAGAAAATTGCTTTGTCTAGCCCTATAGTTGTTTGTTTGGCCAGGAAATTTGCCGTGGCCGCAGGGGCTCTTTCCATACGGGAGCACCCCAGATACAACTCTATGTCCGTCTTATGCCACGGTACTGCGTGGCGGGAGCTTTTGTTCCTAGCCAGCCGCTTGGCCCTGTTTATTCTGAAGTGATTGTCGTACTTCCTCCAGTCCATATTTGCTTTATGTAATTTTTTTATTATCTCATGATAGCGTGGGAGACGGGGCCCATCCCGCGGGTGAAATTTTACATGCTCACTGTGGAATGCCAGAAAAATGTATTCCCATTCCTCAAATGTGAGGTCAGAGGTGTTGGTGCGGGCTTGGTTTGTGTCTATATCATATTGGTCGTCCCCGTATGTGATATTTATGCGTGGCCCCCCTGTTGATTTCCTATGTGTTCTACGATATATTTTTTGAAAGTCTACAAAACTCTGTTTTTTAATGCCCTCGATTTCCGACTCTGTCATAACATATTGAAATTCATATTCCTCGTCCGACTCATCGTCGGACGAGGAAAGGTTCTTACTGAGGTGCGCCAGGTGGCGGTCCACTGCATCCATGGGCTCCTGGATTTGGAACTGAAGAGGATCCACTGATGCCCCGGTGTTTCGGTTGAACTCTGGTCTGGCATTCTGTGATTCTAGAAGTGTTGGGACTTCCCCTTGGCCCTGCACCCTCTCGGAATCTGCCTGGGAGGGTTGAGGCCTAAAGGGGCCCGATAGGTTGGCGGTCACTTCCGCTACGATCTGCGGGATTGCTTGCGCTACCGCCTCTGCGATGACTTGAGGCATGGGGGTTGTCACCGTCTCTGGAGGACTTCAAGTGTCTGGTGCGGTGGAGGTGCTTGGCGTCGGTTCGGCCTCGCCCCGGAAACTGCCAGGGGCAGGAGCCTCTTTGCTGGGGGGTCCATCTCCCACTCCCCTAACCTCTGAACGTTCCTGGTTCGTCTTTTGACCCTGGCCTTTACCACTGAAACATATTGATATCTTTAGAGAATAGTCATTGTGTCTGACATTGTTTTCACCTGATTCTACCGGACTCTCCTAAGGTGTCCTGGATTTATTAGGGATTGATATGATTCCATATTTCTGCTCACATACCATAGTAATGGTGATCATCGGTAATAGAAATACTAATGAATCAAGAATTATCTTTGACCATTATACCTGACCTGCTCGTAGCACTCAATTATTTTTTATGTGTTCGAGGATACCTGCAATCTTTTATACCTGTGGTGGGGAGACTTGCCTCAGACCACTATCTATGTGACAGGGAGAATTGCCTCTGCAAAGGATAGGAATGGGTATGCATAGGGAGAATTGCCTCTAACCCCGCACTATCGAAATTGTGCGGTGTACCGGGGAGAATTGCCTCTGACCGCTATTTTGTGTGACAGGGAAACCTGCCTCTGATGAAATGTAATTGCTGATTACAGTTTGTTACAAAACACATGCCGACTATATGGTCTGTCATATGGCTCTGTGCTTCGTGAGATGCTTACAGGGAGACTTGCCTCTGATAGTGTTGTAATGTGTTTTATGGAGACCTTCCTCTAACTCCTGTATTATATTAGATGTGCGGTGTGTCAGGGAGACTTGCCTCCGACTCCCGCTTTGTGAACAGGGAGAATTGCCTCTGCATAATGAATAGTAGTAGGTATGCATAGGGAGAATTGCCTCTAGCCCCACACTATCGAAATTGTGCGGTGTACCGGGGAGAATTGCCTCTGACCGCTATTTGTGTGACAGGGAAACTTGCCTCTGATAGAAGAAGAAAAAATGGGTATGCAATAGGGAGACTTGCCTCTAGCCCCCACATATATATACTGGCGGTGTGTTAAGGAGACTTGCCTCCGCCTAACAATGGATTGGGTGTGCATAGGAAGACTTGCCTCCAGCCCCCCTGTTAATATGCAGATATATATATACTGTGAATTGTGGAGGTTTCCCCATTAAACCTATTTCATTAAGATATTGAGTAATACAATTCCTGCAATACATAACTTATATTAAGTATACACAGTACCACAACACTCACCATAATTGAATATCTTGAGTACATACAGTACTACCAACATCTCCAGATATTTAAAAATACCACTACATGCAATGCATATTTGCAATTAAAAATTGTACAAGTCCTCATGATGGTTTAATGTGACTGTAAATGTATAATAGAGTGAATTTGTTATGCTAATAAAGTTAATATATTTTTAAGTACTTGTTATGAAATAATTATACTAGTCTGCCATTATAACCTCAATACTGTCCAAGTTAATGATTAGTAATGTATTTTTACCCACCAAACTATAAGTTTGTTGGCATCCCGCCAGTCCTCAGTCGCTCTCGTCTGCCGGCCTTCCCGTGTCCTGCTCCTCCACGCACCTGTCCGCCTCCACGAGGGCCCTCCTCACACTGTGGTAGTAACGGTATACACCGTTCTCAGCGAGGTGTACACCATCCCTTGCCAGAGGGGGGTCCACTTTTAACTTCTGGTGTCTCCACCACCAGATATGTGGGAAATTAAACCTACTGTTTGTTTTTTTCCCTGCCCTGGGACGAATTAGTCTTTCAGTCATGTGTTCGCTGAAGTCGTCCAGCTTGGCATTGTAGTCCTCCGCCGACATGTTCCTCGGCTTGTTTCTGTGGATCGGCATGCCAATCACCGTGATTCTGGCCCCTTCGTTGTGGAGTTCCTGGGCCAGATCAATCAGGCTGCCCGGTGGATTGGCATGTCCCCATCCAGGTCGTTACCCACCACGTCGAGGAACACGATGGGCTTCCTGGAACAGGAGCGTTTTACCTCGTTCCAGAGCCCATCAAGTGTGTGGTCATGCTCCACTCCTTCCAACTTCCACCCCCTTTTGGTGATGAACACCACCTCCCTGTTCTTGAGGGTGAGGTTGAGGTTGGTGTTTGGTCGTGAGGGACAGAAGTCCCTCAAGTTGGTGATGTAGGAGTGCCCACACACTATAGCTAAGTTTTTCTCCATATTGACTTTTTCCCTGGTAAACTGACTCAGGGAGGGTTAGAGGAGAATGTTCAAAATCGTTATAGACATAAAATTCTTTTAGGTATTAGCAAAAACAGCCATTAGCCCAAATGCATTACACGTGTTTTCCGCCCGGTAAACTGACTCAGGCAGGAACACAGAGAAAAATCACCAAAAAATGTTCATTTTCAAAAAATTGTTCTTACTTTTACTTCAGAAGGTTGTTGTCTTTTTGATTTAGTGAAATTGCAGAGCCGATGGCTGTTTTTTGCTTTAGATAAACCAGATAATGCTTCCCAGACGTAAATGCGTGCGAACACGTTGAATATCGTAGTGGAAAGAAAGAATGGCTGCGCGCGCAGTCCCTGGCCGCTTCCGGCTGCGCGCGCACCCCTTCTACTTCCGTCAGAAGTCCGCCACCAAAACAAACCACGGTACGTATCTTTGCTGCTCGTCACTCCCATAAAAGCATTTATCGCACCGATAAATGTGTTTTATGTCACTTCACGCATGTGCAGAAGGCCAAATATCGACTTGGCCAAGATGTTGCGCAAAAGGAAAGTCAGAACACTTTGCTTTGCTAGAATCAAACTTAGTTACACGAAGAATACTTTAATTTAATATTATGAAAAAGACAAATTGTGCACACTCTTGTTTCCCTTCTGGACGAGCATTAAACACCAAAATTGGTGATGTAATAAGCTTGAAAACACTCTTCACGGCGAGTGTCTGAATTTCTCACTGGCCAAGATGGTGGGCAAGGAGAAAGGTAAAATTACATATTCTCATTGCTAAACTACATAAATATGAAGGAAATTGAACATTTTTTGTGAGGAATTGCAAAATGGCGACTTAAATGCTTCTTGGTCAATTGCCAAATTCTAATATAAATACGGCAGCGAAAAGATAACACACTCCTCATCAAGTCATTTGAAAATGCTAAGAATGGCCAATTGAGAACTGACTGTTCCTGACATTCCCCCTTCTTAAAACTATTTTTACTCCAAAATAATTGGAATACTTCAGTGTTTCCTAAATAAATATTAAACACATTCATATCTATTTAAAAGTTCAAAATGTTTCAATGTCCATGAATTTCAATATATAATATGAGAACATATAATTAACAATTAAGTCCAATTGAGCATAATAAATCCTTGATCAAGTCAATGTTGAATTTCTGTATAATTGATCCAAATGAGTGATATTATAAGATTCATGCATTAGGAACTTGAAGGATTATCAAATGTCACTAATTAAGTCCAATTAAGCATATTAAATCCTTGTTCAAGTTGATGTTGAATTTTCGTATAATTGATCAGAACATGTGATAATATAAGATTCATGTAAAAGGAACTTGAAGGATTATCAAATGTCCATAATTAAATCCAATTACGTATATTAAATCCTTGATCAAGTTTATGTTGAATTTGTTCGTATAGTTGATCAGAATGAGTGATGGTATAAGATTTGTGTAATAGGAACTTGAAGGATTATCAAATGTCTACAATTAAGTCCAATTATGCATATTAAATCCTTTGTCAAGTTGATATTGTAATTGTTATTTGATATAATTATTTAAAATGATGGTGAGAAGGGGTCGATTATATTGGCATCTGCCTCCTGAATCATAGTGATCATCATATTATTACTATTACATTTGGAACATCTGTATGAAAATCCATGTCCATGGGCATGCTTCTGTCCCAGAATGTCCAAAAACTTTCCCCCATGGCCCGCTAATTCAAGCTGACACTCCAGGTTGGACTAATGGTTTTGATGTTAATTCAAAGCCTCTAATACTTGAGCATGCTTAGCAGCTAGTTGTCTACCGAGGCAACCCAGAGTGTCAACTATCTGAAGGCCATGGGTGGAATTGTCTTGCCTTGTTTTATGTTCCTCTTTTTCCAAAAATGTCCTGAAGAGAGATGATTTTTTCTTCTAGCATACTCTCACCCGAAGATATTCCTGATTCTCTAGTGCTAAATGACTCCTCATTTTCATTTTCAGTATCCATGATTTTAATCAGAAGTGGGAAAAGCGGTACTGTTTCACTTTCTGTCACTGTCTCTGGGGCTTCAGAATTCCGAAAATTCTGTTCTGGGCAAGGGGCACCAGACAAGGATTTGTTGAGCTTGGAGTTGCTGATGTTGTGGCAGGAGGTGGTACATCTGCGTCTTTGGACACCCTTGTCTTCTGTGAACTTTTTGTTGAGACAGATCCTTCATCATCTTATATTTCACCCTCTTTCGCTTCCAGTACCACATCGACTGATATTTAGCATGTTTGGATTAGAAACAGGGGTATGCATACCAGTTAGCCTTGCCTTTGAGACTGCAGCTTGGTGTATTGACGACTCTATATGGATTGAATATTTAGTTTGATACAATCCACACCAATTGCAGTCCATGAACTTGCAGGTCAAAGGCTTTTCGTGAGACTTCAGATGTGTTTTATAATGTTTTTTTATTTCCCAGGCTGTTCCTGATCTGTACCTACACCTCTTGCACTGGAAAGTAATTTTTTATGTTATGGAAAACAACATAAAATTTTATGCCATGTGTAATTTTTTTAGTCTACCTTATCCGGTAGGATCCACATTCTCTCTTTTGTTTAATAATTGTGCAGATTTCAAGTTCCTCTAAGTCTAATCACACATAATGTTGTCAGAAGTGTATTGAAGCATATATTAATGTCAATAATGAAGCAGAACTTAAAGCATGGTCTGCTCTGCCTGTCTTTCAAAATGTAACATATCAACCCCATGAATATTAATGATGGCAGTTTCCACTAGATGGTTTTCTATACCATTGGCTTTGAATTAGATGAGTTTGTAGAATGAATGAACGAATGAATTCTTTATGGCACATCAACACATTAGGGTCATTCAGTGCCATTAGGGTATGGATTAAAAACTTGTGAAATGTGAATAAGTGTAAAAACATACAATAAACAATGACGTAATATTAATAAAACAATGATTCACAAGTTAAACGTAAACATCACATTTAAAAGACCCTAAATCATGATGAAACACTACTCCACCCTTAAAAATGATTAAACAGCCCAATTTCCTTAAGTAAAACAATGACTCGTAAGATAGGTATGGATTAAAAACTTGTAAATGTCAATAAATGATAAGTGATATCATTGGTAGTGTAATGGTTATGTTACAGGGCTTTGGATCTTGAGAACCGAGTTCTATACTGCCAAGAATGGGTTTTTTTAATTTATTTTTTTTTTACTTTCAAAACAAAGTATAATCTAAAGAATACATATATAATTGTCTTCCTCATGTTCACACGATTTCATACATATAAAAATCATTTTTGTACAAATATTATGAGTCGAGATATGAATATGAAATATTTAAAACTACCATTAACATCTGGTTTTGTGTACGCAACTATGGCGGTCATTTTCGGGCCAAAACTTAGAAAAATCTGCAAAATACATAATGTAGCTGTCTCTCTCTTCTAACAATTTCATTCATATACATATATCATTTATGTACATATATTATGAGCCGAGATATGAATGTGAAATATTTAAAACTACTGTGGGACACAGAATGATTGTGTATGAGATAGACGATATATGTGACATTATCATAACTACATAAGAAGGATGACGCATAACATGTCAAGACACATGCTCATCACACCACCTGGATGGTCACTGTTTATAGAGGGATGCGAAGGATCGGTCACCAATGAATGAATGAATGAATGAATGGTTGCTTAGAGGCACATCAACCACTAAGGTTATTCAGTGCCTAAAAGTGATAAAAACATAAACGTTTATAAAATCAATATGATATGTAAATAATCTTAACAACACAAAATATCAACAAAATCCTTTCAATATATCAGTTATAGACATAACAAATTTGTATAAATAAATTCAATACCATCTGATGTTTCGCGGTTCTTGATAAATAGTACAATGACCTAAGTAAAGAGCTCCACACCTAAAATTGGTTATAAAGTCTTATTTGGTTTAAAAATGATACTATCACAGAAGTATCTACAGTATCAAATAACGAATGTAAATCATGCACATTAAAATATTGAGTCCTAATTGTATCAAAATTGATACGTTCAATTAAAACATGTTTGATAGTCAAAGCCCTTTGACATCCAATACACTGAGGCTGATCTTCGCCTTTAAGAAGATAGCAGCGAGTCAAATGACTGTCTAATTCTTATACTTGATAAAATGGACTCTTCTCTTCGGTTAATTCTACAAGCACCTTTGGTTTTACCACAATTGCCATTTAGAACGTAAATAAACAGTAATATATTTCTTAAACTCTGTACAAGGTGTAAGCATATTTATTGGGCGCTTATCCAATGCTGCTTTGGCAGCTTGGTCAGCAGCCTCATTTCCAAGGATTCCAATATGACTGGGAATCCAATAAAAACGAATCTCTTTATTTTCCTCAGTACAGATTCTATGATGGTGCTCAAGGATTTTGTAAATAAAAGGATTTTTCCAATCCTTTGCTTTCAATGCTTGTAAACAAGTCAAAGAATCAGAAAAAGATAGAAATTTTCGATGTGGAGAAGTCTCCACATGATCTAAAGCTAGGTATAAAGCATGAAGTTCTGCAGAATAAATAAATGATTTATTTGGCAGACATTCTGAATGAATATGATTGTCCTTAACAGCAGCTGCAGCAGCCTTGTCATCATCAAATGACCCATCAGTGTATATACACTGATATCCAGTGACGATAGATTTGATTTTATTATATCTATTTATATACAGGGATGGATCGGTTGAGTATTTCTTTAATTCTGACATGGCTACATTCATATTTAAAGGTGTCCATCGAGGTGTTTCTGGACATTGAAATTTAGCTATTTGCTATTTAACATTTCAGTCAGCTGCACAAGGGATAGATAACTTCTAAATCACTTGGACGTTTCCTTTTGCATTGACTTGATAATTTAAACCTTTCAAAATAACAAAGTTCACCATTAACATTGTCAAATATATTCCATTTTTGACTAGTTTGAAAATACAAAAACCAAACACAAACAATAAGTTTGCTCAATAATTTATATTTATTTCACAATGTTAATTATAAAGCAATACAATAACAAAGCCTGCAGTAATTCTTTGTATTAGTAATCCAGCCAATAGTCATTTTGTCAAAATTGTGCAATTTTATAAGACAGTTATGACTTTTGTGCAATAGAATAGCAGATATTTTCATCTAAGGTTAAGGATTTGTGTGCAACAGAATTATTTACTCATAATTTTAAAAATTCTATGAGATTAATTTACTCTGAAAACACTTTTATGAAAGGTCTACAAAGTGAATTTTCCTAGGAAGCAATGAAAATTAAACAAAACGGCCATTATATCCTTCCATCCATTAATTTTTCATGTTCTATTGAATCAGATGTAAAATATGTTATGTATAAATCGTTATTTAATCAATTTTATGATGTTCAACTATTTCAGATTATATATTTTAAAACTGGGATAACTGCAAGGTTTTGATGGCATGAAAGTAATGTGGATGGCCCACAGTCAGTGAAACTTGGCCATCACATTATGATTTTAACATTAATTTATGCGTATTTACTGTTATCTTGTTCTGCTTGCAACCATGTTTACTCTCCTCCATTGCAAAGTATGCAAGAAAATTCCTGGTTCTGAGACCACATTGTAGACAATTTGTGTCACTGTTGAACTCAGTTATGATTTTGTTTCGGTCTTTTCTAACATTTTCTACATATTGGTTCTGCAATTTTGGAAGCCAAAACAAGCTAGGATATTCATGCCTGAATGCAATTTCCCATCTCTTCTCATGTGACCCTCCAGCTGTGTGTTCCAAATATTCCTTTACTGCAGTATGCTTCGCCTCTCAGTCTTGCATGCTGTTAATACCGAGACCACATCCCAAGTCATCATATAACTCCCGGGTGTGAGCTGGTATCACATGAGCAAAGTCCAATTAACCATGTAAAAAAATGCATGGGTATTAAAATTCAGTCTACAATACTCTGCAAGGAGTTCAATATCACTTTCTATAATTTCTGATTGAAGAAACTTGTATTTCTCAGTTGCATACCAATATACGCAAATACAAAGGATTTGAAATCAAGTATATTATTATCTGTAAGCTGGATTTGAATAAATAAATATATAAATTGGTACTACCTTTAACATAATGATGTACATAATACAACATATCAACTTTAAACATGGTTGACCTAAATGCAATTATTATATATAGTATTACATAACTCTTATAACAACCAGATTTTGATGAGATATATATCCCATCTACAAGTGTATAACACCATCTAATTAACATGCATTTGTTTTGTTTGTTTGGGGTTTTACATCCTTTCAACATTAGTTCAGTCATTTCGTGATGAGACCTACTTATAGCAGATATAGTGCTGCCTTACTGATTGTCATGTCGCAGGTCCTTGACATGACAACCCACCCGGTCACAGATTTACAAGGACAATGGGTTAACCCTTTAGGCACGGGCGTCAGCTCATATGGAAAATTGTATCATGAGTTCTATCTCTGCATGGCCGGGGTTCGAACCCACGACCTTTGGATCACCACAGAGGAACTGGTGCTAATACGCGCCACGGCCCGTATCCTAATTAACATGCATGTAACATTATCCAAACAATGTAATATATAATTGTACATAAATGTTCTGATGCAATATCTTTTGTGTTCAATTGTATTATTATGAGTTTTGCAGCAACACTTTGATTGATCTGAAAGAAAAACTTCTGATTTGTCTCTGACCAACTTTATACTTGAATCAATCTTATCAACATTCCTGAATTCAGTGTCATATTCATATAGTTGAATAAGTCCACATAACCACCTCTGCATTCTCTCCCTCACTGTCCTGAAGGGTACACATCTTGCTGTTGCTTTGTAAAGCGAAGGGTCTACAGTTTCATATTGTATTTTCTTTGCACTATCTGATGGTGGTTTCAGTGCCAGTGGCACCTGTCGTTTTAAATTGTTTATATTATTGCACTCCATTGCCAAACATAAACAGCTGGTTGTAGAAGTGTAAACAAATTATTATGTTGAGGTCAGTGTGAGGGCAGCTTACAGGTGTATCATTGATTTTATACTTGCCTACATATGTTCAGTCATCTGGAACTATCCTTCCTCATATATGAAATAAGATATCCTTCAAAGTTCATGTAGTGGCCACATTTTGTGATATCCCATCATATTTGTAGAAAAATCTGTTTTAGTTATAAAGTTTAAATCCTAGTTTTATGCAGGGATCTGCAATGCTTGCTTTGCTAAATTTAACATTTGCATTGAATATGGAGAGTCAACAATGTCATGCTTGAACAAATATGTCGTGCATGAATGAGCACTCCAGATACAGTCTTGGGAACAATTTGGGTATCTCGGTGTGAATGAAATGCAAATATCTTTTCTCTTTTTATGCTGACACATTTCTTGTCATCTTTGGTGTTGACATCAAGAAAAAGTTTTTCTCATCTATATTATTCTTGTGATCAATTACTGCCATTTATCAACACCCCAGGTAACACACAACGTAGAAACAACGTTATGAGCACGTAGAAATAAGGTTTAGTTGTCTTTCTACGTTTTTTCCACGTAGAAGGATAAAGTTGTAGTCTGACTTAATAACAATAGGTGGCTGCAGTACTACAGAAAATGGCAACCTGTAACAGAATTGTATTCAAAGTTACAGTGAATTTATTGGATAAGACATAGTGTTCTGAATGACTAAAATATAATAAAAAAATAAATGATCATGTCTTTTGTTAAAATAGAAATTTATTGTTATTATCTACTACAATATATAGCCATATAATTTTAGACAATGTCAAAAAATCAGCATAACATGCCAGCTGATATGCTAGAAGAGGTTGCTGATGAGGCAATCCCAACTGAGTAACTGGATTTGGCCAAAGATAGTGCCACGTGCTTCTAACATGCTAAGCACCATATGCTTGCAACATGCTGAGCAAAATCTTACATCGTCCATACAACGTCATGTTACAATATGCTCAGCATCAAAACACAACGTGCTCACAACGTAGAAAAAACATAAAATTGTTAGCTGGGACAAAAAATTGTTTGATAGAATCCTGTTGTAGTATTACAGGTCCTGCTTTAGCTTGGATAAAGTCATACTTAGGAAACAGAAAACAATGTGTTAAGGTAGGACTCCAAAAGTCCACTCTTAAGCCTATAAAATATGGAGTCCCTCAAGGCTCAGTCTTGGGACCAATTCACAATACTATTCACAATATACATGTCCCCTTTAGCTGATATCCTAAAGAAATACAACATGAGCTATCACATTTACGCGGATGACACAGATCTACATTCCTGTGGACCATTCATTTGACAAAAATGGTGAAATTAGTAAAAACAGGCTTGAAAAGTGCATTGATGAAGTTAGAGCATTTCTAATATCTAACAAAATGAAAATTAATGATGGAAAAACAGAAATGCTGATATGTACAGACATGCGTGATATCTCTACGGACACAGATCTAAATTCCTGTGGACCATTCATCTGACAAAAATGGTGAAATTAGTAAAAACAGGCATAAAAAGTGCATTGATGAAGTTAGAGCATTTCTTATATCTAACAAAATGAAAATTAATGATAGAAAAACGGAAATGCTGATATGTACAGACGTGCGTGATATCTCTACGGACATGCCAACATCTATCAGGGTTGGGGATTCAACTATATCACCATAAAAATAAAATGTGCAAAAAAGGTTATTACCATATAAGGAATCTCTCTGCCATTAGACATTGTCTAGACGAGAAAACAGCCATTACCCTAACCCACGCTTTTGTGACATCTACTCTAGACTATGGCAATGGACTACTTGCTGGCTTACCTAACTGTGAAATTAGGAAGTTGCAATACCTACAGAACTCTGCAGCATGAGTGGTTGGTAAGCTCAGGAAATTTGATCATATATCTGAGAAACTTAAGGAATTACATTGGCTTCCCGTACATGCAAGAATACAGTTTAAAATTCTCTTAATGACCTGGAAGGCTCTAAATGGTAAAGCACCCCCTTACCTACGAGATCTATTGCATGTGAAACAAGGGGAAAGGAGCCTTAGATCAAATGATGGTACCTACTTATGTGTGCCAAAAATGCGCCTGAAGACTGGGTGATAGAGCATTCTCCGCAATCAGCCCCAGACTCTGGAATGCGCTACCTTCTAACATTAGAGTTAGTACTAAGGTCGACTCGTTTAAGAGTAGACTTAAAACTCACCTATTCAGAACTCATGTTCTAGACTTAAAACTCACCTATTCAGAACTCATGTTCGCTATGAACAGTTCTATCTGGTATCAGCGCGATATAAATTTTATTATTATTATTATTAATAATACTTTACAGGAGAGGAGTACTGGCGCAGTTGGTTAGAGCGCCAGCTTATTAGCACCAGTTCCTCTGTGGTGATCCAAAGGTCGTGGGTTCGATCCCCGGCCATGCCGAGATTGAACTCATGATTCAATTTCCCATATGAGCTGAGGCCCGTGCCAAAAGGGTTAACCCGTTGTCCTTTTAAATCTGTGACCGGGTGGGTTGTCATGTCGAGGACCTGCGACATGACAATTCAGGGAGGCAGCACTGTGTCTGCTACAAGTAGGTCTCATCACGAAATGACTGAAATAATGTTGAAAGTGATGTAAAGCCCCAAATAAACAAAACACATCCATTAGTTGATTCACATAACTTAGTTTCCAAATCATAAGACAGGCACCAAAAAAATGCATGAAAAATGTAACTCATAATGAATTACTGAATGTGAAAAGGCGGATAAAGCAGAGAAAATATAAAAAAAATCCAATGCATTTTCTTAAATGAATAGAACTTGAATGTCTATGATAGTGAAAAAATACCAAAAAAATGGAACAAGGACAACAAAAAAAAACAATACAATATTATATGTGTGCCTTTAAAGTTGCCTTTTCCATTTCTGGAATAATTCTTGAAATGAGAATCTATGTTTCCTTAAGTGGTTGTGTTTATGATATTGAAAAATAAGGCCCATAACCAAATACATACCAAGTGCAAATCTGAGATTTTCAATAACAAATCTGCATGGTTAAAATCCAGATTTTCTTGACATTTAAGATTATAATATAGGAATAGACAACATTGAATTACTGTTTACTACTTTATGTTGAAAGTAATTTGATGTGTTTGTTTGTTTGGAGTTTTACATCACTTTCAACATTATTTCAGTCATTTCGTGATGAGACCTACTTGTAGCAGATATAGTGCTGCCTCACTGAATTGTCATGTCGCAGGTCCTTGACATGACAACCCACCCGGTCACAGATTTACAAGGACAACAGGTTAACCCTTCAGGCACGGGCCTCAGCTCGTATGGGAAATTGTATCATGAGTTCAATCCCGGCACAGCCGGGGTTCGAACCCACAACCTTTGGATCACCACAGAGGAACTGGTGCTAATAAGCTGGCACTCTAACCAACTGCGCCACGGCCCGTGGCCGAATTTGATGTGATACATTATGACATCTTTTCACCTTATTTTATCAACAGGGTCTTAGTCTAAATGGAAAATATGTCCGTGATTGTGGAATACTCAGGGGGTTCAAATATATCTTTGCTGATATATTTTGTAGTATTTGGGGATGGTGGTCTTGAGTTTGATATAAATCATCTTTCCATATTTATATTCATAAAGTATGATGTAAGTTAAGGGTATTTATGGGTCTTGCATTTGAATGCCCCCTGGTGACAGTTTGTCTGCCGGAACTACTTTTTTGTATGCCAAAATGGAATATTTTAAACAAAAAGTACGGGAGATCTATGTCAATGAAATTGAGATGTGGGTTATTGTGTTATTAAGATATCCAGGCACAAAATAATGCAATCAGGATCACAATATATGCAAATACAACACTGGGTATGCTAGATCCATTAAACTGGACATTTTGCTGAGACTGGGAAAGAGTCATGAAGTCATAAAGTCAATATTTTAAATATTATCTTTATTTCAGAAGATTTTTCACAGATAATACCTTGGAATGTACAATTTTACATATACATTTTATTGTAGCACCACCTTGCAACTCAAGCAGGTACACACTCATTCCTGCCTGCAAGTGAGTTACGTCAAAAACGCCTATGGGTCATATAACTCATTACTCTAACCATCCTATCCAAACAGTATTTTACTTGTCCCAAAGTGAAGAAAAACTTGTACTAAATTAATCTTTATTTAGTTTATGAATATTTGCACAGACTATTTTAACAATAAATTAGGTCTCCAGCATGGCATCTCAGCTTAGTTTTGATTTTTGATAAAATACATAATTAGGAAAATATGTTATCATGCTCAACATTTAATCATCCATTAACAATTTACAGCATAAAAACAATGTTATGCACACTGTCAAACATTCACGTATAGATTTACAGCACAAAATCACACCCAAAATCAGCTGGCACTCTGACCCACTGAGACTGGAAATACAATGTTATCATGCTCAATGTTTAACATTTCTATTTTGATAACCAACACCCACCAAATTATTACCCAACAATCAGCTGGCATCATATTATTATGCTGAAATATTTAACATTCCCTTATGGACAAAAAGCACAAAACCACTGTGAAAGTCTCTATATTTAACAAATATCATTCAAAACCTACAAATATGAATGATATGATATTCTCTCACCATTCATTATTGCTAATTAACATATCAAATTACATTAAGAAAACCGACAATTTGGGGTATTCTGCAGATTGAACATGTACTGTCCCTGTTTTTTTGACAGAGGTGTGAGATGCAAACTGTTCTGCTCATAATCATCCAAGTTATCAAATATTGTGCTACAGATCTCACACCTAAACAATATGATGTGACAGCACAAATGACTGACAGCACAAAGGACTTTGAAAATAATATTTACCTTTGGGAATACTTGATTCATATGGGTTGGAACTGCCACTCTTACATATTCTTTGTCATCCTCCAGTTTGTAAGGGCTGAAAATTGACAATGCAGATATTTTAAGTTATGAATATTTATACATATTTTTCCTAGTTATTGAAAGTGTTGATGGTTTTTAAGCATGTTTTTGTAATGTTTTATTGCTATTACAGGCAATCTTTAAACTACACAAAGGATAGACAGCACAAAAGACTAACAGCAAAAAGGACTGACAGCACAAAGGACTGAATGGACTAGCAGACAGGGTTACTACGAGAAGGCAATAGAATTACCTTCATGCCTTAATCAAATTTTACTAATATTAACCTTTGGGGATACTTGATTAATATGGGTTGCAACTGCCACTCATACATATTCTTTGTCGTCCTCCAGATTGTAAGGCCTAAAAATTGACAACAAAAATTATGATAATTCAAATAGATTCTACCTGATTAATGAAACCATTAATTATTTTTTACAAGGATTTTTTAAAAAGTTTTATTGCTATTAATTATCATTTGACATCATTGTACAAACCTTTACTGGTCAGGGTTGGTGTAATGTACACATTTATCATCTGCTGTCACAGAGGTGTATGCAGCAACAAATTCTTCTAAACTGTCTAATCTACTTTTCCTGTATCTGTTTTTATGGGAATACACTCAATTTTCTCAAAAATGACTTGGCAGGTATGATCTACATATGCCCTGGCAAGTTTGATATTTGGTGACCTTGAGCTATTTTCTAGGTCATAGGAGTCAAGTCTCAAAATGATAAATTTTACATAAATTGCATTTATTGCCACTGCACTATTCTAATTTTGAATAATCCATGTAACTAGGTTAGTGACTTATTTAAAGGCTATTAATATCAATATGATCTGTCATATTTAATACTCATCTCAAGGGCTTTGAAGATTTTGATATTTGGCAATATTTTTAAGGTCACAGAAGCAAGTTTGCTAAATCAGATAAATACAATATATTACACAAAACACAAAATATCATTCATGGCCACCACATGTATCTAATATACAATTTCATTCACACCAACTGATCACTTATACTTAATCCTTAGTTGTTGATTTATTTTTCTTTGTTCACAGTTTCTGTTTCTTAGTTTTTTGAGGTTTGTCACTGTCAGGTGGAGGATATTTTGAGATACCAGGTTCACGAATCCCCCCCCCCCCCCCTTTTATACCTAGGAAGGGCTAATTCAGGCAAGAGTGCATTAAAATATAAATATTCAATTTTCTTCATATTCAATTCCCACCAATTGGAACATTTAAAAATTCGTTCCACATAAATATCTACTTCTGTGCACAAAATAAAATCAATCCATTTTCTCCCAGATACCTCTAAAAGAACCTGACATTGAGTGTAAAACTTGTGAGTTTTTTTCAGGGAGAGTTTGCCAGATTTAGTATCTTTTTTCAAAGGAAATTGAGCTTTTTTTACTTTTGCCCTTTCTAGTGCCTGGGTAATTGATAATGTAGCACAAGATGGCATATTTTTAATTTCTATTAATCCATTTTCAGAAACTGAGGGATCTTCTACAAGCCCATCTGGACTTGCCCCAAGAAAAGGCTTGGCTTTATGGATCATGAGACCACATTTATCGACCTTACATACTCCTTTTCCTGGTGACCAATGTACTGAATAATGCTTACTTTCTCCCTTCTGGAGCCATATTCCATTTCTGCATTGACAAAGCCCTTTCCATACAGGTGTCTTTGAACAATGGATGAATATTTTGTATTTTTTCTCTTACTAATTACAGCATGGGTCGTTGTTGATGTCATCCGCTTCTTTCTTTCAGTCTGCCATAATTGTCCTTGCTGGTTCTCAGAATAAACTCTTATATATTCTCTTCTGTCATCACTTACCTTAATTTTAGAATTGTATGTTTGCATCTTAATTTGGTCTAAAATCTCAGGGTCAACATCAGGCTCTATTTGCTTGGAATCAGGACCATAGTCTTCTTAACCTTTTTCAGATGATTTGGTTTGACCTGCTTTCCATTCTCTCCTCCTTTTTTTCCCCTTCAACGAATTTCTATATCTCAAATTTCTTTGGTGACACTTAACCTTTTCGTTGTAAGAGTGCTGAAATACTGGATTAGGAGGTCGGTCAAAGACTTCCTTCCATACCTTAGGGGACCAGTCTGGTCCATATTGAAATCTTAAACTTGCTCTTTCACACCTGGTATTCCAGGAGGAAGATATTGATCTATCAATTATCTTACCTCCATCAAATTTGGATCTTATTGACATCCAGCACTCTGCTAGATTAGATGTAAAATTGCCAATCAAGCTATCAGCTTTGGATGCATATCTCATTACAATTCTATTGAGATCAGTGAGCATCTGCAAATCTAGGTCTTTTCCAGCTTTTTCTTGATTTTCACCTCTTGCTAATTCCATTTCCAGACGGCTCATCCCTTATGTCCAATAACTTCCTTGAGTGCATAATAGCTCAGACAATATTTTAGATTCATTGTCTACATTTGCATCACTTTCCTCCCTAATAAGAGATGCACCATTATTTACCTGGCAAGGAGGAGCAGCACAACTTACCTGGCACAGTGGAGCAGCACCACTTACCTGGCAAGGAGGAGCAGCACAACTTACCTGGCACAGTGGAGCAGCACCACTTACCTGGCACGGTGCAGCGGCACAACTTACCTGGCATGGTGCAGCGGCACAACTTACCTGGCATGGTGGAGCGGCACAACTTACCTGGCATTGTGGAGTGGCACAACTTACGTGGCAAGGAGGAGCAGCACAACTTACCTGGCAATGAGGAGCAGCACAACTTACCTGGCACAGTGGAGCAGCACCACTTACCTGGCAAGGAGGAGCAGCACAACTTACCTGGCATGGTGGAGCGGCACAACTTACCTCACATGGTGGAGCGGCACAACTTACCTTGCACATGTCGCCTGTAAACTTAGACAGATAGTTAAGTGTAAACGATCAACTTTTTGTGGACTTTGTAAAGTAAACTTTTGCACTTCTCATTGAATGCACACCTTTCCAACCAAAATTCCTTAATGATTAATCTAATTGGCTCTGACTATGATTTCGCCACATTATTCGACCAATTAAAAGTGCGTACATATGTGAAGCAAAACGATTATGACTGCAGAGAACTTTCCAGGTTGTTGTGTGAGATGTCAAGATGACATTTAGAAGATACTAAATTTCAGAATATCAGCAGCAGAGCATGGTACCGATAGAAACAATTATAGTGGATTTCTGACCTTTCTCGGTACTTGTTTTGTTGTTTCATGTAATCACCTTTTCCCGCAAACTACAGGTGCAAACTACCGCTGCCCCTGGCCTATATGCCCTTTGACAAGGCCAGGGTACAGAATGAATACTGCAAAGGTCAATATCAAACTCGTCTGAGATTGTATTGTATCAAGTGTGTAATGATTGGAGCCAATCTATGCATTTTGGCAAGGATAAAAGTCAGGAAGGCATTTGAACAGATGCACTGATGTATCGACAGAATAATATAGACGCTGCCAATCTAATTCTCTGTAAAAATGGTAAAAATGTTTTTGCAGAGGAGAAGAAAATGTCCACACACATTGTATAAGTCACAGATCAATTTGGCAAAGTGTCTAAGGTAGCCAAACTGAGCAGCAGGTATGTGCATGTTAATTGTCTCTATGCCACCTAAACTTGAAATTTGAGTTGATTTTCATAAATAGCTTAAAATGCATAAACTGTGCTCATCTCCTTCTGTATTAAACAAGGATGATAAATGAATAACAATGATAACTGAATTATTGCACTTTCATAATAGCCTGGTACTATTAGCCAAACACGTGCACAACTTTACTCATATGTTAAGGGGAACTAGAGCATAAAATATTGATGTTCACAAGAAGAATTGATACGTCATCAGATGATATGTGACTAGTATTTGTCTCATTCAGTAGAAGCATTAAGTTGCACTCCTCTGACCTTTTGGATGTGCCATTTTCCATGCCAATTCTCTTGATACTGATAGTGCAATCCTTTCCTCAGGAATCCCGTACATGAGGTTGCTGCTACTTTAAATACTATAAAAGCCATTCAACACCGTACTTATGGATTGTTTCATACAAAGTCAGATGATTGTCATGTAAAACTGATGATTAAATTATATTATCTAATGGCATGTTCATGCTTTGTTTACAATTTACTGTGATGTAAACCTTCATATTTCAAATATAACCTTTTCTAACCAATATAGGGTCATGTATTTTTATTTCTAACCTCGCTCTTTTCAGCCAAGACTTTCTGTTTAGCCTTTCATTTTTTAACAATTCTACCAACACATCGTGCCTGTAGTGGCTTTCATGCAAAACCTCGAACACTTTTATACATTAAACAAATGACTTGTATGCATCACAGGATCATCCCCTCATATTTAAACATATCACCTCTGTGACCAATGAAGCAAAAGGAACATTTTATTGTAGACTTTCTCTGCGTATATTTTTATATGTAAAGTGTATTTTGTAAATAGTGTTAGTCAATTAGTCATGTAAGCGCTAGACATGAATGCCATATTGGGTTTCATGAGAGGACAAGCCTTGTCGCGAATATTAACATTGTTTTATGACATCTAAATACCACATCTGCTCGTGAGTTGGTATTTCCCACACCCCAACAGGTGGTGGCTGGTAAGTGTAATCGCAAAAGCAGCCAGCACTTCTCTATGACTGAAGCCAATAATCCTAACCCTACTGAAACGCTGGCCACTCCACAAACACACACCCACGTGTGACATTTGAGAAAACGTGCAAATAGAGAGAACTGTAAATATGGCCACCGCATTATACAACTGGAAGGAAAGTGTTGTCTTATATTGTTCCGGGCATTACCATAATCTACGAATGAATAATGCTGACCCGAGAGCAATGATAATATCTCTGTGCTGCGGTATATTTTTCTTACAGCTTTCATAGTTTTTTGGGACAGATTGAAGTGTTTTCTAGTGTGCAGCACATTCCTTTGATTTGGGATTTAGAAGGTCCTTTAAACTGTGGTGTTTTATGGTATATGCATACATTATTCATTATTGATTTTTTATCATTTTTTATTTTATTGATCTGCAGATATAGGCACACACCCGCATATATACACATCTGCAGATGTAGGCACACACCCGCATATATATGCATCTGCAGATATAGGCACACGCCCGCATATATATGCATCTGCAGATATAGGCACACACCCGCATATATACGCATCTGCAGATATAGGCACACACCCGCATATATACGCATCTGCAGATATAGGCACACACCCGCATATATATGCATCTGCAGATATAGGCACACACCCGCATATATACGCATCTGCAGATATAGGCACACGCCCGCATATATACGCATCTGCAGATATAGGCACACGCCCGCATATATATGCATCTGCAGATATAGGCACACGCCCACATATATCTGTGTTATAACGCACTAAAATATTCCCCCAAATATCGAAATTCTTAACATTAACAACACATTTTTGTTTTCAAAGAAACCTTTCTTCCATTTCATTCATTCACTTTAACACTATTATTCAGTTCATACCATAATAACACTGACTGGCCTTGATATATCGAATTCAGATTACTTCCAAAGTCTTGAAGGCCAAGTAATGTGTTTAAACCAATTGTCATATTTAACATAAACATATTTTCTCTCCATCAAACCTGATTCTGCCTCACGTTTGCCATTTATTTGCAGTAAATGCATAATACATATTAAATCAATAGAATAGGTGTGCCTTGTTGTGCCCACTGGAACCTGGCAACGTATTCAATTAGCCATAGAGGTGGTCCCCTGGCAATAACATGTGGACGTTAATAATTAACGTTCCCTTACTGAAGCTATTCATTGCATCTTCTGTATGGTCGCATCTGTTAATGCACGGAGATGAGGTAGGCATACCACGATTTATCTGTATTTGGTATGATATTGCCAAATTAGTTCACATCACAGCTCAGATTAGCTATAGATCGTGAAAATATCACTTTAGGCATATCAGCTTAGATTTTCAATATGACAGAAATGCCTCTCTTGCTATTTATTTTGCCGATGTGGTAATTAATAATTGCCACTGGCTGAGAATTATTGTCACATGCAAAAGGCATGTTATGGTACCACAATACATGATTCGCATTGTACATAACGTTATAAACCTACTTAATATTTTTGTTTATTCAAATTGGGGTTATATTCATTTTTTTTTACTTATTTCAATAAAAGAGGCAAGTCTTAGATTGTGTATATATTTATGCTGCTTTTTCATGAATCTAAGAGAAATTAACCATGTTGGACTAGGTGATTTATTAGAAACGGCTCTGTCACTCTTGAGGTCTGCCCTAAAGACTCAATGTATGCAAAGGCTAAACTCAACATGCCTCCGGTTGCAGACAACTATAATAACTTACTGGGGCCATGTGTGGCAAAACAACAAGGCTGGTCTGTGTAATTACTAAAAGACAGTCCTGCCACCATGCTCCCTACGCAGTGTCAAGCAGTCACAAAGCTATATAGTGCTGCGATGGAGTGTGAGTGGTGGGAGGTTGAGTTGAGAAGGCCAGGGAAAACAGAGCCAATAGGCGGGGGCCGTGTGAGCAGCCCTGCTTGAAGCCTGAGACAGAGGGCAGGGAGCCTGCTGAGCTCAACCAGAGAGTCTTGTGAGCACAGCCAGAGAGCCTGCTGGACACAACCAGAGAGCCTGTTGGACACAGCCAGAGAGCCTGCTGGACACAACAGGGAGCCTGCTGGACACAACCAGAGAGCCTGCTGGACACAGTCAGAGAGCCTGCTGGACACAACCAGAGAGACAGCTGAGCTCAACCAGAGAGACTGTTGGACACAACCAGAGAGCCTGCTGGACACGACCAGAGAGCCTGCTGGACACAACCAGAGAGCCTGCTGGACACAACCAGAGAGCCTGCTGGACACAACCAGAGAGCCTGCTGGACACGATCAGAGAGACTGTTGGACACAACAGGGAGCCTGCTGGACACAACCAGAGAGACTGTTGGACACAACCAGAGAGCCTGCTGGACACAACCAGAGAGACTGCTGGACACAACCAGAGAGCCTGCTGGACACGATCAGAGAGACTGTTGGACACAACAGGGAGCCTGCTGGACACAACCAGAGAGCCTGCTGGACACAACCAGAGAGCCTGCTGGACACAACCAGAGAGCCTGCTGGACACGATCAGAGAGACTGCTGGACACAACCAGAGAGCCTGCTGGACACGATCATAGAGACTGTTTGACACAACCAGAGAGCCTGCTGGACACAACCAGAGAGCCTGCTGGACACAAACAGAGAGCCTGCTGGACACAACCAGAGAGCCTGCTGGACACGATCAGAGAGACTGTTGGACACAACAGGGAGCCTGCTGGACACAACCAGAGAGACTGTTGGACACAACCAGAGAGCCTGCTGGACACAACCAGAGAGACTGCTGGACACAACCAGAGAGCCTGCTGGACACGATCAGAGAGACTGTTGGACACAACAGGGAGCCTGCTGGACACAACCAGAGAGCCTGCTGGACACAACCAGAGAGCCTGCTGGACACAACCAGAGAGCCTGCTGGACACGATCAGAGAGACTGCTGGACACAACCAGAGAGCCTGCTGGACACGATCAGAGAGACTGCTGGACACAACCAGAGAGCCTGCTGGACACAACCAGATAGACTGTTGGACACAACCAGAGAGCCTGCTGGACACAACCAGAGAGCCTGCTGGACACAACCAGAGAGCCTGCTGGACACGATCAGAGAGACTGCTGGACACAACCAGAGAGCCTGCTGGACACGATCAGAGAGACTGCTGGACACAACCAGAGAGCCTGCTGGACGCAACCAGATAGACTGTTGGACACAACCAGAGAGCCTGCTGGACACAACCAGAGAGCCTGCTGGACACAACCAGGGAGACAGCTGGACACAACCAGAGAGCCTGCTGGACACAGTCAGAGAGCCTGCTGGACACAACCAGGGAGATTTAATGATAACTGCTGATTATGAACAATAATGTTGAGTCGTGTACAATTTATGAACTCCGATGTGACAGGTAGCAAAGACAAGGGCAGGATAATAATAGAAGGAAAACGTAATATAGCTAGAAATTAACGAATTGTGTTTCGTTTGAGACTGAGGATTGATCAAACCTGTTTACAATGATTTAACCAAGATAGATGAAATACAACTTTATCAAGACTTCCTCTATTCCATATATACATAATTTGTCTATACTTATTTAAATATTTACCTCATCAGTAAATGAGAGACACAGCAATAATATACTTATATAGAGTAGAGCCTTATCTGACCATACATAAAGTGCAGGAAAGCTCTCAGATGTATCAAAGCACCCACCACCGACTGGAGTGCCTCCAGTACTGAGTGAGTATACATCAGATGTAGAGCAGTGCAGTGTGACTGAGGTGAGGTGTGGTGTGAGTTCATGTTGGCTTATTCTGCCAGGATTACTGCAGTCGGGGCTCTCTGATTGATGATGCTGCAATTACGGCAATTACAATATTAATATTCAAACAATCAGGAAAGAATTGTAGGGATGCTCAACGTGGAGTAAAGTGGATAAGGAATAAATGTTCATATACTGTGACAGGCTACTTCAGTTTTACACGTGGAATATTATGAACAGGATCGTGTCCGGATATGTTGCTAAAGCATAGCAACAGGAATATCTGTAAGTTTTGGTGACTAGCAATGACAATAATAAGATTTTCTGCAGTAAGCATCACAGTGAGGTATATGAGAGAAGTGTTGGGGTTGATAGTTTTGCTCTGGCTCCATACGGCTGCCTCGCCAACGCACCGCATTTCACGCCATGGGGCCTCAGTGATTACTAAACCAATTATGAAACATGCACCTCAAGTGGGCTTCACATCTAAACAAGTGTCCTCCCAGGGCGACCGTCTGAAGGCCACAATCTACAAATCTATAGAGCCAATCTCAGCCCCCTCCGTAGAAGCAAGCCAAGTATGGCCCGCTCAGTGGATGACACGCGCCATATCGCTATTGTCCAGGAAACACCTCAGGGATGTGGTCCTGCCTGGTACGCATAATAGTGCCTCCTACAACATTAACTCCTCTCATGGCCCTCTCGTCGTGGCCACCACGTCATGGCTCGTCCCCTTGCTGGTCACTCTTGGCATGGCGGACATGGTCACCCAGTGGTCACGGACACAAGATGGAGATCTTTGGACACAACTACACGCAGGATATCGCGTGTTAGATTTAAAAATCGCCGTTGCTAGTTATGGTAACTTCTATTGGCATAATGGATTAACAGGAGATGAGATCAACGAGGGATTAAAACAAATCCACAAGTTTGCATCTACATACAGACAGGAGATTATCATTCTTACATTTAGGGATTTGCATCAAGTCGCCGGAAGCCATACGGGACAATCGATGGCATTAGAGGATAAAGTGAAATTGGCAGCTCTAATATATAGCATCCTGAAGGATGAAATAGTCCCTTCTTGCATTGGCTCCAACCCAAATATGTCCTCTATATGGCAGACAGGTAGAAATGTCCTGGCTTTTTTTCAAGACCCTGTCTTCACTAAGATGTATCCTCGTTGGTACCGCTGTGATATGTCAAATAGTTCAATGTTTGAAATAACCCATGGTGCAGACAACCCATCAGATGTTTTTTACCATTCTAGTTCTGCCTTGAGACTTTACAAGCTTTACCATAGTTCTAGCATGACCATTATCAAGCCTGTGATATCGCCAAGCCTTTTCTCATATGTATCTTCTTTCTTGAAGTCCACCACATTCCAAGTGTTCCTCAGCATTTTGTCCTCATCAGCAGGTTACCTCATCGGAATGCATGTCTTCACACAGCTCAAAAGACCTGTTTCATGTTGCAGATTACTTAAGAGGAGAAAGCGTCTTGCATTCATTCTCATAGTGTGCATCGTGGGCACGGGGCTAGTGGCGCATATAATACTCAGGCTTATTCTGTCCTGCTTACATTTCCATGGCTTTGCTTCTAACTTCCATTACATGGCTTCCACAGCCAATTTACAAGGACTTGCGCAAGTTAAAGGTCTCACCAAAAGGAACGGTTTAATGTTTCTACAAAATAGGGGTATAAATGATATGATCTTTTACTGGTTGTCACGACCTGATACATTTAAACCCAATATAATTTTAGTAGATGATTTCAGATCGAGTACTGTTGTGAGACGAGCCATAGAAGCAAACTCACAAGTTTTAAAGAAACGCACCAGTGTGACGTTTATAGGAAGTCCCCTTACCGGAAGTAGCAGTGTACGTGCTTGGTTCTCATGTCCTCCTGTCCAAGTTTCCTACTTAGTGGTGTCACGTGATGAGGGCAAAGCAATCACGTGGTCTGCAATATTTCAGGGAGAGACTATTTCTTTTGAGGAAGGACAGTATCCTATGGACGCTCACATCATCTTATGTGCGGGGAGTATTCACGGCAAGTGGTACCAGCTGTACACAGGCAACTTACAACAGTGGATTGACAAAGGCATGGATTTGTACATCCGGGGCTCAGAAACAAGGACCGGGAATGGTCTGGCTTACATAAGCAGCAGATTTCTTGACCCAGAATGTCACTGTAGCCCGGATGTTCCCCGAAATGTTCTGAACTCTACCATTTGGAATGACAGTACACTTCCGGTGTCATCCAAAAGACCAGTGCAAAGCCTGCGTCCCAGTGTGGTGAAACATGTGCCCAGATGACAAGCATTGGATGGCAAGGATATTGATTAGATTTGACCTTTTTGATTGAATATATTTGATTTTTAACATTTATATATGTATGCATATGATTTTTATATTTTTGACTCCATACTGAGTATTTCACTAAGCAACACATACTATGTAATAATGACCAAATAATGCCAAATAAGAAATTCATTTTTCTCAAATGTCGTATTACGCTGACTTGTAAAATACAAAATGAGTAGAAATATTTTAGCATTCATGAATTCGTTTTCATATGAAAAAATATGACAAAGACCAAAGACATAAAAAAATCGCATAATATGTATATATATATATATATATATATATATATATATATATATATATATATATATATATATATATATATATATATATATATATATATATATATATATATATATATATATATATATATATATACAAGAATAAAAATGAATTGTAAAATTGAGAGTAGCGCAAAATTGATGTTATATGAATGTCTCTTGATTACAGGCCTTGTATGGTTTGAAATGTTTTAAGTTGCATCGTCTTTGGAACTTGAATATTGAAATGTAATCTACAATAAATATTATATATTGCCACATTAAAAAAGCCAATAGTGAAAATTGCATTCGTTATTCCTTAATGCCAATATATTCATGGTGTGAATACCATTTTCCTTATTGAATATCATACTCGTCTTTTGTTATCACAGTTAATGCCTGGTTGAATATTTATAGAAATTTATAAATCATTGAAGTGAACTACTCGTGCACCTTTGTTTTGCATGAAATGTGTGATGTCTGCACAATTAAAGGGGCAAGTATTTACCATCGACAGGTCACAGTAAATCGAGTTGTGCTTGTTGTAAGGGGCAGGAAGGCATCCACTTTCAGTCCCTGGCATGGCAGGGGTCAACATCTACAAAGCTGTCAAGGCGGAAAGACAAATTGTAAAAAGGCGTCAAGTAATAAACTGAAAATATTATCAAAATTCGTGAGCATATAATGTATTGAAATACATTATGTCCAGTTGTTTATTTTTCATATTTTTTTTTATACTTATTAGGTCCTATGCTCTGGACATGCCCTGGAGAAAAATTAACTTCCACTTCCTTGTTTACTGTGCTAAAATCAAAACCGCATCTTACTTCATCTTACCGCATCTTAACGTAAAGCTACATGTTAAATAAAAGGAAAAAATCTCGTAAAAACAGGCCACATTTTCTCTTAAAATTTTACATGATTTCAAGTCCTTCAAACCTTTTTATTTAAAGTTTAAAGCAATAAATATGTTTTATAGAAAAGACTAGATAACTAAATACAGTACAGACTTTACACAACATGGAGAGTACTACAATTTATATTTGAAAATATCATTAAATGTAATGCATTTATACTACATGGCCATTTTGATGTTCTTGGTGTATTATTGTGACAGTGATTACCAAGATATGCAAAGTCTGGCCACGTACATACAAACTCTGGTACCAAAATAATTATTTTTTCTCACAAATCATATATTCTTTACAAATGTGTCTGATTTAAAAATGAGTACATACTTCAAGTGAATTATATTAATTGTGTTTTATCGGTTTCATATTTTGAAATGATTGGGCTGAGCTCAGTAGCGAGAGATCAGGCATAAATAAGAAAAGTTGAAATCAACTAATGAGTTGTTCTTCACACGAACCTTTGGTAATCAAATGCAGTGCTTGTATGTTTATGCCTATGCAATAGTTCCAGTCAATATTTGGGTGCTAACAGTTGGTACAAACATATTAGTCAGTATAATATCACATCATCGCTATTAAGCCATGAAACTGATGGCAAAAGGGAGTGCAACTGATGAAAATCAATTAAGCAGGGGACATGTCATTGATTCAAAATGTTATTTATGCCAAATTGGAGTATCAATGAAGGCAATAGAGAGATATTGCAGATGCAAAATATTAAAATATTGCAGATGCTAAGTATTGAGATGTTAGAGATGTCAAATACTGAGAAGTTGCTGATGCCAATAGGAGGTATTTGCTGATGCCAATAGGAGGTATTTGTCGATGCCAATAGAAGCCATTTGCTGATGCCAATAGGAGGTATTTGCCGATGCCAATAGAAGCCATTTGCTGATGCCAATAGGAGGTATTTGCCGATGCCAATAGAAGCCATTTGCTGATGCCAATAGAAGCCATTTGCTGATGCCAATAGGAGGTATTTGCCGATGCCAATAGAAGCCATTTGCTGATGCCAATAGTAGGTATTTGCCGATACCAATAAAAGCCATTTGCTGATGCCAATAGGAGGTATTTGCTGATGCCAATAGGAGGTATTTGCTGATGCCAATAGAAGCCATTTGCTGATGCCAATAGAAGCCATTTGCTGATGCCAATAGGAGGTATTTGCCGATGCCAATAGAAGCCATTTGCTGATGCCAATAGGAGGTATTTGCCGATGCCAATAGGAGGTATTTGCCGATACCAATAAAAGCCATTTGCTGATGCCAATAGGAGGTATTTGCCGATGCCAATAGAAGCCATTTGCTGATGCCAATAGGAGCCATTTGCTGATGCCAATAGGAGGTTTTTGCCGATACCAATAAAAGCCATTTGCTGATGCCAATAGGAGGTATTTGCTGATGCCAATAGGAGGTATTTTCCGATGCCAATAGTGCATATCACATATGCCAACGGTGAATGCCACAGATGCCAAATTGGAGTGCTACAGATGCCAATAGTTTTATAAAAAGGTTTTAATACCTTTGAATCTAGTATTGGGAAACAAATTCTTGGCCCAATATTGCCAGGGTGATATTATTGCGCCCTCCACGTCCAATATGAAGGAATGCTGATCCACATAAACCATATTAGAAGATGCTGTAATGCCCGGATGTAGTTGACTTGATCGATGACACAAACAATAAAAGATCTTGCTAATTAGAGGCCGCTCCTTCTTGGCGGCTCTATAATGAACACAATTACACTTCACTTTCATGTCACACTTCAATTACCAGATTCCATTAATTTTATTGATTCATTAATTTATAAGCGGGGATCTAATGAATCTTATCTCTCAACCGCCTCCAAACGACATGCTCTGGAAAGCTGTATTTCTATGTATTCTTGTCCTGAGGTGTGTGCATATATTTTCATCAGAAAGGTAGATTCTCTTTAGATTCTGTATCCATAAATAATTCAGACATTTAGGGAGGAATAGGCTGGGTTGTATAAGAATAGCATCTAAAGATAAATAAATAAAAGGAATATAACAAGCAAATTTGTCCTTTAATCTCCCATCATTGCTTTTACTCAGCAGCAAAGGTCAAGAGGTTAAAATAGCTTCATGTCCTATTGGCATTTGTTATTCCAATTACAGCTTATTGTGTGAGTGAATATTTGAATAGAAATCTCGAATTTAAAGTAATCGTGTTATAATAACAAATAAATATGTACTTCTGACGCAATATCTGTTAATGACGCTTATTAAAAAGTATTGTCTCTTAAACACCATTCAGTATGTTTGGCATTATTCAACACATCAGGTGTCATTTGGCACGTTTCAGTAATAGCCCAGTCACATTTGCGCCGATTTCAGTAAAGATGTTCGGCCGATGATTTTTTTTATCAAAATCGGTCACATTTGGGCAATTCTGATGTCTCAGTCACATTTGGGTCCCGGGCGCCGGGGAGTTCATCAGTGGTAATCAGAGATATGCCGTAGTTGTGGTCACATTATACAGGGGTGCCGCACGGCACGTGCCAGATTATATGCCACAGACGTCTGTATGATATCCTAAAGACTTCGATATCACTCGACAGACGTCTGTACGATATTCAAAAGACATGGTGATCATTTGAAAGACAACTGAAAGATATCCTTAAGACGTCTATCTGTTATAGTAGGGAGCCGGTTGGATCATCTGATGATGGCCTGGGTACACATAAAATTTCAAAAAATCCTATTTTCACCGTACGATGCCACCGGCAGCCCTAAAATGATCTTGAGATATGCCTGCCGGGATCCTGCCGTGTACTTTAAGATGATATTTGATGATGAGACATCGGTGAAACGCCGGCAACATTTATGTTGCAGCTAAAAGTTCCCAATGACCCGTACGACGTCTTAAAGATGTCCGATGGTGGCCGATGATCTCTGAATGCCCTGACGGCTTCCTGGCTTACCGGCCGATTTTGTCAAAAAAAAAAAAAAACCGTTACTGAATTTATCGCAAATGTGACTGAGGTATTGAAAGTAATCGTGTTATAATAACAAATAAATATGTAGTCAGCGCAAATGTGACTGAGGTATTGGCATTCGGACGCGATATACTGCAAATTGCCAGCGTGTACATGGTATGTATATATGATGGGTTTCGATGTGGTGTAGATAAATTAACTGTTTTAAGGTAAAAAATTTAATCTATGGCCTTATGTAGACTGACATTAATGTGGCAATATCGTATTATTGGTGTTTTCTCCAGGAAAACTTGTACTGCTTCCCTCTCCGAAATATAAAGACACCACCTTTCTGTGGAATCCTTGTCTGCAGCAGGGAAATGACGCTTGGCCGCATGGAAACTGTCGTAATGTGCATCAAGTGATGTGGAGAGTGCCACTCTCCCGCATTGTCTCCCATAACAACAACGCCCCCTACAGGGATCATAAAAAGCTTCATTTATATAGCTTCATTTTATCTCTTCTAATTTTCTCCAGTAAATAAGGAATATAAACTGCAGTGTTGAGATACGCCTTCATAACGTGGTATTTCCTTGATTAATTTCATTTAAGCTTCATTTATAGTTGAATATCTTAACCCCTGACCGCCTTATCGTCGGAGTGACGTCCTCTTTTCACGTCTTTGCATTTAATGTTTTGACTTAAAATTCTAATTCTTAATTATGTAACTGTACTGTGATGTAAAACCTTTTACATAACTTCCACAAATCACACGTTTACTTTTCATGATAGGGCTTTCCCACGCAATGAGAATTAAGGAGCAACTCAGAGAAGATAGCAAAGTAATATCAACAGGATTCCATGTGAAATGAATTATTTGTAAATTTCGAGACATCCCCCCTCCCCCTCAGGAGCCTCAAGTGTCTTGCCTATAAAGTCAGACAATTTTGTTCCTATTAGAGTGTGGCACCTGAGACATGACAAAATGGCGATGATTAAACCCGTGACATGTGTGACACCTGGGTCTCTTATGCCAGTACTGTTCTCCATATTATAATCCACCTATATAAATCACTCAATAGCTTCTCCTGCAGCTCACATTTATTGAAGATAAATTTATATAAAGAAAGGGGTGATAAACTAGCGCCAGATTAGGTCTAAATCTTGCATTTTCAGGACCTTTTCACACCTTCTCCATATGCATCCATTTATTGTAGGCGGCTTTTCTCGCGACGCAAATCCTTGCTATTAAAGACGGTGTAAAGTTGCAACATTTATCACGCCAAAACGGGGGCCCCTTCTGTCAATGCTGAATGCATGAAAAATGGAGCAAGACAGCTCTCTTTGCTGACCCTGATACTCGAGCCAAAGTAGGTTATTCTTTATATCCTTCAAATTCCTCATCCATTTTGCTATTTATTGTGTGTATTTATCACAGACCTCAGCGGTATGTTCTGTAAAAGAAGAATTAGCCTTAAATCTTATCAAAAGACACTTAATTTCTATTTTGATATATTGATATTTCATGTAAAATGGCCATATTTCATTACCAAATTTCTACAGAAAAGAGGCTTAGTTTATTCTAGTGAAGTAAATGATGTTTGATCGATTGCACAGTTGATCTCAACTGGAATCTAAAATGTCATTGCACACAATGTAAATCTTTTTCTATAATATACAAGTATAAAATGCAATTATTAATGGAATTGAGGTCATTATATTTTTACAAATCGTTGAAGAGGAGTTTGAAGCAACGCATATTTGATTTTGATTTTTTGATTTGATTTGATTTGATATGCTGGCCGCTCCACTTCGTTTGATTTGATTTGATTTGATATGTTGGCCGCTCCACTTTTGTCTCGTGGGCACTCAGAGCTTACGCATATAATGTATGTATGGGTCGAATCTGACTAGTTTTACTAACCCTCAAACGTCCGAAACCTTTTCTCAACCAGAGTGGTACGTCAAAACACATTATATTATGTTATCTTTTAACCACACCTCTAATCTATTATTTTTATTTATAATGGGTTTATGGGGGACCCTTTTATTGCCTATTGACATAGCTTTCTGTCAAATGTACCCTTTGAAGTATGTGTGGGCACATAATCACCATCAAGAGATGAGTGTTCGTTAAGGAAGCATTTTATCTGTTACTCTTTTCAAGAACAAATGATATACTTTTTACTTTGTGAGACCTAGCTATGATTGTTTTCTATTTGTTGAATGTAGCCTTTTCTGTTTTCACCCACGCTTCTGAAGCAGAGCAGTTACCACTTACATCTATAGGTGAACACCGAGCTCTCGAAAAGCGACGAAGTTGGAGGCGCATCATTAGTCATTCAGGGGGTGAAGGAAATACAAAAATAAAAAATAACGGTGAGACGAATTGGTGGAAAAGAATATTGAGAATGCCAATAAATTGAGATTTGCAGAAAAAAATGTTCGAAGGGTCATCATCATCATCATTATTATTATTTGGGGGGGGATTAAGGCAGGTTTTAGGTAATTCATGAGTCTGAAAAATGTTTGAATTGGGCATTTTAGGATGTTTTAGGATGACCTCAGCTGTGACCTTGACCTGGTCATAGACTTAAATTGTAACCATAATCTTTGAAATTTGCTATAACGTGCTATATCTTAAAGGCGCTGGCCAACTGATCTACCTTAAATCACGAATGCTTAAAATAACCACTGACTAATCAAGATCACTTGATGTAGGTTTTTGTTTTTTTTGGGGTTTTTTTTTTATCCAGAATATAGAGCATTTTTTAGGAGGTTGAGGTTGACTGTTACCATCCCTTATGTTTAGATTTTACAGGGTACCTTTAGACTGTCACACTCATGAAAAAAAGGACAAAACTTCCTGGCACCCAGGACTTTATAGATCACATTTTGGTAGTCCAGTCAACAGTGAATTTCCTTAGTCAAGCCTTCAAGTAACAAAAGGAGTAACAATATCATAAGAGATAAATATTTTGAGGCCAACAGTATGAATAATTGATGTCACACATTTGATACCTCCTTGACTTTACGTTTATTATTAGACAATGGACTGTTTACTTGTTTTTAAGGTCAGAGTTATGTTGGGGTGACTTTTATTGTCCATGTATACGCACCAGCCCTCGTCATCTCTGATCACTAAAGATGCAATTTGTTACAATATAGTCTATATTATTACATATATTTATTACAGATCCAAGAGTTACATACAAAAAAAAGAAAGAAGAAAAGTTAATAATAGAGTGACTTTTCACTCACCCTGGCGTCCCATAATTATCATGATTTGTGTCCCATCCCTGAGTGATTGTGAAACGGCCAGGGATAATAAAACAAATAAAAGCTTTGTGTAGGAGTGTCATCAATATTTAAATAAATGAAAGTTGAAACCATTTCATTAACATTGTTCTTTAATGTCTTTGTTTTTTCCCCTGACATGAAAGTTGATTCTCCTGGCACCTCTATACATGTATGGCTATGTGTTGCTGCTCTCTGCCGAATCACAAGGAGAGAGGGCAAGTCATCATGATGAGACCAGACCATTATATCCATCATTACCTCTCCTGCCAAGGCACCACAGAGGACTAACAAGAGATGGGGCACAACCTTAACACCTTCTAGCAAACCCTGAGTCACTCACAGCCACTATTCTCCACCCTCGGCTTCTATTAATGTCACTGAATGCTGCACCAATTAGGCTGATTGGCACAGTCCTTGCAGAACTACAAGTCCTGTCTCATCCCATTTGCCCTGGGGCTATAACCCTTAGCCCAGGGGTATTACCAAGCATACTACGCCAAGCCCACTTGTTGGCCAGACCACTTTTTCTCTTCTTGAGGCAGCACGTATAATCTGTAATATTGAGTGTCATTGCCTCTTTTATTGAAGCAATCACATGATGATGATGTTGTTTAATCCCAGTCTGATCCATGCTTCTATGGTGGTGAACACGTGGCCAGTGGAGTCAAACCAAATCGTGGTCAACCGCCAGCAAATTGCCAACTTTCATTCCACGTATTCCTATAACTGAGCAAATTGAACGTCTTCATCCCAACCACTGACATTTCAGACGCTCTGTATTTTATCAAGCTCAAGCTTTTATATTGAACAGACAGACCTTACCATACCTGAGCACAACCTTTATAACAAATGGCATTTGTAGGAGGAAAGGCTTTGTACAATTATGGTTGGCTTTGAATGATGCCAAGTTAGGTTTGTGAGCAGCATTATAAGATGTTTCTTCTTTCATAGTCGCACGTTTCCACATATCACAACTCTGCATGTGGGCGATAATGCAGAAATATTCATTATGTGACTCAGCGATTTTGATTTTGAAAGTGCATGCTAAGTGCACACTTGAAAGGGCATGCTAAGTGCACACTTCTCATTGTACTTCAATACGATATTTATGTCCAAAGCCCGGGGGGGGGGGGGGGGGGGGTACTCTCATGATTTTAACCCACGGAGGCTGGGATGGAACTGAAAACCCTAGAGCCTGATTTAGGGAAATATTCTATCATTATTGGTACCCTGATTTAGGACTAGCTGAAATTTGGTACCCTGATTTAGGACTAGCTGAATTTTTTATACCCTCATTTAGGGATGATGCAGAAGGGGGAGATTTGGGGGATTGTGGTCCCTGTTTTAGGGAAAATGATGAAATATCTTAACCCGTCTTAGGGTAAATATCAGCGAAAAGGACCCTATTTAGCCCAGTACACCCCCCCCGGGTCCAAATTTAAGCCATACTTAACACCTAGATGATCTATGAAAAGGCAGGAATAATCATAATAATCAGTAAGACTGATACTTTGAAATGCTTCACAATAGGTCCTTTTTATAAACCTTATAGACACTGACAGATTATTTATATTTAGATAATTTATTGGGAAGACGTATGCGTGATGGATGTTGTGTTGTCTGTACGGAGGCCATTCTTATAGGTGCATATGGCAGCATGCATATTGCATGAGACAGGGGGATTTAGAGAGGACTATGGTTGACATGGAATCCATCTGTCGGCCCCATTCTGTCGTCCGGCTGCTTCATACGTGAGTCTTTATTCTAATGTTCCAAGCAATGTATGTTTATATGGAGTCAATGTACATGACCCTTTGTCCGATCACAATCATGGCAACCACAGGGCTGAACGCTATGCAAACGATTGCCTCTCTGGCAAAGTAATAACACTACGTTTACATCTGGGATAACGGTAAGAAAGTATACAATGATTTGGGGTTATATATACCGATAAAGTGCAATAACAATTAAGCTACCCTTGAGCATGGGCAGTGATGGGATTGGGCATACAGAGGCAAACGTTCATCAGCATTATGCATTCATGATAACAAGTACTACATACCGAATTGTCAGTATTCCTTTACTCTAATCGGTCTGAAAGAGCATAAACAGTGTACATATCATATGAAGATATCCGTTGAGATCATTTCCCTGATAGTGGAAATGTTAACAAAATATCATCCACAATATGTAGGTTGAAGCAGATAAAGGTTCTAAGCCTCGATGTCTTCCAACCGCAGTCCGCTTCAAAAGATTGCAGTCCAATACGTCAGCTATTGGTCCACTGCGGGTATTTATTTATTACAGCAAACCGTTCCCATTGGACATGGGTCGCTTACTTTTTATGAGGGACACATTCCCCTCGGACACCATATTAACTATGGTCACGTGATTTATGTTGATGCTCTTATTTCAGAGGTATTTAACGGATGGACATTTTCGTCTTAGGGGATCCTCAGGAAATCTCTCACATGTTCAGTTATCTTCGGTGCCTTTCATAAATCCTTGGTCAAAGGAAATAAGCTATTGTCATTTTCCATTTATTATTTTGCACACTGGACAAGGGCAACAGCACTCTCACAAAATTACATACTTATAGGAAGCAATTGACAATTCAAAATCTGACAATGAAAGATTACGTTTGACTGGATAATATCAATGTACTATTATTATAACCAAGAATATAAATCAAAATTATTGAAATATCATTTACTGGTAAGTAATTCGCAAGGTGTGTAATGAAAACTGTGTGTATACACAGGTGACATGTAGCTTGTTGATTTCCATCATGGCTGGATTGAACAGATTTGGACAAATCCACATTATGAGGATCTTAGATGAGTTTTCAGTCTATTCTTAAATGAGGAGACTGAAGTATTGGTCCTAATTTCAGTAGGCAAGGGATTCCAGAGTCTAGGGCCAACAGATCAAAAGGCCCTGTCACCCACTGTCCTTAGCCTGGTATTAGGTACTTGTAGATGAGGATAGATCTAGGATAAGTATAGTCCATGTTTGTTGAGTGAACAATCTTGTCATGAGTAAAGGGAAATACATATAATCAGACCAATGAGACACAAGCTTTGAGATCAAACATTTGGAACTATTTGGAACTACCCTAATAGAGAGAAAATCACATGTTATCAATTGCAAAATCTACCAAATGAGCAAAAGGGAAGTTGGTTTTTAATGGTTTCCTTTTCGTTTTCTTCTTTGTAAACTTTATTACATCTGTCTGTTTTAATATGGCATGAATGAATTTTTCAGCTGTAATTTATGCATGGCCCTCTGCACGAGGTCAATTTTAACTCTTAATTCACCCATGTTTATTTCCCACAAGAGAACCTCTATACTCTCATTACATAACAGGGTCAACTGATTTTAATAACAATTGTCAACTAGCTGTGTGTGCGTGGACTTCAGCTGTTACAATGATTGGTTAAATAAAAGTGTATATATGTACATATTATGTACTTTCTTGTTGCCTATGCACCTTCCCATGGGCAGATTCCCTGTGGTCAAAACTCCTGTCGCTAGTGTTCGTGTGGTCAGATTCAATCCTGATATCCTGTTCATTCCGGTGGCTCCTTTCAGAGGTTAATAGGCAAAGTGGGTGTGATTAGCCCTGTCCCATCGGGGCAATAAGGCCGCCAGCCTTTATCAATGTTCACGATTGTCCCTTTCAGCACTCCATTAAATAGATAACTTCTGAGGCCAGAGAAGCGGTAGACCAATAGATAGTATTCTACTTTAACCTATTTTTACCGTACACTTAAGTTCTGGCACGAGTAATAACACTGACTCGATTATAAGAGAATGATGATATTATTGAATATATTATTTTGGACAAAACATTACTGATGAACGACTTCAGTGAATCTTCATATTTGGTATATTTGCAACACATATTTTTGAACAAAGACAAAATTTTGAACAAAGACAAAATAGCTTCATCTTTTAAACAAGCGCCGATACCAAATATGGAGTGCTGTTTATATTACTGTAACCCTTTACCAGTCTACGTACCCATTCCCAGTCTTCCTACCCACTCCCAGTCATCCTACCCATTCCCAGTCATCCTACCCATTCCCAGTCTTTCTACCCATTGCTAGTCTTCCAACCCCTTCCCAGTCTTTCTACCCATTGCTAGTCTTCCAACCCATTCCAGTCTTCCAACCCATTCCCAGTCTTTCTACCCATTCCCAGTCTTTCTACCCATTCCCAGTCTTCCTACCCATGCCTAGTCTTTCTACCCATTCCCAGTCTTTCTACCAATTCCCAGTCTTTCTACCAATTCCCAGTCTTCCAACCCATTCCCAGGCTTCCTACCCAGTCCCAGTCTTCCGACCCATTCCCAGTCTTTCTACCAATTCCCAGTCTTCTTACCCATTCCTAGGCTTCCTACCCATTCCCAGTCTTCCAACCCATTCCCAGGCTTCCTACCCATTCCCAGTCATCCAACCCATTCTCAGTCTTCCAACCCATTCCGAGTCTTTCTAACCATTCCCAGTCTTTCTAACCATTCCCAGTCTTTCTACCCATTCCCAGTCTTTCTACCCATTCCCAGTCTTTCTACCAATTCCCAGTCTTCCTACCCATTCCCAGTCTTCCAACCCATTCCCAGTCTTCCAACCCATTCCCAGTCTTCCAACCCATTCCCAGTCTTTCAACCCATTCCCGTCTTTCAACCCATTCCCAGTCTTCCGACCCATTCCCAGTCTTTCTACCAATTCCCAGTCTTCCTACCCATTCCCAGGCTTCCTACCCATTCCCAGTCTTCCAACCCATTCCCAGGCTTCCTACCCATTCCCAGTCATCCAACCCATTCTCAGTCTTCCAACCCATTCCCAGTCTTTCTAACCATTCCCAGTCTTTCTAACCATTCCCAGTCTTTCTACCCATTCCCAGTCTTTCTACCCATTCCCAGTCTTTCTACCAATTCCCAGTCTTCCTACCCATTCCCAGTCTTCCAACCCATTCCCAGTCTTCCAACCCATTCCCAGTCTTTCAACCCATTCCCGTCTTTCAACCCATTCCCAGTCTTCCAACCCATTCCCAGTCATCCAACCCATTTTCAGTCTTCCTATCCATTCCCAGTCTTCCTATCCATTCCCAGTCTTCCTACCCATTCCCAGTCATCCAACCCATTCCCAGTCTTTCTACCCATTCCCAGTCTTTCTACCAATTCCCAGTCTTTCTACCCATTCCCAGTCTTCCTACCCATTCCCAGTCTTCCAACCAATTCCCAGTCTTCCAATCTATTCCCAGTCTTCCAACCTTTTCCCAGGCTTCCTACCCATTCCCAGTCTTCAAACCCATTCCCAGTCTTCCAACCCATTCCCAGTCTTCCTACCCATTCCCAGTCTTCCAACCCATTCCCAGTCTTCCAACCTATTCCCAGTCTTCCAATCCATTCCCAGTCTTCCACCTTATTCCCAGTCATCCTACCCATCCTACCCATTCCCAGTCTTCCTACCCATTCCCAGTCATCCAACCCATTCCCAGTCTTCCTACCCATTGCTAGTCTTCCAACCCATTCCAGTCTTCCAACCCATTCCCAGTCTTTCTACCCATTCCCAGTCTTTCTACCCATTCCCAGTCTTCCTACCAATTCCCAGTCTTCCAACCCATTCCCAGTCTTCGTCTTCCAACCCATCCCTAGTCTTTCTACCCATTCCCAGTCTTCCGACCCATTCCCAGGCTTCCTACCCATTCCCAGTCTTCCTATCCATTCCCAGTCTTCCTACCCATTCCCAGTCTTCCAACCCATTCCCAGGCTTCCTATCCATTCCCAATCTTTCTACCCATTACCAGTCATCCAACCCATTCCCAGTCTTCCAAGCCATTCCCAGTCTTTCTACCCATTCCCAGTCTTCCAATCCATTCCCAGTCTTCCTACCCATTTCCAGTCATCCTACCCATTCCCGGTCTTTCTACCCATTCCCAGTCTTCCAAGCCATTCCCAGTCTTCCAAGCCATTCCCAGTCTTCCTACCCATTCCTAGTCTTTCTACCAATTCCCTGTCTTCCAACCCATTCCCAGTCTTCCAACCCATTCTCCGTCTTCCAACCCATTCCCAGTCTTCCTACCCATTCCCAGTCTTTCTACCCATTGCTATTCTTCCAACCCATTCCCAGTCTTTCTACCCATTGCTATTCTTCCAACCCATTCCCGGTCTTTCTACCCATTGCTATTCTTCCGACCCATTCCCAGTCTTTCTACCTATTGCTATTCTTCCAACCCATTCCCAGTCTTTCTACCCATTGCTATTCTTCCTACCCATTCCCAGTCTTTCTACCCATTCCCAGTCTTCCAAGCCATTCCCAGTCTTCCAAGCCATTCCAAGTCTTTCTACCCATTCCCAGTCTTCCAATCCATTCCCAGTCTTCCTACCCATTTCTAGTCATCCTACCCATTCCCAGTCTTTCTACCCATTGCTATTCTTCCAACCCATTCCCAGTCTTTCTACCCATTGCTATTCTTCCAACCCATTCCCAGTCTTTCTACCCATTGCTATTCTTCCAACCCATTCCCAGTCTTTCTACCAATTCCCAGTCTTCCAACCCATTCCCAGTCTTCCAACCCATTCTCAGTCTTCCAACCCATTCCCAGTCTTCCTACCCATTCCCAGTCTTTCTACCCATTGCTATTCTTCCAACCCATTCCCAGTCTTTCTACCCATTGCTATTCTTCCAACCCATTCCCGGTCTTTCTACCCATTGCTATTCTTCCAACCCATTCCCAGTCTTTCTACCCATTGCTATTCTTCCAACCCATTCCCAGTCTTTCTACCCATTGCTATTCTTCCAACCCATTCCCAGTCTTTCTACCCATTGCTATTCTTCCAACCCATTCCCAGTCTATCTACCCATTCCCAGTCTTCCAACCCATTCCCAGTCTTCCCACCCATTCCCAGTCATCCTACCCATTTCCAGTCTTCCTACCCATTCCCAGTCTTCCAACCCATTCCCAGTCTTCCTACCCATTCCCAGTCATCCTACCCATTCCCAGTCATCCTACCCATTCCCAGTCTTCCAACCCATTGTTAGTCTTCCAACCCATTCCCAGTCTTCCAACCCATTCCATTCTTCCAACCCATTCTCAGTCGTCCAACCCATTCTCAGTCTTCCTACCCATTCCCAGTCTTCCTACCCATACCCGGTCTTCTTATAGATTTCCAGTCTTTCTACCCATTCCCGGGCATTCAACTCATTTTGTACCCAGAAGGTTTGTTTTGTGCAGTATTTGTGAATTGCTTAATTTGTCAAAGATATCCGATGAATGCATTTAAAACGTGATTCTACATTTTCCCAAGTAGGAAGAGTAGGTATGAGAGAGGCTAGGAGCATATTCCAGTATCTGGTCAGAATCTCCCCCATCCATCCATTCCCCCTGTGCGTGCTATTAAGGTTTGCCAGGAGATTAGTTTTGATGGGGCATTCCCAGAGGGTCCTGAAAACCTAACTCTCGGGCAGTCCGTGAATGTGAGAGGTAGCAACTACTTTTGTCTTGTAAAATGCGCACCAGAACCCAGACGTCTCTCAAATCTCATTAAACAATATAGTTTTGTAACGATTATTCCCTTGAAATATCATTTCAGTGAAATATTGACCTTTTTAAATATTATTTGACTGGAGAGGATAAGTTCAAAATTTGTTTCACCGACTAAGTGATCAATTATGAAGGGTAATTGATTACACGGAAGTTGTTATGACACACGTAACCACGCAATTAGCGGTTAGTAATATATATATATATATATATATATATATATATATATATATATATATATATATATATATATATATATATATATATATATATATATATATATATATATATATATATAAAACAAACTCTGGTATGATAAAAAACATACACATACTCTCATACATCTAAGGAATGAAATGTTTTAGTCTAGATACAAACATTCATTAGCTATTTCAACTTGTGAAAAAATACTAAAAGAGTGTTACATTCTAAATGTTAACATAATTATAAATGCCATGCTTGTGTAACATATCTGCCATATATCGGGAGTTGAGACATCATTTTGAATTAGATCAATATTCTCCAATTATTGAAACCTGCATGCGTTCTAAGATCTATAATGCTCCGTCATAAGGATAATTTGGTCAAATGGGATGAACCCAAAGACATTGGCCAGGGAACGAGCTGGGCTTACCAAGAGATTCCCGCGTGCTTTCCTCTATGTGTCATTAAGCTGTCAATATATGGATGGTACTTCAGTGGAAACGAGCATTGTCTTGCGTATATTCGTGCCCGGTCTTGCATTAGCGTCTGTCATTAAGGGGCTATACTTGGCAAATAGTAAGAGGAAAATGAATATAAATATAATTATGAAGTACCAATTCATGTGTGATATTTATTACTTTTCTAAATAAACTTATTTTGCTGATATGAAATCACAAAATATTATTGAAACACTCATAACATTCACACGCATATAATGTGTGTTGCATTCACACGCATATAATGTGTGTTGCAAAGAGTAAACTGTGTGTGTTGCAAGCTTGTTTACCCCCAGAATATATATTTCTATCACCCACAAACCATGCAGGACATCTGGAACCAAACAAGATAATCCTGTTCATTTCACAGTTTGATAAATCTTTCTTAAATAATTTTTAATTCAAGATATCTCATATATGATGAGGGTGTGTCACCAATATTAATGTCTCTTTATGTTCTGGCCTTGTCAGCTTACTCACCCCACACTCATATCATTTATCATTGTGACGTCATTGTGACGTTTATTCCTTTCAAAGAGGCTTGCTGGTTTATACATATAGTCACTGTTAGAAATATCAAGAGATAGGGCATAATAACTTTAACACCGAAGTTAAAAAAACAGAATGTTTCTAAAGGATCTGTAACCAATAATTCTTTTAATTGTTGATTATAATGTATTATAAAAGAGGACAGAATATACAGACTGTCCAGAGGACTTTTTCTTAGAATAATGTTAATATTATACAGTACACAAGCATGCTGATATTTCCTGGAATTATTCTCAGAATCGTATTAGTCTCAGTACGCTAGCTCTTCGCTAACAAAACATTAAACACTTTAGGTCAACATTTATCGATTATATCAAATCATTATATATTAATATCTCAACTTCCGTGATTAACAATGGAGAAACATTAGAATGGTTCAATACATCAAGAGAAGTTAGACAGGGATGCCCGATGTCAGAATACCTCTTTATTCTAGTAGTAGAGGTATTAGCTTTGTCAATCCGCATAAATGAGTAAATTAAAGTAATCATTTTAGGCTTTGGACATTGTAATATATAATATTTCTTTTCTGGTCAATCATTAATAAGTCTTAAGAGCAATTTTTGTTAGTTTTTTCATTAAATATGGCTCTTAGGGTTTCATGAAAGCAAAGAGGTCACAGGCAATTTTGCGATGATTTGGAGAATGCTTAAATGAAATGTGGTCAACCAAATACACCTGCCATGATTATTGTGTTTTGCTGAAAGTGTCAAGAATTGTGCATTACTCGTGTGACAAAATGGTCAAACACTAATGGTCCCATCTAAAGGTGCGCCCGTTACTTGGTAGGTTTGCACTAGATAACAGACCAGCTAAACAAAGTTTGTTGACAAAGTGTTCATTGGATGATTTGGAGTTTAGCGGAAGGATTCTCTAATTTAAAACGGCACAGAAATTTATGAACGGGTTAATAACATTTGATCACAAAGTTTAGGGTATAAATATCTATTTTATGTCAGGAAAAGGTGCTTGAAAATTTGGTTTCGTGAATGTTTAAAAGATCTTTAGTATAGATTTTGAATGGGAATGAATGAATGGATTCTTAATGGAACATCAAGGGCATCACATTAAGGGATTTCTTCTCGTATCATCATTATATTGAAATCTATTATAAAGCTGAATAACTCAAGCATCACTTATAAGATACAAGTATTATCAAACAGACTGTGTAAATTATCAGGAATCAATTTAGGCTTGTCAGAAATGAATTCATACTATTTTGGTAATCTAGGAACAATACCTTGATCCACTACTCTTCTTCAGAAGCTTACGTATATATGCAGCAGTGATATCAAGTTAAAGTACGGCTTAATTTATTGGTTAAGTGGAAGACAGAAAATAATTTTTCAGGATTTGACTGGTCTAATCAGAATATTAGGATATCAAGAATCACTTGCTCAGCTCAAAATATTTCATTATTTCGAATTGCAGAAAAAATGCCCCTCATAGATAAAATCACTGTTCCAGATAACTGAGGTCTGTATCCTTCATTGTCCTTACCGGTATCCTTCATTGTCCTTACCGGTATCCATCATTGTCCTTACCGGTATCCTTCATTGTCCTTACCCGTATCCTTCATTGTCCTTACCGGTATCCTTCATTGTCTTTACCGGTATCCTTCATTGTCCTTACCGGTATCCTTCATTGTCCTTACCGGTATCCTTCATTGTCCTTACCGGTATCCTTCATTGTCCTTACCGGTATCCTTCATTGTCCTTACCGGTATCCTTCATTGTCCTTACCGGTATCCTTCATTGTCCTTACCGGTATCCTTCATTGTCCTTACCGGTATCCTTCATTGTCCTTACCGGTATCCTTCATTGTCTTTACCGGTATCCTTCATTGTCCTTACCGGTATCCTTCATTGTTCACTATTAGTTGTAGAGCAGTAGTATTCATTCATTGATCAATGCTTTATTGCTGTCACTTAGTACGGTGTTTTAGACATTTATACACCTCCAATTGCTTGAAAACAACTTCTTGTATAAAACATGGACAAAGAAAGTAATTGATTACCATAGTTCGTTTCACCATATGATGCGATGAATAACGTTCCAACAAATATAAGTCTTTAAATTCCATAACCTTTTGCATTCCTATAGATCTCACCACAGTTCCACAGACCTCATTAGATTCCCACAGACCTCATTTGAAATCCTACATGAAATCATGAAATCCACACTAACCTGTTGACATTCTTTTTATTCATTCTAACAGATCGCATACCATATCAGATCGCATATCAAATCCGATCGCATATCATATCAGATTGTGTATCATATTCAATCGTGTCTCATATCAGATCGCATATCATATCTGATCGCATACCATATCTGATCTCGTACCATATCTAATCTCGTACCATATCTGATCTTGTACCATATCTGATCTCGTACCATATCTGATCACGTACCATATCTGATCATGTACCATATCTGATCACATACCATATCTGATCACGTACCATATCTGATCACGTACCATATCTGATCTCGTACCATATCTGATCTCGTACCATATCTGATCTCGTACCATATCTGATCACGTACCATATCTGATCTCGTACCATATCTGATCACGTACCATATCTGATCTCGTACCATATCTGATCTCGTACCATATCCGATCTCGTACCATATCTGATCATGTACCATATCTGATCACGTACCATATCTGATCTCGTACCATATCTGATCACGTACCATATCTGATCACGTACCATATCTGATCAAGTACCATATCTGATCACGTACCATATCTGATCACGTACCATATCTGATCACGTACCATATCTGATCTCGTACCATATCTGATCAAGTACCATATCTGATCACGTACCATATCTGATCACGTACCATATCTGATCTCGGCCCATATCTGATCTCGTACCATATCTGATCACGTACCATATCTGATCACGTACCATATCTGATCTCGTACCATATCTGATCTCGTACCATATCTGATCTTGTACCATATCTGATCAAGTACCATATCTGATCAAGTACCATATCTGATCACGTACCATATCTGATCTCGTACCATATCTGATCCATATCATATCTGACAAATTTTGTGTCTTCAATTATCTGGTTTATTATCTTTTTAACACCTTTTTACCATTTTCTAGATTGGGAAGGTCCAATTTGGCACTGCACCAGTAAATGCCGTATGACAATGAAATTTTTATGTCGGAGAGAGCGGCTGGAGCTGCACGCTTATTGACATCTTCAGCATTTGATGTATATATATCAGTTAATGAGTGACAATGTGATCAATAGGATCACAAACCTGACATTAAGAACGTACATCTATAAACCTACAAGTGTATATGGATAACATCAAACATCATCATTGAAAAGCAATGTCCTCTGTTAAGACTAAGAAGTATTCAGCTCCTTCTGACAAGGCAAAGGTGGGGCTGAAGACAACTAAAGGTAATGCTACCAGAAGTGTTAAACCTAAGAATATCAAGACAACAAGAGCCAAGGGAAATAGTACCAAAAGTAAAGGTCCAGGGGCCGCGCATTCAAAGGATGTGAGTTTTAAGTCTAGCAGTACTAAAGGAAACAAGTCTAAAATACACGATAAAACGGATGAGATTCTGACATATGAGGATGAGAAAAGCAGGAATTATACTTTGCCTCCAATACATGATCAAAAGACTAATCATGGCGAGATCCTTTCCCTCAATGATATGTTGAGCAGAAGTATGGAGAGCAATGTAACATTGCAGGACGGCATGAACACGTTGCATGGGGATAATTTGATGACAAAAGAGTTCCACTTCACGCCACTAGGTGGCAACCATGGTCTTTATCTTGGGATATATTATGCTTGGGATTATTATCTTACATGCACCTGCCAATCAGAAAGCTTACAAGCATTTCGCTTTATCAAAACATTGATTGAGCTTTACACATTCAAACACACCAAGAAATAATATTTGGAGTGCGATACCAAGAATTAAAACTAATTTATTTTCCACAAAACGTTCACGATAATATGGAGATTATATTTTAGATTTGACGGAATATGATTATCAGATAAAAAAAATGAATAAAACACAGACTTCTGTAAATCTTGACAAATATATCATATATTTACAACATATTGTTTTCCAGCAACAAATCTATTATGAAAGGGTTGTATTAAACATCATGAGATGAATATATTCTTTAGGCTATTGAGATCATGTAACTATGAGCAGAGTTTAGAAAGTTTTGCAGCCTAGTTGCTGATATAACTCAAGCTTAAACAGTCGCTTCTGGTATATGAGAACACTCAATAATGCAGTGAGTGAGGACGGTGCGTAGGACGATTGTTTGTACAGGCTTGCTTTTAGTGAATTATTTAGGTGTTTGAAATTAATGTTTGAAACACTTATTGACTCTATATTGTTGAAAACAATTCTTATATTATTATTTGCTAAGCAACGTTAAAGTGCTGAAAAGTCCAAATGGAACAAATCTTAGTAATAGTGTACTTAAAATTGTGGAAACTATCAACTTAATTATGCCATTTCCACTGGTGTTACCACATATATTAAATTTTCCTCATAGTTGAATATTTTGTAGTATTTATTAGTTTTTCTTATTGTAAAAGTTTTAAAAAATTTCTATTAGTTATTTGCACAAGCTGGAATGGAGACATTAAATTGTTGAAACACCACAAGAATGATCCTTGATATTATATTCCTAAACTTATTATAACTTATTTTATTTATAATCTGATACAAACACATACTTTGCGACCAATGCTTTTAAGATATTGATTTTTTTGAAAAACCATAATTTGAATGCCTTATTAAGAAAAGTATAAATTATTGGATTCATAGCTGAATTGATGGGCATTACAATTGTTGCTATGGTAACCATTGTGTTTGGTGGCATTTCAGTGTTGAATAGTGCTAAAAAACTTCCAATTATAATTGGTAACCAACATGAAAGATTTGTAGCGGTGATTATAGAAATGTTGTGTGACAATTTCAGTAGGTTAACGGGCGTACTATTGTTCATATACTTGGCAATAGTATTAACACTTGATTCGCTGACTTTTTTAATTTGTGAATAGAAGTAGGAAATAAAACAAATAGCCATGGACATTGTAATATTTGTTAATACAGTATATACTATTTCAATAGGGTTGGTGTCTTTGCTTATGATTGAGATGAGACACATTGAGTTTGACCTAATTGTAAGGTTGTAAGCTATAAAACTTAAGAAAGGATTCAACAATGAATAAATTAAACCTAAACACCATGCACAACATATTTTCAACTGTAATGATTTCATACAGGGTTTAGCTGATCCAAAACTTGTACAAATACTATTATATCGGATGTATGTTAAACCGATGAGGCTAAAGCAAGACATCATGAAGGCGACTGAGGAGAGGGTTGCTGCCAGGTGGCACCACATGCTTGCCCTCCATGAATGGTCAGTGAGTGCATATTTCTCTCCATGAAATAGGTCAGAAATACATATTATAAGTAGAAATGTGCCAAACATAAAATCACATATTGACAGGTTTAAAATGAAAATATCTTGTGTTGATGAAGATGAAATTTCATTCTTATATATCAACACAAGTAAGTTAGATATTAAAGTAATTATCATAATGCTCCATGCCCATACCTTAAGAAATATACTTCCCAAAAGACTGTTACAAATTGAGAATATTCCTACAGGAGCAATGCAAACCAGTTGCTTGGGAACTGGCTTTGGTATTAAACAGCAAAGTCTTCTGTCATCTACAATCATCTTCTGTAGACTATGTAGGCCATCCTCAAATTCAGAGACTTGGAACAAACTGTTTCCACGCATATCCAAAATTTGTAATTTGTACAATCCTTTAAAGGTATCACCGTATAATATATCAATCTTATTGAATGATAAATTTAATATTTCCAAATATTTCAATCCAATTAAAGACATACGACCCAAGAAATAAATATTATTATACTCAAGATAAAGGGTTTTTAGAGATAAATCTCTTTCAAAACAAAAATGTGATAAATTTTTGATAATGTTATCTTTTAAATCTAAAAATGAAAGATATTTAAGATTTAAGAAAATATTTGGATATAAATCACAAAAACATTCAATACTATTATTTTTCATTACTAAAACCTGAAGATATGGGGTATGTGAAAAGTTATCTTTGCCGATCGAGATGTTTCTATGTCCAACAAATGACATCATCTGGACATGAGGACCTATGTTTGGAAGAGAGGTCATAGTTGTTCTCTCACAGATGATGGCCAGTCCAAGGCAACTACAAGATATTGGACAGGGAAGCCTGGAACAAAACTGCTCATCATCTCCTTCAGGGCAATGCCTGATACCATCACATACCTCTGATGAGTGGACACAAAACTGGACTTCTCTGCACTTGACCATTCCAGGACAGGTATAGGTTTCACAATGGCTCTCATCATCTCCATGTAAACAGTCTAGTTTACCATCACATACCCGGCGATGGGGAATGCAATAAGACAAGAAACACTTGTAGGTATCTGTGCAGATAAATTCTTCACAATTTCCAAGATGGGCCCCATTAGCACAATGTAGCAATTTATTATTTTCGTCGAAATCATAAACGCAAAGATATGTTGCATTAAAGCATCTTGAATGACCTGGAAAACAGTGAAACGAATATGACGGACATATATGTGTTGGTGTTTTAAGGTTGAGCAAGAGGTTGATGTATTCTGGTTCATCAGTTCCATTCATACAGTCTGGTACAAGATCATTGTGATAAACTAAAGGTATGTAGCTCCCATCTGAACATGAAATAGGATGAAGCTTGGACCGGAAGCTGGCATGTTGTTCTGAATCACCGAGTGTCTCTTCCTCGAATTGCAACATATCAAACACTGTACAACCTTTATTACTTGACAATTCAAACAATGTACCACAGAGGCAGCTGTTTTCTTTAGAACATTCATATCTACAAAATGTGGCATTTCTAATCATTCCAAATGTTGTATGACAAAAACAGGTAATTTCATCTTCACCTGAGCTACAGTCCCTGTGGCCATTACACACTAGGCTCTCAGGGACACAACTCAAGTCTTTGCATCTGAAGTAGCCTGGGCTGCAAAGAGTATCTGTCACACTTTCTTCACATAAAACATAGCTTTGTCTTAGGTTTCTTCTCGTGTCACAGTGTGTCACACTAAATGCAAACAAAGACTTATTAGATACGAATGGAATCACCTCTGAGTAATAAAATGGGACAGCTAAAGAATAGCTCTGAAGAAAGTGACTATGATTTGTGGGCAATAATGCAAGTTGGTGGTTATTGTGTACACAGGCATTTGATAATTGAGTAAATATTGTCAAAGTATGGTCAAAATTAGAAGAAAAGTAGAATAGCTTATAGCAAAGATCTTTGACCTTGTACCACCCATCTCTACAAGTAAAATGTTTGACTAAATATGTTTTGTTAATGTTTTTGTGATTACTTTTACATATCCAGTCAAAACTCAATTTTTGGTCACATGGAACTTGTACCCAAACAATTCTTTGAAAAAGAAGCAATGCTACGCACATCTTCCCAGCTTTATATGGATATATTATAGTGGAAGCCTGGTTCCAAATCGTAGTTACATTCTTCCAATCATGCTCAGTAATATAGGACCAACGGCCATTTGTCGTCATCAATGAATCACCAAATCTGTGCTTTCTTTTATCAATTTTGGATTTGGGAATATACAAAAAATATTTACTTTTCATAGATATGATCTTAGGCATATTATACACACTATTCCAAACCTGATATCCTACATTTGATTTGTCAGTCCATATCATTCTATCTTTCTGAAATAAAATTGTGCATTTGATTATGTACAAATGAAATATAATGAAACAATACCTTTTACTGTTACAGTAATCTATATCAATCATAAATCTAAATCTGTTTCCTGAACATGTACTTAAAAGATTACAATTACAAAGATAAAAGGGATATTCAAGTTACAGCTGCAGTTATGATTACATCATCAAAATTGATACTGATTAAGATTATCGTGATATTGAAAATAGTTTTAATTCATAAGATTATTATTTTATCTATGAAAAACTTAAGATAAACGACTTCCAAGAGTTATTTTCATGGATGATAAAATGTCTTTAATTAGCACAGATTGTCAATGTTTCATCTCATATTATGAAAAACATAATATCAAAAAATAGATTGATGGACCACGCTGACTTCATATGTTTGATATATAATCTGTTTTATGCTTCAAGACAATACTGACCTTTAATGTTAGACCAATATATATAACTGTTCTGTGCTTCAATGACATCAGGTTAGATAAAATGAAGTCCATTTCCATCTTGGAATGAATACTCCACAAATGACCATTTTCTCCCTTGCAATGAATCTCAGCTTCCTCCCAGCTGTACAATTCTGGTAAATTAAATCTTTCATATTCAAAATCTGTTACATAAATTTGTTTAGAAATTGAATCAGATCTTTTAGTGAGGAATGTCTTGTATATAAATGGATTCCTTTCTGTAGAGTGTCTCCAAGTATAGTCTCTTCTAACTTTTGCTGGTAAAAGCATTTCCTTAGCCGTTTGACCCATATGGTAGGAATGGGGCATTAAATCTGATGATTTTACCATTTTATCAGAAGAAATTTTAAGATAGCAAAACTCCTCAGTGTATAAATGATCTTTGAAAGAAACATTTTGTATTGCTTGGTTAAATCTGGAGTAGAGAGTCAATCTAGAATTGTCAAGCATCCATTTAGACTCTATATAATTAGCCTCTGAAACTAACTCCACAATATCAATAATCAAACTAACATTCCTACATTCATTTCCATGAATTTCAAAATAAATTTCACTACTTTGTTCCACAATGAATTGTTGGTTTTGCCACACGAGGTAGTTTGGTATAAGGATTATATCATGGCAAATATTACACTGAAGATTATCAAGTTTTGTTGAAAATGCGCTGTTTGGGATGTCAGCAATCATACTGCATTTGTTTAAACAATTGGTCTTCTCTGTGCGAAGATATAAGGCATAATATACAAAACACCTATTCATATTCATAAAGCGTAGATGTATTATCTCACTAATATTTCTGTGTCTATACCATATATTACTATTGTTAACTCTGTCTATATAATATCTTGGATATCTCTCAAAGCTTATTCCACTACCAAAGATCATATATTCTATATGATGAGCAATCATTTTATCAGCTGAATGTAATGGGTAAATTTCCAGATAGGAATCAATCTGATAATCACTGATTAAATCTTCAGGATATATCTGCAATACCATGCAATTTGCATACTTTATTTTGAAATCATTGTAAAAAGTTCTCATATAAACTGGTTGCCCTTGGAGAATAATAGCAGATGTTAACCATGGTTTTACAAAAACTCCAAAGCATGAAGATGGACTAAAACGCAGAGTAAATGATATATTTGCATAAATACTATATTTATATATTATCAAATAGACCTGGTTTACGCTGCTGGTCCAAATAAAGTCACTTGCCAAGTCTTCTGAAAATCCTTGCTGACATATTGTTAGACGCTTAAATGTGGCATTCTTGTAGATATCATGAAGTTCAAATCCCCCATACATACAGTCATAGATATTTGTCCCAGTAACTTTCATAGAAACTATTTTCAGTGATACATATTGATATGTTGGTACAGAAATTAGATAAACATTATGTAAACTTTCATTATCGTGAGAGTGAATCTCGTGCGATTTATCAAGGTATAAGTCATACCTTGATGTTAAAGGCCTTACTGAATATGAAATATTAAAAAAATCAAAGAGGAAATTGCAATGCACAAATCTAATATAAGATTGGAATGATGAGCACGGTAATGGATGTAATACGGAAACAGTGGTATTAAGTTCAATCAAAAGAGGAGATAACTGCCCTGGGCCATCATATATAAAAATCGATCCTGATATATTCTCATTTCTATGAAAAATATCAGTTTGATTACAAAGAAGAAGACATTTGTTATATCTTGGTACCTTTATCCTAAAATCAAACATATAGTATACTGTTTTGTAATGAAAAAGCAATTGTGGATAAATAAATGCGTGCAAGATGTTATATTTATTATTTTGAATAAATCTATTTCGATCGATAACTTCATAAACGCCTTTAAAAGATGACATTCGAAAACCATAACTCACGGAAATATAGATTCTATGATATGATATAAGCACAGACCAAGGGAACCTTTTTCCACAGTATCTGGAAACATCAGCGTAGTCGTTCAATGAATACGTGTCATGGATTTGAATAAAATGTTCTCGGCAATTCCAATTGGAATATGGGAAATCAAAATCAAATATGGTGACATTGATATAGAAATAATGTGGAACTCTGATATACAGTCGTGTGTATAACTTATCCTGTAATACATGTATTCGCTTGGACATAAAACTAATCTTTCCTGTAATTTTGAAGGGTGGAAGTGAAAAGTGGTCAAATTGAGGATTCTTATTTTTGACTGCCATAAGTTTTGTTTTCATTTTGTAAATTGCATACATGTGAGACCTGAATGCAATTAGATAACAGGCCTTAAAGTTATAAATCCTTTCAACCATATTAGCTATAGTTAATCTTAAGTAGGTGAACCACCGGGACTCTTCTTTGTCCAGTTGGCACTGGCTTCGCAAATTGACTGATAATACATTATGACCTACATTTACATGAATTAAAGAAGTACAAATGAATAAAATATCAAGTCTCACCGAACCCATAATGTCTCTTAACTCCCCAAATGTTAAAAGTCACTCTTTCAAAGGCATTTATATTTAGATAAGATAATATGTCAAAAATATTTTCATTTTTGTGCCTTTCTCATGGTATGTTATGTGAATCCACTGAAAGTCATGAATATCGCACTGAAATGCACAATTTTGGAATAGCTTCGGCTTTGATAAAGAACTTGATATTTTGAATGTGGAGTTTGGGCTTTCAAAACCCCATTATACTTCTCTCAACAGCTATCAATTCTTCCAGGTTGTCATGTGTCTCTGCAAAACAGAAAAATATAAAGAGTATTAACATATTAGCCACACATAAACAGCCATGAAGTAATAGGTTATTTTCTTACCTATATATTATTCATTCTAATCAATATACCCTTGTGATGTGTTAGTCATCAGAGCTATGATTGCTAATAATTGGGTCTTAGACGAGTGGTTTTGTTTCAGTTGGAGAAGAAACCCTTATTCCACAGGCCGAGATCTGTTACCCTTTCAGTTAAGTCTTTCCAGTTTGTGTACATCGTTCGCCGCAAATGTCACATATCGTTCGCAAATGTCATACAAATGATCTGACACATATGATAGATGATACATATTCTACATCAAGAAAGTCCTAAAAAGAAATTTAAAAGAAAATATAAAATATGTATTCATTTCATACATATCATGAAAACACAATTTGATAATTAAATTCAATTGAGCAAAAGCAAAGATGCATTAGCGTATTGCTTCAAGAAACCACGATTCCCTTTCTGGAGGGAATATGAATTGAGTTGCTAATGAAACTATATGAATAAATGTGTGCATCTATAAAGCTAAAATCATGTTACTGCCTGAAGGAATACGAGATTTGGCATCCGTTTATCTCAGTAACTTTTGAGTGTTTTCTTGGAACTCACTGTTAGTATTTTTTACTTTTTATTGTTGGAGGTTTTACATGACTTTCAACATTATTTCAGTCATTTCTTGATGAGACGTACTTGATAAAGTGCCGCCTCACTGAATTGACATGTCGTAGGTCTTTGACATGGCAACCCACCCAGTCATCACAGATTTACAAAGTCAACGGGTTAACCTTTTAGGCACGGGTCTCAGCTCAAGGGTGAAATTGTATCATGAATTCGCTTGTATCACCACAGAGGAACTGATGCCGATCAGTTTGCGTCCTTACCAACATTAATACAAACCTTCAATAATGGCTAACTACAATGCAAAATATTTCTAGCTCAGAATTAGAATGTGGTGGAAGTTTTTTTCGGGTAATTTTAAGATAATGTAAATGTTGGCGATTATACTACTAACTGTCCTATGAGTAAAGACGAAAGCAATGTTTTAAAAACTTGAAATTTATACAATAATATAATAACATTAAATGTTATAAGTTTGACTGGGCCAAGGAGCATGACTGTTATGAAAATATTAAATATATACATGCCATCTATACTGATTACAATGTATGAAGATGGACTGAACTAAAAATAGAACAGTATAAACAGGTTACATGTTGCAATTTATACAATATAATGTTTTCCCAACTCAGCAGCCACAATATAATTTTATTTCTGTTTTAAAAGTATTGTCTGACATGTCTGAAGTGTTTCCGACCAGTGAATTATCTCCGGAATGAAAAGGTGTGGTTAGAGTAGACATGTTCAAATTAGACTGAATAACTAGAAACAGATGGTGGTGATTGGACCATCAAACTTAAAGTTATAATTACATCACCAGCTGTCAAAGCTGGCAAATTTAGACTTGCATTTGGAGTGCCTGAGGTTGCAGACACTTGTGAAGAATGTCCAGCTTGGGTATGATAACTTTGCATATAACTCTGATTCTGAGAAGCCCACACAGATACAGGAGAGCGGTTACTAGACCAGAGATGGGGTTCTGGTTGCCACTGTAACTTGATGATGGTGGTGCAGATTCAGGCCTTGTTGACACTTGCTGTTGATACAATTGTGGCTGAGTACCTCCCCAATTCTGGGAATATGAAGACTGCTGAGTTGGGTAGTTTGGCTGAGGTTGCTGTTGTTGCTGCGGGTCAGCTTGAAGTCTCCTATACTCCATTTTGGAAATGAGAGTATTAGTTGCTACTTTGAATTTATGAAAATCAGCGGCAGTTGCTGATTTTTAAAAGTTTTTTAAGTTTTTAAAGTTTTTTAAATAGTCAAAACAAACAGCCACAGGGCTAGATGTAACTTTGGCTGCAGCAGACAACTGCTCATAATCTCTTAAACTTCTCTCAATTGCCAACCTGATTCCTTCTTCTTCCGGGTCCTTATCTTTAGACTCTTTGGTAGTCTTCTTCCTTTTCGCAGCTTGCTCAGATGGATCATCTGTAGACTCCAGGGCCACTCTGTCTGCTGCACATAAGATTTCTGCTGTTTCCATATCTCCACCAGTTCTGGCTAAAACAGCTTCAACCTGCAAGTATGCAAAAGCAAAACATGTGTAAGAAAACCGAAGAGGAGATGGGAGAACAGAAGAGGAGATGGGATGAGGAGGAGGCCCTGCAGCTCAAAAACTCTCATCACCAGAGATATCTCCAACTAGCATAGGGAGAGGAGCATTTCTGAAGTCAGCAGAGGGCACCACTGCAAATGTAACACTATTTGCATTTTTCAAAAGATTGACCTTACAAACAATGTAATGGTATTGTATACTTACACTTTTCAATGGGGCCCTTCTGTGTGAAATGGACTGTGCATAAAATATCAACTGATTCATGATCCATCTTTCTCTGTCAGTATAATTCTTTGCCCCAACACCACTTTTGAATTTATGCAGTTTGGTGTTACAGTCTCTTATGTCTTTCCACCATTTTGTAATGTGATCTGCAGTATAGCCCAACTCTTCAGCCATTGCGTTCCATAGTCGGTCCTTCAGTGCTTTATTTTTGTAGTCTTTGTTGCCTTTTTTCAGGGATGCTCCTTGATCCAGTCTATTAGTATTTCTTCTTCTTGATCATCTTTTAATCTGTGTGAATTTCTCCTCTGTGATGTGTCTTCATCAGATTGATGAGAAGTTTCCTGCTGAGGACTTTCCTGCTGAGGACTTGCCTGCTGAAGACTTTCCTGCTGAGTTGCCTGCTGAGTTGTCTGTGGTGTTTCATCTCCATCAGATGAATCACTGCTGTCATTTGACAACTGTGCACCTGCAAATCACAATTGAACAACAAATATTAGATGCAGTCATTGAAGAGCATATAAATGGACTGCATTTGTATATTCAAAAGAATTGACCATCATGAAACCATGTTATTAACATGCTAGCCATGTCATACTGTTTGCATTTTTCAAAAGATTGACCATAAAGTTTCATTATACCATGTGATACCATGTGATTAACATGCTAGCCATGTAACACTATTTGCATTTTTCAAAAGATTGATCTTAACCTACAATTGGCAATCCTACAAGTGACAATATACAGTTTTTTTCATTTTTCTGCTCTGGTTTTTCTCTTGCTTGAATGAGGTTTGTCGCACAATTTTGCATACAGCTGTAATTGGCAGAACACACCAGAGAGGAACAAGGGCAGACAAATGGAAATTAGATATTTACCTGTGCCTGGATCACTTTGTGGGAACTGCTGAAACCTTCTCTCCAGCATCTATAAGTGCTTGGAATCTCGGCTGGGTACGGCCTCTAGAAGTGCTCTTGCCTCTATTCCCCGTCCCCTGAGGGGATTTAGAAAGTCCGAGGCCCCTTCCTCTTCCTCTGGGAGGCATGCTAAAGTAATCCTAAAGTAATGCTATCCTAGATGTGTTTGTTTGTTTGTTTGTTTGGGGCTTTACATCACTTTCAACATTATTTCAGTCATTTCGTGATGAGACCTACTTGTAGCAGATATAGTGCTACCTCACTGAATTGTCATGTCGCAGGTCCTTGACATGACAACCCACCCGGTCACAGATTTACAAGGACAACGGGTTAACCCTTTAGGCACGGGCCTCAGCTCATGTGGGAAATTGTATCATGAGTTCAATACTGGCACGGCCAGGGTTCGAACCCACAGCCTTTGGATCACCACAGAGGAACTGGTGCTAATAATCTGGCGCTCTAACCAACTGCGCCACTGCCCGTGGCCACTCCTAGATGTGTAGATGTGTACTCTTCAGCTCCTTGTTCCAAATGATGCGATGGTTGGTCCGCTCAGACCTTTTTAAGCGATCTGGGCTCATCACGTGGTCGTTTCTAACCATCATGCACGTACACATCTTCATGCCCAGGCACCGCTGACAGCTTGTTTCACACGTACACATATCGTCCTAGCACTGTCCTGGCAATGTTCCACTTGACCTGGAAAAGTTTGTCACCGTTTGAATGTTTTAATCGTTTTACTCGCCCTGAACATGCCCTAGCCGTTTTGAAAGTTCAGGACAAGATATGGCCGGGATCGTCCAATTGTGGACGTGCATTTTTATTTTTTTGGGGGGTAAATTCAAATCTCCCGCAGTCTTCAAAATATTGACAAAAATCTTATTGTTTTGACATCGTTTTTACGAGATCAGTTATATGTGACTGTAGCTTAAAGACGTCTATGTGATATCGTAAGGAGCCCGTTGGATCATCTGACGATGGCCTGTGCACACATGAAATAAAAAAAAATCTTATTTTCACCGCACGATGCCGCCGTCAGCCCTAACATAATCTGCCGATGTGCCTGTGGGACACTGCCAGGACCCTACTTTAAGATGATATTTGCTGATAATACATCGGTGAGTTGCCGACAACTTTTATGTTGCAGCTAAAAGTTCCCGATAACGCGTACAACATCTTAAAGATGCCCAATTGTGGCCGATAATCTCCCGGTGCCCGCACAGCAATCTCAACTGCCGGCCGATTTTGTAAAAAATACCCATCGGCTGGGCATTTTAACTGAAATCGGCACAAATGTGACTGAGGTATTATGACCTACTAGCGTGGCTGGCTCCCCTCTCTCCCGGTGCCTCTCTCTAGCTGTCTATAGTGGCTGAGCCGGTACATTGCTATCCTTTGTTTCCAAGGGCACCATGGTGCTTATAGAGTGCGTGTTGTGCTCCTTCACTGCTAACAGGGGTTGCCTTTATTCATTTCATCAGTCGATATAATATAATATAGAATAGGTCACATTCCTTTGGAACTTTTTTATCTTCTTCAAAGCGAAGATCAGCTCAGGTGTATTGGATATCAAACAGTATAGACTATAAGACATATTTAAGTATAATGTTTTGATTTTAATCAAATTAAGAGGCAAACTTTCAAATATTTTGCCTGATTTAAAAATAGTATTTGGTGCTGTAGGTGTTTATTTGGTAGTATCAAATGGGACCTATTAAGCAGTTTTTAAATTTGGATATAAAGTATTTTTCAGGTCATTGACCATACAGCACCATATTGTCCAAAACTCCTTTTAGTTATCACGCATATATATTACATGTTTATAGAATTGTAATTACTTTAATTCATAGTAAAGTAATCATGATTGTTAAGATGCTTAATTCATTATACATGAAAATTCCAGTCAATGTTAAATGTCATGGATGTCTTTTATTTATTATTTATGGAAAAAAAATTGTGAAATGGTGTTTTTACGACCCTTTCATCAACTATGGCCATATCAGGTCGACTTTCGAGCCTTTTAACCAGTGTGAAAGTAACACTGCCGGCAGTGGGAGTCAAACCCACCACCTCCCGTCCTCCACTTATACAACCATTAAAGGCACAGATCCTACACTCTACCAACTGTGCTAGTGGGGCCGGTCCCATTATTTATGGCACTGGATGACCTTTTCGTGTGGATATGCTTTTAGACAATTCTTCATTCATAAACCATTTATTCCACAGTCAAAAAAATGGTTTATACACGCATATCAGTTGTTGTCTGGGGAGGATGGAGGACATTTGTATCCTGAGCGCTTGCAACAGGGTACCTGATTGGCAAATTGGGGATTTGAGCAGCTTTATAATTAGATTTGCTGTGATAATTCTGACAAATTGAAAGCTGTTGGTAAAGTTAATTCAAATAGAGGGATTTATTGCAATGAATACTCTATTTGGATTAGGATTTTGCAACCATAGTGAGAGAGGGGAACAATAGGATAAGATGCAAAACATGTGAGATAACGGTACAACAGCAGGGTAGGCTCCGATCAATGATTGTGGCACAATACAAAGCAATGGAATCAGGATAATGCTGATTTGTGTAACCACTGCATGATATGGTTATGTCAAAGGCTCAGAGTCAGTGCAGTGTGAAGAGATGTTAAATGAAAACACAGATAATGAACTTGGTGATTAGCAAATTGAAGAAATGACTTCAATCGATGAAGTTATGAAATAGATTTCAAAAGAGATGTTCTACTGCATATTGGCTCTCAAAACGTTATAAGATACTAAATGTGCTGTCATTGACAGACAACAAACTGGACAGAGAACTATTTGAAGGTAAAATATTGGATAATATCAAAGAAATAGAGAGGGAAAGCATGTTTCTGATGGCTTTGGTGTCCTCATATTTGGAAATGTATATATATCTCCATCATTTTGGAGAATTGCAAGAATAATTGATTAATTGGACCCAAGAGGAGATGTGAGCTAACATGATATCTGCAGCATATTTCAGAAACCAAGATAAGACCAACTACATTAAGCAACTCTTATGGCATGACCTATGCCCATCATTTGATGTGCTTCGTCATTATTACATAAGCAACACACACAATGAGCATCTATTTGTATTGGATTGTGTTATGAAAGTTTTGGTGAAACTACATGACTACGGTTTTGAAGTCAATCTATCTGCTGGAGTAATTTCAAATTTAACAGATCAAATCTATCAATGACTCGTGGAAATTTATGTGTTACATCAGTTGAAAAATTTGATATCACAGTTATGTCAAAATAGGTGCCAGACACAACATCGTTTCAAAAGGGAGGTGTACCCTTTGGTTTGAAGGTCATTCCAAATGTTCTTCATGTCCCATGATAAATGTAACTCTTGCAAATATAATGCAGACAGAGTTATGTTAGAAGAGATAAGAATATTTGTTTGAGACCACTTACCTAAATACTAAAGCATGTATTCATTATTTACTTATAAAGACAGGGGTCCTTTCCAAAATTTATTGTTAGGAATATCAAGGATCTATCCTTGAGCTTTTTATCAGTTTAGAGAGGACCTTTAATTCCTGTGTCCAAAAAGATTCATTGGATGTGTTCTCGAGATTTCATTTAGCTATTATAAAGATATTGCTGATGGTCGCTTGCCATCTACCAATTATGCTACTGACTGCCAATTATGCTATTGCCAAGAGAATAGCCATACATGGCAGGATGCATGGTGTAGATAATTTTCAAAACCTTGTTCCTTGTACCTGAAAGTTGGATCTTATGTGAAATTGATTGGAGAGTTACACGTCTACATTTATGTGTATATAAGTATCTAATTAACAATCATACAATATTGTGGTATTTTTCATAATGCACAAGAAATTATATTAGGCAACGGGCTGTGGCGCAGGCGGTTAGAGTGCCAGCTTATTAGCACCAGTTCCTCTGTGGTGATCCAAAGGTCGTGGGTTCGAACCCCGGCTGTGCTGGGATTGAACTCATGATACAATTTCCTATATGAGCTGAGGCCTAAAGGGTTACCCTGTTGTCCTTGTAAATCTGTGACCGGGTGGATTGTCATGTCAAGGACCTGCGACATGACAATTCAGTGAAGCAGCACTATATCTGCTACAAGTAGGTCTCATCACGAAATGACTGAAATAATGTTGAAAGTGATGTGAAACCCCCCAACAAAACCAAACAAACAAATTATATTTTATTTTTTCTATTATTGTTTTAAAAGAGAGTTTCAAATATTGGATATATTAAAGATGTAATCGTGCAAATATCATATTTTATTTGAATGAGTTTTTGCAATTGACAGAAAAATATCTAAAAGCCAATTTCATCTCAAAATTTCAACTCAAAAATCAAAATTTTTCACTGAAATGTTATTTTAATTAATCCGAGAGATGTGGATCTAATTTTGAGTACTGTGCTTATTTTATTAAGTGCAAGTTCTCCACAACACTGCAAAGCAGTTTATTTATAATTTGGAGAACTAATTGTTTACATGATATTTAATACAAATAATATTTAGTTTATGACGTGGGATATTCAGCAGAACTAAACTTGTAGTTTATCACTTGTGTGACATTCAGTGGAACTAACCTTTAAGTTTGGTCTCTGAATATTTAGTGGATTAATTGAAATCAGTTAAAAAATCACTTTTCAATTCTCACATTGAAGTGATCATTATATATAGGTTTGTTTGTTTGTTTGGGGTTTTACATCACTTTCAACATTATTTCAGTCATTTCGTGATGAGACCTACTTGTAGCAGATATAGTGCTGCCTCACTGAATTGTCATGTCGCAGGTCCTTGACATGACAACCCACCAGGTCACAGATTTACAAGGACAACGGGTTAACCCTTAAGGCACAGGCCTCAGCTCACATGGGAAATTGTATCATGAGTTCAATCCCGGCATGGGAAACCCACAACCTTTGGATCACCACAGAGGAACTGGTGCTAGTAAGCTGGCGCTCTAACCAACTGCGCCACGGCCTGTGGCCTATTATATATAGGAAAAGATGCAAGGATGATATTTAAAAAGATATGAGAAACCTTTCTATTGTGAAAAATACATGCATCTGTTTTTGCAAATCTTTGTTTTTCATCCCGAAATCATAGAAAGATACTATAATCAAGGGATGTTATCCATATAAAATAAATTTATGTAACATTTCGATATTGATTTGCTTATTACTTTATTAGACCTTCAAATACATTGCAATGTGCCTATGTACCAATACAACCAACTGGAAGTCTTCCTTTTGTATCTCAAATGAGATTTTTTTCTTTAAAATAGAATTTGATTTGATATCTTGCCAGTAAAAACGTTTCACACAATCATGCACACATTGTTAAATAATTTCAAACTAATATAATACAAGGAATAGAGATAGCTCTAGACAGCTCAGATACTACTCAGCTCAGATAATTCTTGATCAGTAAAATGAACCTTAAAAAAATATTTTTCATTTATTCTATTATTATGTCTCTGTACAGCTCAGATTCTCTGATGTCACCAGCGACTGATTGACATAAAAAAACTAATTATAGAAAACACTGGTTAATCCCAGACACAAAAAATAGATATAACAAGAAAAGCGACTTGCTTGACAAAAACAAATATTCAGGATATTGACATATTGGAAGGTAGCATAAATTGATTGAGACTGTGGTTAATGCTTATGTATGATCACGACTTAATTTAACTTGATCCAAATTTATGAATTTTAAGAAAAAGTCTTAGATCTTTTAATCAAAATATAAAACAAAAGACACCAGGTGATATGATTGAGCAGAAACACTTAAGCTATGGCAAGGACTGGGGCAAAACAGACCAGTCATTATGATAATCGTTATCCATCTAAGAACAGCCACAGAGCTAATTACTGCAGATCAATCTCTGCTTGGACTTATCCTAACCATCCCCAGCCACCTCCATTGCTCGAGTCCCCTCCATTGCTCGAGTCCCCTCCACTGTCCGAGTCTTGACTACTGCTTGTCCAATCCTTAATAGTATCAGCAGTCTGCACTACATTAGAAGCAGTGTCTATATCATCCATCCACCGTCTGGTTCGACTTCCGCTACTTCTGGATCGACTTCCGCTACTTCTGGATCGACTTCCTCTACTTCTGGATCGACTTCCACTATTTCTGGATCGACGTCTGCCACCTCGGCGAGCTCTCTTGACAATATCTCTCTCCACAATGTCATCCTTATTTCCAAGAAAAAAATCAATTGTACAAAATACTGTAAAATTGGTTTAATCTAGTACTGGGGAAATTTTGTATAATCAACATTAGGTAACTTCATAAAGTCTTTTAATAGAATTGTGTTACCAAGAAAATGACCTGTGCTGGGTTTTTTTATCTCCTTGAACATTTGTTCTTAAGTTTTACAAATGTAATTAACCTTAGAGTTCAAAGCAGTGCCATTTAATTGTACTGGAAAAAGATCTGCATGAAAATAATTGATATTCTCTGCCTCACAGAAAATGAGGCCAACTGGAAATTGACCTGCGTTTGTAAAACTAAAAGTATGAATATCATTCTATGATTTTAATTTCAATTAACGGTAGTGGAACAGGGACATAAAGGATTGCAACTGTATGGAAGAATGTGGTCTTAAAGATCTCTTTCCAAATATGGGGAACAGGCTCAGACTATATTGTGAGTTGTTAAACATTGCAGAGATACTTATAAGCATTATGTCATTGTTGCTACTTCAACAACATAATAGAGTTCAACAACATAATCGACTAATTCATTAGCCAGTAGCTTCCGCACTAGACTTCATCATTGCCCACTGATACAATTTTTTTGTTAGAACTAAAATCACTGATCCCAATCTAAAGGCGCCCACTGTTAGCAAGACTTTATTAAGCAGGTGTTTGCACAAGATCAGCTAAACAAAGTTTGTTGATAAATTGTCTAATGGATGCTTTATACTTTAACAGAAGACTCATTCATTTTCAAATGGCACAGAAATGTATGTATGAGACATATGATGGTTAATAACTTTTGATCACAATGTTTAGGCCTAAGGTATAAACATTAATGCAAGGAAAATGTGCTTGAAAACCTCATTTTATGAATACTTTCAAAATTCTGTCTTTATCCAATAAAAAGGATTATTCTCACTTAAAGTACATGCCCCAGTTATAATGTTTGAAAATGTAGTTATTCTCAAAATGATTTTAGTTAACAATATTGATAGCATTCTTGACATGTTTACAAAAAAAAAACATCGTTTTTGAAATCGTTTTTGTAGTTATTCATATAAATCAATTATCTTGTACAATGTCATTTTTGGGGGTTCAAAAAAGAACATTGGAAAACAATTTTCTGAACGTTAAAAATATTGAAACAATAAAATCCGACACATTATCCTATTTATGGTGTGATAATATAAGGGAAATATGTTGTTTGTCATATTTCCAGCAAATCTCCGCACAATGTTTTTTTTTTATATACATCTGTCACATCTGTCGTGTTGGATCTTGGGGATCCAGTGAGACTCCCTACCCCTGCACTCTCTTAGCATTAAGATGCTATGTCATTCTAATCTAAGCCTGATTAGGTCAATGTAAATTCATGCATTATCACAGGGAATTATTGCATTATCACATGACATAAATGCATTATCACAGGGAAATAATACATTATCACATGACATTAATGCATTATCACATGACATTAATGCATTATCACATGACATTAATGCATTATCACATGATATTAATGCATTATCACATGACATTAATGCATCATCACAGGGAATTAATGCCTTATCACAGGGAATTAATGCATTATCACAGAGAATTAATGCATTATCACAGGGAATTAATGTATGCAATGTATCATCAGAGGGAGTACAGGGAACGGGCATTAGTGCAAAGAATCAATGTATTGTTACAGAGAATTAATGCGTTAGCATTGGGAATCAATGCATTATCACAGGGAATGTGCATTAGTACAGGGAATTAATGCATCACAGGAATTCCTACATTGTGCAAGATTTCTATTTCTCGTGACAGCTAGAGACAGTTGCACTGTGATCACAATGAATGGCAGGGATAATTCATTTATAATACATCTTAGACTGAAATATTTAATATAGTACTCACTGATTGTTGGTCTGTTATCGAATCAGAAAAGAGAGCTTTGAGGAACACGTCCTTGCAGTCATCCTTGGTTGGCCAACCTCCATTATCGATACCTTGCATAAGAACTTTGGTGCATTCCTCTTTTGTGGGAATCCGATCCACACTGGCATCTACTGCTCTGGTCTCAGGGTGTCCAGCTGACCTTGGGGCATCATTTCCCCCTCTCTTATTAAAGTCTGTGTTTGCTGTCTCTTGAACATTGTCCTCTTCCCTTTTGTCACTTCCATCTCCCCAGTCATTGTCCACATATTCGTCTCTGGCACTGCCTGGCGCAAAAAGGAAGGCCAGGCATAGAAGGCTGATAATTGTGGACCCTCTCATCTCCACAGAATGGTCAGTACAATGCCACAACTTGACTTTTTATACTATTCTACACGGATATTCAGCCCATGAACGAGATATACATTTTGTTTAAATCAGATAGATTACATATTATTAGAAATTATGATATAATGCTTTGATATAATCAAATAATTGATTAAGGCTTATAAGAAAACTATAGGACTGAGTTCAGCATTATCAGGAATACAGTCCTGGCTGGACAAAGAACCAACTATTTATAGTTTAAATATTTGTAGTTAATTGAGGCACACTTTAGCTTCTTTATGATTGCAATAATTTTTATTTCTCTCTAAATCAGTTCTTATCAAAAATATTTTCGTTACTATTTCCATAGTCCGGATGTTTTAGATATGATAAATATTAGTTAATCTATCATATCTAATACGCATTGTATTCTGGGATAGCCATACCAGGCAATGGTGATAATACAGATATCCTTTCAGGAAGCTTTGTAAATAAATCATTGTCTTATGATAAATATAAATGATTATGATATTAAATATTTGACAACATGAAATGATATTGTTAATTCAGATTGATACTTTCAAATGATAAATAATTACAAACAACAAATAATTATATGTTGGTACGTTATGTTTTAATTACTATTTTGAAGGAATTCATAAATTCTTACTGGCACGAGATCAATGAAAAGTGTTTAACTATAGGCAATATTTTCAATTAATTTGTAATATCCCAAAAAAGTACATTGGTATGGTAGATGTGAAATGTACAGTAAATGGACTGAGCATCTGTTTGCATCAAACGTTTCAATACAATAAAAACTGTGGCATTTCAGATAAGAACTTGGAACAGAAACTCAATACACTAAAAATGACTTGAGGTATATATTTCTTTTAGTGTCATTCAGTCATATTCAGATATTAGTTATGATTGTAGCTTCTAATTCAGTTTAATTTTGTTTAAATCTCAATTAAACATTGCATGATAAGAATGAATCCAATGTCAATTCAACTTTTCAAATTCTTACTGCTCGAGTTTCAACATTTGTGACCCACCAGGTGTCTCTTGTCATGTACAATGTATGTTGTAGTTCTGATTGCACTATGGGAAATGGGAAAACAATCATGGTGTAAATGATGAAAACCAATTGTACTGTGGGAAATGGGAAAACAATCATGGTGTAAATGATGAAAACCAATTGCACTGTGGGAAATGGGAAAACAATCATGGTGTAAATGATGAAAACCAATTGTACTATGGGGATTGGGAAAACAATCATGGTGTAAATGATGAAAACCAATTGCACTGTGGGAAATGGGAAAACAATCATGGTGTAAATGATGAAAACCAATTGTACTATGGGGATTGGGAAAACAATCATGGTGTAAATGATGAAAACCAATTGCACTGTGGGAAATGGGAAAACAATCATGGTGTAAATGATGAAAACCAATTGTACTATGGGGATTGGGAAAACAATCATGGTGTAAATGATGAAAACCAATTGCACTATGGGAAATGGGAAAACAATCATGGTGTGAATGATGAAAACCAATAGTACTATGGGGATTATGAAAACGATCATGGCATGAATTAAGTAATACAATTATGATTAATGATGTAAAGCAATCAATAAAGTTAATATTGTAAACTAATCACAGAGAAATCTTATTAACACACATGACTTTAAGCTGTAGACGTCTAAACAAAATATATATGAATGACACAACAAAAAGCTCTTGTGATGAAGCAATTTATTAAAAAGCAATTACAATAGATATGATAAAGACTTAAGACTAATAAATGTTCTCGGAAGACACTTGGTCAATTTACATCAATTAAACCAATAATCTCAAATATTCTTTATGATTTATCACAGTATTTTTTAAACTTTGTTTAGGAAATCCATATTTTGTCTATCTGATATTGCAAAACATGACTTGCATAAATTTGAACAAACAAGGCAAAACAATGCTTTAATTGGGATGTAAACAATATTTTGTTTTCAAATTCAAAACTTCTTTATATCATATTTTTCGCAGATAAAATGACAATGTCAATGAATGTTATTGATAAAATTTGATGAATGTTTCAGAGAATCAATTCTTTCCTGGGCATAATAGGATATTTCAGCATGTGATATCATCATATTGTTTCAGTATAATTTTTAATAACATCAGTTATGCACATGTTTGTGATATTTGTGAAAACAAAATCTTTAATTTAATGATTAATCTAAAATGATAATTTGTGATTACAATGTTATGTGTTTGTCACTCAACAGCAAGACCTGATCATATATAACTTGTATAGAAATAAATTATCAAATAACAGAAAGAATTTAAGTGTAAAAGGTGTACACATAAAATGCATACACTAAAACGTTTCGTGAATAAATATTTCTAGTTATTTACTGATTGAAATAAAATTAAATAATAAAAAAGTTAATTAAAACATTTTACGATAAAAGATTGTGGAGGCCTGCATATCCTGGTTGTTTGCATTGGATATGGTAGACTTGCATTTATTTTATCATGAATTTCTATCTGCTGTGAACTAGGCCGTATTCAAAGTAGTGGTGTTCTGTTAAATATTCATAGAATATCACCTGTATCCTAAATACAAATGGAGTTGCATTGTATCCACAATTTATTACAGGACATGACATTCACCCTGTATATGTCGAGGAGATCTATCTGATATCCTGGTTGAGTGTATAGAGCATGAAATTTAACCTGGACGAGTCGGTAAGACATCTTTTATATCCTGGATGAGTCTACAGCAAGTCTATAGGATATATATCATATCCTGTTCGAGTCATTAGGACCAGAATCATGTCCTGGATGAGTGTATAGGGCATACATTTTATCCTGGGCGAATCTGTAGGACATATATTATATTCTGGGTGAGTATTCAGGACATATATTATATCCTGGACAAGTTTATTTGGAATGTATCATATCCTGATTCAGTCTCTAGGACATGCATTATACCCAACATAGGTCAATAGGACATATATTATATCCTGGACGAGTTTATTGGGAATGTATCATATCCTGATTCAGTCTCTAGGACATGCATTATACCCAACATAGGTCAATAGGACATATATTATATCCTGGACGAGTTTATTGGGAATGTATCATATCCTGACTTAGTCTCTAGGACATGCATTATACCCAACATAGGTCAATAGGACATATATTATATCCTGGACGAGTTTATTGGGAATGTATCATATCCTGACTTAGTCTCTAGGACATGCATTATACCCAACATAGGTCAATAGGACATATATTATATCCTGGACGAGTTTATTGGGAATGTATCATATCCTGACTTAGTCTCTAGGACATGCATTATACCCAACATAGGTCAATAGGACATATATTATATCCTGGACGAGTTTATTGGGAATGTATCATATCCTGACTTAGTCTCTAGGACATGCATTATACCCAACATAGGTCAATAGGACATATATTATATCCTGGACGAGTTTATTGGGAATGTATCATATCCTGATTCAGTCTCTAGGACATGCATTATACCCAACATAGGTCAATAGGACATATATTATATCCTGGACGAGTTTATTGGGAATGTATCATATCCTGACTTAGTCTCTAGGACATGCATTATACCCAACATAGGTCAATAGGACATATATTATATCCTGGACAAGTTTATTGGGAATGTATCATATCCTGACTTAGTCTCTAGGACATGTATTATACCCAACATAGGTCAATAGGACATATATTATATCCTGGACGAGTTTATTGGGAATGTATCATATCCTGACTTAGTCTCTAGGACATGCATTATACCCAACATAGGTCAATAGGACATATATTATATCCTGGGTGAGTTTATTTGGAATGTATCATATCCTGACTTAGTCTCTAGGACATGCATTATACCCAACATAGGTCAATAGGACATATATTATATCCTGGGTGAGTTTATTTGGAATGTATCATATCCTGACTTAGTCTCTAGGACATGCATTATACCCAACATAGGTCAATAGGACATATATTATATCCTGGACGAGGTATCATATCCTGACTTAGTCTCTAGGACATGCATTATACCCAACATAGGTCAATAGGACATATATTATATCCTGGGTGAGTTTATTTGGAATGTATCATATCCTGACTTAGTCTCTAGGACATGCATTATACCCAACATAGGTCAATAGGACATATATTATATCCTGGATGGATGTATTGGGAATGTATCATATCCTGACTTAGTCTCTAGGACATGCATTATTCCCAACATAGGTCAATAGGACATATATTATATCCTGGACGAGTTTATTGGGAATGTATCATATCCTGACTTAGTCTCTAGGACATGCATTATACCCAACATCGGTCAATAGGACATATATTATATCCTGGACGAGTTTATTGGGAATGTATCATATCCTGACTTAGTCTCTAGGACATGCATTATACCCAACATAGGTCAATAGGACATATATTATATCCTGGGTGAGTTTATTTGGAATGTATCATATCCTGACTTAGTCTCTAGGACATGCATTATACCCAACATAGGTCAATAGGACATATATTATATCCTGGACGAGGTATCATATCCTGACTTAGTCTCTAGGACATGCATTATACCCAACATAGGTCAATAGGACATATATTATATCCTGGGTGAGTTTATTTGGAATGTATCATATCCTGACTTAGTCTCTAGGACATGCATTATACCCAACATAGGTCAATAGGACATATATTATATCCTGGATGGATGTATTGGGAATGTATCATATCCTGACTTAGTCTCTAGGACATGCATTATTCCCAACATAGGTCAATAGGACATATATTATATCCTGGACGAGTTTATTGGGAATGTATCATATCCTGACTTAGTCTCTAGGACATGCATTATACCCAACATAGGTCAATAGGACATATATTATATCCTGGACGAGTTTATTGGGACCCAAATTATATCCTCGGTGAATATATAGAACAAAGTTTATATCCAAGATGGTTCCTTGGGATTATAGATTCACTATCTTTACTTATTTATAGGACAAACAATGTATCTTGGGATTGATTACAAAAGAAATACGATATCCTGGGTAACTGTATAGGATATACATTATATAATTTCCTTCATTCATTATAGAGCGATTTACCTGTAGGATATATGTCATATTCTTATCTGAAAGACAAATATCATATCCTTGGATCAACTAATAATGATCTTGGGCAAATCTTAGAGAATTTAGGACATCATGCATCCCGCTTGATTGATAAGCTCAAATCGTTGTTTATTCCATACAACCAGTTAATAACATAAACAAACATTATGGCCAGGATAACAATAAGACATTAAACTAATTCATTAAAATAAACAAATCTAATAATTAATGCTAATATTGTGTTATGTTAATATTATATCCTGATGAATTTCAATTAAAATCCAATAAGATTGTGTGGTGTGAATGTCACATGTACTGTCCACAATAGGATAGAACATACTAAGCTAGTATAGCTCATACCAAGCTAGTACAGCTCATTCTCTACTCTACTCAAGACAATGTTTTTGTCCTGGCGAATCATATACACACAGTAAATATGATATCCTGTATAACTGTGTTACAATGCCGTCAATGTCAGAAAATATGAACAATCAGTGATTGTGGACAAGTTACAGTGCATAAAATGGTAGGTATTAATTACAAGTTAGTAAATACCGAAACCAATTTATTGCCATAGACATATTCATTCGATTGAATTATTGTTAGTATACATTTCAAACTGACGATGGATTTGATTTCTCTGTTAATGACTTATTGTTTGTTACACTTAAGATTTTTTTAGTGTTTTTATAAACTTTGCCCTTTTTTTTTCTTTTCATTCATCTATTTTCAATATACCGCCGTGGTCTACTTTCATTATCTGTGCTTTTTTCAATAGTAAATAACTTTGTTTTTTTCTTTCCATTCTATGATTTACAAATAGATTTTGCTTTCTGTGGGAAAATTAAAAATGACTCTCTTGAACGTTGCTAAGCCTTGTTAAAAAATAATCTTAGACAAACTTAATTTTAACAAACTTAATTTTAACTCTAAAATAGTACTTAAAACAGATAAAATCTCCCAAAATAACCTTTATTCATTTCTCCAATATGATCATGATGATCACACGGGACAAAGTCTAACTATTGTTACTGTAGTTGTGATAATAATAGGCGGATGGATCGAGGGAGTCCGACCACCCGTAGTTGACGCCTTGTCGCCGCTGGCCCTTATGACCGCCATTCCACCATCCAGTGAACCAGTTGTGGTAGGGGTTCAAGCGAGGATTAATGTTGGAACCGACTTCAGTCTGACCTCCATAGCTTGAACTACTGTCACTGTCCCTGTTAAACAACGAGAATCATAAAGAAATACTCTCACCGTCTGATTAGGAATATTTCACTTTTAGTATCATTGAAATCTGTATAGGCCGATTGCGGGTCGCCATACGGCCCTACTGCCCCATTGAAAACAACACGCCGGAACTGCACAATTACAATCGGAAGTGCACAAAAAACTCTCTAAAATCTAATCATTAAAAAAAACAAGATGGTAACCCGCAATCGGCCGCCGACCTTTCCTAATGAACGCACCAATCTTTGTTCAACCGACCGCATTATGAACCAAATCAATTGTCCATTATTATTTACATCATGAGTTCTTTTATCTCCGCTATATATTTCCGCTGTTTAAATCAATACGATCTTTATGATAGGGATTTCTATATCATTTTCATAAATATTGATGAGCAAACAATGAATTTCTCTCTTAAATTGAAGGTAAAAACTTTGGTATCTGACCAATTCAGTTTGTCACGTATACATGTAATTGTTTTCCTAATTACCTGAAGTACTTACCGGTACTAGCCTTGAGTTATATTCATTGTTTCCAATTTTAAGTAAAAAAATTTTTTTTTGGGCTTTGTTGGTGTATTCAATTTAATTAGAGATAACAGCTGGAATTTAACACTTTTTTTTTTACAAAAATCAATTATTTAAAAAAAAAAAAGATAGCAACAATCAACTGGCCCATAGGATAGAGATGAAATAAATTGGGATAACACTGGGGGTTTGATGAGATGAGGTCAGTATCAAAAGGTACCTTAAACATTTTTAAACTCTTGAAATACGTGGCAAGAACAAAAGGGAATGGAGAAAAACAAATATAGAGATCGGCATGTACATAAGTGATTTACAAAAATATGACAGGGTGTTTTATCATTATCAAATGACGACACAGGTGAAGGACACACGACAAAGGCTAAAGGTCAAATATCATGCCATTCACATGGACAACCAAAAAGTAAGCATTGTAATATATTGTTGCAGACACCTTGATCGATGCTGTATGGGCACGCATATAGTGATAAGCGGCCACTTGTGGGATTGGGGCTTGCAAACACTTCCTTCAACCGATTGCATACTGCTTCAGCTCCCACAAGACACAAGTGACACATCCAACTTCCAAATCAAAAATAAAACAACAGCTAAATAAATACTCACGCATCTCGTCTCCTTCTTCTGTTGCTTTTGTTACTGTGAAGGATGAGAATGATGATAACAGTGATGAGGACGGCGAGCATACCCGCAACAGCTGATAGTGACACAATGAGCGTACGCTTATCATTACCATCGTCAACCTCCGTACAATATTCTCCACTCCAGCCATTCACACATCTACAAGCACATACAACATTAAAATATGTTTTGCGAAGAGGAAAAGACTTATTTTTCAAGTTCAATTATTTTTTGTATATCTTAAACATTAGTTAATTAATGTTTCATTGTTATTTTCAGATTTTTAACAATTAAAATGTAAGTGTTATGTGTAAAAAAAGTGTAAAATCTATAGAACTTACCCACATACTCCCAGTCCTGAGAATACTTTGCACGATCCTCCATTCTTACAAGCACTTGTTGCATCCAGCACATGGCATGGAGAATCAGCTAAGTCCACTGTAGTCACCCAAAATAATTATACATCATTTAAAAAATCGGTTGAATACCTCAACATGAAATGGCATACCCCAACATGGCTAAAACAATTGTTAAAATCTGAATATTTAAGGTTCATTTCTGAAATATTTAAAATGGTGGCCCATAATTTTTTCTGATTTCATTTTCTTGACTTGTGGTATGAATTTAACTTTTTTACTAGACAGCATGACTTTCCTTTCCATAAATAACGTGCAATTATAAGACAACATCCTTGAAGATTGTCAGGTGTGTTGTGGGACGCATCATGTAAGTCACTGTTGTAAACTTTTTGCTTAATTTCTCAGCAGGTATCAAATAAAAATTACCCTCCAAGTTGGATCGAAGATTTTCATTTATCCTAAATGACACTATTATCCTGATGAACATTAACTAATTTACACCATGTTTAAACAGCGATATAATCAATGATAATGTAGCACAATACGCTAGATTTTTTGTAGTAGATAAATAATGCCTACATTGCGACATTATCAATACGTAGATATAATCAAACATTTTAATGACATGAATTTGATTATAAATGTGACTTTACCTAGACTAGGCAAACCATTGTTATCAAGTACAATGAGTTTGGGTGTCTCTAGGTTCTGAATTTTGTTCCCATCGACCACAAGCCCACCATTCGTTTCCAGTGACTCCGAAAACACATTAACAACATCTCCTTGTATAGCGGCGCCAAGGTCTTTGTCAAGGTTAACCACAAACGCTACGGCAAGGCTCCCGTTGCTAACAAGTAGAAAATTATAAAATATACACATTGGCTAGTATCTGATCTTTAATACACAGGACATATTTTCCGCTATTTATCTTGTTGAGCAAACATAATGATACTTACGTCACACTAGCAGTAGTGCATTTCTTGAAGTTATTCTTAAGCTTTTTGTTGTTCTTGTATATGTTGTCACACTGAAATGCAAAATAAAATCTTAAATCATTTCAATGTTCACAATCAATTTAGTATTCTATCTCTGAGTGTTCTGCATACTTATACAAAGAAGGGCAAATTGGTTCAAATGGAGAAAATTCCGCCATTGTTCGTGGGTGCAATAAAATCAATCAGGAACCCAAACCAATTTAAAGTCACAATTCGGAAAAGTTAATAAGGAATTAAAAGAATTTTTGATTTCGGCTTTAAAAATGCAACAAAAAAAGACATACTCACTGCTTTTGCAAAATCATCATATTGTTTTTTGTTGTAACCTTTATATACACCACTAAATCTACAAGAAAGTGATACAGCCTTGTTTGCTGAAAGAATAAACAAATTAAATCAATTGTCAATATATGTTACACAGTCACACAATTTGTGTTGTGTGGAAAAATTACTCTCAAAATATTTGATTATATAAATATCACTTACAAGATGCAGGTTTTGCATTTTGGCAAACAGTTAGACGGCCATTGGAATCGGCCACAATCACGCCGTTAGAATCCTTGCATTTACAGGTGTACGAACCAACTGTATTGTGACAGGTTGTTGCATTCTCGGGTGTGCAGTTTGTCTGATTGAGTGAACACTCATCAATATCTGGATAAAAAAAGAAAATTCATCTGAATGAGATTCATAACCAATAACTTTAAGAATACTTATATAAGTATATTGAGTATGACTTGACAGATGACAACTCTCCAGTGTAGTTGGTAAAAGAGGTCAATGTATTGATGAAGGTCAATGTATTGATGAAGGTCAATGTATTGATGAAGGTCAATATATTGATGAAGGTCAATATATTGATGAAGGTCAATATATTGATGAAGGTCAATACAGTCGTGAAGGAGGTCGGTGTACATTTTTTAAAAATTTTAAATTGTTTTTATTTTTCCATAATTTTTCTTAACAGCTAACAAGTAGGTCAAGGTATACATGTAATCGAAATACTTGATTATGAGATGTGTTTGTTTGTTGTTGTTGTTTTTTATGAATGTACATATCTTCATAATTGGTTTACAATATTGTCCCATTTTTTAAAGAACATTTGCACACTGCCATTATCGAAACATATTTGTTTTTCTATATCCAAATGAAATTTAAGTGTTTGTAAGAATCCATTAAAGAAATCTATTCTGTGATCCACATACATTTGACATTGGATGTACCACTTAGCTAACAATATAATATAGTTAATAGAACTGTAAAATTCATTGTCATAATATAGACCAAATATAATGTGTTTTTCACTTATACTAACTTTATAATCACCCGTTCTATTCCACCATTTTTCTAGTATTTTCCAAAAGTAGTTTACTTGCTTGCATTTGACAAGATGATGTATAATATCGTCTGGTATATCACAATTTATACAATTTGGAGAAGATATTACTCGTTGATCATATAGCCATTTTTTACAGGACACTATTCTATGTATCATTTTGTACTGGAAACTTTGTAATTTTGTTTCACATGTTGCATAATAAGGCATTTGAAATATATGTTTCCAATTATTCTCATCTATACTAAAAGTTTGAACCCACTTGTCAAGGGCTGTAGGTCTTACATAACATTTTTCTACAATAAATTCATAAATTCTTTTGGAGGAGAAATTGGAGCTAGACACTGCAATATACAAATTATTTTTGAGACAACAGTTATAATCAATATGCATTTTTTCACTAGAAGTGTCATTTTTTATTTTGGCAACCCAGTCTTGAGGAAGGGCTTTAAATACCCTTTGTACCTGTATGAAATTGTACTTTATCTTATGGACAGAACAAAACTCCATGAGGTTTAGAAAAGATCCATCACTATTAAATAGGTCTTTCACCTTGACAATCCCTGCATTATATAATTCATTCCACTTGATTGATCCAATTCTTTTCCATTATAACTTCTATATCATTACTGATAGTTATGCCAAGTGAATGAATTGGATCTTCAGTCCAATTTAGGTTGTACAAATTGTTGCATTTATAATGTTGAAGGCTTCCGATACATTTCTGCAACCAGCTTTAGCACATTTTCAATAGATTTAAATTCTGATACAAATACTGTAGTATCATCAGCAAGCTGAGATATTTTAAACTCAACATTATTTACATTTATTCCTTTTATTTCTTTATTTTTTCTTATAGCATGAGCCATTATTTCAACACCAATTATAAATAGATATGGCGAAATAGGTCGGTGTACATGTAGTGGTGAAGAAGGACAGTGTTGTGCTGAAGGAGGTCAATGCAGTGGTGAATGAGGTCGGTGTATGGTGATGGGGGTCAATGTAGTGGTAAAGGAGGTCAGGGTAGTGCTGAAGGCAGTCAGTGCAATGATGAAGGTCAATTCAGTTGTAAAGGAGGATCAGTGCAGGGCTGAAGGAGGTCAATGCAGTGGTGAAGGAGGTCAATTCAGTGGTGAAGGAGGTCAATTCAGTGGTGAAGGAGGTCAATGCAGTGGTGAAGGAGGTCAATGCAGTGGTGAATGAGGTCAGTGTATGGTGATGGAGGTCAATGTAGTGGTGAAGGAGGTCAGTGTTGTGGTGAAAAGAGGATGGTTGTGAAACTGTCATTATAACCATTTATAATGTGATATCATTATCAAAAGTTGATGGATATTGATATTTCAAGCTGTACTCACCATCACATGTTTTCTGAGCATTGGCAGTGTATCCATCGATACAGCTACAAGTGTAACTTCCTATGGTGTTCACACAGTCCTTGTGTGTTGGTCCATTGCATGTGTGGGTTGTATTAATCGCACATTCATCAAAATCTGTAAGACAGAATGAAAAGAGATATTGTAACGCTGTAATGTTATAATATATTTTTTGATTTACGATTCAGAGCTTGTATGATGAGGCATATTCCGATTGCAGAGTCTCATATCAATTCTATTTTATAGCAATTACAGTTTTCTTTAATGTATCTTTATTTTTGAAAAAGCTTCCATTGACCTCCAAGTGAGTGTAGGTCATTTTTATAACCAATTTATGATATCCTATAATGTTGATACTTGCCAGTACAGTTGAGCTTGTTTGCAGCCAGTTTGAAGCCAGATCTACATCCGCACAGGAAGCCTCCTTTTGTGTTGTTACACAGGTCTTGTATTTCACATGTGTTCAAATTTGAGTTACTGCATTCATCAATATCTGTTATAAGCACAAATTGATATTGAACAACTGTATGCATTAGTTCGAAGTGATATAAATTCATTGTAAAAACAGAGGCATCAGAGATGCACCAACCCTCAGCCCTGGTAACTTTCTGTACAACATTCATTTGTTTGAATGTTTATAGCCCTGTGAAAAGCCTTGTGAAAAGAATAATGTTTCTGCAATATTCACTTGTAAATGTGGAATTTTACAATAAATATGGCCAATAAGCGTCCTACTATTTGTAGTTGGTTTTGTAATTAACTGGGAAAGACCATATGTATGAAAACAACATATAATTGATTCTTTGTCAGAGTCAATTATGTCAACATTAAAGTCCCCCAACACAATGATCCAGTCATTAAGCATCTGGGGCTGGTTCATTATATTGTGTCCATGTCAGTTAGCAACTAGGCTAAAGAAGAAGATGGTGGCTTATATATCCCAATAATCCAGATAAAGTTTGCATTTTGGCATGTTGAGCAAACAATAATTTCAATTGATCAATATTGGCAATAATTGGTGATGCACAAAGGAAACTTGGCTTTTGGGAATTTCACGTAATTGTCGCTTGAAAAGTAGGTGAAGGTCTAGGGCCATAAACAAAAGTCTGAGGTCTTCACCAGATGCTTATGTGTGTCAAATCTCATAAAGCTGCCATCATTTGTTCTAGAGTTGACACAATGCTTGGGATTTCACATAATTGTCCCTGTGACCTTGAAAAGCAGATAAAGGTCACCATTCATCAAACTCGTCTGGGGTCTTCACCAGATGCTACCGTCATTTGTTCTGGTTAAAGGATATTAGGGGATTTGAGATAATTGTCCCTGTGACCTTGAAAAGTAGGTTAAGGGCATGCTCCTTCAAAAAAAGTCTGAGGTCTTCACTAGATGCTTTTGTATGTCAAGTCTCATAAAGCTGCCATCATTTGCCATCATGCGTGCACACACACACACACACACACACACACACACACACACACACACACACACACACACACAGCAGCAGCACTGCAATACCCTCAACCTGATTACATCAGGGGCTGAGGGTAACAACATTAAGACGCAACGTAATATGTGACATTTAATTTAGCCAGGGATTTTACTAAATACGGCCAATCTGTCTGTCTGTCTCAAGAATTGTAGAATATAGGTAGAGTTTACTTTTGAAATGTTTCATAGAATATCACCAATGTTAACTGGTGACATGTTAATGCACAAAGCTGTGTACTCACCATCACACGTTTTCTGAGCAGTGGCAGTGTATCCGTCAATACAGCTACAGGTGTAATCTCCTATGGTGTTTAAACAGTCCTTGTGTGTTGGTCCATTGCATGAGTTTGTTGTATTAAACTCACATTCATCAATATCTAAATGAGGTAATGAAAAGGTGGGTTCCATAGTCCTGACTATATGCTTATCTTGATTAATAATTCTTTTTTTATTCAATTTAAAGAATCTTGCAAATAATTATATTGTGTCACAAAGTGTGGACAGATTTTCAATAATTTTATCCCAAAGCAATACCAATTTATAGAATTATTTTTCAATGTAAATATGTCAGCAATACTTCCATCAACACTCAATCAGATCATTATATTTCTAATGCTAAAAGGTTCGGACATATCTCAGTGATTGTTCCCTGCTTCTTCTAACCCCATTTAGATTCAAACACCCGAGGAATAAGATAACTTCTTACCAGTGCAGTTTAATCCATTATCTGACACTTTGAAACCATTTACACAACCACAAAGGAAGCCTCCGGGTATATTTGTGCACCGCCCCTTCATTTCACATGTATTCAGACTTGCACTTTTACATTCATCAACATCTGGCGAAACACAAATTGACATCAGCATTTAGTACATTTAAAACAAATTGGCACTAAAATCTATCATATTATCTTCAAGACTAGGAGATGGAAATATATTTATATTTACATTTAGAATATCAAAACAGATTTATGTCAACACTTAGTGTCTAGAATTCAAAAAAAGTTTAAAATGACATGTTTTTCATGATAAAATACAAAGCAAAATGTAATGAAATAAGTCAATAAATATTGTGTTGCTGATTTTACGGCTTTTCAATCTTCAACTTCTAAATCATGCATTAGGTGCCTATTTATAAAAATATAAATATTTGAGGTGTGAAAAGCCCATTTATAAATACACTTTTGGGATAAGAGCATGAAATTATCTTTGTATTCGCTGTGTTGAAATGTTACCGCTACTAATTAAGTTTCAATGCAACATAACATGTTTTTTCGTGAAGAGAAATGCCAAGGAAAAGACCTAATTCGAAACAATATTCAGTACGGGGATTAACATGATTAAATATCAAATAGCGTTGTGCTGGGAGCACATTCATATGTGTTGTTTGGATAGAGAACACTTTGCATATTGCGAGAACACTTTGCATATTGCGAGAGCCATATTGCGAGAGCTGTGAATGTAGTAAAACAATAATGACTGAAGTGCATGTGTTGCAGTCGATAGTAAACTCAAGATGTTTTTTAGGCCTAATCTGTTATGTGTTTTGTTGAGAAGATCTGTTTCGTTAGTGTACTCACCATTACAAGATCTGCCGTCTCCATCAAGGGAGTATCCGTCTGAACAGCCGCATGTGTAGTTTCCAACCTTATTCCGACATTTCAGTCTTTCTTCACATTTGTTGGTCACAGATGAAGTACACTCGTCCAAATCTATAAGAATGCAACAAATTTATTTTTGAAAATATACATGAAAAATGCAGAGACCTTACATTATTCTAACAGTGTAAATATAAAATAGTATTTCTAGATTTATCTTAAATGATATATATCTGGCCTATCTTTTTTAATAAACCTCCCTTCCAACAGAGTTGCTTTCTTACCTGTACAGTTTCTTCCATTGGCTGCAAGTGTGTAGCCAGTATCGCAAGAACATGTGTGTGATCCTTTGGTGTTCACACAGGAACTCACCAATTCACATTCATTTAAACCTTGTACTTTGCACTCATCAACATCTGTCAAAATTATAAACATAACGTTTATATCCTATACATTCAAAGGGAGAGACTGAAAGACTAAATTCACCTGGCCACAAAACAATATCTAAAAAGGTATCATGTGGTTTTAGACTTGCCATCATAACTAATTCCTGCCCTTATCATTCAGTTAGTTTACAGTTTACCATTGTATTTACCGCAACAAGCATTAACAAGTCCTTATATAAAGTTCATGTACCATTTTGTTTAAGATCTCCATTCCTGCCTGCAGTATTCATTTACTTATTTTACTTACCATTACAACTCCTACCATCCCCATCCAATTCAAATCCACTCTTGCATCCACAAGTATAGTTGCCGTCCGTATTTGTGCATTTGTCTTTCTCGATGCATTGGTTGATTACAGATGACAAACACTCATCCAGATCTTTGAGGAAAAAAAAGAGAAACAATGAAAGAGATCTAAAATTACATAAATCTTGATCTATTTTAAGCTATAAAGTACCGTATTTACTTGTGTATAAGACGACTCGTGTATAAGACGAACCCCCAAAATTGAGGTTATTTTGCTTGAAAAAAAAAAACAATTTCCGAATATAAGACGAGTTGGTTTTTCTCAAGATATCGGCTCTGCTTCCATTCAAGATTCAGCTGAAGCTTGGCGGCCATTTTAAAAGTGAAACGTAAATATGATTACGTGGTAATATCTCTGGAGAATGATTTATTGACTTTTCTGTAATTACCATGATCTCTTATGAACTTTTTCATTGAATAACTTCATTGAGAACTATTGAGATTGAGATCTGAATCCACATAGGTTTCAAATAAATGGCAATTTAATTATGTGTTTCTTACCTGTACAGTTTCTGCCATTGTTTGATAGAATGTACCCAGTATTGCAATCACATGTGAAGCTTCCGTTGGTGTTTGTACATTTGTCTTGGACTTCACAAAGGTTTAAAGCGGGTTGGTTGCACTCATCAACATCTAAATGCCAAAAAAACATCACATCAAAGAAAATCTTTCAGTAAATTTCACTCTGTATAGGTTTGCAGTATGAGATCACAAACAGGAGGCATCTCATTGTTGTTAATGTTATTCCCGACAAATGTAATGGATTATCAGGCATCAATATTAAAGGGCCTCTACATGTAATAGTTCTCAATACCACCATGAGGCAGCTCATTGCCATTCTTAATCATACATTTTATGCATTTCATGTAATAGAAATGAAAATATTTGAAGAATGCAACATTAATTTCTTTTTACTTGATGATTTTACACAATGTGTCCTTAAAGAAGCATTGACAGCTATATAACACCAGTAAGGCTTTACCATCACAGGTCCTGTTGTCAATGCTGATTGTGTACCCTGAGTCACATCCACACTTATAATCACCAACACTATTTTGACAGGTCTTTGGAAATTGGCAGCCATTGGTGCTGTCAAGATTGCACTCATCGATATCTAAAAATATGAATATGTATAAGTATATCATACGACTGCAACCATCTGACATCCAGTTTTATGATATTTTAAAGTATCATAAGAGAAACTCTTAAACTGACGTTCATAGATATTTTATGCTGTGTTCCACGTAAAAGATTTCAATTTATTTATGCTTATTATGACAAAAGACATAATGTATATTTGAGCTGAACATTTCTTACCTGAACAATTATATCTGTTTGGATCTAGTTTGAAACCATCTGGACATGAACAAATATAACTGCCCTCAGTATTTTTGCAAAAGACATCGCTGAAGCAATTGTGTTGTTGAGTTGTACACTCATCCGTATCTGCAATTCAACCAGGTAAAAACTGCATTACACTGAGAGGGAGAGGGGGAAACCTACACCCCCCACTAGTTAAATAATATGAATATACGAGTGAAAAAACATACAGGCCCCACTAGTTAAATAATATGAATAAACTAGTGAAAAAACATACACCCCCACTAGTTAAATAATATGAATATACAAGTGAAAAAACATACACGCGAAATACGGCCCACCAGGAGCACTAGTTAAATAATATGAATATACAAGTGAAAAACATACACGCCCCACTAGTTAAATAATATGAATATACAAGTGAAAAACATACACGCCCCACTAGTTAAATAATATGAATATACAAGTGAAAAACATACACGCCCCACTAGTTAAATAATATGAATATACAAGTGAAAAACATACACGCCCCACTAGTTAAATAATATGAATATACAAGTGAAAAACATACACGCCCCACTAGTTAAATAATATGAATATACAAGTGACAAAACATACACGCCCCACTAGTTAAATAATATGAATATACAAGTGACAAAACATACACGCCCCACTAGTTAAATAATATGAATATACAAGTGACAAAACATACCTGCACATGTGAAATTATCAGCTTCAAGGCTAAAGCCTGTTGGACAACTACAGTTATAGCTTCCTGGCATGTCATTGCAAATGGCCCGCCCCTGTGGTCTACATTGATTCGGCCCACCAGGAGCACATTCATTTATATCTTTATAAAATTAAAAAAAAAAATCCTATAATTCAAACCATCAAAAGCCAAAGATTATCATCGTGATTGAAATGTTGCTTATAATGCTTTTGTTATTTTCTTAATGATTTGCATATAGAAAACATTAAAATGATTAGTTTTGCATTTCATAGAAACATATGTACATGTATACGTATATATATATATATATATATATATATATATATATATATATATATACGTATATATATATATATATATATATACTCACTCTCGCAGTTCTTCCGGTCTGCCGACAGCATGAATCCATCTGGACAGTAACAAGTATAGCTTCCCACTGTATTATTACACCTATCTTTGTGTTCGCATGCATTGTCACCAGGACTTTTGCACTCATCAAAATCTGGAGAGAGAAAAAACGAAAATAGCATGCTCACATTAGTGAAAAATCATAAGTGAATCATTTGCAGATGTGATCTTTCCAAGCATGGACTTCTTTCTGAGAACTCAATCCAAATTATGGAACTTTCTTCAAACAAAAAATGCTACCCATGGCCATGGCACCCAACATTTTTGGAAACATTTCCATCCTGGTCAACACGTTCAATGAACCAAGCAATTGGACAATTTGCACATGCCATTGAATAGAGAGCTGTTGTTTTGTACAAGGGGTAGTCAGATTACAGAATTATTAAAAAAAAACAATTCTAGTATTTGGTGAAGGCAAATAACCAGGTCTTAAAATTACACACGGTCCAGAAATGAAGACATTTCACTTCAATTTACCGATCATCACTGCAGGTTAAACATTTTCCAACTTCATAAGTGCCTGAAAAACTTTACCCATCAGGATACAAGCAAGGAGGAAAGAAATCTACATATGATTATAATAAAAAATGCTGTACCCCATTATATCAAAGCCATAAATAACCTGGAACCAATGGTGATAATATGAGAAAGTACAAACCTAAGCAAGTGCGGTTCGCTGGCTGATCTATAACGAAACCTGTGGGACATCTACAGTTGTATGATCCTGGGGTGTTGTCACATAATTCCTTGAATGTGCAATTCTGCACATTGGTATCAGCGCATTCATCTATGTCTGGAAAGACACAAGAGTCATTCACAATACATACCACTAAAATTTTAACATACATTAGCCATCATCATAAGCATTTAATCAAATGGGGTGTCCTCAATGTTAGTTCGAAGTGTTTCCTAATTTGTTATCAGTGAGAGTTTTGTTTTGCTATGTGCCATTCTTTTTGGCTAGTAATATTCTTTTAAATTTGCTTGATTATGTATGATATATTCCATGTCCCTGATAGTTTTGGGGGTTTTATTATTTTTAATTGCACAGATCCATGTCTTTGTCACTGCAACAATATCATACTTTTTGGTGATTTCCTTGCTAAGTGTTGTTTCAGCACATGCATACATACACCTAGATATCAGTTTAGACATGTCAAATACCGTTACAATATATCCCATGCATTTTCCTAAATATCAGTAATAGACATGTCACCTACCTGTACAATCTCTCCCATACATATACCCAGATACCAATATAGACATGTCACCTACCTGTACAATCTCTCCCATACATATACCCAGATACCAATATAGACATGTCACCTACCTGTATAATCTCTCCCATACATATACCCAGATACCAATATAGACATGTCACCTACCTGTATAATCTCTCCCATACATATACCCAGATACCAATATAGACATGTCACCTACCTGTACAATCTCTACCATACATATACCCAGATACCAATATAGACGTGTCACCTACCTGTACAATCTCTACCATACATATACCCAGATACCAATATAGACATGTCACCTACCTGTACAATCTCTCCCATACATATACCCAGATACCAATATAGACATGTCACCTACCTGTACAATCTCTCCCATACATATACCCAGATATCAATATAAACATGTCACCTACCTGTACAATCTCTCCCATACATATACCCAGATACCAATATAGACATGTCACCTACCTGTACAATCTCTACCATACATATACCCAGATACCAATATAGACATGTCACCTACCTGTACAATCTCTCCCATACATATACCCAGATACCAATATAGACATGTCACCTACCTGTACAATCTCTCCCATTGCTTGCTAAGACATAATTTGGGGGACAAGAGCAGTCATACCCGCCATCTTTGTTCACACATCTATCTTTGTGTTCACACTTATTATCAGCTCCACTCCTTCCCGTGCATTCATTATAGTCTGCCCAAAGAAAAAATCATTGTGTATAATAATGATGATGTAAAGTTCTTTCAGGTAACTCAAGATTTAAACACAGTTTTTGTTCGGTTGAAATATATGATCATTTAACCATATTGGTAGAATTGTATCTAGGTTTTTATCTAAAATAATCATAAAAACAATTCATACTATATTTACATGAACATAAATAAACATAGAGGTTTCACATAATATCTAAATTTACGAAGGATAGTTATAAAGAAACTGAAAGGAGTGTTGACCTACCTTCACAGGTAGCTTGATCAGCCCCTAATATTTTTGTAGCCGGACATGCGCAAACGCCGCCAACACCACAGGCATAAGAACAGGTTTTGCTACATACGAACCTTCCATCTGTTGATAGAGATGCATTAACATTTTGAGAGGACTACTCTTGAACAATACTGCATTATTCAGGACAGATATTTTAGCAATGTACAATAACATAATGTGTAAAACCATGTGTATTGCTGGATAAATAGAAATTGCTGGATAAATAGAAATATATTCTATATTTCTGAATTTGTAATAAGTCATTCATGTATGTAATGTAACATCATAGGAAAAATATTCAAAAAAATTAACAATTTTAGAATTGTTGTTTTCAAATAACTGATAGTTTACCAGATATGCAGGTTCTGTTGTCGGCATTGAGGTTAAAACCGGCATTGCAGGCACAAGAGAATCCTGGGGCTTCATCAACGCAGACCTGCTCACAATTATGGTTACCAGTCTCACACTCATCCAGATCTGGTGGAGAGGAAAGTACATAGGTGTGTATGACTGTTCCAACATCGTTACATATTCAACTACATATAATGAGGTGGCCATAGAGAGGACAAGAATGGAAAAGACACAGCACATTGGCAGAGATGGAATTGACATATACACTGTATCAAGATGGAAAAGGGAAATTACGCATGGAGAGGACAAAGATGAGGGACGGAACGGGCGCACATAAGGGATGGGAAAAGACAAACTAGGCATGGAAATGACACAGATCAGGGACGGGAGGGACGCACATAAGGGATGGGAAAAGACAAACTAGGGATGGAAATGACACAGATCAGGGACGGGAGGGACGCACATAAGGGATGGGAAAAGACAAACTAAGGATGGAAATGACACAGATCAGGGACGGGAGGGACGCACATAAGGGATGGGAAAAGACAAACTGGGGATGGAAATGACACAGATCAGGGACGGAAGGGACGCACATAAGGGATGGGAAAAGACAAACTAGGGATGGAAATGACACAGATGAGGGACGGAAGGGACACAGATTAGGGATGGAAAAAGACAGATCGGGGATGGAGTACATAAAGATAGGCGAGCATGAGTCCTTTATATGAAATACACGATATAATCTTAGCACATAAGAAGGAAATAAGGTACTCACTCTCACAGAGGTTGGTGGTGACATTTTTCTGGTATCCAGTGATGCAGCTACAGGAGAAGCTGCCGTGGGCATTTACACAGGTGCTGACCTTTGTGTCGCAGTTATGTGTACCTAATGTGCACTCATTTGCATCTGGCAGACAGACAGGTATTTCAAAGTTCAAAATCAATCATATACAGAAAACAAATAGACGACTCTGATTGGGATGTTCTCTGGTATCTAATTAAAAATAAACATTTCTTTTTCTACCAATATTTGCGCAAAATTAAATATACTTTTTTCAAAGTAATTTATATTTCTTTGATAATATTGACTATAAAGACTTTGACAGGGCATATATTTGTAACATGGTCTGTTTATGTGATCTGTGAAAAAAACAATGTTTTTTTTCTGCCTACCTTCACAAGTAAATTTGTCTGCCTTCAGTTGAAACCCTGGCTTACACCCACAGGTATATGACCCAGGTTGATTGGCACACAAATCTTTTTCTTGACAACTGTTGTCAGTAAAGGTAATGCACTCGTCAACATCTGGAAAACAATTAGTTCAATGAATTCACATATTTATTTCCTAAAGGATTAAACTATTAATCATGATATGAACATCTAATACATTTTGATATGCCGACAATCTAATCAGGGGTGGGAGAGCTCTGAACCAATATGTGCAGTAAATCTGAACCAATCTGGTCAAATCGTGTCATTCTGGGCGCTCGCAACACATCTGTGCATTAAATCAATCTGTGTGGTATCTGAGCGGTGGTATCTGAATTTTGGTAAATTTTGTTATGATTTTGATGTGACGAATTTTATTGCACAAAAGTATGCAAAGTTCAGTATTTTTATGCTGATTAAGTAAGTGCCCTAATATCGCTCAGGCGCTCGTCATTTCTGTTCTAATTGCCCGATTTTCACCAAATTTAAATTAAACCTACTCAAAATTCCATGTACTATCGATAAGAAAGCATTTCCAAGCAATATTAAAGTTCCATAGCACTGTTTTATCGTGCTGCCCCCTATAAATCTATTTACTGCAACCACAAACTGATAAAAAAAACGTTCATGGCAGCATCTGTATCATGCCATATATAAAAACCATTGTGACATCATGTTACTTCATATTGCCAACTTAGTGCATAAAATCAACTTTTATAAGAATGGAATGGATTTGTACAATAAAAAGCACTAGCTTATATCTGAACAGAATAGCATGAAAACGGATTCAGAAATCTGGTAATCGCACACCACATGTCAGGATCTATTATCAGTTTTAACAAAAAATGCCTGCCCTTAGAATTTATTTTGAAAGTCTTGAAGATTGATATATTCTGGCGCATCTAATTTTTACATTTGAGGCTTGATATACTGCTGAATTTTGGTTTTCAGATATGTTTAATGTTATTTGTTACTTACACATATAAATCATGACACAGTAAAGACATTTTAATGATTTTTTAAAAGCAATTTAAACACATCCAAAAAGTATTAAATCCAAAAAGAAACTGTTGTTGGCATGTTTTTTGGCATGAGATTTTCTTTTATCACCCGAAGGTGCCTCAATCATTTATGAATCAGAGAGGCTCTGTAAACCCATCATAACCCCTTAAAGAGATACTTTCTAGTCAAATAATCCTGTATCAGCCCCTGCCGATCACAGAATAACACAGATAGTTCCTTTTTTTGATATGGTTCCTTTTTTGACACACAAAAACCATCGGTGTTACTTGAAGACTATTCCACTTCTTACCAGAGCAATTCCTAGAATTTCCTGCTGGAACATAGCCTACTGGGCAATCACATGTAAAGCCACCAATTGTGTTCCTACAGAACTGGGCGAATTGGCAAAGGTCACTCTGGAGCACACACTCATCAATATCTACAAAAAAACATTGTATATATATAGTAGAGATAGGTATGTTTAAATATGAAGTAGCAATGGATGAGATTGTGCATTAAACTTGGAGTGTTTATAAACAGGCAAATTGTATAAATATTTTATTTAATAATATTTTGATAAAAACAATGCCATTACCTGAACAATTTTTACCACGGATTCCCAATTTAAATCCTGGGTCACATGTACATTTGAAACCTGGGTCAAGGTTGACACAGTTATTTTCACAACCACCATTATCTGACAAGCACTCGTTGATATCTAAAACAAAAAGATATACTTAGAAAAATAAGAATCTGGGCATTTTTTCATGTATCAGAAATTCAACATTGGGGAACATTTACTTGGAAACAATATCGGGGCACATTTACTTGTAAGGAATATTGGGGAACATTTACTTGTAATCAATATTGGGTAACATTTACTTGTAATCAATATTGGGTAACATTTACTTGAAAGCAATATTGGGGCACATTTACTTGTAAGGAATATTGGGGAACATTTACTTGTAATCAATATCAGGGAACATTTACTTGCAATCAATATCGGGGAACATTTATTTGCAATCAATATTGGGGAACATTTACTTGTAATGAATATTGGGGAACATTTACTTGAAAGCAATATCGGGGCACATTTACTTGTAATCAATATCGGGGAACATTTACTTGCAATCAATATCGGGGAACATTTACTGGCAAACAATATTGGGGTACATTACTTGTAATCAATATTGGGGCACATTTACTTGCAATCAATATTGGGGCACATTTACTTGCAATCAATATTGGGGAACATTTATTTGCAATCAATATTGGGGAACATTTACTTGTAATGAATATTGGGGAACATTTACTTGTAAGGAATATTGGGGAACATTTACTTGTAATCAATATCGGAGAACATTTACTTGCAATCAATATCGGGGAACATTTACTTGTAATCAATATCGGGGAACATTTACTTGCAATCAATATCGGGGAACATTTACTTGCAATCAATATTGGGGTACATTACTTGTAATCAATATCGGGGCACATTTACTTGCAATCAATATTGGGGAACATTTACTTGTAATCAATATTGGGGAACATTTACTTGTAGGGAATATTGGGGAACATTTACTTGTAGGGAATATTGGGGAACAGTTAGTTGGAAGCAATATTAGGGAACATTTACTTGTAGGGAATATTGGGAAACATTTACTTGTAATCAATATTGGGGAACATTTATTTGTAAGGAATATTGGGGAACATTTACTTGCAAGCAATATTGGGAAACATTTACTTGTAATCAATATTGGGGAACATTTACTTGTAAGGAATATTGGGGAACATTTACTTGCAATCAATATATCAGGGAACATTTATCGGGGAACATTAACTTGTAAGCAATACCACTGCATCTGTCAGCAATACTGCAGGGTAATAATATAATTGTCGAGTTTTCCATGTTTTCCATGTTCTGCCATCACTCCTCCATGTGATCAGCAATCATTTGTGAAGATATCCTTAACATTGTTTAAAGTGTGACATATTATTCTTTATCATAACATTTTAAAAATACTCAACTAACCAAGGCAGTCCTCTGAGGCTGACAACTCGCGTCCATTTTTGCACCGACACTCGTAACCAGCTTGGCCCTCGACGTCCGGATCTTTGTTGAGGCATATGCCAGTGTCCGCCTCCCGGGCGAGTTTACATTTATATTCACCCGTTTTAGAGCATTCATCAATACCTGAAATCATAGTTATTTATAATCACCATTTCTTTAAAGGTCAGATGAATGCATTCTTAATCATAAACACTCTATTTATTTTAGCCATGCATTGCTGTTTAATTTTTTTTTTGCGAACAATGAAAAAAAAAAGACAGACATTGATATTGTTTGCAGAGTCATTGATAAAGTCGAATAAATACTAACCAAATATGACGAAGTATGATAAATAGCTTTTAGATAAGTCTTAATTATGAGACTTTACCTGTACATCCAAATCCATCTGCGCTTGGAGTGTAGCCGCTACGACAGGCACACGTGTAGGAACCTTCCGTATTCTTACAAATTTGGTCACAGTTATTGTCAGCTGCACTGGCACACTCATTGTTGTCTGGAACATTGAGCATTTGACTGATAAATTAATGTCGCTATGTATACATGATAAGCTGACTATTTAAAAAAAGTATCGAATATCAGTGTCCTTTTCTGATGGTAACTTCTCATTGCAAAATAACATTGATATTCAATCAGTTACTTTGCCTGATTAAGATAGGCCTTATTTATTACATGTTCTGTTATGAATGACTTACAAACTAGCTTTCTATCACCGGCAAGTACCGTAATTCATCAAAAATTCACACAATGATCTTAATTAGAAAGTGTGGAATTAATCATAATTAACACTTACCAATGCAGTTTTCGTTGGCGTCTTTGGTAAAACCTGTTTTGCAGGTGCATATGTATGACCCGATAGTGTCCTCACAAATGCTGTTAGGTGGGCAACTGAAGGTGCTTGCTGATTCACATTCATTAAGATTTATGCATCTTCCAGGATCCTTATATCCAACTTTACAGGTTGTGCATCCTACAGCACTATCGCAAACACCATTGAACCCTCCTGAGTTGCATGAACATGAAGACACACAATCTACTCCAAAGGATCCTTCTGGACAACCTGCAAACATCCGTAAAAATCATGTATCAATATGATCTTAGAAAACTGGGTATGGTTCAAATGTGTGTTAGCATATAATTGATATATATGTTATGATATTTACATACTTTTACATGTTGTTTTATCCGGGTTGAGTAGGAAACCTGCCTCACAACTGCACTCGTAGCCTGGCTGCTTGTTTGTACATACTTGAGCACATGGTCCTTTTCCTCCATTCGGAGCACATTCATCGACATCTGTTTAACAATGTAAATATATTTTATCTACCATTTTTCAGTGATGGAAAATATAAATAACAATATATTTTAATTCAAACTTAAATAAAAAGATCCACAAGACATAAATCAGGTATTCTGAATAAACAAGGTGTAGTGAAAGACAGTGTACATGTAATGATATCAGAGGCAGTCCCTTCAACTGGAATATTTAATGTATGCTCTTTCAGATATGTTTTGTAAAGTTTTAAAAGGTAATCAGCAGTTGATTGAAACTGTCCTTGTTATTTTGCCTGTCCAATTTTCAAGTATTAAAATAGAATGTCTTATTTGTTGTTTGCGAATTTATGTGGTCTGGGGCTATCATAGCCTGGTTGTTTGTTGGTACACAATTTTTAACAATACATATAAATACATAAATTTCACCGGATTCCCCCATGTGTTTATACCTACCCTCATAAAGAAACAATATAGACTAACATCATAGAGAAACTCTTACATTTTCTCTTTTTACCACTGAGTGTACTAACCTACACAAGCTGTCAGACTATTTGCCGCCAGTTCAAAACCAGGGGAACATGCGCATTTGTCCTGGCCACTCTCCCGGATGCAGAACTTTTCGCACTGGCTTGCCAGAGAAGTCTGACACTTATCGCCTGAAAGAATTCAACCAAGCATCACTAGTATTCACAAGCAGTATATCTAACAGATATATCAGTTATTTTGCTGATGATATCTTAATTGGGAAAATAAGGGTTTACAAAATCACTGGCCTGTATTAAAGGTCCATTTTTACCTTTCATTGTATGTAGCAATGTTTCTTCACAATATTAACACGAAAAATTTGAAAAACTAAGTTTATCTTTGGCTAAATAGATGCCTCAAAGGAATAGAGATAATTGTCTTGAAGAGGACAAACTGTTTTCACCCAAATTAAACATCACCTCAATGTTGATTTTTAGGATCAGAATGTTGTAGTAGCTTCATTTGAAGATAGGCCTGAATACAATAGTGTTGTACATTATAGGGGCGTGAAAAACAACTACAACTCTAAGCATAATCAGGAGTGGTTCAAATGCTCGGTTACTTTGAATGCAGCTCCTTTGGTCCGCTTTAAGCTCATAGCCAGCAAGGCACGCACAGGTGAAGCTTCCATCGTTGTTGTTGCATTTTTGCTCACAGTTGTGAGTGTTATCGGTACATTCATTCTTGTCTGAAGTAAACAAAATATAAATGACATTATAAAAATCAACAATATGGGCGCTGCTAGACTTATAATATAAAAGTCATGGAGAAAAAAAATAACGTATTACTTTGAATCATTTCTTTTGTTGTGAAATGTCCAAATAGTTGGGAAAATAATTAGAAACTACTGTATTTTTTTTATAGTTTTATCATATCATGTATATGTAACAGATTTGTCATACCTGCACATTTGGTTGTTCCAACGAGTGAGTAGCCAGTTTTACAATCACACGAATAGGAACGGAGACTATTGACGCACAGCTGGTCACATTCATTGGTGCTTGCTGAGGAACACTCATCCACATCTTAATGCAGAAAAACACCTTTCATTATTACTTTTGCTCGAAGGAAAAAAAATATCTGACTAAATATGTCTTTCCAGTTTGAAAACTATACTCTGTACACATCTTTGCTGATATCAATGAATCAAAAGGAACTATTCATGGAATATTCTGACGATGCTGAACAATACGAAGAATTTGGGCAAAGAAAGTGTATACTTTATTATCCTGTTGTTCTTGGATAAAGGCACTATAATATTCTGATTCTATTAAAAAATCTTTCTTTTCTTCTAAGAAAATGGCATAGTTTGATCCAATGACTGTTCCTTTTGACTTCTGCACTCCAACAATAACTCAGTTTTGCATTGTATGGGCCTCATAAAACATATACCATTTTTTTTCAGTGAGAGGCTCCATGGAGCTTTATCACATTAATTCCATATATTCTAACACATGGGTTGTATTATGCCACATACCTATGCAGTTGTCCCCTTGTTTAGTAGTTCCAGAGGGGCAGGTACAGGTGAAGGCGATGCTGGGAGAGACCTGGTTGGCTGCAGTGATATCGGTGCAAGTTGATCCTTGTCCCCACTCAGCTTCGCATGGATTTCCATCACATCCATTTATATCAGTATCACATACTGCCCCTAAAATATAGCAAATATTGAAACCAATGACATATATAATTATTGAAATGGTCATGAATTATGTATCAGGATGGGGAAGTCTGAAGCTGAAGGGGTAAGGTTATCATACTTGAATAAGCTATGCGTTGTTTGTTTGTTTGTTTGTTTTATGGTGTTTTATATCACTTTCAACATTATACATTAGATCCTTTTGATTTTTTCTTGACAAAATATCATAACGTATTACGAATTAAAAAATAAATAGAAGAAAAATAAATAATATATTAATTGTATACACTGTAGACTTTCTTATGTTTACATTCAATGATAATGTAGTAAATAAAATAAACATATTTTGAACAAAAGCATGGCGACAATGTAATATTTTTTTACGATTTTTCTCTCAATTTTGAACAAAAAAAACACATATTCGTGATGAGCTTTCAATGTAAAAATTAAGAATATAATGCATAAAGTAATATCTTTGAGAAACACAACTTTACATATCTGATATGCATTTACAGTTATTGATATGTTACAGAGCTTGTGTGGATATGGAAACGATATCAAGCTACAAAATGCATTACTGAGCTTTCTATTATGCACATTAGTTTATAAAACAATACTTAAGTAATTATAATTTACCTTCATATCCGGTGTTGCATTTGCAGGGTGCTGTGAAGAAGGTGGTAATAGTTGCATCAGCGACGGCATTGTCAAAGTCGCATGCCCCGAAACTGCCGCACCCGCCACATACGCTTACTTTAGGAGTCACTTTGGCCTCTTTTCCCAGTGTATCTGTCACTGTGAACCTGTTCAAATACATTAAACATCAGAATAGTACACCAAAGCCCCAACAAAAATATGTGGAGCATGTGAGATTGAAAAATCACCAACTTCAAGACCTCTTGCGAGCAGACTCAAGGGTAATATGCTCAGAAATAGATGTGTTCACTTAAAAAGAGATTTGTTTTTTTAGAAATGGTTTACTGTTTACAATTTTGATGTCATATATATATAAAGTGTGTGTTAATTTTATGGCCTCCAAATTATTATTATTATTATTATTATTATTATTATTATTATTATTATTATTATTATTATTATTATTATTATTATTATTATTATTATTATTATTATTATTATTATTATTATTAGGCTCTGAGTGCCCATGAGACATACATGTTAAGTGGCCAACTTCACAAACCAAATCAAAGATCTATGCTTACACAAGGTTGATGGCAGAGAGGTCCTGACAGTCCCATTGAAATACGTTCCCACTTAGGCTTCCTACAGTATTTGGAGAAACTGTGTATACCAATTTTGCCTGATCGTAGTCGTCCACATCAGCCCCTTCAAGTGATACAGAGGTGGTTGTTCCCTTCGTGCACTGGACGTCAGCAGCTGTGAGGGTCGGCGCCGTATTTGCTAAAATCGCAAAACAATACATGTCACATTGAATATTTTCAATTTACACAAGCAGGCACATGTTTAATTCACCTAACATTGCACTGCATAGAAGAGCATTGCACATTAATTCTCACTGCTTGCGTGAACCATGCTGCCATCTGGTGTGTTAAAATTTGTCGGTCCTTGGGGTATTCTGAGCTTTTTTTGAGACATTTGAGCTTAGGAAAGAGCTTAATATTACCAAATAGTGATTGACATGTCATTATATTGTAATTAGCTTATTATGCCCATAACTGTCTTTCTGATTAAGATTTTAGATACATTTGTGGCTTAAATATTAAAGCTTTCATGAAATGGCGGAGTTCACAGGCAATTTGGGGTCATATATGAATCTGATACAAACAAATCTCCCTGAAATATAATTAGTGGTCACATGAATGCGATCACAAGGACACAGGCAATCTTACAGAGATGTTTGGGTAATTGCTTGTTGCCTTGTGGTTTGCTTATAGTGCTTAGTACTGTGTGTTCAGTCATGTGACCACTATTTCGGTCCGTAAGGGTGTTTGGCCTGTACCAATTGAATACACAAAAACCAATGTAGAAACAGGCCTATTTAGGCCAATTCTATGGAGTCCCAGTCTAAAGTTACTCCATTGTTAGCGAACCTTAACAACAAATTTTGTTGACGAAGTGTTCAATGGATGATTTAGATTTTAGCAGAAGACTCATCTACTTTCAAATGGTTCAGACATTAATAATAATAATAATAATAATAATAATAATAACGATTTATATAGCGCTATATCAGACCAAGTCTGCTCGAAGCGCTTCATTAAGATAGTGTTTTCTGAATAGAAATGTTTTAAGTTTCTTCTTGAAAGTTTCAACAGTTTTACAATTTTTCACTTCAAGGGGCAGCGCATTCCAGTTCCTTGGCGCATACGCCATGAAAGCCCTATCTCCATAAGATTTCATATTAGTTTTAGGTACTACATATTCATTTTTATCATTAGATCGCAGTCCCATACCCAACTGTTTATATTCTAATAAATCAGACAAATATTTTGGGGCAAAGCCATTTTGCACCTTCCATGTTAATAGAGATATTTTGAAATCAATCCTAGCTTTTACTGGTAACCAGTGAAGTTCCTTAAGTTTTTGCGTGATATGATCTCTCTTTTTGAGCTTCCCAACTACCCTCGCCGCAGCGTTCTGTAATTTTTGTAATTTGGCTAATTCACACTCAGGAAGACCCGCTAGAAGGGCATTTCCATAGTCAAGGGTAGAAGTGACAAATGCATGAGCAAGGGTGTTGGCTGTTCCCTCATCTAAACAATTTCTTACTCTTGATAAATTTTTTACATGGAAGAAACCGTTTTTACACATTTTTCTGATTTGTGATTTCATAGATAGTTCTTGATCTAGAATAACCCCTAGATCCTTAACAGAATTTGATCTAGGGATTCTAGTTTCCCCTACTAGAATATCTTCAGGTACATTTTTCTTTCTGAATTCACAGCTTTTACCACATAAAAGCATTTCTGTCTTTCCATCATTTATCTTCATCTTATTCTCTATTAAGAATTTTTTAACCTCTATAATACAATTTTCCATCTCCTTGCAGGACTTAACTCTAGTTTCTTCAGACTTAGGATCAATGGTGATGTAGAGTTGTGTATCGTCAGCATAGATGTGATGCTTGAGACCATAGTTACCAATTATATCTGATAAAGGCTCCATATATGCCGTAAATAATAAAGGTCCCAAAACTGAGCCTTGCGGGACACCATATTTAATCTTAATATTATCAGATCTTTCACCATCTATTACAACACATTGTTTCCTATTAGACAAGTATGATCTAAACCATTTAAGGGCAGTCCCTGTGATACCACATCTTTTTTCCAGTCTATTTAGCAATATTTCATGATCAATAGTGTCAAAAGCCGCTGATAGATCAAGTAGTACCAGCATTACCGTTTTACCATCATCAATATCCATTAAGATGTCATTCTGCACTTTGAGTAATGCAGTTTCAGTACTATGGAACTCCTTGTAGGCTGATTGAAATAGGCCTTGAATATCATTTCTAACCAGATGTCCTACAAACTGTTTAGCTACTGCTCTTTCTATTAATTTTGATAAGTAGGCAATATTGGGTAAAAGGATGAGTATTAATATTTGATTACAAATGTATGAGTATTAATATTTGATTACAAAGCTTAGAGTATAAACATTTACACATATTTCATGACACAAGGTCGAGACACTTGGTGTATCACGAATGTTGAAATTCAAGCAAAATACACTGAAACAGCTATAACTTACAAAGTGCGTTCTTTTGGGCTTCCAGTGCATTTTTAGCATTGGCAGCGGCTGCCCCGGCTTCAGCGTCATTGGTGCAGGCAATATCCAATTGGCAGGAAGCGTCATCACCGCAGATTGCTTTGGCTGCATCGGCATCCTCTTGGTTTTGGAAGGTTGCGTCAAAGCGTTTTGGAATCCAATCCAAGCTATTCATGCTATCATAATCCTCACCAGGTCGGTAGCACAAGTAGTTTGTATCAGTCTTTAAAATGCGCCCTGTATAATAATGTTGATGATAATGATAATGATAATGATAACAGTATTAGTAATAGTAATAGTAATAGTAATAGTAATAGTAATAACAATAACAATAACAATAACAATAACAATAACAATAACAATAATAATAATAATAATAATAATAATAATAATAATAATAATAATAATAATTGGCACACTTACATGATTGACCGAAGGGGAAGAGTTCTTCGTTGGTGGAATTGGAGGGCAGAACCGTTTTATCCCTGAATGTGAAGTCGTCCGTTGTATCATTATTGTAGGAACCCACGAGTCCATTAGCCCCATACAACGAGGCGGGAGCAAGCAGATTGAGGGACAATGCTCTAGTGTTGGCGCCCCCTGTTAGCTCTATGTTGACACTCAACTCCTCTGGTGAATTATCATCTAATTACGATAGAAAAAAATGCCAGAATCAACATTATTCTTGACGTTTTGGAGGTCATAGAATATCATATCTTGATTCAATGTTTTCAATGTATTTAATATATAGATTTGTAAATTTCTTCTTTTTTTTTTTACTTTAGTTTTTATATCGGGATAACGTACTTAAAACGACCGTAAGTTGAGTCGTAACTCCTGCTTTTTTAGTTAAGACAATGCCATTCGATGCTGCATCTGATAACCTCTTTTTCGTCTCTGCCCCTGTCATGAAGCTTGACTCGTCTGTCCTACCGGAACAGGCACTCGTGGGCTGGCCACTGGTCACTCTAGTGTGGTAAATTACTAAAGACGCACCTAAATAATGAACGAAACAATAATACTTTTAGTGCTGACAGAGATGTCACAAACTGATTTCAAATAGAATGGTAAACATTGTTTTTCCGAACAATAACCCCGTTTTGTTTCTCAGCGATTTTGGGGGAAAATGGTAAGGGAAAGCAGGGGCGGATCCAGGATTAATTCTTTACCCCCCGGGGGGGGGGGGGGGGGGGGCTCATAAAATTGAATGGAATTAACAAGGCTATTCCATAAACAACCTACACGTGTTCATTTCCCCATAATCACCCTCACATGACAGAATAGTTTCCAATTTTGGTTATCTTACCGTCTTTGCTTATTTCCACATGCACGACATCAGGAGCGAGGTTGTGCTTGACGGCCACCGCCCCAAACACTGTGGGCAAACACGAAGGGTTAAACTCATTCGTGGTGGAATCTCGCACTCCAATTGTACGGGTCTGAATGTCAACTACGTTTGCCAGGAAGAAGTAATAGAACTCCCCATGTCCATTGAAGGTGAACTTGTGCCCTCCTTCCATCGTGCTCAGATGTGGATCCCCATAGGCGCCGGCTACGACACAAAGGATATAGGGAAAATGTATTAGACTCAGATAATAGTTTTCTTTTTACTCGCAGTTGATGCTGCCTAAGCTCTGAGTGCCCACAAGACAAAAGTGGAGTGGCCAACATATCAAATCAAATCAAATGAGTGCCCACGAGACAAAAGTGGAGCGGCCAGCATATCAAATCAAATCAAATGAGTCCCCACGAGACAAAAGTGGAGCGGCCAACATATCAAATCAAATCAAATCAAAATCAAATCAAATCAAATCAAATCAAATTGATGCTAATTACATTGTTTCCATACACTTCATCCAGAACCTTTAACATTTTCTCACGTTTTATTTATAAGTGAAAAATATACGTATCCGTAAACACGAATTATTTATGCTCATGGGCTATGTCCCTGTCTGTTATCATTTGATCTCATAATCATTATGTTTTGAATTTTAACAGCCATTACTGATATTTGATTCAGGAAGAATTATATAGACAACACATATTTACTATCATCATTTTGGATATATTTGATTTACAGCGATTACTCTTCACTGTTACTTGCCATTACATTTATGGAAAATTGTTGGAATAAAATCTATGAATATGTTCTGTTTCAGAAGCTAATGTTGTTGCATTCACCTAATATGAACTAAGGAATATTCATGACTGCCTTACCGGAAAGGGGGGCTGTGTAACCGGCGCAATTATCAAACGGCCGTATATCGAAGAATTTTTTTCCTTCTTCTTTTTTATTCTTTCCTTGAACACATTTATCATATCCCTCCTGGTCTGTGTGCCCTAGAGTGTCTTTACATACTGCATAGAATCCTCTCTCAAGTGAACCCGGGTCACGAATCAGAGCATCATTATCATAACAGCACAGCTGAAATAACAAAAAACGAATTTTTTCATATTTGATTTCACATCTAACATTAAATTGCGACTACTTAGATAAATATTATAATTATGCACCTTTGATTTTATTCTTAATTTAGGGCTAGTCATTTTCCTACAAGCGTTTTAAAAGAGATAAAAGAGCTGTTTGCCGTCCATTATAACACATATTAAAACAACCCAGGGTCATGAGAGCTAGAGTTATCTGCCTCCTTAATGCTGGGATCATCTGAGTATGTAAAAGCGTGTCTAGGAGAGCTAGAGTTATCTGCCTCCCCAATGCTGATATCATCTGAGTATGTAAAAGAGTGTCTAGGAGAGCTAGAGTTATCTGCCTCCCCAATGCTGATATCATCTGAGTATGTAAAAGCGTGTCTAGGAGAGCTAGAGTTATCTGCCTCCCCAATGCTGATATCATCTGAGTATGTAAAAGAGTGTCTAGGAGAGCTAGAGTTATCTGCCTCCCTAATGCTGGGATCATCTGAGTATGTAAAAGCATGTCTAGGAGAGCTAGAGTTATCTGCCTCCCCAATGCTGGTATCATCTGAGTATGTAAAAGCGTGTCTAGGAGAGCTAGAGTTATCTGCCTCCCTAATGCTGGTATCATCTGAGTATGTAAAAGCGTGTCTAGGAGAGCTAGAGTTATCTGCCTCCCCAATGCTGGTATCATCTGAGTATGTAAAAGCGTGTCTAGGAGAGCTAGAGTTATCTGCCTCCCCAATGCTGGTATCATCTGAGTATGTAAAAGCGTGTCTAGGAGAGCTAGAGTTATCTGCCTCCCCAATGCTGGTATCATCTGAGTATGTAAAAGCGTGTCTAGGAGAGCTAGAGTTATCTGCCTCTCTTATATTTATTGTTTCAAATGAACATTGTCTCTACATAGTTAAAATGTCAGTCTTTAATAATAATTAAAATAAATAATATATATTTAAGACCCATATATATATATATATATATATATATATATATATATATATATATATATATATATATATATATATATATATATATATATATATATATATATATATATATATATATATATATATATATATAATATATGGTTGGGGAAAATGTTGAGAATAGCCAATCACCAGTTATCCAGCACCCCTCCCCCTGAAAAAATAATGGTGCATCCCTCATACCATTATACTCCAAGTTCATACCATTATATTCCAAGTTCATACCATTATACTCCAAGTTCATACCATTATACTCCAAGCTCATACCATATGCATGTAAGAACGATGTTTCAAGAGTGAAATCTTTCAATCAACATACCTTTAAAATCTTAAGCGTCCGAACAGAATTATCGCTTTGTGTGATGTCATGGTCAAAATCTCCAAGGGTGTAACAATCCTGTTTGCTCACTTTTGGCAACACACAACCCTTAGGTTTTTTGTAATCTTTGAGCAACGTCCAACCTAAACATATATAGAGTCAATAGGTAATATTTACTTGCTCCGAACCATTGTGATCTGTAAACGCCCAAGGTTGACATATTTGGTTTGCACTCAAAGTTTATACTTTATCTTTTTTTAACCAATATTCAACACTTTGCGGCTCTGACATGCACAACTATATAGAAGCTACTGGTAGTCAAGCTACTGACAGTCAAGCTGCTGACAGTCAAGCTACTGACAGTCAAGCTACTGGTAGTCAAGCTGCTGACAGTCAAGCTGCTGACAGTCAAGCTACTGACAGTCAAGCTACTGACAGTCAAGCTGCTGACAGTCAAGCTACTGACAGTCAAGCTACTGACAGTCAAGCTGCTGACAGTCAAGCTACTGACAGTCAAGCTGCTGACAGTCAAGCTACTGACAGTCAAGCTACTGACAGTCAAGCTAATGACAGTCAAGCCGCTGACAGTCAAGCTGCTGACAGTCAAGCTAATGACAGTCAAGCTGCTGACAGTCAAGCTAATGACAGTCAAGCTAATGACAGTCAAGCTAATGACAGTCAAGCTACTGACAGTCAAGCTACTGACAGTCAAGCTGCTGACAGTCAAGCTGCTGACAGTCAAGCTACTGACAGTCAAGCTGCTGACAGTCAAGCTGCTGACAGTCAAGCTGCTGACAGTCAAGCTACTGACAGTCAAGCTGCTGACAGTCAAGCTACTGACAGTCAAGCTGCTGACAGTCAAGCTACTGACAGTCAAGCTACTGACAGTCAAGCTAATGACAGTCAAGCCGCTGACAGTCAAGCTGCTGACAGTCAAGCTAATGACAGTCAAGCTGCTGACAGTCAAGCTAATGACAGTCAAGCTAATGACAGTCAAGCTACTGACAGTCAAGCTACTGACAGTCAAGCTGCTGACAGTCAAGCTGCTGACAGTCAAGCTACTGACAGTCAAGCTGCTGACAGTCAAGCTGCTGACAGTCAAGCTGCTGACAGTCAAGCTACTGACAGTCAAGCTGCTGACAGTCAAGCTGCTGACAGTCAAGCTGCTGACAGTCAAGCTGCTGACAGTCAAGCTGCTGACAGTCAAGCTACTGACAGTCAAGCTACTGACAGTCAAGCTGCTGACAGTCAAGCTGCTGACAGTCAAGCTACTGACAGTCAAGCTGCTGACAGTCAAGCTGCTGACAGTCAAGCTACTGACAGTCAAGCTACTGACAGTCAAGCTACTGACAGTCAAGCTACTGACAGTCAAGCTACTGACAGTCAAGCTACTGACAGTCAAGCTGCTGACAGTCAAGCTGCTGACAGTCAAGCTACTGACAGTCAAGCTACTGACAGTCAAGCTGCTGACAGTCAAGCTAATGACAGTCAAGCTGCTGACAGTCAAGCTAATGACAGTCAAGCTAATGACAGTCAAGCTAATGACAGTCAAGCTAATGACAGTCAAGCTAATGACAGTCAAGCTAATGACAGTCAAGCTAATGACAGTCACGCAACTCCGACCCGTCTTGTGAAAGACCTCCCACAAACACAAGAGGAATGAGAACTCAGCGTGACAAATTCCACATCCCATCAAGGTGGAGCTTGTTTCTACCCCGGAGACATATCTCAATGCAAACGGCTTGTATATTGTAATTCAATTATTTTGACTCTTACAGTAATTCATTATATCATATGAAATTGTCAATTAAAATGTACTCACCATTTGGGGTTGCATCTGTTCTAGAACAAGCACAACTCTTCTTGTTAAAGGATTTTGCAATTCCATTTAAATCAACAGTTTTTTCATCATTGATCCATTTTTCACATTTAGAAGGTTCAGATTTGGATATCCTTTGGAGGATGTTTCCTTCACAATAAGATATTTTTCGCCTGCCGGTGTTATCAAATGCACAGGTAGTTTTGTGAAACAATTCTCCAGTCAGCCCTTTCAAAGGATGGAAAGATGATGCGCATGTTATATTGATAGAACATTGTTGGAACATGCAGAAAATACTAAAGATTGAATCTAAGCATAAACTTATCTAATTACGAACTTCATGTTATGAAATAAGCACATCAAATAAACATGCATTGTGATTGCGTGTATTCCTAAAGCTGGAATATATTTCTGAAGTAAATATATTTATACTCTCTTTGATATTACTCACTGTTGAAATCCAAGGTATCACCAGATGGAAGTCCATTGATGAGTTGTCCATATTCGCCTTTCTGTGTGATTGAATTTGAGCCCGTCATTAAGTCTCTGCCATGGACGTATTGATAAAAAGTCTCATATTTTGTTATGAGTACTGCGAGTTGATAAGTGACTCCCTGAAATATTATGAGAGATTAGATATAAAGTATTATTATTATTATTATTATTATTATTATTATTATTATTATTATTATTATTATTTTCATTATCATCATCATGATCATCATCATCATGATCATCATGATCATCATCATCATCATCATCATCATCATCATCATCATCATCATCATCATCATTAAAGATCAAACACGCAACAAGAGAGCCCTTTTTACTGGACGACTTAATAAGCCGGATCAGTGTGTTACATGCATACTGCAGAATACATACTTACTATTTTCAATAGGCATCCTGTATTACAGTCTGTTGCTGGTGGTCTCATGTAAACCCATGTAATTAAAATGGAGTTAGTGTCTTTTTCTACAATTCTTGTCCCTTTAAACTCGTCTGGAAATTCTTTTTCAAACAGAGTAAATAACTCAGTGCGCAAGGTGTTGCTGTCGGGGTTGACCATCATCATTGTTCCTCTACAATTATCCTGCTGTTTGGCCACATATGGTCCCATTATCATTTTTCTGTCATCTTTTATCGTGCTGAAGAGCTTGACCACGTTGTATGTTTTGTCGTCGGTGCCAGAACTGACAAGACCATATGATACCTATAAGCATAAAGATTAAAGACAGTCAGACGTGGTGCAGTGGATAGAATCATATATATTTATTTTGAACAGGACATCAACGAGCGCATTCAGAGCCATAAAAATTGTTGAGTTTGAAATAAGCATGTAATTATCGAACGAAATAATACTTCTTCGCGTTACAATTGCCAAAATAAAGTAATAGGTTTAAAAAACGGAGTACATGGGCATCGCTTTGGTAGATATGATATATACAGCATGTATAACTGTATGAAAGACGGTAAATCATAATACGGTTCATGTATTAAAACTCCTTCAGAAGCTTGGAACTAACCTCTCTGGATGATAATTATTTACATGTTAACTTTGCAAAATTACCAAACATTTATATATCAACTGTCAATAAAAGCACAAAATACCGGAAATGATAAAGTACATTTCTCGGGGGGGTATTTGCAGGTACACATGTAAGTTAGACCAGGAGTCCATATATTGGTATCACACCAGGGGACCTTATTGTTATGGACAGGTTATGTCCATATATTGGTATCACACCAGGGGATCTTATTGTTATGGACAGGTTATGTCCATGTATTGGTATCACACCAGGGGACCTTATTGTTATGGACAGGTTATGTCCATATATTGGTATCACACCAGGGGACCTTATTGTTATGGACAGGTTATGTCCATGTATTGGTATCACACCAGGGGACCTTATTGTTATGGACAGGTTATGTCCATATATTGGTATCACACCAGGGGACCTTATTGTTATGGACAGGTTATGTCCATATATTGGTATCACACCAGGGGACCTTATTGTTATGGACAGGTTATGTCCATGTATTGGTATCACACCAGGGGACCTTATTGTTATGGACAGGTTATGTCCATATATTGGTATCACACCAGGGGACCTTATTGTTATGGACAGGTTATGTCCATGTATTGGTATCACACCAGGGGACCTTATTGTTATGGACAGGTTATGTCCATATATTGGTATCACACCAGGGGACCTTATTGTTATGGACAGGTTATGTCCATATATTGGTATCACACCAGGGGACCTTATTGTTATGGACAGGTTATGTCCATATATTGGTATCACACCAGGGGACCTTATTGTTATGGACAGGTTATGTCCATATATTGGTATCACACCAGGGGACCTTATTGTTATGGACAGGTTATGTCCATATATTGGTATCACACCAGGGGACCTTATTGTTATGGACAGGTTATGTCCATATATTGGTATCACACCAGGGGACCTTATTGTTATGGACAGGTTATGTCCATGTATTGGTATCACACCAGGGGATCTTATTGTTATGGACAGGTTATGTCCATATATTGGTATCACACCAGGGGATCTTATTGTTATGGACAGGTTATGTCCATATATTGGTATCACACCAGGGGACCTTATTGTTATGGACAGGTTATGTCCATATATTGGTATCACACCAGGGGACCTTATTGTTATGGACAGGTTATGTCCATGTATTGGTATCACACCAGGGGACCTTATTGTTATGGACAGGTTATGTCCATATATTGGTATCACACCAGGGGACCTTATTGTTATGGACAGGTTATGTCCATATATTGGTATCACACCAGGGGACCTTATTGTTATGGACAGGTTATGTCCATGTATTGGTATCACACCAGGGGACCTTATTGTTATGGACAGGTTATGTCCATATATTGGTATCACACCAGGGGACCTTATTGTTATGGACAGGTTATGTCCATGTATTGGTATCACACCAGGGGACCTTATTGTTATGGACAGGTTATGTCCATATATTGGTATCACACCAGGGGACCTTATTGTTATGGACAGGTTATGTCCATATATTGGTATCACACCAGGGGACCTTATTGTTATGGACAGGTTATGTCCATATATTGGTATCACACCAGGGGACCTTATTGTTATGGACAGGTTATGTCCATATATTGGTATCACATTGGGAGATCTTATTTTTATGGACAGGTTACGTTCATGTATTTGTATCACACCAGTAGTCTGGATGATAATTATTTACATGTTACCTTTGCAAAATTACCAAACATTTATATATCAACTGTCAATAAAAGCACAGTAAGACATGATTTTTTTGTAAACAAAATACATACTCGGACTTTTGTGATCTTGGCTTTCATTGTTTGTATCTCCCTGGGTAGTGTAAGAACGGATGTTGCATCAATGTCATTTTTGGAAGCTTTATCGCCGTTCATTATCATCTTATCTCCAGGGAATCCAAAACTGTGAAGATTTTCCCCAATCTTATTGTTATCGGCTGCAAATAAAGCAAAATGTAAATATGAAGTTGCTATTAAGATGTATCGTCCAGGAGAAATATACAAGAATGACACATGATCATGAGGAAAACGGGGTTAAAAAATTATAAAAAGAAATGATGATTATTTTTACGATATTTTTTTGGCCTGACACTGCATGCTTCACTGATTATCAACACCAGTGATTTTTTTCAGAAAACATTCACAAAAAAGACTGGGTGAATACGAGCGAGGGGTGAATGTCAATCCATAATGTCCAATAGAGGGGATAATGTGTCCAGCATATACTGGGTTTACACCACGCCCTGTAAGTATTGATTTGAGTGTGTGGAGGTAGTATATGACTCTACCTCGCTGTATAGAGTATACAGGAGAGAAAATTTAACTCTTTTCATTAAATGTAAAAGAGAAGACACAATTTACATTCAAATGAAAGTTAAATTTTCACAACAATTATTGTGCAAAGATATCCCCGACGCTTTCAATAATCATACTCATAAAATAAATTAAATGTAAAAAAAGAAGAAATGAAATCTCCACCACACATCAGTTTAAGCTTGCTCACACATATACAGTGTTAATGATAAAGTAGTAAAATATCTCTGTTGTATGATACTTCAAGATTGTTTTATTCAATCGCTACTGCCTACCTTTACAGTCAAAGTCCTCAGACTTGATGGTTGCAGGGAATGAGCTGTCCGCCGTGGAATGCCGGGACCAAACCACACCAGCTTGCATGACGTCACAGAATGCTGTTGCACAACTATGTTCGTATAGTACGGACACTGTGCCTTTTCCATCATTAGCATACATAAGAATATTCCATTTGAGTCCATCTGGTAACAGCGTAATCCAGAAGGTTTGCGAAATGTGTATATAAACTATCTCAGCAAATGAAATTAAACTTTTAGTGGCCTGTGATGAAAAGTCTATCTGGTCAGCGAACATTGATGGGTATACGCCTCTCTCTTTGTACAGGTAGACACCAGAGAGGACGCTGCAGTCGCTATCAGATTGCGAGGGAGTCTTCACATTCAGTATGCACTTATTTACCTGCGAAAAATCCTTTTTCACTTCGCAGAAACTGCCGTGATAGCCTTTCTGGCACCTAAAAATAAATCAAGCCGACATATATCTCGCAAAAAGATAATTGACTTTTTTCATTTCCTTCTTAGACCCACGCCTTGGATATATGTACACATGGGATATATTTAGCAAAAAATCCTTATATAAACAATTTATCTGTTTAAATTTTGACATTAAAAACAAATTAGGACAGTTTCTACTGTCCTTATGGATCCAGTCTTATTTTCCTATCCCTCAGCTAATTCCTTCCCTGTTCACCGAGACACGTAATGCCTTGCATAGATGTTTTCATTTTGTGGAGAATATGATTGAATCTAATTAGCATATTGTATATATAACCTTTTGCTTTGATGTATCATACCTTGGATAATGTAAAAATAAAGCAAAACTTACTGGCAACTGCACATTTTGAGTTGACCCATTGGTTCAATGTAGTCAGCGCCATTCTTGCAGATGGCTCTATTCTTATCATTTTTACAACTTGAGGTATGCTCCAATTTTGCTGGAAAAAATTGTGTATAATTTTGAGGGTCATGAAAATATTTCAATATTTTCTAAACATGTGACAAAATGTGTTTTGATTCGTTTTTGGGCGAATGACGTCAAAAGCCTTGATGATATCAAAGAATATATATATTTGTTAAATAATATAATTTCCACAAAAAAGATAGAGAAATCAAAACTCTATTATCTTGTTTCAATAAAATTGCTGTTTAAAAAACATACCAGCCAAACTCAATTTTATGTGTATATTTAATGCGTTAATATGGCTTAATATAGATTATGTTTTGAATCATAGTATAACTCAATAATATTTTGTCACAAAACCTGGCGTCAAAATCGTTTTTATGAAAAGGTCATTTATTTTTATAATATAATTTGAAGAATAAATTATTTCATTATACATTGTTGAGAAAATAGTTGTGCCTACTTTGAGCGCAATGAATTCCTTCATATCCATCGTTGCACTGGCAGATGTAGCCATTAACCTTATCATCGCACACGCCATTAACACATGGGCTGCTTTTGCACTCGTCAATATCTATAATCATCAAAATAATAAGTCAGTAGACACCTGACTAACCTGGCAAAACTGTGCACAAGAGTCGCTTAAACCAACAGGGAATCCTCGTTATCTGCATTGTGATTATGAAGCAGGTATGAGATGGTAAGTGTGCCCTCAAACATCCCCTTAAAAATACATTTTTTCAGATACTAATAAATTTATTTCAGACACGTGGAGGGGACATCTTTATTCCATGATCAAGTTAAGATTCAGCATTTGTAACCGCTAAATAGGACTGTCATTGAGGATTTTACCCTTTAAACCTTTATTTATGTTGAAATTGTGGCACATGTGTTGCGATGAAAATGGATGTTGCCTGAAACAACACTTTTGACAAAAGCAAATTATGCAGTAAAAATTGCATAAGCCATATTGTAGAATGTCGCTCTTCCGCAGATGACACATACAAGGCTGTCTTTCAGGTTACTTTATAAATCTAGATGTACAATTTATTGGATTTGAAGGACCATCAAATGGGAAACTGCATGCTCAATGTGTTGGTCAACCCTTTGTTCCAATCCTAAGTGAAATGTTTAATGTAAAACCCTGATGCAGCTCTGCTGTGGAGTAGGCTACATATTACCATACGAATCGTCCACTCGCTGTGTAATTGGTTTAAAAGAAACTCCATAAATTCCTCCATAAAGTGTACAATCGCGTTTTTGCATTAAGCATGTTATTGTGCTTTATTTGCAGTTTTGTTTTGCTTGACAAATATTTTTTTATTATCTATAACTTTATTTTTGATTATCTAATAATTCTTTTAGTTCTCCTGTGTCGACATTATCGAATAAAAGTGTAAAAATCGGCTCCTTTTTTCAACAATGACAATATGTTCTTATCTTCTTGAACAAATGAAAGTTTCAGGAAATGAAATAAAAAAGTAACATTACTCAAAAACTGTGATTGACTTGAAGAAAAAAAAAATATTCAAAATTACTTACTGGTTTGACAATTGTTCCCCTCAAAACCAGCTATACAAGTACATTTGTACTTATTCACCTCATCTGTACAAGTTCCGCCGTTCTGGCACGGATCGCTGGCACACTCATTAATGTCTGAACAAAAAAACATGTAGTGTTAGTAAAACCCTCACACAAAAGAAATCTTCAGTGATTTTAGGGATGTGTAACTGCATCTAAAATAAAAGCATATTTAAGCAAGGAAATCAGTCTTTAAAAGAACAATAATAACCTGATAATCTGCAAACAACAGTGCATATTACTCACTGTTTTGCAACAGGTGTAACACATGAGTGCAGAAAAAGAAATCACCGGGAAAATCTCTTACTCTTACATCATTAAATAACCCTTTATAGACCTATGCAGCATCTCCGTGTAAATGAGTTTCGGTGACAAGTTTACAACGAACGCGTTCACCAAGACCTGCTCGAGATATTAAATCTTGTTTTGAACATGGAGAGATATTGCGAACCAATTTTATTTAACGACGAAGTCTATTTAAATTACTATTGCATTGTTTATATAAGACGCGGTTGAAACAAACCTGTTTGACAGTTTTGACCTTCGTATCCAGCCGCGCATGTACATTTGTAGGCATTTATTTCATCTGTACATTGTCCTCCATTTTGACAAGGTGTATTTGCACATTCGTCAATATCTGAAATATACATATTTTTCTCTCAATGGTTCTCCAAGATATGAATATTATACCTGACACAAATATTTTGTACTATTTGTTGTTTTTGTCGGTCTTTTTCAGTCTTTGAGTAATTATTCTTTGATTTATCTTAAATCCAGCGATATGAAAATGTTGACTCTGAGTCACCAAAGTGGGGTGCTTTTGACCTTTTAAAAACGCGATAGAAGGAAAGAAGAAGAGACAGTTCTTTTAGATAATTGTCTTTTAATTCCCAATGAAGGCTTGTCACCAAGAAGAAAAAAGGTACGAATCCATACAATACTATGCATATATTCAATTAAGAATAATAGTTTTTTTTTCAAATAATAATACAATTATTATATTTTTCTCATATAATGTGAGACGATATACGTACTTGTTTGGCACTGATTTCCCTCGAAGCCTGCTACACAGGTACACGTGTAGCCATTGACCTCATCCTTGCAAGTCCCACCGTTCTGGCATGGCTTGGATGCACACTCATCTATATCTGTTTCAAGATGCAGGTGAAATTGCTTTTTATGCATTTATTATATTTGATCAGTATTAATGAGCAACGGTAAAATGAACAGCATTATTTTTAATATAAAGGCTATGATCGGATTATTTTTAAATTGTTATAATCTCTATTCAGAATTTAAGGAACGTGACTGATGTGTATATACTAAAAAAACCCCGGAGGATTATCATTGAGATTCTATGCTTTTACTTTAATATATATATATATATATATATATATACGTGGAGAGAGATATTGCAACCTACTTGTTTCACAGTGAGTGCCCTGATAGCCTGCCGGACACGTGCACGTGTAAGAACCAGTCCCGTCGTTGCACGTGGCCTGATTCTTGCATGGGTTACTCGCGCATTCATTTACATTCGTATCTTAAAGAAACCACATGAAATGAACACAACAAATAGCTATTAGTGTTATTAAGATGTATCTTAGTTTGGAAATATCAGGTGATGAAAGGATAAGATAAAGATTAATCACACAACGCAAATCCACCCAACGTTGATATATCTTGTTATATAAAGATGTGTGATAATGTATAAGTATAGATTACTATTATACTGACCCGTTTGACAGTTGTCACCAGTGTATCTCGAGTCACATTTACAGGTATAGCCACCGATGCCATCCGTACATACACCGCCGTTTTGACAGGGTGAGCTGCTGCATTCATCAATATCTGAAAAGAGAAAGCGTCCCCTTCAGTTAACGATACTTTTTTTTATCCAGAGTTGAGGTGTCTGAATAATAGCAATATCCTTTAAAAGCTAACATCGCATTGCGAGAAACAATATAACGATATCCTAAACAATATACCGATATCCTAAACAATATACCGATATACTTCAAAGTGCAAACTATATATAATGATATCCTAAAATATACCCATATCCTAACAAATCGTGACACCTATATCCTTATAAATCGTGACACCTATATACCGATATCCTTATAAATCGTGACACCAATATACCGATATCCTTTTAAATCGTGACACCAATATACCAATATCCTTAAATATCGTGATAACAATATACCGATATCCTTATAAATCGTGACAACAATATACCGATATCTTGTAAATCCTAATCCCAATAAATCCCACAACTAGTTTTATTCTTTTTTATGAATTTATGATTCATGAAACACTAAACAATTAAATAGTCACTGACTTGTTGAACAGGTGCTGTCACTGAATCCAGCTGCACAGAAACAGTTGTATCCATTGATTTGATCGTAGCAGGAGCCGCCATTCTTGCAGGGTGAATTTGCACAATCATCGATATCTGAAGGAGAAGAAAGTCTCAATTTGTGCAATGTAACTGATAATGAATATAAATAATGTCTGGCTATGGCAGTTGAGGCTCACTTGATGGAATGAGCCTGGCCAATGTATTTTGATACGCATTCAGCTTTCTTATAACTGCACAGTTTGCAAGTCACATACATATATACAAAGATATGCTATCATAACAAGGTATCAGACATTGGTATTATCTCAATCAAAGGTATTATAATACTCCTATATACGAGGTTTACCCTCACCATATATATTTAGAGGTCTAAACACAAATCAAAACACTTAGAGACATATTTGTTTTAAAAAAAGTGTAAAGAATGGTGTTCAGCAGGATTGAGGGTGTAGATATGGTTCTCTTATGACAAGGATATATACACACTTTCATCACATTTGGCACCCGTGAATCCAGATTCGCATTGGCAGGTGTATGAATTGATGCCATCCGTGCAGGTCGCACCGTTCAGGCACTGGCCCTGGACTCCACAGTCGTCAATATCTGTAACAATAAGCACAGTCATGCTCTTTATCTCTGACCACTGAACCCTTTATAGATCACTGATTAGCTATGAGTTTGGGATGTGTCGCAATAAAAGGTTTTTGTTCTTTTACTATAGCAAATGACCCCCTCCCCCACCCCCACTATCAATTTAAACTTTCTAAGTATCTAGGAGTGTTTATGTTAACAATACTAAAACATAAGATAATAACAGCACTCAAACAAAACTTGTGGGGGGGAAATCAAGAATCTTCTACACTATTTTATGAATTAGGAGCGCTCTGGCAACACCAGTGGCCTATCATTTGCTACTGTCTCTGAGACCTTTAATAATGTTGTGTGATAACCTCATGAAAAAGTTTTATTTTGTCAACGTCAATCAATCTTTGTCTTCAATAAATCAAAATATCTTTAGTGCCCAACACGTATATAACACGTATATTCTTTTGAAATATAATTAGCAATACGAAACCGGAACTAGACCTACTTGTTTCACAGTTGGTACCAGTGTAGCCAGGAATACAGACACATTCATATTTATTGACGCCATCTTTGCAAGTTGCTCCATTTATGCATGGATCCGGAGAGCAATCATCAATATCTATTTGATAATCATTGTTATTTATGACAATCATATTGTTATTTAAACATAACACAATAATTTCTCCTCCATTTTTATATCTATGAATACTTATCAAAATATAAGATTATAAACTAAGAGCAAGATTTAATTAAAAAAAAAACACTAAGAAAGAACCTAAACATTACATGCCTAGGATTTGAATTTTTATAGATCAATTTAATCATGATTCAGTCAGTCAAACTAAACACAACAAAATGACGAAAACTAACTTGTTGAACAGGTAGTATCACTGAAGCCAACAATGCATTTGCATGAGTAGCCATTCACATGATCAGTACAAGTGCCTCCATTCTGACACGGCGTAACTGCACAGTCATCAATATCTGTATAGAAGTTACAGATAAAAAACAAAATATATATTAGGAAATTTGATTTATTTGGTTGTCCGTCATTCATTGGTATAACAGAGCATAACACTACACACAATCAGCATTAATTTTACATATATCATGCTGGTACCTGGCTTACATACTTTAATCACCTTTATTCAATTGTAAAGTCCCCATATTTAGATATTAAAACTAAAAATGTTTTGTGTCATGCTGGTGCTTAGAAAAAATGGAAGACTTACTTGTTGAACAGTCGGCATCAGTGTAACCAGTAACACATGTGCAAGTGTAACTGTTCACCCCATCCGTACATGTTGCTCCATTTTTGCACGGATTTGTTTGGCACTCATTAATATCTATTTGAGATGAATACAAATTTGTCAATATGGTCATGCGGCTCGTCATAAAACACTGCAATCCCACTAATTTATTATCAATTTCAATCAATCAAATATCAAATAAACAAGATATTAAACATTTAATGCATATACAATCTCTATAAGTTATGAAGATAAAACGTTTTCGGTAGCCATGATTAATTAATGAATATTTTTTTATATTCTGACATGAAAATATGGAATCGTGTTATCTGATTATCAGTACAAAATTATGCATTCATATATTTTAGGGATTTAGGATACTGACCTTTAGATCAACAAAATCATTAGATATATACTATATATCTTGAGTCTTATGCAATGATGATAGAATGTTCACTCAAGATTTGCTTTACCTGTGCAGTTGCGTTGATTCCCATCTAGTGAGTATCCTGCTTTACATGAACATGTGTAACTACCCTCCGTGTTGGCACATATCTGTTGACATGCATGACTGTTGGCTTTACATTCATCAACATCTTGAAAATAGGGAAAACACAAAACATATCATCACATATCAGATAAAGCAAAGCATTAATTCCCAATGACAATATATAATATTACATTTCAAATATAATGTATGTGAAGATTTCAAGTACTTTTTTGCAAATACCTTGCATGTCTTTTCCACTTTGTCATTCAGAAACAAAGAGCTGATAAATAATCTTAAGATATGTATACAAACTATAATTTACCTGAGCAGTTGAGTTTATTCGCATCTAACGAGTATCCAGTTTTACAGGAACATGTGTAACTACCCAGAGTATTGGTACAGTCATGTTCACAGGTATGTGAGTTGGTTGAACACTCATCAATATCTTAGAGAAAGGCAAAACATATAAACAAGGTTAGCAAATTCTTGTTTGTACTTTGGAAAGCAATATATCTATCTCATGGCTTGTTTTCATTGTCTGTAAGACAAAGCTAATATATTACAAAGGATTTAATTTCATTCATAACCATTGCTATTTTAACAGAAGAAAAATGTTAAGATTGTGCGTTTCCTCATCTTTGCAATATAGCATGCTCAAAAGTCTATCTGAAATATTCCTTCCAAATGTGATATCACGTGATTGACCTAGACTAGTTTTTCTATAAACTGTTATATGTACAAAACATTAAACTGAAAATAATTATCATGTACATCTACTGCACAGGTCCATAAGGTTTACCATGCACACAACATAAGTGGAAAGCATATTTGTTTAACTGATTGAATAAACAATCTTTTGTGCACTAAATATAGACATATGAATTCAAACCCATCACTGGGACTCAATGACATAAATATCAACGCCTTTTGAAGAGAGAATGAGGATAATTCCTTTACATTAATACATTGACATAATACAAATCACTGAGCGACAATAACCAGTCATGGAAATTTATCACATTTGGATAACATATATACATTTTCAAAGATGTGCATAATCTATGTCCGGAATAAATGTTTAAGAACTTTGAGTTATTGATGTGAAATGATTTGTTTATGCATTCATATGTCATAGGAATTTAGGATACTGACCTTTAGATCAACAGAAAGACATGTTTTCATTAGATATCTACTATATATCTTGAGTCTTATGCAATGATGATAGAATGTTCACTCAAGATTTGCTTTACCTGTGCAGTTGCGTTGATTCCCATCTAGTGAGTATCCTGCGTTACATGAACATGTGTAACTACCCTCCGTGTTGGCACATATCTGTTGACATGCATGACTCTTGGCTGTACATTCATCAACATCTTGAAAATAGGGAAAACACAAAACATATCATCACATATCAGATAAAGCAAAGCATTTATACGCAATGACAAAATATAATATTATATTTCAAATATAATGTATATGAAGATTTCTAGATAATACTTTTTTGCAAATACCTTGCACGTCTTTTCCACTTTGTCATTCAGAAACAAAGAGCTGATAAATAATCTTAAGATATGTATACAAACTATAATTTACCTGAGCAGTTGAGTTTATTCGCATCTAACGAGTATCCAGTTTTACAGGAACATGTGTAACTACCCAGAGTATTGGTACAGCCATGTTCACAGGTATGTGAGTTGGTTGAACACTCATCAATATCTTAGAGAAAGGCAAAACATATAAACAAGGTTAGCAAATTCTTGTTTGTACTTTGGAAAGCAACATATCTATCTCATGGCTTGTTTTCATTGTCTGTAAGACAAAACTAATATATTACAAAGGATTTAATTTCATTTATAACTACCGTATTAACTCGAATATGAGACTACTCGTGTATAAGACAACCCCACAAATTGATGTTATTTTGCTTGTAAAGACCAATTTCTGAATATAAGACGAGTCTTTTTTTCTCGAGACATAAGCACTGCTACCATTCAAGTCAAGCAGCCATTTTAAAAGTGAAATGTAAACATGCTTGCGTAATAAGAGTTCTTATACATGAAGAGGACCTGTGGACGGTGATTTACTGCACCTTCAGGCGTAATTAACTTCGCTCATACTGTCTAGATACAAACTCCCCCACTGCGATATAATAAATATCCATGTCTTTTAATAGTCATAGAAATATTCCACAATGTGTAAACAGTAGTTTGCCTTCATTTAAGTCAGAGAAAATGTCAGTTTAACAATGTTTAATATGCATACACGAGCCAAGGTCGCCATTTTAAAAAGCGGAAGTGAAGTCTTCATGTGTGTTCTAATCATAGTATAATCAAGACCAAGCCTTCATATTTACATAGTGTCAGGGATCCATCATGGCACAATATATCAATATTTCAATGCGAGTTTATACACTGCGGTGGTGCTCCGGTGATTTTCGTGCCAAAAATAAGAGCTTCTCCCCTTCACTTCCACTTTTCAAAATGGCGACCTAGCATGTTGTGTAAGCATATTTAAGAATTGTTAAACTCACATTTTCACCGGCTTGTGCAGGATTTTGCACTTATTAAATGAAGGCGGACAACTGTTGACACGTGGTAGAATATTTCTATGTGTATGAGACTTTAATTTTATTGTCGTATGGGGAAGTTTACTTGGACAATATGAGCGAAGTTTATTTCCCCCGAAGTGCAGTGCACAGGTTGCGCTTGTGTATAAGACGACCCCTCAAACACCAACTTAAGATTTGGGACCAAAAACCTCATCTTATATTCGAGTAAATACGGTATGTTATTTTAACAGATAGGCTATATAGGCTATGTATATGAATTCATACCGAGGGACTCAATGGCCTTAAAGCCTTTTGAAGAGAGAATGAGGATTTACATTAATACATTGACATAGTACAAACCACAGAGCCACAATAACCAGTCATGGAGGCTCATCACATTTGGATAACATATTTACATTTTCAAAGATGTGCATAATCAATGTTCAGAATAAATATTTAAGAATCTTGACTTATTAATGTGAGATGTTTTATTTCCTTGTTAATATTTCAGTGAAAACTTTGACTATGAACATTATTACACATTGTCAACTAAAATAATGATTTTTTGTTTTTCTCTTCAATACTAAATAATAATCACTCACCTATGGAGCAGTTTGTACCAGTAAAACCGGCACCACATGTGCAGGTGTAGTTGTTTAAACCATCAACACATGTTGCTCCATTTTGGCATGGATCTGGTTGACAGTAATCAATGTCTGGAACAAACAGATATCACAATAATATATATTGTAGAACGCTGGCATATTAGCATTTTCGATAACGATTTATATGCCTTACATTTAATGTTTAAATGTTTTAATTTTAGGATCCAATATATTCAACATTTACCCATTCAATGTACACCAAAGTATAATTATAGTATGAAAAGGGATGTCACATAAAGGTCTGGGAATTGATGAAGCCACAGCAAAATAATAAAGAGTAAATACGGAATGCCAACATGCTGGTCGCGTTATGGTTGTAATACACTAATCATATTCAATAGAACAAGTGCCTGAATTGTTAAGAAAACTTACTTTGTGAACAATTACTACTGGCCCAACCAGTGATACAGGTGCACCTGAAACCATTCACCAGGTCTTGACAAGTTCCACCGTTTACGCATGGGTTGGGATTGCAATCATCAATGTCTGTTTAAATTAAAAATATAATTTTAGTTTGCATTGTGTGGATACGACACAATCTTCCCCAGCAATTCATTGCCAGATCTGGCTGTGCAAATGCATCATATCTAACATCCCCTCCTGGAATAATACACCAGATATCGTGATCTACCTGCTGGGTGAGTTGAATTACAAATGCATGTGCAAGGCAGCATATATATGTGCATGGGTTAATAAGTCAGTTTACAGCTGCATTCAAGTGCGGGTGGCTGATTTTCATACAACATCATACCAAAGAGACAAGGGAGAGTGTATATCTAGCAATAAAATGCATAAATATATATTGGCGATTAAAGCATTCATGAAATGAGGTTTTCATGCACTTTTTCATCGCATTATATAAATGTTTATACACCAAATGTTGCTCTCAAATACCCATTATATTTCCTCTACATAAATTTCAGTGTCATTTGAAAGTGGATGGATCTCATATACATGTGGCCATCTGGTGGTCAAAAAGGTACAGCCAGTACTTTCAGCAAAACAAAACAACCTTGGTCTGTGTATTTTGGTTGATTTTAGTGAGATAGTTTGCTTGTATCACAGTTTCTTCGCCACATATCTGTTACGCATACCCAAACCTCTATAAGATTTCATGAATGCTTTAAGATCTCAATAACTTCTTTTTGAGATCTTCATTTCTACCACCATTTTCACGTTGCTTCAGGTTGTATTCATCTGTCTGTTTCATAAAAACGATTAAAATACATTATTCAAAATTAGACTTTGTATTCATTATATTATTTAATGGTATACTTAATCAAAATCCAAACAGTAAAGATGTTAGAAATGTCATTCTTAACTATCATGTTTAGTTTTATTATTTGCAAAATAGTTATAAAATTTATCAAATTATAAATTATGATAACCAAAATAAAACAATTTTTAAAAATATAACTGCTTGTATAATTAAATTTCAATATTCATTTATCTGTACAAATTGAAATATTAGTACTGATAAAATGATCTTCATCATACTTTGTGAACAATCATTACTACTCCAACCAGCTGCACAGGTGCAGTTGTAGCCATTCACCTGGTCATTACATGTTGCACCATTTTTGCATGGATTGGAACTGCATTCATCAACATCTGTTTTGAATAAATATATTTCAAATTAAACCAAAAAATAAAAATCTCACATCACAAAAAACAACATTTCAAGAATTTGCTTTATGATATCTTTTCATTCAATGTGTAAATAAAATGTTCCGAATTAACGATGAAAACTATTGTATCCTTCTTTTTTTGCAATATCATCCTAGATTTGATTATATTGCTCTCTTTCTCCTTTTCACCCAATTTTTTGGTTTTCAATATTTTTGGATTTTAAACAGTATTGTAACATAAACTAATAATAGGATGTAATAACAGTCACACTGTAATAAAATATATATTACCATTGATGTCATGATCAGCACTACGAAGTACTTACTTTGTGAACAATCATTACTGCTCCAACCAGCTGCACAGGTGCAGTTGTATCCATTCACCTGGTCATTACATGTTGCACCATTTTTGCATGGATTGGAACTACATTCATCCACATCTGGTTTCAACAAAAAAATAATTTGCATTAAATCCAATATATATGTACCTCAAAACCTCATTCACTTTTTCTATAATTACTTAAATATTTCCTGTGTTCCATTGCATCATCCAATTGTTTCAAGGCAAATGATGAGAACATATTCTTTCTCAATATATGATAATTTTATCCTTGATTTGATCATATTGCATACATTAAGTTCAACTCATTTCTTTGTCAAAATTACAACTTAAAATGAAATTACTTTCATATATCTTGTCATTGATTGCATAATCAAAATGAAATCAATCCAAACTTTATCTTCGTGTAGTGCAATTCCTTCTTAGGTTTTATCAGATAGGTTCTGTTTTCTTTTTAACCTATTTTTTCAATATCATTGGATTTTTTATTTTACTGTAACTAATAATGTGAGGTAATTTTAGCAATATTGTGATAATATAAAATTATGTATTATTGTTCATGACATGATAATCTTAGAATATACTTACTTTGTGAGCAATCATTACTACTCCAACCAGCTGCACAGGTGCAGTTGTAGCCATTCACCTGGTCATTACATGTTGCACCATTTTTGCATGGATTGGAACTGCATTCATCAACATCTGTTTTGAATAAATATATTTCAAATTAAACCAAATATAAAAATCTCACATCATCAAAAGAAAAACAACTTTTCAAGAATTTGCTTTATAATATCTTTTCATTCAATGTGTGAACAAAATGTTCCGAATTAACGATGAAAACTATTGTTTCCTTCTTTTTTATGCAATATCATCCTTGATTTGATTATATTGCTCTCTTTCTCCTTTTCACCCATTTTTTTGGTTTTCAATATTTTTGGATTTTAAATAGTTTTGTAACATAAACTAATAAAAGGATATAATAGCAGTCACACTATAATAAAATATATATTACCATTGATGTCATGATCAGCATTACGAAGTACTTACTTTGAGAACAATCAGTACTACTCCAACCAGCTGCACAGGTGCAGTTGTAGCCATTCACCTGGTCATTACATGTTGCACCATTTTTGCATGGATTGGAACTGCATTCATCAACATCTGTTTTGAATAAATATATTTCAAATTAAACCTAATATAAAAATCTCACATCACAAAAAACAACTTTTCTAGAATTTCTTTATGATATCTTTTCATTCAATGTGTAAACAAAATGTTCCGAATTAACGATGAAAACTATTGTATCCTTCTTTTTTTGCAATATCATCCTAGATTTGATTATATTGCTCTCTTTCTCCTTTTCACCCATTTTTTTGGTTTTCAATATTTTTGGATTTTAAACAGTATTGTAACATAAACTAGTAATAGGATGTAATAAGAGTCACACTGTAATAACATATATATTACCATTGATGTCATGATCAGCACTACGAAGTACTTACTTTGAGAACAATCAGTGCTACTCCAACCAGCTGCACAGGTGCAGTTGTAGCCATTCACCTGGTCATTACATGTTGCACCATTTTTGCATGGATTGGAACTGCATTCGTCAACATCTGTTTTGAATAAATATATTTCAAATTAAACCAAATATAAAAATCTCACATCATCAAAAGAAAAACAACTTTTCAAGAATTTGCTTTATAATATCTTTTCATTCAATGTGTAAACAAAATGTTCCGAATTAACGATGAAAACTATTGTTTCCTTCTTTTTTTTTTGCAATATCATCCTAGATTTGATTATATTGCTCTCTTTCTCCTTTTCACCCAATTTTTTGGCTTTCAATATTTTTGGATTTTAAATAGTATTGTAACATAAACTAATAATAGGATGTACAAACAGTCACACTGTAATAAAATATATATTACCATTGATGCCATGATCAGCATTACGAAGTACTTACTTTGAGAACAATCAGTACTACTCCAACCAGCTGCACAGGTGCAGTTGTAGCCATTCACCTGGTCATTACATGTTGCACCATTTTTGCATGGATTGGAACTGCATTCGTCAACATCTGTTTTGAATCAATATATTTCAAATTAAACAAAAAAATAAAAATCTTACATCACAAAAAACAACTTTTCAAGAATTTGCTTTATGATATTTTTTCATTCACTGTGTAAACACAATTTTCTGAATTAATGATGAAAACTTTTGTTTTCTTTTATTGCAATTCCGACGTAAATTTGATTAGATTTCTCTCTTTCTCCTTCAATCTTTAATAGTATTATTACAGTAGCTAATAATGGGATGTATTTACAGTAATTCTGTAACATTGTATATATATATTGGCGATGACATAATGAGCATTACAAAGTACTTACTTTGTGAACAATCAGTACTACTCCAACCAGCTGCACAGGTGCAGTTGTAGCCATTCACCTGGTCATTACATGTTGCACCATTTTTGCATGGATTGGAACTACATTCATCCACATCTGGTTTCAACAAAAAAAATAATTTGCATTAAATCCAATATATATGTACCTCAAAACCTCATTCACTTTTTCTATAATTACTTAAATATTTCCTGTGTTCCATTGCATCATCCAATTGTTTCAAGGCAAATGATGAGAACATATTCTTTCTCATTATATGATAATTTTATCCTTGATTTGATCAGATTGCATACATTAAGTTCAACTCATTTCTTTGTCAAAATTACAACTAAAAATGAAATTACTTTCATATATCTTGTCATTGATAGCATAATCAAAATGAAATCAATGCAAACTTTACCTTCGTGTAGTGCAATTCCTTCTTAGGTTTTATCAGATAGGTTCTGTTTTCTTTTTAACCTACTTTTTCAATATCATTGGATTTTTTATTTTACTGTAACTAATAATGTGAGGTAATTTTAGTAATATTGTGATAATATAAAATTATGTATTATTGTTCATGACATGATAATCTTAGAATATACTTACTTTGTGAGCAATCATTACTACTCCAACCAGCTGCACAGGTGCAGTTGTAGCCATTCACCTGGTCATTACATGTTGCACCATTTTTGCATGGATTGGAACTGCATTCATCAACATCTATTTTGAATAAATATATTTCAAATTAAACCAAATATAAAAATCTCACATCATCAAAAGAAAAACAACTTTTCAAGAATTTGCTTTATAATATCTTTTCATTCAATGTGTGAACAAAATGTTCCGAATTAACGATGAAAACTATTGTATCCTTCTTTTTTATGCAATATCATCCTAGATTTGATTATATTGCTCTCTTTCTCCTTTTCACCCATTTTTTTGGTTTTCAATATTTTTGGATTTTAAATAGTATTGTAACATAAACTAATAAAAGGATGTAATAGCAGTCACACTATAATAAAATATATATTACCATTGATGTCATGATCAGCATTACGAAGTACTTACTTTGAGAACAATCAGTACTACTCCAACCAGCTGCACAGGTGCAGTTGTAGCCATTCACCTGGTCATTACATGTTGCACCATTTTTGCATGGATTGGAACTGCATTCATCAACATCTGTTTTGAATAAATATATTTCAAATTAAACCTAATATAAAAATCTCACATCACAAAAAACAACTTTTCTAGAATTTGCTTTATGATATCTTTTCATTCAATGTGTAAACAAAATGTTCCGAATTAACGATGAAAACTATTGTATCCTTCTTTTTTTGCAATATCATCCTAGATTTGATTATATTGCTCTCTTTCTCCTTTTCACCACTTTTTTTTGGTTTTAAATATTTTTGGATTTTAAACAGTATTGTAACATAAACTAGTAATAGGATGTAATAAGAGTCACACTGTAATAAAATATATATTACCATTGATGTCATGATCAGCACTACGAAGTACTTACTTTGAGAACAATCAGTGCTACTCCAACCAGCTGCACAGGTGCAGTTGTAGCCATTCACCTGGTCATTACATGTTGCACCATTTTTGCATGGATTGGAACTGCATTCGTCAACATCTGTTTTGAATCAATATATTTCAAATTAAACAAAAAAATAAAAATCTTACATCACAAAAAACAACTTTTCAAGAATTTGCTTTATGATATTTTTTCATTCACTGTGTAAACACAATTTTCTGAATTAATGATGAAAACTTTTGTTTTCTTTTATTGCAATTCCGACGTAAATTTGATTAGATTTCTCTCTTTTTTCTTTTCACCCATTTCTTTGGATTTCAATATTATTCAATCTTTAATAGTATTATTACAGTAGCTAATAATGGGATGTATTTACAGTAATTCTGTAACATTGTATATATATATTGGCGATGACATAATGAGCATTACAAAGTACTTACTTTGTGAACAATCAGTACTACTCCAACCAGCTGCACAGGTGCAGTTGTAGCCATTCACCTGGTCATTACATGTTGCACCATTTTTGCATGGATTGGAACTACATTCATCCACATCTGGTTTCAACAAAAAAAATAATTTGCATTAAATCCAATATATATGTACCTCAAAACCTCATTCACTTTTTCTATAATTACTTAAATATTTCCTGTGTTCCATTGCATCATCCAATTGTTTCAAGGCAAATGATGAGAACATATTCTTTCTCATTATATGATAATTTTATCCTTGATTTGATCATATTGCATACATTAAGTTCAACTCATTTCTTTGTCAAAATTACAACTAAAAATGAAATTACTTTCATATATCTTGTCATTGATAGCATAATCAAAATGAAATCAATGCAAACTTTACCTTCGTGTAGTGCAATTCCTTCTTAGGTTTTATCAGATAGGTTCTGTTTTCTTTTTAACCTACTTTTTCAATATCATTGGATTTTTTATTTTACTGTAACTAATAATGTGAGGTAATTTTAGTAATATTGTGATAATATAAAATTATGTATTATTGTTCATGACATGATAATCTTAGAATATACTTACTTTGTGAGCAATCATTACTACTCCAACCAGCTGCACAGGTGCAGTTGTAGCCATTCACCTGGTCATTACATGTTGCACCATTTTTGCATGGATTGGAACTGCATTCATCAACATCTATTTTGAATAAATATATTTCAAATTAAACCAAATATAAAAATCTCACATCATCAAAAGAAAAACAACTTTTCAAGAATTTGCTTTATAATATCTTTTCATTCAATGTGTGAACAAAATGTTCCGAATTAACGATGAAAACTATTGTTTCCTTCTTTTTTATGCAATATCATCCTAGATTTGATTATATTGCTCTCTTTCTCCTTTTCACCCATTTTTTTGGTTTTCAATATTTTTGGATTTTAAATAGTTTTGTAACATAAACTAATAAAAGGATATAATAGCAGTCACACTATAATAAAATATATATTACCATTGATGTCATGATCAGCATTACGAAGTACTTACTTTGAGAACAATCAGTACTACTCCAACCAGCTGCACAGGTGCAGTTGTAGCCATTCACCTGGTCATTACATGTTGCACCATTTTTGCATGGATTGGAACTGCATTCATCAACATCTGTTTTGAATAAATATATTTCAAATTAAACCTAATATAAAAATCTCACATCACAAAAAACAACTTTTCTAGAATTTCTTTATGATATCTTTTCATTCAATGTGTAAACAAAATGTTCCGAATTAACGATGAAAACTATTGTATCCTTCTTTTTTTGCAATATCATCCTAGATTTGATTATATTGCTCTCTTTCTCCTTTTCACCCATTTTTTTGGTTTTCAATATTTTTGGATTTTAAACAGTATTGTAACATAAACTAGTAATAGGATGTAATAAGAGTCACACTGTAATAACATATATATTACCATTGATGTCATGATCAGCACTACGAAGTACTTACTTTGAGAACAATCAGTGCTACTCCAACCAGCTGCACAGGTGCAGTTGTAGCCATTCACCTGGTCATTACATGTTGCACCATTTTTGCATGGATTGGAACTGCATTCGTCAACATCTGTTTTGAATAAATATATTTCAAATTAAACCAAATATAAAAATCTCACATCATCAAAAGAAAAACAACTTTTCAAGAATTTGCTTTATAATATCTTTTCATTCAATGTGTAAACAAAATGTTCCGAATTAACGATGAAAACTATTGTTTCCTTCTTTTTTTTTTGCAATATCATCCTAGATTTGATTATATTGCTCTCTTTCTCCTTTTCACCCAATTTTTTGGCTTTCAATATTTTTGGATTTTAAATAGTATTGTAACATAAACTAATAATAGGATGTACAAACAGTCACACTGTAATAAAATATATATTACCATTGATGCCATGATCAGCATTACGAAGTACTTACTTTGAGAACAATCAGTACTACTCCAACCAGCTGCACAGGTGCAGTTGTAGCCATTCACCTGGTCATTACATGTTGCACCATTTTTGCATGGATTGGAACTGCATTCGTCAACATCTGTTTTGAATCAATATATTTCAAATTAAACAAAAAAATAAAAATCTTACATCACAAAAAACAACTTTTCAAGAATTTGCTTTATGATATTTTTTCATTCACTGTGTAAACACAATTTTCTGAATTAATGATGAAAACTTTTGTTTTCTTTTATTGCAATTCCGACGTAAATTTGATTAGATTTCTCTCTTTTTTCTTTTCACCCATTTCTTTGGATTTCAATATTATTCAATCTTTAATAGTATTATTACAGTAGCTAATAATGGGATGTATTTACAGTAATTCTGTAACATTGTATATATATATTGGCGATGACATAATGAGCATTACAAAGTACTTACTTTGTGAACAATCAGTACTACTCCAACCAGCTGCACAGGTGCAGTTGTAGCCATTCACCTGGTCATTACATGTTGCACCATTTTTGCATGGATTGGAACTACATTCATCCACATCTGGTTTCAACAAAAAAAATAATTTGCATTAAATCCAATATATATGTACCTCAAAACCTCATTCACTTTTTCTATAATTACTTAAATATTTCCTGTGTTCCATTGCATCATCCAATTGTTTCAAGGCAAATGATGAGAACATATTCTTTCTCATTATATGATAATTTTATCCTTGATTTGATCAGATTGCATACATTAAGTTCAACTCATTTCTTTGTCAAAATTACAACTAAAAATGAAATTACTTTCATATATCTTGTCATTGATAGCATAATCAAAATGAAATCAATGCAAACTTTACCTTCGTGTAGTGCAATTCCTTCTTAGGTTTTATCAGATAGGTTCTGTTTTCTTTTTAACCTACTTTTTCAATATCATTGGATTTTTTATTTTACTGTAACTAATAATGTGAGGTAATTTTAGTAATATTGTGATAATATAAAATTATGTATTATTGTTCATGACATGATAATCTTAGAATATACTTACTTTGTGAGCAATCATTACTACTCCAACCAGCTGCACAGGTGCAGTTGTAGCCATTCACCTGGTCATTACATGTTGCACCATTTTTGCATGGATTGGAACTGCATTCATCAACATCTATTTTGAATAAATATATTTCAAATTAAACCAAATATAAAAATCTCACATCATCAAAAGAAAAACAACTTTTCAAGAATTTGCTTTATAATATCTTTTCATTCAATGTGTGAACAAAATGTTCCGAATTAACGATGAAAACTATTGTATCCTTCTTTTTTATGCAATATCATCCTAGATTTGATTATATTGCTCTCTTTCTCCTTTTCACCCATTTTTTTGGTTTTCAATATTTTTGGATTTTAAATAGTATTGTAACATAAACTAATAAAAGGATGTAATAGCAGTCACACTATAATAAAATATATATTACCATTGATGTCATGATCAGCATTACGAAGTACTTACTTTGAGAACAATCAGTACTACTCCAACCAGCTGCACAGGTGCAGTTGTAGCCATTCACCTGGTCATTACATGTTGCACCATTTTTGCATGGATTGGAACTGCATTCATCAACATCTGTTTTGAATAAATATATTTCAAATTAAACCTAATATAAAAATCTCACATCACAAAAAACAACTTTTCTAGAATTTGCTTTATGATATCTTTTCATTCAATGTGTAAACAAAATGTTCCGAATTAACGATGAAAACTATTGTATCCTTCTTTTTTTGCAATATCATCCTAGATTTGATTATATTGCTCTCTTTCTCCTTTTCACCACTTTTTTTTGGTTTTAAATATTTTTGGATTTTAAACAGTATTGTAACATAAACTAGTAATAGGATGTAATAAGAGTCACACTGTAATAAAATATATATTACCATTGATGTCATGATCAGCACTACGAAGTACTTACTTTGAGAACAATCAGTGCTACTCCAACCAGCTGCACAGGTGCAGTTGTAGCCATTCACCTGGTCATTACATGTTGCACCATTTTTGCATGGATTGGAACTGCATTCGTCAACATCTGTTTTGAATCAATATATTTCAAATTAAACAAAAAAATAAAAATCTTACATCACAAAAAACAACTTTTCAAGAATTTGCTTTATGATATTTTTTCATTCACTGTGTAAACACAATTTTCTGAATTAATGATGAAAACTTTTGTTTTCTTTTATTGCAATTCCGACGTAAATTTGATTAGATTTCTCTCTTTTTTCTTTTCACCCATTTCTTTGGATTTCAATATTATTCAATCTTTAATAGTATTATTACAGTAGCTAATAATGGGATGTATTTACAGTAATTCTGTAACATTGTATATATATATTGGCGATGACATAATGAGCATTACAAAGTACTTACTTTGTGAACAATCAGTACTACTCCAACCAGCTGCACAGGTGCAGTTGTAGCCATTCACCTGGTCATTACATGTTGCACCATTTTTGCATGGATTGGAACTACATTCATCCACATCTGGTTTCAACAAAAAAAATAATTTGCATTAAATCCAATATATATGTACCTCAAAACCTCATTCACTTTTTCTATAATTACTTAAATATTTCCTGTGTTCCATTGCATCATCCAATTGTTTCAAGGCAAATGATGAGAACATATTCTTTCTCATTATATGATAATTTTATCCTTGATTTGATCATATTGCATACATTAAGTTCAACTCATTTCTTTGTCAAAATTACAACTAAAAATGAAATTACTTTCATATATCTTGTCATTGATAGCATAATCAAAATGAAATCAATGCAAACTTTACCTTCGTGTAGTGCAATTCCTTCTTAGGTTTTATCAGATAGGTTCTGTTTTCTTTTTAACCTACTTTTTCAATATCATTGGATTTTTTATTTTACTGTAACTAATAATGTGAGGTAATTTTAGTAATATTGTGATAATATAAAATTATGTATTATTGTTCATGACATGATAATCTTAGAATATACTTACTTTGTGAGCAATCATTACTACTCCAACCAGCTGCACAGGTGCAGTTGTAGCCATTCACCTGGTCATTACATGTTGCACCATTTTTGCATGGATTGGAACTGCATTCATCAACATCTATTTTGAATAAATATATTTCAAATTAAACCAAATATAAAAATCTCACATCATCAAAAGAAAAACAACTTTTCAAGAATTTGCTTTATAATATCTTTTCATTCAATGTGTGAACAAAATGTTCCGAATTAACGATGAAAACTATTGTTTCCTTCTTTTTTATGCAATATCATCCTAGATTTGATTATATTGCTCTCTTTCTCCTTTTCACCCATTTTTTTGGTTTTCAATATTTTTGGATTTTAAATAGTTTTGTAACATAAACTAATAAAAGGATATAATAGCAGTCACACTATAATAAAATATATATTACCATTGATGTCATGATCAGCATTACGAAGTACTTACTTTGAGAACAATCAGTACTACTCCAACCAGCTGCACAGGTGCAGTTGTAGCCATTCACCTGGTCATTACATGTTGCACCATTTTTGCATGGATTGGAACTGCATTCATCAACATCTGTTTTGAATAAATATATTTCAAATTAAACCTAATATAAAAATCTCACATCACAAAAAACAACTTTTCTAGAATTTCTTTATGATATCTTTTCATTCAATGTGTAAACAAAATGTTCCGAATTAACGATGAAAACTATTGTATCCTTCTTTTTTTGCAATATCATCCTAGATTTGATTATATTGCTCTCTTTCTCCTTTTCACCCATTTTTTTGGTTTTCAATATTTTTGGATTTTAAACAGTATTGTAACATAAACTAGTAATAGGATGTAATAAGAGTCACACTGTAATAACATATATATTACCATTGATGTCATGATCAGCACTACGAAGTACTTACTTTGAGAACAATCAGTGCTACTCCAACCAGCTGCACAGGTGCAGTTGTAGCCATTCACCTGGTCATTACATGTTGCACCATTTTTGCATGGATTGGAACTGCATTCGTCAACATCTGTTTTGAATAAATATATTTCAAATTAAACCAAATATAAAAATCTCACATCATCAAAAGAAAAACAACTTTTCAAGAATTTGCTTTATAATATCTTTTCATTCAATGTGTAAACAAAATGTTCCGAATTAACGATGAAAACTATTGTTTCCTTCTTTTTTTTTTGCAATATCATCCTAGATTTGATTATATTGCTCTCTTTCTCCTTTTCACCCAATTTTTTGGCTTTCAATATTTTTGGATTTTAAATAGTATTGTAACATAAACTAATAATAGGATGTACAAACAGTCACACTGTAATAAAATATATATTACCATTGATGCCATGATCAGCATTACGAAGTACTTACTTTGAGAACAATCAGTACTACTCCAACCAGCTGCACAGGTGCAGTTGTAGCCATTCACCTGGTCATTACATGTTGCACCATTTTTGCATGGATTGGAACTGCATTCGTCAACATCTGTTTTGAATCAATATATTTCAAATTAAACAAAAAAATAAAAATCTTACATCACAAAAAACAACTTTTCAAGAATTTGCTTTATGATATTTTTTCATTCACTGTGTAAACACAATTTTCTGAATTAATGATGAAAACTTTTGTTTTCTTTTATTGCAATTCCGACGTAAATTTGATTAGATTTCTCTCTTTTTTCTTTTCACCCATTTCTTTGGATTTCAATATTATTCAATCTTTAATAGTATTATTACAGTAGCTAATAATGGGATGTATTTACAGTAATTCTGTAACATTGTATATATATATTGGCGATGACATAATGAGCATTACAAAGTACTTACTTTGTGAACAATCAGTACTACTCCAACCAGCTGCACAGGTGCAGTTGTAGCCATTCACCTGGTCATTACATGTTGCACCATTTTTGCATGGATTGGAACTACATTCATCCACATCTGGTTTCAACAAAAAAAATAATTTGCATTAAATCCAATATATATGTACCTCAAAACCTCATTCACTTTTTCTATAATTACTTAAATATTTCCTGTGTTCCATTGCATCATCCAATTGTTTCAAGGCAAATGATGAGAACATATTCTTTCTCATTATATGATAATTTTATCCTTGATTTGATCAGATTGCATACATTAAGTTCAACTCATTTCTTTGTCAAAATTACAACTAAAAATGAAATTACTTTCATATATCTTGTCATTGATAGCATAATCAAAATGAAATCAATGCAAACTTTACCTTCGTGTAGTGCAATTCCTTCTTAGGTTTTATCAGATAGGTTCTGTTTTCTTTTTAACCTACTTTTTCAATATCATTGGATTTTTTATTTTACTGTAACTAATAATGTGAGGTAATTTTAGTAATATTGTGATAATATAAAATTATGTATTATTGTTCATGACATGATAATCTTAGAATATACTTACTTTGTGAGCAATCATTACTACTCCAACCAGCTGCACAGGTGCAGTTGTAGCCATTCACCTGGTCATTACATGTTGCACCATTTTTGCATGGATTGGAACTGCATTCATCAACATCTATTTTGAATAAATATATTTCAAATTAAACCAAATATAAAAATCTCACATCATCAAAAGAAAAACAACTTTTCAAGAATTTGCTTTATAATATCTTTTCATTCAATGTGTGAACAAAATGTTCCGAATTAACGATGAAAACTATTGTTTCCTTCTTTTTTATGCAATATCATCCTAGATTTGATTATATTGCTCTCTTTCTCCTTTTCACCCATTTTTTTGGTTTTCAATATTTTTGGATTTTAAATAGTTTTGTAACATAAACTAATAAAAGGATATAATAGCAGTCACACTATAATAAAATATATATTACCATTGATGTCATGATCAGCATTACGAAGTACTTACTTTGAGAACAATCAGTACTACTCCAACCAGCTGCACAGGTGCAGTTGTAGCCATTCACCTGGTCATTACATGTTGCACCATTTTTGCATGGATTGGAACTGCATTCATCAACATCTGTTTTGAATAAATATATTTCAAATTAAACCTAATATAAAAATCTCACATCACAAAAAACAACTTTTCTAGAATTTCTTTATGATATCTTTTCATTCAATGTGTAAACAAAATGTTCCGAATTAACGATGAAAACTATTGTATCCTTCTTTTTTTGCAATATCATCCTAGATTTGATTATATTGCTCTCTTTCTCCTTTTCACCCATTTTTTTGGTTTTCAATATTTTTGGATTTTAAACAGTATTGTAACATAAACTAGTAATAGGATGTAATAAGAGTCACACTGTAATAACATATATATTACCATTGATGTCATGATCAGCACTACGAAGTACTTACTTTGAGAACAATCAGTGCTACTCCAACCAGCTGCACAGGTGCAGTTGTAGCCATTCACCTGGTCATTACATGTTGCACCATTTTTGCATGGATTGGAACTGCATTCGTCAACATCTGTTTTGAATAAATATATTTCAAATTAAACCAAATATAAAAATCTCACATCATCAAAAGAAAAACAACTTTTCAAGAATTTGCTTTATAATATCTTTTCATTCAATGTGTAAACAAAATGTTCCGAATTAACGATGAAAACTATTGTTTCCTTCTTTTTTTTTTGCAATATCATCCTAGATTTGATTATATTGCTCTCTTTCTCCTTTTCACCCAATTTTTTGGCTTTCAATATTTTTGGATTTTAAATAGTATTGTAACATAAACTAATAATAGGATGTACAAACAGTCACACTGTAATAAAATATATATTACCATTGATGCCATGATCAGCATTACGAAGTACTTACTTTGAGAACAATCAGTACTACTCCAACCAGCTGCACAGGTGCAGTTGTAGCCATTCACCTGGTCATTACATGTTGCACCATTTTTGCATGGATTGGAACTGCATTCGTCAACATCTGTTTTGAATCAATATATTTCAAATTAAACAAAAAAATAAAAATCTTACATCACAAAAAACAACTTTTCAAGAATTTGCTTTATGATATTTTTTCATTCACTGTGTAAACACAATTTTCTGAATTAATGATGAAAACTTTTGTTTTCTTTTATTGCAATTCCGACGTAAATTTGATTAGATTTCTCTCTTTCTCCTTCAATCTTTAATAGTATTATTACAGTAGCTAATAATGGGATGTATTTACAGTAATTCTGTAACATTGTATATATATATTGGCGATGACATAATGAGCATTACAAAGTACTTACTTTGTGAACAATCAGTACTACTCCAACCAGCTGCACAGGTGCAGTTGTAGCCATTCACCTGGTCATTACATGTTGCACCATTTTTGCATGGATTGGAACTACATTCATCCACATCTGGTTTCAACAAAAAAAATAATTTGCATTAAATCCAATATATATGTACCTCAAAACCTCATTCACTTTTTCTATAATTACTTAAATATTTCCTGTGTTCCATTGCATCATCCAATTGTTTCAAGGCAAATGATGAGAACATATTCTTTCTCATTATATGATAATTTTATCCTTGATTTGATCAGATTGCATACATTAAGTTCAACTCATTTCTTTGTCAAAATTACAACTAAAAATGAAATTACTTTCATATATCTTGTCATTGATAGCATAATCAAAATGAAATCAATGCAAACTTTACCTTCGTGTAGTGCAATTCCTTCTTAGGTTTTATCAGATAGGTTCTGTTTTCTTTTTAACCTACTTTTTCAATATCATTGGATTTTTTATTTTACTGTAACTAATAATGTGAGGTAATTTTAGTAATATTGTGATAATATAAAATTATGTATTATTGTTCATGACATGATAATCTTAGAATATACTTACTTTGTGAGCAATCATTACTACTCCAACCAGCTGCACAGGTGCAGTTGTAGCCATTCACCTGGTCATTACATGTTGCACCATTTTTGCATGGATTGGAACTGCATTCATCAACATCTATTTTGAATAAATATATTTCAAATTAAACCAAATATAAAAATCTCACATCATCAAAAGAAAAACAACTTTTCAAGAATTTGCTTTATAATATCTTTTCATTCAATGTGTGAACAAAATGTTCCGAATTAACGATGAAAACTATTGTATCCTTCTTTTTTATGCAATATCATCCTAGATTTGATTATATTGCTCTCTTTCTCCTTTTCACCCATTTTTTTGGTTTTCAATATTTTTGGATTTTAAATAGTATTGTAACATAAACTAATAAAAGGATGTAATAGCAGTCACACTATAATAAAATATATATTACCATTGATGTCATGATCAGCATTACGAAGTACTTACTTTGAGAACAATCAGTACTACTCCAACCAGCTGCACAGGTGCAGTTGTAGCCATTCACCTGGTCATTACATGTTGCACCATTTTTGCATGGATTGGAACTGCATTCATCAACATCTGTTTTGAATAAATATATTTCAAATTAAACCTAATATAAAAATCTCACATCACAAAAAACAACTTTTCTAGAATTTGCTTTATGATATCTTTTCATTCAATGTGTAAACAAAATGTTCCGAATTAACGATGAAAACTATTGTATCCTTCTTTTTTTGCAATATCATCCTAGATTTGATTATATTGCTCTCTTTCTCCTTTTCACCACTTTTTTTTGGTTTTAAATATTTTTGGATTTTAAACAGTATTGTAACATAAACTAGTAATAGGATGTAATAAGAGTCACACTGTAATAAAATATATATTACCATTGATGTCATGATCAGCACTACGAAGTACTTACTTTGAGAACAATCAGTGCTACTCCAACCAGCTGCACAGGTGCAGTTGTAGCCATTCACCTGGTCATTACATGTTGCACCATTTTTGCATGGATTGGAACTGCATTCGTCAACATCTGTTTTGAATCAATATATTTCAAATTAAACAAAAAAATAAAAATCTTACATCACAAAAAACAACTTTTCAAGAATTTGCTTTATGATATTTTTTCATTCACTGTGTAAACACAATTTTCTGAATTAATGATGAAAACTTTTGTTTTCTTTTATTGCAATTCCGACGTAAATTTGATTAGATTTCTCTCTTTTTTCTTTTCACCCATTTCTTTGGATTTCAATATTATTCAATCTTTAATAGTATTATTACAGTAGCTAATAATGGGATGTATTTACAGTAATTCTGTAACATTGTATATATATATTGGCGATGACATAATGAGCATTACAAAGTACTTACTTTGTGAACAATCAGTACTACTCCAACCAGCTGCACAGGTGCAGTTGTAGCCATTCACCTGGTCATTACATGTTGCACCATTTTTGCATGGATTGGAACTACATTCATCCACATCTGGTTTCAACAAAAAAAATAATTTGCATTAAATCCAATATATATGTACCTCAAAACCTCATTCACTTTTTCTATAATTACTTAAATATTTCCTGTGTTCCATTGCATCATCCAATTGTTTCAAGGCAAATGATGAGAACATATTCTTTCTCATTATATGATAATTTTATCCTTGATTTGATCATATTGCATACATTAAGTTCAACTCATTTCTTTGTCAAAATTACAACTAAAAATGAAATTACTTTCATATATCTTGTCATTGATAGCATAATCAAAATGAAATCAATGCAAACTTTACCTTCGTGTAGTGCAATTCCTTCTTAGGTTTTATCAGATAGGTTCTGTTTTCTTTTTAACCTACTTTTTCAATATCATTGGATTTTTTATTTTACTGTAACTAATAATGTGAGGTAATTTTAGTAATATTGTGATAATATAAAATTATGTATTATTGTTCATGACATGATAATCTTAGAATATACTTACTTTGTGAGCAATCATTACTACTCCAACCAGCTGCACAGGTGCAGTTGTAGCCATTCACCTGGTCATTACATGTTGCACCATTTTTGCATGGATTGGAACTGCATTCATCAACATCTATTTTGAATAAATATATTTCAAATTAAACCAAATATAAAAATCTCACATCATCAAAAGAAAAACAACTTTTCAAGAATTTGCTTTATAATATCTTTTCATTCAATGTGTGAACAAAATGTTCCGAATTAACGATGAAAACTATTGTATCCTTCTTTTTTATGCAATATCATCCTAGATTTGATTATATTGCTCTCTTTCTCCTTTTCACCCATTTTTTTGGTTTTCAATATTTTTGGATTTTAAATAGTTTTGTAACATAAACTAATAAAAGGATGTAATAGCAGTCACACTATAATAAAATATATATTACCATTGATGTCATGATCATCATTACGACGTACTTACTTTGAGAACAATCAGTACTACTCCAACCAGCTGCACAGGTGCAGTTGTAGCCATTCACCTGGTCATTACATGTTGCACCATTTTTGCATGGATTGGAACTGCATTCATCAACATCTGTTTTGAATAAATATATTTCAAATTAAACCTAATATAAAAATCTCACATCACAAAAAACAACTTTTCTAGAATTTGCTTTATGATATCTTTTCATTCAATGTGTAAACAAAATGTTCCGAATTAACGATGAAAACTATTGTATCCTTCTTTTTTTGCAATATCATCCTAGATTTGATTATATTGCTCTCTTTCTCCTTTTCACCCATTTTTTTGGTTTTAAATATTTTTGGATTTTAAACAGTATTGTAACATAAACTAGTAATAGGATGTAATAAGAGTCACACTGTAATAAAATATATACTACCATTGATGTCATGATCAGCACTACGAAGTACTTACTTTGAGAACAATCAGTGCTACTCCAACCAGCTGCACAGGTGCAGTTGTAGCCATTCACCTGGTCATTACATGTTGCACCATTTTTGCATGGATTGGAACTGCATTCGTCAACATCTGTTTTGAATAAATATATTTCAAATTAAACCAAATATAAAAATCTCACATCATCAAAAGAAAAACAACTTTTCGAGAATTTGCTTTATAATATCTTTTCATTCAATGTGTAAACAAAATGTTCCGAATTAACGATGAAAACTATTGTTTCCTTCTTTTTTTTTTGCAATATCATCCTAGATTTGATTATATTGCTCTCTTTCTCCTTTTCACCCAATTTTTTGGCTTTCAATATTTTTGGATTTTAAATAGTATTGTAACATAAACTAATAATAGGATGTACAAACAGTCACACTGTAATAAAATATATATTACCATTGATGTCATGATCAGCATTACGAAGTACTTACTTTGAGAACAATCAGTACTACTCCAACCAGCTGCACAGGTGCAGTTGTAGCCATTCACCTGGTCATTACATGTTGCACCATTTTTGCATGGATTGGAACTGCATTCGTCAACATCTGTTTTGAATCAATATATTTCAAATTAAACAAAAAAATAAAAATCTTACATCACAAAAAACAACTTTTCAAGAATTTGCTTTATGATATTTTTTCATTCACTGTGTAAACACAATTTTCTGAATTAATGATGAAAACTTTTGTTTTCTTTTATTGCAATTCCGACGTAAATTTGATTAGATTTCTCTCTTTTTCCTTTTCACCCATTTCTTTGGATTTCAATATTATTCAATCTTTAATAGTATTATTACAGTAGCTAATAATGGGATGTATTTACAGTAATTCTGTAACATTGTATATATATATTGGCGATGACATAATGAGCATTACAAAGTACTTACTTTGTGAACAATCAGTACTACTCCAACCAGCTGCACAGGTGCAGTTGTAGCCATTCACCTGGTCATTACATGTTGCACCATTTTTGCATGGATTGGAACTACATTCATCCACATCTGGTTTCAACAAAAAAAATAATTTGCATTAAATCCAATATATATGTACCTCAAAACCTCATTCACTTTTTCTATAATTACTTAAATATTTCCTGTGTTCCATTGCATCATCCAATTGTTTCAAGGCAAATGATGAGAACATATTCTTTCTCATTATATGATAATTTTATCCTTGATTTGATCAGATTGCATACATTAAGTTCAACTCATTTCTTTGTCAAAATTACAACTAAAAATGAAATTACTTTCATATATCTTGTCATTGATAGCATAATCAAAATGAAATCAATGCAAACTTTACCTTCGTGTAGTGCAATTCCTTCTTAGGTTTTATCAGATAGGTTCTGTTTTCTTTTTAACCTACTTTTTCAATATCATTGGATTTTTTATTTTACTGTAACTAATAATGTGAGGTAATTTTAGTAATATTGTGATAATATAAAATTATGTATTATTGTTCATGACATGATAATCTTAGAATATACTTACTTTGTGAGCAATCATTACTACTCCAACCCGCTGCACAGGTGCAGTTGTAGCCATTCACCTGGTCATTACATGTTGCACCATTTTTGCATGGATTGGAACTGCATTCATCAACATCTATTTTGAATAAATATATTTCAAATTAAACCAAATATAAAAATCTCACATCATCAAAAGAAAAACAACTTTTCAAGAATTTGCTTTATAATATCTTTTCATTCAATGTGTGAACAAAATGTTCCGAATTAACGATGAAAACTATTGTATCCTTCTTTTTTATGCAATATCATCCTAGATTTGATTATATTGCTCTCTTTCTCCTTTTCACCCATTTTTTTGGTTTTCAATATTTTTGGATTTTAAATAGTTTTGTAACATAAACTAATAAAAGGATGTAATAGCAGTCACACTATAATAAAATATATATTACCATTGATGTCATGATCAGCATTACGAAGTACTTACTTTGAGAACAATCAGTACTACTCCAACCAGCTGCACAGGTGCAGTTGTAGCCATTCACCTGGTCATTACATGTTGCACCATTTTTGCATGGATTGGAACTGCATTCATCAACATCTGTTTTGAATAAATATATTTCAAATTAAACCTAATATAAAAATCTCACATCACAAAAAACAACTTTTCTAGAATTTGCTTTATGATATCTTTTCATTCAATGTGTAAACAAAATGTTCCGAATTAACGATGAAAACTATTGTATCCTTCTTTTTTTGCAATATCATCCTAGATTTGATTATATTGCTCTCTTTCTCCTTTTCACCCATTTTTTTGGTTTTCAATATTTTTGGATTTTAAATAGTTTTGTAACATAAACTAATAAAAGGATGTAATAGCAGTCACACTATAATAAAATATATATTACCATTGATGTCATGATCAGCAATACGAAGTACTTACTTTGAGAACAATCAGTACTACTCCAACCAGCTGCACAGGTGCAGTTGTAGCCATTCACCTGGTCATTACATGTTGCACCATTTTTGCATGGATTGGAACTGCATTCGTCAACATCTGTTTTGAATAAATATATTTCAAATTAAACCAAATATAAAAATCTCACATCATCAAAAGAAAAACAACTTTTCAAGAATTTGCTTTATAATATCTTTTCATTCAATGTGTAAACAAAATGTTCCGAATTAACGATGAAAACTATTGTTTCCTTCTTTTTTTTTTGCAATATCATCCTAGATTTGATTATATTGCTCTCTTTCTCCTTTTCACCCAATTTTTTGGCTTTCAATATTTTTGGATTTTAAATAGTATTGTAACATAAACTAATAATAGGATGTACAAACAGTCACACTGTAATAAAATATATATTACCATTGATGTCATGATCAGCATTACGAAGTACTTACTTTGAGAACAATCAGTACTACTCCAACCAGCTGCACAGGTGCAGTTGTAGCCATTCACCTGGTCATTACATGTTGCACCATTTTTGCATGGATTGGAACTGCATTCGTCAACATCTGTTTTGAATCAATATATTTCAAATTAAACAAAAAAATAAAAATCTTACATCACAAAAAACAACTTTTCAAGAATTTGCTTTATGATATTTTTTCATTCACTGTGTAAACACAATTTTCTGAATTAATGATGAAAACTTTTGTTTTCTTTTATTGCAATTCCGACGTAAATTTGATTAGATTTCTCTCTTTTTCCTTTTCACCCATTTCTTTGGATTTCAATATTATTCAATCTTTAATAGTATTATTACAGTAGCTAATAATGGGATGTATTTACAGTAATTCTGTAACATTGTATATATATATTGGCGATGACATAATGAGCATTACAAAGTACTTACTTTGTGAACAATCAGTACTACTCCAACCAGCTGCACAGGTGCAGTTGTAGCCATTCACCTGGTCATTACATGTTGCACCATTTTTGCATGGATTGGAACTACATTCATCCACATCTGGTTTCAACAAAAAAAATAATTTGCATTAAATCCAATATATATGTACCTCAAAACCTCATTCACTTTTTCTATAATTACTTAAATATTTCCTGTGTTCCATTGCATCATCCAATTGTTTCAAGGCAAATGATGAGAACATATTCTTTCTCATTATATGATAATTTTATCCTTGATTTGATCAGATTGCATACATTAAGTTCAACTCATTTCTTTGTCAAAATTACAACTAAAAATGAAATTACTTTCATATATCTTGTCATTGATAGCATAATCAAAATGAAATCAATGCAAACTTTACCTTCGTGTAGTGCAATTCCTTCTTAGGTTTTATCAGATAGGTTCTGTTTTCTTTTTAACCTACTTTTTCAATATCATTGGATTTTTTATTTTACTGTAACTAATAATGTGAGGTAATTTTAGTAATATTGTGATAATATAAAATTATGTATTATTGTTCATGACATGATAATCTTAGAATATACTTACTTTGTGAGCAATCATTACTACTCCAACCAGCTGCACAGGTGCAGTTGTAGCCATTCACCTGGTCATTACATGTTGCACCATTTTTGCATGGATTGGAACTGCATTCATCAACATCTATTTTGAATAAATATATTTCAAATTAAACCAAATATAAAAATCTCACATCATCAAAAGAAAAACAACTTTTCAAGAATTTGCTTTATAATATCTTTTCATTCAATGTGTGAACAAAATGTTCCGAATTAACGATGAAAACTATTGTATCCTTCTTTTTTATGCAATATCATCCTAGATTTGATTATATTGCTCTCTTTCTCCTTTTCACCCATTTTTTTGGTTTTCAATATTTTTGGATTTTAAATAGTTTTGTAACATAAACTAATAAAAGGATGTAATAGCAGTCACACTATAATAAAATATATATTACCATTGATGTCATGATCAGCATTACGAAGTACTTACTTTGAGAACAATCAGTACTACTCCAACCAGCTGCACAGGTGCAGTTGTAGCCATTCACCTGGTCATTACATGTTGCACCATTTTTGCATGGATTGGAACTGCATTCATCAACATCTGTTTTGAATAAATATATTTCAAATTAAACCTAATATAAAAATCTCACATCACAAAAAACAACTTTTCTAGAATTTGCTTTATGATATCTTTTCATTCAATGTGTAAACAAAATGTTCCGAATTAACGATGAAAACTATTGTATCCTTCTTTTTTTGCAATATCATCCTAGATTTGATTATATTGCTCTCTTTCTCCTTTTCACCCATTTTTTTGGTTTTCAATATTTTTGGATTTTAAATAGTTTTGTAACATAAACTAATAAAAGGATGTAATAGCAGTCACACTATAATAAAATATATATTACCATTGATGTCATGATCAGCATTACGAAGTACTTACTTTGAGAACAATCAGTACTACTCCAACCAGCTGCACAGGTGCAGTTGTAGCCATTCACCTGGTCATTACATGTTGCACCATTTTTGCATGGATTGGAACTGCATTCATCAACATCTGTTTTGAATAAATATATTTCAAATTAAACCTAATATAAAAATCTCACATCACAAAAAACAACTTTTCTAGAATTTGCTTTATGATATCTTTTCATTCAATGTGTAAACAAAATGTTCCGAATTAACGATGAAAACTATTGTATCCTTCTTTTTTTGCAATATCAATCTAGATTTGATTATATTGCTCTCTTTCTCCTTTTCACCCATTTTTTTGGTTTTAAATATTTTTGGATTTTAAACAGTATTGTAACATAAACTAGTAATAGGATGTAATAAGAGTCACACTGTAATAAAATATATATTACCATTGATGTCATGATCAGCACTACGAAGTACTTACTTTGAGAACAATCAGTGCTACTCCAACCAGCTGCACAGGTGCAGTTGTAGCCATTCACCTGGTCATTACATGTTGCACCATTTTTGCATGGATTGGAACTGCATTCGTCAACATCTGTTTTGAATAAATATATTTCAAATTAAACCAAATATAAAAATCTCACATCATCAAAAGAAAAACAACTTTTCAAGAATTTGCTTTATAATATCTTTTCATTCAATGTGTAAACAAAATGTTCCGAATTAACGATGAAAACTATTGTTTCCTTCTTTTTTTTTTGCAATATCATCCTAGATTTGATTATATTGCTCTCTTTCTCCTTTTCACCCAATTTTTTGGCTTTCAATATTTTTGGATTTTAAATAGTATTGTAACATAAACTAATAATAGGATGTACAAACAGTCACACTGTAATAAAATATATATTACCATTGATGTCATGATCAGCATTACGAAGTACTTACTTTGAGAACAATCAGTACTACTCCAACCAGCTGCACAGGTGCAGTTGTAGCCATTCACCTGGTCATTACATGTTGCACCATTTTTGCATGGATTGGAACTGCATTCGTCAACATCTGTTTTGAATCAATATATTTCAAATTAAACAAAAAAATAAAAATCTTACATCACAAAAAACAACTTTTCAAGAATTTGCTTTATGATATTTTTTCATTCACTGTGTAAACACAATTTTCTGAATTAATGATGAAAACTTTTGTTTTCTTTTATTGCAATTCCGACGTAAATTTGATTAGATTTCTCTCTTTTTCCTTTTCACCCATTTCTTTGGATTTCAATATTATTCAATCTTTAATAGTATTATTACAGTAGCTAATAATGGGATGTATTTACAGTAATTCTGTAACATTGTATATATATATTGGCGATGACATAATGAGCATTACAAAGTACTTACTTTGTGAACAATCAGTACTACTCCAACCAGCTGCACAGGTGCAGTTGTAGCCATTCACCTGGTCATTACATGTTGCACCATTTTTGCATGGATTGGAACTACATTCATCCACATCTGGTTTCAACAAAAAAAATAATTTGCATTAAATCCAATATATATGTACCTCAAAACCTCATTCACTTTTTCTATAATTACTTAAATATTTCCTGTGTTCCATTGCATCATCCAATTGTTTCAAGGCAAATGATGAGAACATATTCTTTCTCATTATATGATAATTTTATCCTTGATTTGATCAGATTGCATACATTAAGTTCAACTCATTTCTTTGTCAAAATTACAACTAAAAATGAAATTACTTTCATATATCTTGTCATTGATAGCATAATCAAAATGAAATCAATGCAAACTTTACCTTCGTGTAGTGCAATTCCTTCTTAGGTTTTATCAGATAGGTTCTGTTTTCTTTTTAACCTACTTTTTCAATATCATTGGATTTTTTATTTTACTGTAACTAATAATGTGAGGTAATTTTAGTAATATTGTGATAATATAAAATTATGTATTATTGTTCATGACATGATAATCTTAGAATATACTTACTTTGTGAGCAATCATTACTACTCCAACCAGCTGCACAGGTGCAGTTGTAGCCATTCACCTGGTCATTACATGTTGCACCATTTTTGCATGGATTGGAACTGCATTCATCAACATCTATTTTGAATAAATATATTTCAAATTAAACCAAATATAAAAATCTCACATCATCAAAAGAAAAACAACTTTTCAAGAATTTGCTTTATAATATCTTTTCATTCAATGTGTGAACAAAATGTTCCGAATTAACGATGAAAACTATTGTATCCTTCTTTTTTATGCAATATCATCCTAGATTTGATTATATTGCTCTCTTTCTCCTTTTCACCCATTTTTTTGGTTTTCAATATTTTTGGATTTTAAATAGTTTTGTAACATAAACTAATAAAAGGATGTAATAGCAGTCACACTATAATAAAATATATATTACCATTGATGTCATGATCAGCATTACGAAGTACTTACTTTGAGAACAATCAGTACTACTCCAACCAGCTGCACAGGTGCAGTTGTAGCCATTCACCTGGTCATTACATGTTGCACCATTTTTGCATGGATTGGAACTGCATTCATCAACATCTGTTTTGAATAAATATATTTCAAATTAAACCTAATATAAAAATCTCACATCACAAAAAACAACTTTTCTAGAATTTGTTTTATGATATCTTTTCATTCAATGTGTAAACAAAATGTTCCGAATTAACGATGAAAACTATTGTATCCTTCTTTTTTTGCAATATCATCCTAGATTTGATTATATTGCTCTCTTTCTCCTTTTCACCCATTTTTTTGGTTTTAAATATTTTTGGATTTTAAACAGTATTGTAACATAAACTAGTAATAGGATGTAATAAGAGTCACACTGTAATAAAATATATATTACCATTGATGTCATGATCAGCACTACGAAGTACTTACTTTGAGAACAATCAGTGCTACTCCAACCAGCTGCACAGGTGCAGTTGTAGCCATTCACCTGGTCATTACATGTTGCACCATTTTTGCATGGATTGGAACTGCATTCGTCAACATCTGTTTTGAATAAATATATTTCAAATTAAACCAAATATAAAAATCTCACATCATCAAAAGAAAAACAACTTTTCAAGAATTTGCTTTATAATATCTTTTCATTCAATGTGTAAACAAAATGTTCCGAATTAACGATGAAAACTATTGTTTCCTTCTTTTTTTTTTGCAATATCATCCTAGATTTGATTATATTGCTCTCTTTCTCCTTTTCACCCAATTTTTTGGCTTTCAATATTTTTGGATTTTAAATAGTATTGTAACATAAACTAATAATAGGATGTACAAACAGTCACACTGTAATAAAATATATATTACCATTGATGTCATGATCAGCATTACGAAGTACTTACTTTGAGAACAATCAGTACTACTCCAACCAGCTGCACAGGTGCAGTTGTAGCCATTCACCTGGTCATTACATGTTGCACCATTTTTGCATGGATTGGAACTGCATTCGTCAACATCTGTTTTGAATCAATATATTTCAAATTAAACAAAAAAATAAAAATCTTACATCACAAAAAACAACTTTTCAAGAATTTGCTTTACGATATTTTTTCATTCACTGTGTAAACACAATTTTCTGAATTAATGATGAAAACTTTTGTTTTCTTTTATTGCAATTCCGACGTAAATTTGATTAGATTTCTCTCTTTTTCCTTTTCACCCATTTCTTTGGATTTCAATATTATTCAATCTTTAATAGTATTATTACAGTAGCTAATAATGGGATGTATTTACAGTAATTCTGTAACATTGTATATATATATTGGCGATGACATAATGAGCATTACAAAGTACTTACTTTGTGAACAATCAGTACTACTCCAACCAGCTGCACAGGTGCAGTTGTAGCCATTCACCTGGTCATTACATCTTGCACCATTTTTGCATGGATTGGAACTACATTCATCCACATCTGGTTTCAACAAAAAAAATAATTTGCATTAAATCCAATATATATGTACCTCAAAACCTCATTCACTTTTTCTATAATTACTTAAATATTTCCTGTGTTCCATTGCATCATCCAATTGTTTCAAGGCAAATGATGAGAACATATTCTTTCTCATTATATGATAATTTTATCCTTGATTTGATCAGATTGCATACATTAAGTTCAACTCATTTCTTTGTCAAAATTACAACTAAAAATGAAATTACTTTCATATATCTTGTCATTGATAGCATAATCAAAATGAAATCAATGCAAACTTTACCTTCGTGTAGTGCAATTCCTTCTTAGGTTTTATCAGATAGGTTCTGTTTTCTTTTTAACCTACTTTTTCAATATCATTGGATTTTTTATTTTACTGTAACTAATAATGTGAGGTAATTTTAGTAATATTGTGATAATATAAAATTATGTATTATTGTTCATGACATGATAATCTTAGAATATACTTACTTTGTGAGCAATCATTACTACTCCAACCAGCTGCACAGGTGCAGTTGTAGCCATTCACCTGGTCATTACATGTTGCACCATTTTTGCATGGATTGGAACTGCATTCATCAACATCTATTTTGAATAAATATATTTCAAATTAAACCAAATATAAAAATCTCACATCATCAAAAGAAAAACAACTTTTCAAGAATTTGCTTTATAATATCTTTTCATTCAATGTGTGAACAAAATGTTCCGAATTAACGATGAAAACTATTGTATCCTTCTTTTTTATGCAATATCATCCTAGATTTGATTATATTGCTCTCTTTCTCCTTTTCACCCATTTTTTTGGTTTTCAATATTTTTGGATTTTAAATAGTTTTGTAACATAAACTAATAAAAGGATGTAATAGCAGTCACACTATAATAAAATATATATTACCATTGATGTCATGATCAGCATTACGAAGTACTTACTTTGAGAACAATCAGTACTACTCCAACCAGCTGCACAGGTGCAGTTGTAGCCATTCACCTGGTCATTACATGTTGCACCATTTTTGCATGGATTGGAACTGCATTCATCAACATCTGTTTTGAATAAATATATTTCAAATTAAACCTAATATAAAAATCTCACATCACAAAAAACAACTTTTCTAGAATTTGCTTTATGATATCTTTTCATTCAATGTGTAAAAAAAATGTTCCGAATTAACGATGAAAACTATTGTATCCTTCTTTTTTTGCAATATCATCCTAGATTTGATTATATTGCTCTCTTTCTCCTTTTCACCCATTTTTTTGGTTTTAAATATTTTTGGATTTTAAACAGTATTGTAACATAAACTAGTAATAGGATGTAATAAGAGTCACACTGTAATAAAATATATATTACCATTGATGTCATGATCAGCACTACGAAGTACTTACTTTGAGAACAATCAGTGCTACTCCAACCAGCTGCACAGGTGCAGTTGTAGCCATTCACCTGGTCATTACATGTTGCACCATTTTTGCATGGATTGGAACTGCATTCGTCAACATCTGTTTTGAATAAATATATTTCAAATTAAACCAAATATAAAAATCTCACATCATCAAAAGAAAAACAACTTTTCAAGAATTTGCTTTATAATATCTTTTCATTCAATGTGTAAACAAAATGTTCCGAATTAACGATGAAAACTATTGTTTCCTTCTTTTTTTTTTGCAATATCATCCTAGATTTGATTATATTGCTCTCTTTCTCCTTTTCACCCAATTTTTTGGCTTTCAATATTTTTGGATTTTAAATAGTATTGTAACATAAACTAATAATAGGATGTACAAACAGTCACACTGTAATAAAATATATATTACCATTGATGTCATGATCAGCATTACGAAGTACTTACTTTGAGAACAATCAGTACTACTCCAACCAGCTGCACAGGTGCAGTTGTAGCCATTCACCTGGTCATTACATGTTGCACCATTTTTGCATGGATTGGAACTGCATTCGTCAACATCTGTTTTGAATCAATATATTTCAAATTAAACAAAAAAATAAAAATCTTACATCACAAAAAACAACTTTTCAAGAATTTGCTTTATGATATTTTTTCATTCACTGTGTAAACACAATTTTCTGAATTAATGATGAAAACTTTTGTTTTCTTTTATTGCAATTCCGACGTAAATTTGATTAGATTTCTCTCTTTTTCCTTTTCACCCATTTCTTTGGATTTCAATATTATTCAATCTTTAATAGTATTATTACAGTAGCTAATAATGGGATGTATTTACAGTAATTCTGTAACATTGTATATATATATTGGCGATGACATAATGAGCATTACAAAGTACTTACTTTGTGAACAATCAGTACTACTCCAACCAGCTGCACAGGTGCAGTTGTAGCCATTCACCTGGTCATTACATCTTGCACCATTTTTGCATGGATTGGAACTACATTCATCCACATCTGGTTTCAACAAAAAAAATAATTTGCATTAAATCCAATATATATGTACCTCAAAACCTCATTCACTTTTTCTATAATTACTTAAATATTTCCTGTGTTCCATTGCATCATCCAATTGTTTCAAAGCAAATGATGAGAACATATTCTTTCTCATTATATGATAATTTTATCCTTGATTTGATCAGATTGCATACATTAAGTTCAACTCATTTCTTTGTCAAAATTACAACTAAAAATGAAATTACTTTCATATATCTTGTCATTGATAGCATAATCAAAATGAAATCAATGCAAACTTTACCTTCGTGTAGTGCAATTCCTTCTTAGGTTTTATCAGATAGGTTCTGTTTTCTTTTTAACCTACTTTTTCAATATCATTGGATTTTTTATTTTACTGTAACTAATAATGTGAGGTAATTTTAGTAATATTGTGATAATATAAAATTATGTATTATTGTTCATGACATGATAATCTTAGAATATACTTACTTTGTGAGCAATCATTACTACTCCAACCAGCTGCACAGGTGCAGTTGTAGCCATTCACCTGGTCATTACATGTTGCACCATTTTTGCATGGATTGGAACTGCATTCATCAACATCTATTTTGAATAAATATATTTCAAATTAAACCAAATATAAAAATCTCACATCATCAAAAGAAAAACAACTTTTCAAGAATTTGCTTTATAATATCTTTTCATTCAATGTGTGAACAAAATGTTCCGAATTAACGATGAAAACTATTGTATCCTTCTTTTTTATGCAATATCATCCTAGATTTGATTATATTGCTCTCTTTCTCCTTTTCACCCATTTTTTTGGTTTTCAATATTTTTGGATTTTAAATAGTTTTGTAACATAAACTAATAAAAGGATGTAATAGCAGTCACACTATAATAAAATATATATTACCATTGATGTCATGATCAGCATTACGAAGTACTTACTTTGAGAACAATCAGTACTACTCCAACCAGCTGCACAGGTGCAGTTGTAGCCATTCACCTGGTCATTACATGTTGCACCATTTTTGCATGGATTGGAACTGCATTCATCAACATCTGTTTTGAATAAATATATTTCAAATTAAACCTAATATAAAAATCTCACATCACAAAAAACAACTTTTCTAGAATTTGCTTTATGATATCTTTTCATTCAATGTGTAAACAAAATGTTCCGAATTAACGATGAAAACTATTGTATCCTTCTTTTTTTGCAATATCATCCTAGATTTGATTATATTGCTCTCTTTCTCCTTTTCACCCATTTTTTTGGTTTTAAATATTTTTGGATTTTAAACAGTATTGTAACATAAACTAGTAATAGGATGTAATAAGAGTCACACTGTAATAAAATATATATTACCATTGATGTCATGATCAGCACTACGAAGTACTTACTTTGAGAACAATCAGTGCTACTCCAACCAGCTGCACAGGTGCAGTTGTAGCCATTCACCTGGTCATTACATGTTGCACCATTTTTGCATGGATTGGAACTGCATTCGTCAACATCTGTTTTGAATAAATATATTTCAAATTAAACCAAATATAAAAATCTCACATCATCAAAAGAAAAACAACTTTTCAAGAATTTGCTTTATAATATCTTTTCATTCAATGTGTAAACAAAATGTTCCGAATTAACGATGAAAACTATTGTTTCCTTCTTTTTTTTTTGCAATATCATCCTAGATTTGATTATATTGCTCTCTTTCTCCTTTTCACCCAATTTTTTGGCTTTCAATATTTTTGGATTTTAAATAGTATTGTAACATAAACTAATAATAGGATGTACAAACAGTCACACTGTAATAAAATATATATTACCATTGATGTCATGATCAGCATTACGAAGTACTTACTTTGAGAACAATCAGTACTACTCCAACCAGCTGCACAGGTGCAGTTGTAGCCATTCACCTGGTCATTACATGTTGCACCATTTTTGCATGGATTGGAACTGCATTCGTCAACATCTGTTTTGAATCAATATATTTCAAATTAAACAAAAAAATAAAAATCTTACATCACAAAAAACAACTTTTCAAGAATTTGCTTTATGATATTTTTTCATTCACTGTGTAAACACAATTTTCTGAATTAATGATGAAAACTTTTGTTTTCTTTTATTGCAATTCCGACGTAAATTTGATTAGATTTCTCTCTTTTTCCTTTTCACCCATTTCTTTGGATTTCAATATTATTCAATCTTTAATAGTATTATTACAGTAGCTAATAATGGGATGTATTTACAGTAATTCTGTAACATTGTATATATATATTGGCGATGACATAATGAGCATTACAAAGTACTTACTTTGTGAACAATCAGTACTACTCCAACCAGCTGCACAGGTGCAGTTGTAGCCATTCACCTGGTCATTACATGTTGCACCATTTTTGCATGGATTGGAACTACATTCATCCACATCTGGTTTCAACAAAAAAAATAATTTGCATTAAATCCAATATATATGTACCTCAAAACCTCATTCACTTTTTCTATAATTACTTAAATATTTCCTGTGTTCCATTGCATCATCCAATTGTTTCAAGGCAAATGATGAGAACATATTCTTTCTCATTATATGATAATTTTATCCTTGATTTGATCAGATTGCATACATTAAGTTCAACTCATTTCTTTGTCAAAATTACAACTAAAAATGAAATTACTTTCATATATCTTGTCATTGATAGCATAATGAAAATGAAATCAATGCAAACTTTACCTTCGTGTAGTGCAATTCCTTCTTAGGTTTTATCAGATAGGTTCTGTTTTCTTTTTAACCTACTTTTTCAATATCATTGGATTTTTTATTTTACTGTAACTAATAATGTGAGGTAATTTTAGTAATATTGTGATAATATAAAATTATGTATTATTGTTCATGACATGATAATCTTAGAATATACTTACTTTGTGAGCAATCATTACTACTCCAACCAGCTGCACAGGTGCAGTTGTAGCCATTCACCTGGTCATTACATGTTGCACCATTTTTGCATGGATTGGAACTGCATTCATCAACATCTATTTTGAATAAATATATTTCAAATTAAACCAAATATAAAAATCTCACATCATCAAAAGAAAAACAACTTTTCAAGAATTTGCTTTATAATATCTTTTCATTCAATGTGTAAACAAAATGTTCCGAATTAACGATGAAAACTATTGTATCCTTCTTTTTTATGCAATATCATCCTAGATTTGATTATATTGCTCTCTTTCTCCTTTTCACCCATTTTTTTGGTTTTCAATATTTTTGGATTTTAAATAGTTTTGTAACATAAACTAATAAAAGGATGTAATAGCAGTCACACTATAATAAAATATATATTACCATTGATGTCATGATCAGCATTACGAAGTACTTACTTTGAGAACAATCAGTACTACTCCAACCAGCTGCACAGGTGCAGTTGTAGCCATTCACCTGGTCATTACATGTTGCACCATTTTTGCATGGATTGGAACTGCATTCATCAACATCTGTTTTGAATAAATATATTTCAAATTAAACCTAATATAAAAATCTCACATCACAAAAAACAACTTTTCTAGAATTTGCTTTATGATATCTTTTCATTCAATGTGTAAACAAAATGTTCCAAATTAACGATGAAAACTATTGTATCCTTCTTTTTTTGCAATATCATCCTAGATTTGATTATATTGCTCTCTTTCTCCTTTTCACCCATTTTTTTGGTTTTAAATATTTTTGGATTTTAAACAGTATTGTAACATAAACTAGTAATAGGATGTAATAAGAGTCACACTGTAATAAAATATATATTACCATTGATGTCATGATCAGCACTACGAAGTACTTACTTTGAGAACAATCAGTGCTACTCCAACCAGCTGCACAGGTGCAGTTGTAGCCATTCACCTGGTCATTACATGTTGCACCATTTTTGCATGGATTGGAACTGCATTCGTCAACATCTGTTTTGAATAAATATATTTCAAATTAAACCAAATATAAAAATCTCACATCATCAAAAGAAAAACAACTTTTCAAGAATTTGCTTTATAATATCTTTTCATTCAATGTGTAAACAAAATGTTCCGAATTAATGATGAAAACTATTGTTTCCTTCTTTTTTTTTGGCAATATCATCCTAGATTTGATTATATTGCTCTCTTTCTCCTTTTCACCTAATTTTTTGGCTTTCAATATTTTTGGATTTTAAATAGTATTGTAACATAAACTAATAATAGGATGTACAAACAGTCACACTGTAATAAAATATATATTACCATTGATGTCATGATCAGCATTACGAAGTACTTACTTTGAGAACAATCAGTACTACTCCAACCAGCTGCACAGGTGCAGTTGTAGCCATTCACCTGGTCATTACATGTTGCACCATTTTTGCATGGATTGGAACTGCATTCGTCAACATCTGTTTTGAATCAATATATTTCAAATTAAACAAAAAAATAAAAATCTCACCTCACAAAAAACAACTTTTCAAGAATTGGCTTTATAATATCTTTTCATTCACTGTGTAAACAAAATGTTCTGAATTAATGATGAAAACTTTTGTTTTCTTTTATTGCAATTCCACCGTAAATTTGATTAGATTTCTCTCTTTTTCCTTTTCACCCGTTTCTTTGGGTTTCAATATTATTCAAGTTTTAATAGTATTATTACAGAAGCTAATAATGGGATGTAATTACAGTAATTCTGTAACATTGTATAAATATATTGGTGATGACATAATGAGCATTACAAAATACTTACTTTGAGAACAATCAGTACTACTCCAACCAGCTGCACAGGTGCAGTTGTAGCCATTCACCTGGTCATTACATGTTGCACCATTTTTGCATGGATTGGAACTACATTCATCCACATCTGGTTACAACAAAAAAATAATTTTTATTAAATCCAATATATATGTACCTCAAAACCTCATTCACTTTTTCTATAATTACTTAAATATTTCCTGTGTTTCATTGCATCATCCAATTGTTTCAAGGTAAATGATGAGAAAATATTCTTTCTCATTACATGATCATTCCATCCTTGATTTGATCAGATTGCATACATTAAGTTCAACTCATTTCTTTATCACAATTTCATCTTACAATGAAATTACTTTCATATATCTTGTCATTGATTGCATAATCAAAATGAAATCAATGCAAACTTTATCTTCGTGTAGTGCAATTGCTTCTTAGATTTTATCAGATAGGTTCTGTTTTCTTTTTACCCTACTTTTTCAATATCATTGGATTATTTATTTTACTGTTACAGTAACTAATAATGTGAGGTAATTTTAGTAATATTGTGATAATATAAGATTATGTTTTATTGTTCATGACATGATAATCATGAATATACTTACTTTGTGAGCAATCATTACTACTCCAACCAGCTGCACAGGTGCAGTTGTAGCCATTCACCTGGTCATTACATGTTGCACCATTTTTGCATGGATTGGAACTGCATTCGTCAACATCTGTTTTGAATAAATATATTTCAAATTAAACCAAATATCAAAAATCTCACATCATGAAAAGAAAAACAACTTTTCAAGAATTTGCTTTATGATATCTTTTCATTCAATGTGTAAACAAAATGTTCCGAATTAACGATGAAAACTATTGTTTCCTTCTTTTTTTTGCAATATCATCCTAGATTTGATTATATTGCTCTCTTTCTCCTTTTCACCCATTTTTTAGGCTTTCAATATTTTTGGATTTTAAATAGTATTGTAACATAAACTAATAATAGGATTTACAAACAGTCACACTGTAATAAAATATATATTACCATTGATGTCATGATCAGCATTACGAAGTACTTACTTTGAGAACAATCAGTACTACTCCAACCAGCTGCACAGGTGCAGTTGTAGCCATTCACCTGGTCATTACATGTTGCACCATTTTTGCATGGATTGGAACTACATTCATCCACATCTGGTTTCAAAAATAAATTTGCATTAAACTCAATATATATGTACCTCAAAACCTCATTCACTTTTTCTATAATTACTTAAATATTTCCTGTGTTCCATTGCATCATCCAATTGTTTCAAGGCAAATGATGAGAACATATTCTTTCTCATTATATGATAATTTTATCCTTGATTTGAACAGATTGCATACATTAAGTTCAACTGACTTCTTTGTCAAATAAAAAAATAATTTGCATTAAATCCAATATATATGTACCTCAAAACCTCATTCACTTTTTCTATAATTACTTAAATATTTCCTGTGTTTTATTGCATCATCCAATTGTTTCAAGGCAAATGATGAGAAAATATTCTTTCTCACTACATGATCATTCCATCCTTGATTTGATCAGATTGCATACATTAAGTTCAACTCATTTCTTTGTCAAAATTACAACTTCAAATGAAATTACTTTCATATATCTTGTCATTGATAGCATATTCAAAATGAAATCAATTCAAACTTTACCTTTGTGTAGTGCAATTCCTTCTTAGGTTTTATCAGATAGGTTCTGTTTTCTTTTTAACCTACTTTTTCAATATCATTGGATTTTTTATTTTACTGTAACTAATAATGTGAGGTAATTTTAGCAATATTGTGATAATATAAAATTATGTATTATTGTTCATGACATGATAATCATAGAATATACTTACTTTGTGAGCAATCATTACTACTCCAACCAGCTGCACAGGTGCAGTTGTAGCCATTCACCTGGTCATTACATGTTGCACCATTTTTGCATGGATTGGAACTGCATTCGTCAACATCTGTTTTGAATAAATATTTTTCAAATTAAACCAAATATCAAAATCTCACATCATGAAAAGAAAAACAACTTTTCAAGAATTTGCTTTATGATATCTTTTCATTCAATGTGTAAATAAAATGTTCCGAATTAACGATGAAAACTATTGTTTCCTTCTTTTTTTGCATTATCATCCTAGATTTGATTATATTGCTCTTTCTCCTTTTCACCCATTTTTTTGGTTTTCAATATTTTTGTATTTTAAATTGGATGTAATAGCAGTCACACTGTAATAAAATATATATTACCATTGATGTCATGATCAGCATTACGAAGTACTTACTTTGAGAACAATCAGTGCTACTCCAACCAGCTGCACAGGTGCAGTTGTAGCCATTCACCTGGTCATTACATGTTGCACCATTTTTGCATGGATTGGAACTGCATTCATCAACATCTGTTTTGAATAAATATATTTCAAATTAAACAAAAAAATAAAAATCTCACATCACAAAAAACAAATTTTCAAGAATTGGCTTTATGATATTTTTTCATTCACTGTGTAAACACAATGTTCTGAATTAATGATGAAAACTTTTGTTTTCTTTTATTCCAATTCCACCGTAAATTTGATTAGTTTGCTCTCTTTTTCCTTTTCACCCATTTCTTTGGATTTCAATATCATTCAATCTTTAATAGTATTATTACAGTAGCTAATAATGGGATGTATTTACAGTAATTCTGTAACATTGTATAAATATATTGGTGAAGACATAATGAGCATTACAATGTACTTACTTTGTGAACAATCATTACTGCTCCAACCTGCTGCACAGGTGCAGTTGTATCCATTCACCTGGTCATTACATGTTGCACCATTTTTGCATGGATTGGAACTACATTCATCCACATCTGGTTTCAACAAAAAAATAATTTGCATTAAATCCAATATATATGTACCTCAAAACCTCATTCACTTTTTCTATAATTACTTAAATATTTCCTGTGTTCCATTGCATCATCCAATTGTTTCAAGGCAAATGATGAGAACATATTCTTTCTCATTATATGATAATTTTATCCTTGATTTGATCAGATTGCATACATAAAGTTCAACTCATTTCTTTGTCAAAATTACAACTTAAAATAAAACTACTTTCATATATCTTGTCATTGATAGCATAATCAAAATGAAATCAATGCAAACTTTACCTTCGTGTAGTGCAATTCCTTCTTAGGTTTTATCAGATAGGTTCTGTTTTCTTTTTAACCTACTTTTTCAATATCATTGGATTTTTTATTTTACTGTAACTAATAATGTGAGGTAATTTTAGTAATATTGTGATAATATAAAATTATGTATTATTGTTCATGACATGATAATCTTAGAATATACTTACTTTGTGAGCAATCATTACTACTCCAACCAGCTGCACAGGTGCAGTTGTAGCCATTCACCTGGTCATTACATGTTGCACCATTTTTGCATGGATTGGAACTGCATTCGTCAACATCTGTTTTGAATAAATATATTTCAAATTAAACCTAATATTAAAATCTCACATCTTGAAAAGAAAAACAACTTTTCAAGAATTTGCTTTATAATATCTTTTCATTCAATGTGTAAAAAAAATGTTCCGAATTAACGATGAAAACTATTGTTTCCTTCTTTTTTTTTGCAATATCATCCTAGATTTGATTATATTGCTCTCTTTCTCCTTTTCACCAATTTTTTTGGTTTTCAATATTTTTGGATTTAAAATAGTATTGTAACATAAACTAATAATAGGATGTAATAACAGTCACACTGTAATGAAATATATATTACCATTGATGTCATGATTAGCATTACAAAGTACTTACTTTGAGAACAATCAGTACTACTCCAACCAGCTGCACAGGTGCAGTTGTAGCCATTCACCTGGTCATTACATGTTGCACCATTTTTGCATGGATTGGAACTGCATTCATCAATATCTATTTGAACAATTCATAAAATAGCAAAAATTAATATATAATTAAAAATAAAACAAGTATTCCTTCTTCTTAGATATATTCAAAAAATATTTCTTTACTTCTATACTAATAATTTCTCAAAATGTTTCAACTATACAATGAAGAAAATTATGGTCTCTAAAAATTGATCACCATAGAAGTGTCTTACTTTCAGAACAATTGGTACTTGTCCAACCAGCTGCACAGGTACAGTTATAGCCATTCACCAGATCATTGCATGTTGCACCATTTTGACATGGATTGGAACTGCATTCATTGATATCTATTTGAACAATTAACGAAATAATAAAATTAATATATAATTCAAAATAAAACAATTATTCCTTCTTCTTAGATATATTCAAAAAATATTTCTTTACTTCTATACTAATAATTTCTCAAAATGTTTCAACTATACAATGAAGAAAATTATGGTCTCTAAAAATTGATCACCATACAAGTGTCTTACTTTCCGAACAATTGGTACTTGTCCAACCAGCTGCACAGGTACAGTTGTAGCCATTCACCAGGTCATTGCATGTTGCACCATTTTGACATGGATTGGAATTGCATTCATTGATATCTATTGGAACAATTAAAGAAATAACAAAATTAATATATATTTCAAATTAAAACATTTATCACTTCTTGTTAGGCACATGTTACTAATTTATTTTTGCTTCTATACCAATAATTTCTCAAAATATTTCAATTATACAATGATGAACATTCTGGTCTCTATAAATCGATCATCATACAAGTGTCTTACTTTCCGAACAATTGGTACTTGTCCAACCAGCTGCACAGGTACAGTTGTAGCCATTCACCAGATCATTGCATGTTGCACCATTTTGACATGGATTGGAACTGCATTCATCAACATCTGTTTTGAATAGATATATTTCAAATTACACTATAATATGAAAATCTCACATCACGACCAACTTTTCTTGATATTGTGTTAATATATCTTGTCATTGATTGCGTAGTCAAAATGATCTGTATCAATGATGAAAACTTTCCTTTTCTCTTATTGCAATTTCATCCTAGACTTGATAAGATTGCACAGGTATAATTGTACCCATTCACCACATCATTGCATGTTGCACGATATTGACATGGAGGGGTCCACGGGCCGTGGCACAGTTGGATAGAGCTCGAGCTTATTCCAGTTCCTCTGTGGTGATCCCAAGACTGGGCTCGATCCCCGGCCATGCTGAGATTGAATTTATGATACAATTTCACACTTCTGTGACTGGGTGGGTTGTCATGTCAAGGGCCTGTGACATGACATTTCAGTGAGGCAGCACTATATCTGCTACAAGTAGTTCTCATGGCGAAATGATTGAAATAATATTATAAGTGATGTAAAACCCCAAATAAAAAAACAAACAAATTTGACATGGATTGGGACTGCACTCATCAATGTCTATTTGATCAATTGATAAAATAGCAAAATGAATAAATGATTCAAATTTTAAAATGATGCACACATATCTTTGCTTTAGTTTAAACAAATCATTTTCTCAAATTGTTTCAACTCTACAATGAAGAAAATTTTGGTCTAAAAAAGTGATCGTCACACAAAAGACTTACTTTCTGAACAATTGGTACTTGTCCAACCAGCTGCACAGGTACAGTTGTAGCCATTCACCAGGTCGTTGCATGTTGCACCATTTTGACATGGATTGGAACTGCATTCATTAATGTCTGGTTTAAATAAACATTTTTCAAATTACACCAAAATATATAAAGCTCAGACCGGAATCACTTTTCTTGAAATCTTTTCATTGATAATGTAGTGAAAGTGTTGTTAACTCAAGTGGTGAAAACTTTTCAACCAAGTTTCAATTAGATTGGTCACATTCAGTTTTACATATTGTTATCAATACAATTGGATTTATAATGGTATTGAAAATGTAATAATGATGTGATTTAAGTAATATTGTGATAAAATATAAATTTGCATGGATTAAATGATCATGATCAGAAAATGATTTGTGAGTGCAATTTCTTCCTTGATTGTTTGCATTTAGTTTTATTTATTTCCTTTAATTTTTAATGGTATTGTAACTGTAGTGTTCATTATTTTAAATTTTAGTTTCAAACATGTTTGACAATATCATTGGAATGTTATGGTATTGTAAGTGTTAGTGTAAATTAAATTAAGTATATTTGTATTCATGAAATGATCATCATCAGGAAAATCTTACTTTATGAATAATCACTGCTTGTCCAACCAGCTACACAGGTGCAGTTGTAGCCATTAACCTGGTCATTACATGTTGCACTATTTTTACATGGATTGGAACTGCATTCATCAATATCTGATTTGAATGATTAATTGCAATATAAACATAAATGAAAGATCCTGAAAATATCAAGATCATTTCTTTTGAAATAATTTCACAATATCATGCAAATGACTGTTAAATATATTTTTTTAAGTTAATTTCAGATATGCATATTTCTTGCAATATTTTGAATCTTATTCTAGACTTAAATAGGTTTCTATTGGTTGTTTAATCTTGTGCAATAATATTGGTAATTTTAATATTAATTTATTGTTAAATACTGTTATAATTTCATCATGGATATATTCATCACTTCTTTGAATTTCATTTATTTTCAAAATTCATTTAAATTCAATTGAACTGTAATTGGAAGTGTAATATGTCTTGCAATGATGTAATGCAGAAATTAATTATTTTGTTCACAACCTGTACATATTCAGAAAGGCTTACTTTGAATAATTCCAACAAGACCAACCAGCCGCATGTGAATAATAGTTGCAAGTCACCAGTTCACAAGTTCAACTATTTTGACATGCATTGGAGTTGGGTCAATGTGTGTGACTTACCTTTTAATTAACCATTTATGCCTGACATGTTTAATGTGCACTCCCACACCAATAACATAAGTAAATTATTGTGCAAGTGGATTGAATCACAATGAATATAATATTATATACATGCTCTACATATATGTGATAAGGTTGACTAAACGAACCCATTCTCGAATCAAACTCGGCCTAAATTGATGTTGGTTACTTACAGCTTATTTTTCTTAACTCAGGGTGGATAGGCATATTGTGACATATATTAGATCAACATTAACAAAGTTATGAAAGGTATTGGTCTGCTGAATCATTAACATATTTTAAATCATTAATGAATGATCTTTGCCTCTAGATACATAATTGGTGGTACAGCCAGCAGGTGCGATGTTTGATAGAATTTATGTACAAATTCTTACACAAATTATTGTAAGGTGACCAGGATGTGGTGCACTCTATATGATCAAAATCATGATCTTTCCAGAGTAAACATGTAAATGGCTAATTTAGACTTATGTGTTCCTTCATTTTAATCAAGATAAGCCTAAACACCAACATCTGTAAAGGTTGAGCAAACAGTGCAGAGCTTAAAGCGAATTATATATATTTGTTCTCATATACCACTAATGTAAGGATGATAAATATATCATGGATGTCAAAACATTCACGACAGTAAAAAATAATCTTATTGATACATTCAAATTATGAAAAAGAGTCAATGTTTTATGCTAATTTTTGGAGTATAACACTCTCCAAACAAAATTTTATTTTTAATAGTTTTTATAATAGTTTGTATCTTATATATTTTAATGATACACTCAAAATGACAATTATGACGATGATATTGTTGTTTGAAAAAACACTAAATTATATTGTAAAAACACTAAATTGTATTGTTACTGTTTCATAGCTGTGTCATAATGTTGAAATACATAATCGAGATTATGTATTGATCGTATTATGAAAAGTATAATATTTCAATGAATTTAAAAGTTTTCGGAATTGATCTTCATACAAAAGACTTACTTTCTGAACAATTGGTACTTGTCCAACCAGCTGGACAGGTACAGTTGTAACCATTCACCAGATCATTGCATGTTGCACCATTCTGACATGGATTGGAACTGCATTCATTGATATCTATTTGAACAATTAATGACATCCCAAAATTTATATAAAATTTAAATTAAAACAATTATTACTTCTTGTTAGACACATTTAACATTATTAAATATATCTTTGCTTCTAAACCAATAATTTCTCAAAGTGTTTCGACTATACAATGAAGAAAATTATGGTCTCTAAAAATCAATCACCATACAAGTGTCTTACTTTCTGAACAATTGGTACTTGTCCAACCAGCTGCACAAGTACAGTTGTAGCCATTCACTAGATCATTGCATGTTGCACCATTTTGACATGGATTGGAACTGCATTCATTGATATCTATTTAAACAATTAATGATATAGCAAAATTAATATATAACTCAAATTAAAACAATTATTACTTCTTACACTAGATAATAATAATTATCAATAATATGAATAGGAATGATAGAGTCATTAATTAACTCATACGCAGCATCCGCTGCACCAATCAACTTGATCTTGGGCTCATTTGAAAGAAAAAGTTGAGATATTAAGAAAGGCGGAAGGGACATAGCATACATTCCTTTTATTATTAGTCAAAATAGTCAAAAACTGGTATTTCAAGCAGTACAGAGGGAGGAACTTACACAAAGGTAACAGCAGTATTTTACATGATCACATCAACATAATTTATGATGTTACCATGACGTCACTATGTTGACACTTGTCTGATGTCACTATGACAACATTTGTCTGTCCGACGTCACTATGATGACACATTTCTGTATGACGTTATCATGTTTATCTTACTTGCAATGTCAAGAAGACTTCACTACAGGTTAAATCATCTTTCTCCTCCAATTATCATGAATTATTGACAAAACTGTGGTCATTTGTATATACTATATTCAGTGGAAAGAAATGTGCATCTAATAATAATAATAATAATAAATTCTGTTCATAGCGCTGTGTTCAGGATGTGCTTCCTGAAGAGATGGGTTTTCAGTCTGCTCTTAAAGGAGGAGACTGAGGTACTAGTCCTAATTTCACTAGGAAGGGAGTTCCAAAGTCTGGGGCTGACAGATGAAAAGGCCCTGTCACCTACTGTCTTCAGCCGAGACTTTGGAACTTGTAAATGGGTACCATCATTCGACCTTAGGCATCTTTCCCCTTGTTTAACTAGAAGATCACACAAGTAAGGCAGTGCCTTACCATTCAAGGCCTTCCAGGTCAAGAGAAGGATCTTAAAATCAATCCTCGCGTAAACTGGGAGCCAGTGCAGTTCCCTTAGTCTTCCTAAAATGTGATCAAACTTCCTGATTTTTCCTACAACACCAGCAAGTAGGCCATTGCCATAGTCTAGAGTTGAAGTAACAAAGGCATGGGTAAGTGTTACAGCAGTCTTCTCGTCTAGACAATGTCTTATGGCCGCAAGGTTCCTAATGTGGTAATAGCCTTTCTTGCACATTTTCCTGATCTGAGCCTTCATGTCCATGTTAGAATCAAAGTTTATGCCAAGGTCAACCACTGACTCACGAGGAGCAATATCAGGGTTCCCTGATAGTATCTGGGATACTGCTGCTGGTGGCAGTATTGTGCTTGTCAGTACATATAAGCATTTCTGTTTTCCCATCATTTATCTTCATCTTATTTGATATAAGGAAGTTCCTGACTTCACTGACACATTCTTCTAGTTTGTGTCTGCTTATATCAACTTGATGGGTGGACGTGTGGTCCATAGGGATGTAGATCTGAGTATCATCTGCAAAAATATGATAGCTGAAGGTGACCTGTGTGTCCCTACCTTCACACACTTTTTCCTGTTAGAGAGATATGACCGAATCCAGGAAAGAGCGTCACCTTTAACATTACATCTAGCCTCCAGCCTACTGACTTCTTATTGTCTAGATCACACAGGATATCATTTTGCACCTTTAGCAAAGCAGTCTCAGTGCTGTGATATTCTTTGTAGGCTGATTGAAATTGGTCTACTACTGACCTCTCTGTTAGTTTAGAAATGTGTGTCAGGTTGGAAACAAGTTTCTTCGGCAGGGGTGTTATGATGGCTATTTTCATGTTTTCAGATACTGCGGATTCGATCAGTGATTTATTGATGATGGATGTAATTATTGGTAAGAGGTCATCTAAGAAGTCAAGTAGGAGACAGGTCGGGATAGGGTCCAGCTCATATGACTTCTTTGCAGACCTCTTCACCAATTTGCGCGTGTCATTCATGGTCAGGGGCATGAACCTCTCAAGCCTTGATGAACCTGGTGCAATCCTATTGTGTGCAGTGTCACCTGGTGGCGAAATTGGGCAAGGTGGAGCTTTATCAATGTCCAGACGAATTATTTCTATTTTTTCAAGAAAGAATGTATTGAACTTCTCGCCTTGAGTGACCCCACAGTCAGATTGGGCCATTAGTATGTCCTTTTTCTTGTGCATGAATGTGTCAAAGACTCTTAAAAGCTTTTTAGAGTCATGTTTGTTTTCCTCCACCATGTTGGAGAAATAGCTGGATTGTGATGACTTCAACATGGAATTATATTAATTTCTCTGAGAGTTGTATAATTCTTTTTCAATGGGAAATCCTGTTTTGTTCATTTTTCACTCAATCGTCCTCTTGAGAGACCTTTCCAGCTTTAGTTGGTCATTCATCCAAGGTACAGGTTTGTGCTGAGTAACCTTGGTGTTCTTGAAAGGAACATGTTTATCCATAAGTGATGTGAGGCCACGGGCCGTGGCACAGTTTGATAGAGTGCCAGCTTATAAGCACCAGTTCCTCTGTGGTGATCCAAAGGTCATGGGTTCGAACCCCGGCTGTGCTGAGATTGAACTCATTATACAATTTCCCATATGACCTGAGACCCGTGCCTAAAGGGTTAACCCGTTGTCCTTGTAAATCTGTGACCGGGTGGGTTGTCATGTCAAGGACCTGCAACATGACAATTCAGTGAGGCAGCACTATATCTACTAAAAGTAGGTCTCATCACGAAATGACTGAAATAATGTTGAAAGTGATGTAAAACCCCAAACAAACAAACAAATCCATAAGTGATGTGAGCTCCTTGTCATAGTAATTCACCATGTCATGTAGGGATAGGTGTTCCCATGCTGAGTTTGTACTAGTTAGGGATTTGATGTCATTCCTTAGGGATTGAAGATCTAATTCCCTAAAGTTCCTGTACTTGATTGATTTTTTAGGCTTTGGGGGGTGAGATACCTAGGTATAGCTTAATCATTTTATGATCAGATATGTACTCATCCACCAGGTGGCTCTTAAGATATTTGTTCCCCTTGAAGGTGATGATTAGATCAAGGGTGTTCCCTAACTTATGGGTTGGTTCCTGTACCCATTGGTTCATGTCAAAAGTAGATAGAATGTCATTGAACTTTATGACATTGGGCTTATTTGGCTTGTTGACATGGAAATTGTAGTCACCTAGAAAGATAACTGAATGACTGAATGACCCATAGTGTGCCACCAGTTGAGTGAACTCATCATAGAGCTCAGAATAGGTGTACCTATTCCTGTCTGATGGTTCAGGTCTGTATATGGTTACAAAGGTAACCATATACAAAACTTCTTTCCCCTGACTAGCAGGGATGCTTCACAGAGTTCCATTCTTCTTACAATGGGTCGGTTAAACCTGTTGGTTTAAAAGGGAAGTTCAGCACGATGTAATAAACCTAGACCTCCACCTGAGTGTCTAATGCGAGGGAGTGAGTGAAATTTGAGGGAACCCTCCTCATGTAGCCATGTTTCAGTCATGAATAGGGCATCCACTTTGTATTCAGAAAAGTAGTCTTTCACAAGTAGGACCTTGGCCGAGATGCTCTGGACATTGCATGACCCAATTATCAATTGGTTGCTAGGTATGAATTGTGATGACTGTGTGTTGTTGTTCTTAGCGCCCCCTCTATTTACATGGTACAGCGGAGCATGTTTTGAGCCGGCCGGCGACCTGGAGGCTGCCTTCTGATTGGTCGGCCGAGCAGAGGAATGTGTATTGCATTTGTTTACAACTTTTATGCGACCACGTGTATAGGCGGGTCAGTGTTGTTCAGGTGTTTCCGGATCAGACAGGCATTGACGTTTACGAGTTCACTCGTGTATCTTCGGGAGCCCGAGCTCAGATGTTTCTGTGAGTTGCAATCCTGGGGGAGGTACTCTCATAGTCAGCGTTACCGGGGAAGCTGGGCTGATATTATCCCTAAAACAGGGTATTGTTTTTCAAATTTCTCCCTAAAACAGGGATCACAATCCCCTTTTCCAAATCTCCTCCTTCTGCATCATCCCTAAATGAGGGTATCAAAAATTCAGCTAGTCCTAAATCAAGGTACCAATTTTCAGATAGTCCTAAATTAGGGTACCAATAATGATCCTTTTCGGTCCTTTACAGTCCTTAAAGGTCGTTTTCGCTGATATTTTCCCTAAGACGGGTTAAGATATTTTATCATTTTCCCTAAAACAGGGTACTGTTTTTCAAATTTCTCCCTAAAACAGGGATCACAATCCCCTTTTCCAAATCTCCTCCTTCTGCATCATCCCTAAATGAGGGTATCAAAAATTCAGCTAGTCCTAAATCAGGGTACCAAATTTTAGCTAGTCCTAAATCAGGGTACTAAAAATGATAGAATATTTCCCTACATCAGGCTCTGGGGTTTTCAGTTCCATCCCAGCCTCTGCGGGTTAAAATCATGAAAAATATGATTGTCTTTATTACCCCATGTTCTCTTTACAGAAGATGATGAAGAGGTGGCAGAAGAGGAGGAGCCTGAAGAGGACTGCTTGGACGTGGATGCCCTGCTCCTCCCTTTCGTCCCCAGGGCACTGTCATCGTCTTCATCAGAGAGTAGCGTTGCTGATGTGGGTTTTTCCATAGCAGCAACCTTCATCAGGATTGTCAGGTAGTTCACACTTGTAGCAATCATGGAAATCGTCTTGTCCAGTAACAAGCCATCTGCCTCGAGTGTGGCGTTTTATATTGAGATAGTAGTAACCACTCAAGTTATAGTAGCAAAGACGGATGCAGAAGATGATTCAATTTCGTCTGCATTTAGCATCAAGAAAAGGCGGCGGGGAGAGAATCGTCACGGTGGGGCCTATTTCACCGTCTCCACCGCCTCTTATCCCGGACATGTCTGGCAGGATGACAACATGGTCTGCAGCCGGGATTCTATCGGAGCGGTGGGCAAGGAAGTGTAGATTCATGGCTGAGGATTTCAATCAGGTCGTGCCAGCCCCGAGGAAACATGGTCTTGGCGACCGTCCTTGGGTAGGACTACAAGCAGACTTGGTGGAGCAGACTTGGTGGAGCAGACTTGGTGGAGCAGACTTGGTGGAGCAGACTTGGTGGAGCAGGGTTGGTGGAGCAGGGTTGGTGGAGCAGACTTGGTGGAGCAGGGTTGGTGGAGCAGGGTTGGTGGAGCAGACTTGGTGGAGCAGGGTTGGTGGAGCAGACTTGGTGGAGCAGACTTGGTGGAGCAGACTTGGTGGAGCAGACTTGGTGGAGCAGACTTGGTGGAGCAGGGTTGGTGGAGCAGGGTTGGTGGAGCAGACTTGGTGGAGCAGGGTTGGTGGAGCAGGGTTGGTGGAGCAGACTTGGTGGAGCAGGGTTGGTGGAGCAGACTTGGTGGAGCAGGGTTGGTGGAGCAGGGTTGGTGGAGCAGACTTGGTGGAGCAGGGTTGGTGGAGCAGACTTGGTGGAGCAGACTTGGTGGAGCAGACTTGGTGGAGCAGACTTGGTGGAGCAGACTTGGTGGAGCAGACTTGGTGGAGCAGACTTGGTGGAGCAGACTTGGTGGAGCAGGGTTGGTGGAGCAGACTTGGTGGAGCAGACTTGGTGGAGCAGACTTGGTGGAGCAGACTTGGTGGAGCAGGGTTGGTGGAGCAGGGTTGGTGGAGCAGACTTGGTGGAGCAGGGTTGGTGGAGCAGGGTTGGTGGAGCAGACTTGGTGGAGCAGGGTTGGTGGAGCAGACTTGGTGGAGCAGACTTGGTGGAGCAGACTTGGTGGAGCAGACTTGGTGGAGCAGGGTTGGCTGCATCCTGCTTCAGAGCCAGGGCGGTCGCTGCAGAAGAAGGTTGGTCAACAAATGACAGGGGCCCACCACTACCAACTTCGTTAAAAATTGAGATAGAAATGTGAAACTTGGGCAGAGTATGTTATAGAATGTTGTGAACAACATATCACTCAGCTAAAAAAATATTTTCCAATATGCATTTTTAGTATTTTCTAGAAGGAAATATTTTTTTAAAATACCAGCCAGCTACACTTTGGGATTTTGGCTGTCAGCTGTTATTTTTTACCAGCTGGGAAAGTTACCAGCTCAGAATTTGTATGGAATTAACAGCTGTTAACTTTGTTCGTGGATGTTTGTCAATGCCAAATTTTTTAACAGCTGGTAATGAGCCAATTTCTTTAATAAATAATTAAATTTTAAAAACTTATAATTACAGTAGAAATATCATTAGGCTTGAAAAATCTTTGTCAAATAGTGTTCATACAGTATAATTTATTTTTATTTTGCAGTTTTCAATGGCGAAATTGCCAGTTGGTGTCAAAATCTCAATACTTTACCAGCCAGCCAATTAAATTCATCAGTCTGTCAGCTAGGCCATTTTGAAATGTCAAATGTATTTTGAGCCAGCTGATTCATACAAAAAAAAGTTCCCAGCTGGTAAACATACCAGCTGGAAATGAAATGCATTAGTTACAAGCTGCCAGCCAGAAAAGTGTGCATATTGGCTCCTTTTGCATATCATATAGTGGTGGGCCCCTGAAATGACTTCATCCCTCTCCTGAATCGTCTGCAAGGCCGTCGCCAGCTCGGTCGTCAGGACTTGCTTGTCAGCTTAAACTATAGCAAGTTCCGCCTGAAGCCCCTCTACAACGGCGTTGAGTCTTGTTACCTCAGCGTTAGAGGTCACTAGCAAGCAGTCGTACAAGGACTGGAGCACACCAAATGCTGCATCCACAGTCCTCGTAACTTGCCCTGGGCATTCTGCATCAGTGGTTAAGATGTTAACGTCACCTGACCTTCTACTGCTTAGCAGGACCATTGGAGTCATGTGATGCCATGTTATCAGCGTGTTATCAGTGTTAGACATAGACAATTGACTGTATCTCAGACCAGATTCAATCAGAGACTGAATATCAGTGGACAGTACTGTGTGCTTTGTCTTTACGTCTGACACAGATTACTGGGCAATGCTGGTAGGTAATCCTTAATTTTGTGGATTATTTGATGTAATATGTTTAGTTTTCAGCTCACAGAGTGTTATGTATATACGGGTCATCGCATTGTGTTAATCTGACATGTAGAGATTATTTACTACCGTATGGGTAATAATAAAAAATTCTATGAATGTAGAAAGTACGTTTTTTTGACAATTTAAGTTGATTTAAAAACCGAGTAAACAGTTCTTTATTGTCTTTATTTTGCTTTCTGTTAGGCACATATGATCAATATGCCAGGATTTTTCGATTGAGATATATGTTACTTATTTGTAGTTATTTGTTGTCACTGTAACTTAATTTAACGGTAGGGGGCACTGTGGGCCCACCGTGTATATTTCTTATGTTTCTTGTTTGGAACTATTTATAGCCACTATAACGTAGAATTTTAGCAATATCGAGTACAAGAGGGCTAAAAATTCTATTGGTATATGAACCAATTCTGGCTATCTGCTCTCCCGGAATTTTAGCTGGTCCGTGAAAAAATGACGACATTGGCGTAGTGTTCTCCAATCACCCATCGGCAAAGCCCAGATAGGTGATTTGGAGAGGTCTGAGATTTTTGCTTTTCCTTCATAATCTCGTTTAGATGTGATTTTTTAAATACCCAACTGTTTTAGTGATAATTCATATTTTATGTATAATTATATCTCACAAAAAAGCTTGATTATTCTTTGGATAACATTATATAAGGAAAATATAAATACTTGATAATAATCACCAGCTGCAAAAACTTATTCAAACCCGTTTTAACAGCAGTTGAAACGGGTTCAATTTGGACGTTTAAACGGGTTAACCTCAGATTTTACAGCTGGCGATTTTTTACTTCACTAGAGCTCTAACAACTCCACCAAACTTTTCTTTGGTTGAAATTGGTAAAGACCTTGGACGTTCGACAAACCCCTCCAGATCACCTATCTGGGCTTTGCCGATTGGTGATTGGAGAACACTAACATTGGTGCGAGAGAGCAGTGCATGCCGGGAAAGATGTTGCGTTGTAAACTTCCGCCTGCCTTGCTTCAAGATGGGAGGGAAATTTCAGACTGACATCGTACATTGACACGCCGATGTCAGCGCTAAAGAGTGTTTGTTGTGTAATCTTTATATAAGTATATTGCAATTTACGTAAGTTATGTCAAAATTATGAAGGCAAAACTGAGAAAAACAACGATGGAAAGATGAAAGGCAGAGGCGACAATGCCCCAAACAGGCTGTCGCCGCTGTTCCCGGATGTGCCGTGTGCAAAGAATTGGGTCAAATACGATCGCAGCACTAAAAAAATGCAGCGTATATGGGAGAGCAGATAGGGAGAGTAGGTACATTGCAAGAGAGGGCTAAATAGGTCGCCACTTGCAGGTTTTATTTACAGAGGGTGGAGCGCAACGAACAGAGAACTTGTTTGTATTTTGAGCTTCCACCGTCGGAGCGAGTCTGAAGATCACTGTATTTTGGTTTAGTGTTCTGAATTTGTTTCTGTGAGGTCTGAAACGTGTTCAGACACAGATAGCGTGCAAAATAATTGGTATAAGTACATAAATAGGATAGGTACATTTGCAAGAGAGAGCTTCTTGGGTAGCCGCTTGTGAATGTGTATTGGACGGCAGGAGATGCGTCACAACAAGAAAAAATGGCTGGTATTAGCTGCTTTTTTGTGTATCAACCACCGTCGAAACAAGTCTGAGTCACTGTATATGAGAGTTTGTTTCTAACGGGTCTGAAGGTGATTCTAGACACCAAGACAACACAGTATGATCCCGCCCTCACGAGAACCTCAATATTTAATTAATATATCTTTGTTTCCATACCAATTATTTCTCAAAATGTTTCAACCATCCAATGAAAATTATAATCTCTAAAATTGTTCAACAAACAAGCGTCTTACTTTCCGAACAATTGGTACATGGATTGGAACTGCATTCATTGATATCTATTTGAACAATTAATGACATCCCAAAATTAATATATAATTGAAATTAAAATAATTATTACTTCTTGTTAAACACACTTAACGAATATATCTTTGTTTCTACACCAATAATTTCTCAAAATGGTTCAACTATCTAATGAAGTAAATTATGGTCTATAAAAAACGATCACCATACAAATGTCTTACTTTCCGAACAATTGGCACTTGTCCAACCAGGTGCGCAGGTGCAGTTGTAGCCATTCACTAGATCATTGCATGTTGCACCATTTGCACATGGATTGGAACTGCATTCATTGATGTCTATTTGGACAATTAATGACATAGCAAAATTAATAAATAATTCAAATTAAAACAATTCTTACTTCTTGTTAAACACACTTAACGAATATATCTTTGTTTCTACACCAATAATTTCTCAAAATGGTTCAACTATCCAATGAAGTAAATTATGGTCTCTAAAAATCGATCACCATACAAGTGTCTTACTTTCTGAACAATTGGTACTTGTCCAACCAGCTGCACAGGTACAGTTGTAGCCATTCACTAGATCATTGCATGTTGCACCATTTGCACATGGATTGGAACTGCATTCATTGATATCTATTTGGACAATTAATGACATAGCAAAATTAATAAATAATTCAAATTAAAACAATTCTTACTTCTTGTTAGACACATTTAAATAATATATCTTTGTTTCTTCACCAATAATTTCTCAAAATGGTTCAACTATCCAATGAAGTAAATTATGGTTTCTAAAAATCGATCATCATACAAATCTCTTACTTTCCGAACAATTGGTACTTGTCCAACCAGCTGCGCAGGTGCAGTTGTAGCCATTCACTAGATCATTGCATGTTGCACCATTTACACATGGATTGGAACTGCATTCATTGATGTCTATTTGGACAATTAATGATATAGCAAAATTAAAAAAACAATTCAAATTAAAACAATTAAAACTTGTTAGACACATTTAATGAATATATCTTTGCTTCTGCACCAATAATTTCTCAAAATGGTTAAAACTATCCAATGAAGTAAATTATGGTCTCTAAAAATCGATCACCATACAAGTGTCTTACTTTCTGAACAATTGGTACTTGTCCAACCAGCTGCACAGGTACAGTTGAAGCCATTCACTAGATCATTGCATGTTGCACCATTTACACATGGATTGGAACTGCATTCATTGATATCTATTTGGACAATTAATGACATAGCAAAATTAATAAATAATTCAAATTAAAACAATTCCTACTTCTTGTTTGACACATTTTACCAATATATCTTTGTTTCTACACCAATAATTTCTCAAAATGGTTCAACTATCCAATGAAGTAAATTATGGTCTTTAAAATTCGATCATCATACAAATGTCTTACTTTCTGAACAATTGGTACTTGTCCAACCAGCTGCACAGGTACAGTTGAAGCCATTCACTAGATCATTGCATGTTGCACCATTTACACATGGATTGGAACTGCATTCATTGATGTCTATTTGGACAATTAATGATATAGCAAAATTAAAAAACAATTCAAATTAAAACAATTCGTACTTATTGTTAGACACATTTAACTAATATATCTTTGTTCTACACCAATAATTTTCAAAATGGTTAAAACTATCCAATGAAGTAAATTATGGTCTCTAAAAATCGATCACCATACAAATGTCTTACTTTCTGAACAATTGGTACTTGTCCAACCAGGTGCGCAGGTACAGTTGAAGCCATTCACTAGATCATTGCATGTTGCACCATTTACACATGGATTGGAACTGCATTCATTGATGTCTATTTGGACAATTAATGATATAGCAAAATTAAAAAACAATTCAAATTAAAACAATTCTTACTTCTTGTTAGACACATTTAGCTAATATATCTTTACTTCTATACCAATAAATTCTCAAAATGTTTCAACTATACAATCAAGAAAATTATGTTCTCTAAAAATCGATCACCATATAAATGTCTTACTTTCCGAACAATTAGTACTTGTCCAACCAGGTGCGCAGGTGCAGTTGTAGCCATTCACTAGATCATTGCATGTTGCACCATTTACACATGGATTGGAACTGCATTCATTGATATCTATTTGGACAATTAATGATATAGCAAAATTAATAAATAATTCAAATTAAAACAATTCTTACTTCTTGTTTGACACATTTAACCAATATATCTTTATTTCTACACCAATAATTTCTCAAAATGGTTCAACTATCCAATGAGGTAAATTATGGTCTCTAAAAGTTGATCACCATACAAATGTCTTACTCTCTGAACAATTGGTACTTGTCCAACCAGGTGCGCAGGTGCAGTTGAAGCCATTCACTAGATCATTGCATGTTGCACCATTTACACATGGATTCGAACTGCACTCATTGATGTCTATTTGGACAATTAATGATATAGCATAATTAAAAAACAATTCAAATTAAAACAATTCTTACTTCTTGTTAGACACATTTAGCTAATATATCTTTACTTCTATACCAATAATTTCTCAAAATGTTTCAACTATACAATCAAGAAAATTATGTTCTCTAAAAATCGATCACCATACAAATGTCTTACTCTCTGAACAATTGGTACTTGTCCAACCAGTTGCACAGATGCAGTTGTAGCCATTCACTAGATCATTGCATGTTGCACCATTTACACATGGATTGGAACTGCATTCATTGATATCTATTTGGACAATTAATGACATAGCAAAATTAATAAATAATTCAAATTAAAACAATTCTTACTTCTTGTTTGACACATTTTACCAATATATCTTTGTTTCTACACCAATAATTTCTCAAAATGGTTCAACTATCCAATGAAGTAAATTATGGTCTTTAAAATTCGATCATCATACAAATGTCTTACTTTCTGAACAATTGGTACTTGTCCAACCAGGTGCACAGGTACAGTTGAAGCCATTCACTAGATCATTGCATGTTGCACCATTAACACATGGATTGGAACTGCATTCATTGATGTCTATTTGGACAATTAATGATATAGCAAAATTAAAAAACAATTCAAATTAAAACAATTCATACTTATTGTTAGACACATTTAACTAATATATCTTTGTTCTACACCAATAATTTTCAAAATGGTTGAAACTATCCAATGAAGTAAATTATGGTCTCTAAAAATCGATCACCATACAAATGTCTTACTTTCTGAACAATTGGTACTTGTCCAACCAGGTGCGCAGGTACAGTTGAAGCCATTCACTAGATCATTGCATGTTGCACCATTTACACATGGATTGGAACTGCATTCATTGATGTCTATTTGGACAATTAATGATATAGCAAAATTAAAAAACAATTCAAATTAAAACAATTCGTACTTATTGTTAGACACATTTAACTAATATATCTTTGTTCTACACCAATAATTTTCAAAATGGTTAAAACTATCCAATGAAGTAAATTATGGTCTCTAAAAATCGATCACCATACAAATCTCTTACTTTCTGAACAATTGGTACTTGTCCAACCAGGTGCGCAGGTACAGTTGAAGCCATTCACTAGATCATTGCATGTTGCACCATTTACACATGGATTGGAACTGCATTCATTGATGTCTATTTGGACAATTAATGATATAGCAAAATTAAAAAACAATACAAATTAAAACAATTCTTACTTCTTGTTAGACACATTTAGCTAATATATCTTTACTTCTATACCAATAATTTCTCAAAATGTTTCAACTATACAATCAAGAAAATTATGTTCTCTAGAAATCGATCACCATATAAATGTCTTACTTTCCGAACAATTAGTACTTGTCCAACCAGGTGCGCAGGTGCAGTTGTAGCCATTCACTAGATCATTGCATGTTGCACCATTTACACATGGATTGGAACTGCATTCATTGATATCTATTTGGACAATTAATGATATAGCAAAATTAATAAATAATTCAAATTAAAACAATTCTTACTTCTTGTTTGACACATTTAACCAATATATCTTTATTTCTACACCAATAATTTCTCAAAATGGTTCAACTATCCAATGAGGTAAATTATGGTCTCTAAAAGTTGATCACCATACAAATGTCTTACTCTCTGAACAATTGGTACTTGTCCAACCAGGTGCGCAGGTGCAGTTGAAGCCATTCACTAGATCATTGCATGTTGCACCATTTACACATGGATTCGAACTGCACTCATTGATGTCTATTTGGACAATTAATGATATAGCATAATTAAAAAACAATTCAAATTAAAACAATTCTTACTTCTTGTTAGACACATTTAGCTCATATATCTTTACTTCTATACCAATAATTTCTCAAAATGTTTCAACTATACAATCAAGAAAACTATGTTCTCTAAAAATCGATCACCATACAAATGTCTTACTCTCTGAACAATTGGTACTTGTCCAACCAGGTGCGCAGGTGCAGTTGTAGCCATTCACTAGATCATTGCATGTTGCACCATTTACACATGGATTGGAACTGCATTCATTGATATCTATTTGGACAATTAATGACATAGCAAAATTAATAAATAATTCAAATTAAAACAATTATTACTTCTTGTTTGACACATTTAACAAATATATCTTTGTTTCTACACCAATAATTTCTCAAAATGTTTCAACTATACAATCGTGAAAATCATGTTCTCTAAAAATCCATCACCATACAAATGTCTTACTTTCTGAACAATTGGTACTTGTCCAACCAGGTGCGCAGGTGCAGTTGTAGCCATTCACTAGATCATTGCATGTTGCACCATTTACACATGGATTGGAACTGCATTCATTGATGTCTATTTGGACAATTAATGACATTTGGACAATTAATGATATAGCAAAATTAATAAATAATTCAAATTAAAACAATTCTTACTTCTTGTTAGACACATTTAACTAATTGATCTTTACTTTTATACCAATAATTTCTCAAAATGTTTCAACTATACAATCAAGAAAATTATGTTCTTTAAAAATCAATCACCATATAAATGTCTTACTTTCCGAACAATTAGTACTTGTCCAACCAGGTGCGCAGGTGCAGTTGTAGCCATTCACTAGATCATTGCATGTTGCACCATTTACACATGGATTGGAACTGCATTCATTGATGTCTATTTGGACAATTAATGATATAGCAAAATTAAAAAACAATTCAAATTAAAACAATTCTTACTTCTTGTTAGACACATTTAACTAATATATCTTTGTTTCTACACCAATAATTTCTCAAAATGGTTCAACTATCCAATGAAGTAAATTATGGTCTTTAAAATTCGATCACCATACAAATTTCTTACTTTCTGAACAATTGGTACTTGTCCAACCAGCTGCACAGGTACAGTTGAAGCCATTCACTAGATCATTGCATGTTGCACCATTTACACATGGATTCGAACTGCACTCATTGATATCTATTTGGACAATTAATGACATTTGGACAATTAATGATATAGCAAAATTAATAAATAATTCAAATTAAAACAATTCTTATTTCTTGTTTGACACATTTAACCAATATATCTTTATTTCTACACCAATAATTTCTCAAAATGGTTCAACTATCCAATGAAGAAAATTATGGTCTCTAAAAGTTGATCACCATACAAATGTCTTACTCTCTGAACAATTGGTACTTGTCCAACCAGGTGCGCAGGTGCAGTTGAAGCCATTCACTAGATCATTGCATGTTGCACCATTTACACATGGATTCGAACTGCACTCATTGATGTCTATTTGGACAATTAATGATATAGCATAATTAAAAAACAATTCAAATTAAAACAATTCTTACTTCTTGTTAGACACATTTAGCTAATATATCTTTACTTCTATACCAATAATTTCTCAAAATGTTTCAACTATACAATCAAGAAAACTATGTTCTCTAAAAATCGATCACCATACAAATGTCTTACTTTCTGAACAATTGGTACTTGTCCAACCAGGTGCGCAGGTGCAGTTGTAGCCATTCACTAGATCATTGCATGTTGCACCATTTACACATGGATTGGAACTGCATTCATTGATATCTATTTGGACAATTAATGACATAGCAAAATTAATATATAATTCAAATTAAAACAATTCTTACTTCTTGTTTGACACATTTAACCAATATATCTTTATTTCTACACCAATAATTTCTCAAAATGGTTCAACTATCCAATGAAGTAAATTATGGTCTCTAATAATTGATCACCATACAAATGTCTTACTTTCTGAACAATTGGTACTTGTCCAACCAGGTGCGCAGGTACAGTTGAAGCCATTCACTAGATCATTGCATGTTGCACCATTTACACATGGATTGGAACTGCATTCATTGATATCTATTTGGACAATTAATGACATTTGGACAATTAATGATATAGCAAAATTAATAAATAATTCAAATTAAAACAATTCTTATTTCTTGTTTGACACATTTAACCAATATATCTTTATTTCTACACCAATAATTTCTCAAAATGGTTCAACTATCCAATGAAGTAAATTATGGTCTCTAAAAGTTGATCACCATACAAATGTCTTACTCTCTGAACAATTGGTACTTGTCCAACCAGGTGCGCAGGTGCAGTTGAAGCCATTCACTAGATCATTGCATGTTGCACCATTTACACATGGATTCGAACTGCACTCATTGATGTCTATTTGGACAATTAATGACATAGCAAAATTAATATATAATTCAAATTAAAACAATTATTACTTCTTGTTAGACACATTTAGCTAATATATCTTTACTTCTATACCAATAATTTCTCAAAATGTTTCAACTATACAATCAAGAAAACTATGTTCTCTAAAAATCGATCACCATACAAATGTCTTACTTTCTGAACAATTGGTACTTGTCCAACCAGGTGCGCAGGTGCAGTTGTAGCCATTCACTAGATCATTGCATGTTGCACCATTTACACATGGATTGGAACTGCATTCATTGATATCTATTTGGACAATTAATGACATAGCAAAATTAATATATAATTCAAATTAAAACAATTATTACTTCTTGTTTGACACATTTAACCAATATATCTTTATTTCTACACCAATAATTTCTCAAAATGGTTCAACTATCCAATGAAGTAAATTATGTTCCCTAAAAATCGATCACTATATAAATGTCTTACTTTCCGAACAATTAGTACTTGTCCAACCAGGTGCGCAGGTGCAGTTGTAGCCATTCACTAGATCATTGCATGTTGCACCATTTACACATGGATTGGAACTGCATTCATTGATATCTATTTGGACAATTAATGATATAGCAAAATTAATAAATAATTCAAATTAAAACAATTATTACTTCTTGTTTGACACATTTAACCAATATATCTTTATTTCTACACCAATAATTTCTCAAAATGGTTCAACTATCCAATGAAGTAAATTATGGTCTCTAAAAATTGATCACCATACAAATGTCTTACTTTCTGAACAATTGGTACTTGTCCAACCAGGTGCGCAGGTACAGTTGAAGCCATTCACTAGATCATTGCATGTTGCACCATTTATACATGGATTGGAACTGCATTCATTGATATCTATTTAGACAATTAATGACATTTGGACAATTAATGATATAGCAAAATTAATAAATAATTCAAATTAAAACAATTCTTACTTCTTGTTAGAGACATTTAACTAATAGATCTTTACTTCTATACCAATAATTTCTCAAAATGTTTCAACTATACAATCAAGAAAATTATGTTCTCTAAAAATCGATCACTATATAAATGTCTTACTTTCTGAACAATTAGTACTTGTCCAACCAGGTGCGCAGGTGCAGTTGAAGCCATTCACTAGATCATTGCATGTTGCACCATTTACACATGGATTGGAACTGCATTCATTGATGTCTATTTGGACAATTAATGATATAGCAAAATTAAAAAACAATTCAAATTAAAACAATTCTTACTTCTTGTTAGACACATTTAACTAATATATCTTTGTTTCTAAACCAATAATTTCTCAAAATGGTTTAACTATCCAATGAAGTAAATTATGGTCTCTAAAATTCGATCACCATACAAATGTCTTACTTTCTGAACAATTGGTACTTGTCCAACCAGCTACACAGGTACAGTTGAAGCCATTCACTAGATCATTGCATGTTGCACCATTTACACATGGATTGGAACTGCATTCATTGATATCTATTTGGACAATTAATGACATTTGGACAATTAATGATATAGCAAAATTAATAAATAATTCAAATTAAAACAAGTCTTACTTCTTGTTAGACACATTTAACTAATAGATCTTTACTCCTATACCAATAATTTCTCAAAATGTTTCAACTATACAATCAAGAAAATTATGTTCTCTAAAAATCGATCACCATATAAATGTCTTACTTTCCGAACAATTCGTACTTGTCCAACCAGGTGCGCAGGTGCAGTTGAAGCCATTCACTAGATCATTGCATGTTGCACCATTTACACATGGATTGGAACTGCATTCATTGATATCTATTTGGACAATTAATGATATAGCAAAATTAATAAATAATTCAAATTAAAACAATTCTTACTTCTTGTTTGACACATTTAACCAGTATATCTTTATTTCTACACCAATAATTTCTCAAAATGGTTCAACTATCCAATGAAGTAAATTATGGTCTCTAAAAATTGATCACCATACAAATGTCTTACTTTCTGAACAATTGGTACTTGTCCAACCAGGTGCGCAGGTGCAGTTGAAGCCATTCACTAGATCATTGCATGTTGCACCATTTACACATGGATTGGAACTGCATTCATTGATGTCTATTTGGACAATTAATGATATAGCAAAATTAAAAAACAATTCAAATTAAAACAATTCTTACTTCTTGTTAGACACATTTAACTAATATATCTTTGTTTCTACACCAATAATTTCTCAAAATGGTTAAACTATCCAATGAAGTAAATTATGGTCTCTAAAAATCGATCACCATACAAATGTCTTACTTTCTGAACAATTGGTACTTGTCCAACCAGGTGCGCAGGTGCAGTTGTAGCCATTCACTAGATCATTGCATGTTGCACCATTTACACATGGATTGGAACTGCATTCATTGATATCTATTTGGACAATTCATGACATTTGGACAATTAATGATATAGCAAAATTAATAAATAATTCAAATTAAAACAATTCTTACTTCTTGTTAGACACATTTAACTAATAGATCTTTACTTCTATACCAATAATTTCTCAAAATGTTTCAACTATAAAATCAAGAAAATTATGTTCTCTAAAAATCGATCACTATATAAATGTCTTACTTTCCGAACAATTAGTACTTGTCCAACCAGGTGCGCAGGTGCAGTTGTAGCCATTCACTAGATCATTGCATGTTGCACCATTTACACATGGATTGGAACTGCATTCATTGATATCTATTTGGACAATTAATGATATAGCAAAATTAATAAATAATTCAAATTAAAACAATTCTTACTTCTTGTTTGACACATTTAACCAATATATCTTTATTTCTACACCAATAATTTCTCAAAATGGTTAAACTATCCAATGAAGTAAATTATGGTCTCTAAAAATCAATCACCATATAAATGTCTTACTTTCTGAACAATTGGTACTTGTCCAACCAGGTGCGCAGGTGCAGTTGTAGCCATTCACTAGATCATTGCATGTTGCACCATTTACACATGGATTGGAACTGCATTCATTGATATCTATTTGGACAATTAATGACATTTGGACAATTAATGATATAGCAAAATTAATAAATAATTCAAATTAAAACAATTATTACTTCTTGTTAGACACATTTAACTAATAGATCTTTACTTCTATACCAATAATTTCTCAAAATGTTTTAACTATACAATCAAGAAAATTATGTTCTCTAAAAATCGATCACTATATAAATGTCTTACTTTCCGAACAATTAGTACTTGTCCAACCAGGTGCGCAGGTGCAGTTGTAGCCATTCACTAGATCATTGCATGTTGCACCATTTACACATGGATTGGAACTGCATTCATTGATATCTATTTGGACAATTAATGATATAGCAAAATTAATAAATAATTCAAATTAAAACAATTCTTACTTCTTGTTTGACATATTTAACCAATATATCTTTATTTCTACACCAATAATTTCTCAAAATGGTTCAACTATCCAATGAAGTAAATTATGGTCTCTAAAAATTGATCACCATACAAATGTCTTACTTTCTGAACAATTGGTACTTGTCCAACCAGGTGCGCAGGTACAGTTGAAGCCATTCACTAGATCATTGCATGTTGCACCATTTACACATGGATTGGAACTGCATTCATTGATGTCTATTTGGACAATTAATGATATAGCAAAATTAAAAAACAATTCAAATTAAAACAATTCTTACTTCTTGTTAGACACATTTAACTAATATATCTTTACTTCTATACCAATAATTTCTCAAAATGTTTCAACTATACAATCAAGAAAACTATGTTCTCTAAAAATCAATCAGCATATAAATGTCTTACTTTCTGAACAATTGGTACTTGTCCAACCAGGAGCGCAGGTGCAGTTGTAGCCATTCACTAGATCATTGCATGTTGCACCATTTACACATGGATTCGAACTGCATTCATTGATATCTATTTGAACAATTAATGATACAGCAAAATTAATAAATAATTCAAATTAAAACAATTCTTACTTCTTGTTAGACACATTTAACCAATATATCTTTATTTCTATACCATTAATTTCTCAAAATGTTTCAACTATACAATCAAGAAAATTATGTTTTCTAAAAATCGATCATCATACAAATGTCTTACTTTCCGAACAATTAGTACTTGTCCAACCAGGTGCGCAGGTACAGTTGTAGCCATTCACTAGATCATTGCATGTTGCACCATTTACACATGGATTGGAACTGCATTCATTGATATCTATTTGGACAATTAATGATATAGCAAAATTAATAAATAATTCAAATTAAAACAATTCTTACTTCTTGTTTGACACATTTAACCAATATATCTTTATTTCTACACCAATAATTTCTCAAAATGGTTCAACTATCCAATGAAGTAAATTATGGTCTCTAAAAATTGATCACCATACAAATGTCTTACTTTCTGAACAATTGGTACTTGTCCAACCAGGTGCGCAGGTACAGTTGAAGCCATTCACTAGATCATTGCATGTTGCACCATTTACACATGGATTGGAACTGCATTCATTGATGTCTATTTGGACAATTAATGATATAGCAAAATTAAAAAACAATTCAAATTAAAACAATTCTTACTTCTTGTTAGACACATTTAACTAATATATCTTTACTTATATACCAATAATTTCTCAAAATGTTTGAACTATACAATCAAGAAAACTATGTTCTCTAAAAATCAATCAGCATATAAATGTCTTACTTTCTGAACAATTGGTACTTGTCCAACCAGGAGCGCAGGTGCAGTTGTAGCCATTCACTAGATCATTGCATGTTGCACCATTTACACATGGATTGGAACTGCATTCATTGATATCTATTTGAACAATTAATGATACAGCAAAATTAATAAATAATTCAAATTAAAACAATTCTTACTTCTTGTTTGACACATTTAACCAATATATCTTTATTTCTATACCATTAATTTCTCAAAATGTTTCAACTATACAATCAAGAAAATTATGTTTTCTAAAAATCGATCATCATACAAATGTCTTACTTTCTGAACAATTGGTACTTGTCCAACCAGCTGCACAGGTACAGTTGAAGCCATTCACTAGATCATTGCATGTTGCACCATTTACACATGGATTGGAACTGCATTCATCGATATCTATTTGGACAATTCATGACATTTGGACAATTAATGATATAGCAAAATTAATAAATAATTCAAATTAAAACAATTCTTACTTCTTGTTAGACACATTTAACTAATAGATCTTTACTTCTATATCAATAATTTCTCAAAATGTTTCAACTATACAATCAAGAAAATTATGTTCTCTAAAAATCGATCACTATAAAAATGTCTTACTTTCCGAACAATTAGTACTTGTCCAACCAGGTGCGCAGGTGCAGTTGTAGCCATTCACTAGATCATTGCATGTTGCACCATTTACACATGGATTGGAACTGCATTCATTGATATCTATTTGGACAATTAATGATATAGCAAAATTAATAAATAATTCAAATTAAAACAATTATTACTTCTTGTTTGACACATTTAACCAATATATCTCTATTTCTACACCAATAATTTCTCAAAATGGTTCAACTATCCAATGAAGTAAATTATGATCTCTAAAAATTGATCACCATACAAATGTCTTACTTTCTGAACAATTGGTACTTGTCCAACCAGGTGCGCAGGTACAGTTGAAGCCATTCACTAGATCATTGCATGTTGCACCATTTACACATGGATTGGAACTGCATTCATTGATGTCTATTTGGACAATTAATGATATAGCAAAATTAAAAAACAATTCAAATTAAAACAATTCTTACTTCTTGTTAGACACATTTAACTAATATATCTTTGTTTCTACACCAATAATTTCTCAAAATGGTTAAACTATCCAATGAAGTAAATTATGGTCTCTAAAAATTGATCACCATACAAATGTCTTACTTTCTGAACAATTGGTACTTGTCCAACCAGGAGCGCAGGTACAGTTGTAGCCATTCACTAGATCATTGCATGTTGCACCATTTACACATGGATTGGAACTGCATTCATTGATGTCTATTTGGACAATTAATGATATAGCAAAATTAAAAAACAATTCAAATTAAAACAATTCCTACTTCTTGTTAGACACATTTAACTAATATATCTTTGTTTCTATACCAATAATTTCTCAAAATGTTTCAACTATACAATCAAGAAAATTATGTTCTGTAAAAATCAATCACCATACAAATGTCTTACTTTCTGAACAATTGGTACTTGTCCAACCAGGTGCGCAGGTGCAGTTGTAGCCATTCACTAGATCATTGCATGTTGCACCATTTACACATGGATTGGAACTGCATTCATTGATATCTATTTGAACAATTAATGATACAGCAAAATTAATAAATAATTCAAATTAAAACAATTCTTACTTCTTGTTTGACACATTTAACCAATATATCTTAATTTCTATACCAATAATTTCTCAAAATGGTTCAACTATACAATCAAGAAAATTATGTTTTCTAAAAATCGATCATCATACAAATGTCTTACTTTCTGAACAATTGGTACTTGTCCAACCAGCTGCACAGGTACAGTTGAAGCCATTCACTAGATCATTGCATGTTGCACCATTTACACATGGATTCGAACTGCATTCATTGATGTCTATTTGGACAATTAATGATATAGCAAAATTAAAAAACAATTCAAATTATAACAATTATTACTTCTTGTTAGACACATTTAACGAATATATCTTCGTTTCTACACCAATAATTTCTCAAAATGGTTCAACTATCCAATGAAGTAAATTATGGTCTCTAAAAATCGATCACCATACAAATGTCTTACTTTCCGAACAATTGGTACTTGTCCAACCAGCTGCACAGGTACAGTTGTAGCCATTCACTAGATCATTGCATGTTGCACCATTTACACATGGATTGGAACTGCATTCATTGATATCTATTTGGACAATTAGTGATATAGCAAAATTAAAAAACAATTCAAATTAAAACAATTATTACTTCTTGTTAGACACATTTAACGAATATATCTTCGTTTCTACACCAATAATTTCTCAAAATGGTTCAACTATCCAATGAAGTAAATTATGGTCTCTAAAAATCGATCACCATACAAATATCTTACTTTCTGAACAATTGGTACTTGTCCAACCAGCTGCACAGGTACAGTTGTAGCCATTCACTAGATCATTGCATGTTGCACCATTTACACATGGATTGGAACTGCATTCATTGATATCTATTTGGACAATTAGTGATATAGCAAAATTAAAAAACAATTCAAATTAAAACAATTATTACTTCTTGTTAGACACATTTAACGAATATATCTTTGTTTCTATACCAATAATTTCTCAAAATGTTTGAACTATACAATCAAGAAAATTATGTTCTCTAAAAATCGATCACCATACAAATGTCTTACTTTCCGAACAATTGGTACTTGTCCAACCAGCTGCACAGGTACAGTTGTAGCCATTCACTAGATCATTGCATGTTGCACCATTTACACATGGATTGGAACTGCATTCATCGATATCTATTTGAACAATTAATAACATCCCAAAATTAATAAATAATTCAAATTAAAATAATTCTTACTTCTTGTTAGACACATTTAACGAATATATCTTCGTTTCTACACCAATAATTTCTCAAAATGGTTCAACTATCCAATGAAGTAAATTATGGTCTCTAAAAATCGATCACCATACAAATGTCTTACTTGTTGAACAATCGGTACTTGTCCAACCGGGTGTGCAGGCGCAGTTGTAGCCATCCACTAGATCATTGCATGTTGCACCATTTACACATGGATTGGAACTGCATTCGTTGATATCTATTTTAATTTAATAAAAGGAACTGATTCAATTCTAACTATACTTTTTCAAATTAAAGCTCAAACTATTTCTTGCTTGGAAATGTTCGGTTTGCCAGTTAACCTTTTTCATATATACCTGTATACCTGTATATATTTTAATGATTAATTACATGCACATATATTTCTGAAAGTATTTCACGTATACAGTCAATAAATATTTATAGGGTATTAAAATGGTCATAATCGAAAAAACGTCATCAACGCATAACTTTCCATGGATTGGAACTACATTCATCTGTGTCTATTTTGAAGTATTAAAAATATTGATGAAATACCAAATGTTTATTTCAATTTAGAGTACAAATTTCTTCTTGGTAAATAATAATCTATTTTCTTTTGATTGTTTCTTTACAATTTAAAGAATAAACGGTTAGTCCTGGCAATTAACAAGAGAGGTTACTTCTTCTTCCTAGAAAGCTTATTTTTGGAAACATTGCATCATGTTCATGGCTATGTGAAAGACATTTCTTTTTCTTTTTCAATATTCAGAGTTGCAAACATTAAACATTTTCCATCTGTTCTTAGCTCTATACATATAAGATATACAAGATATAGTATATTTATGGAGGGTAGAGGTATCTTATATAAAGTTATTTGTCTTGTGACAGGCAGCTAGAGAAATGTAAGGTTTCATATCAACTTATACATCTCATCACAATCGGTCAACGCCGCTCAAAATCATTCTCAAACGTGATCTAAATATGAATACATACGGCATAGTGATTTATAATGATGATTTGATTTACACTTACTAGTTGAACAAGTTAGACCTTCAAATCCTGGCATGCAGCTGCAAATGGAACTTGAACATGTTCCACCATTTAGACATTCGGCGTCATTGGCGCATGCATTGCACTCTATTAAATGAAAGTGAAGACATGTATGAAGGTCAGGCATGGATATTTTGTTCAGAAGTGGGCGAATGGGCACATGGATAGAATAATTAGGTTTGATAGTATTGGGGAACTAATGTAGAACCTTGGGATTGTGGAAGTTGTTGCTGGGAATGAGGGTTACTCGGCATTCAAGGTTAACAAACTCCTGACAATACCCATAAATCACTGCCGAAAATAAATCTAATGACTTTTACTGGAGATAAACAAAATGCAATACATTTCCCGCATAAAACCAATAATACGCAGGACCAATTACTTTTTCATTGACACAACAAGCAAATTCATCAACCTTCAATGATATTTAAGTGTTGTTCCAAAACAAGTGATTACAGTATAATTCTTTTGAGTATTTGGACGTCTTTCAATGTAAATGGTTTTAATTTCAATTTACTCTGATTGCTAAGTGGTGATTTATTTCACCTATAAACAAAATAAATATTCCACGTCAAAATAAATGATAGAAAGTCTAAATGAAATTGAAATAATTAATGAAAATAAACAAATAAATTATATATTGTTTTACATTTTTTCATAGACATGAGGTCCCACTGTAAGAAGAACTGTTTTAAAACAATTTATGTTTTGTCAACTAAATATTGCTGTCATATAACAAGTATCTGTTCTGCAAATCATGATAACATTACAAAACTCTAAACTTGCAGCAATGGTTGCAGCTATATTAATCCGGCGATAGTTGCTGTTATATCCATCCAGCAATAGTTACTGTTATATCCATCCAGCAATAGTTACTGTTATATCCATCCAGCAATGGTTGCTGTTATATCCATCCAGCAATGGTTGCAGCTATATTAATCCAGCTATAGTTGCTGCTATATTAATCCAGCAATAGTTACTGCTATAGTAATCCAGCAATGGTTGCTGCTATATTAATCCAGCAATAGTTACTGCTATATCCATCCAGCAATGGTTGCTGTTATATTAATCCAGCACTAGTTGCTGTTATATCCATCCAGCAATGGTTGCTGTTATATTAATCCAGCTATAGTTGCTGCTATATTAATCCAGCAATAGTTACTGCTATAGTAATCCAGCAATGGTTGCTGCTATATTAATCCAGCAATAGTTACTGCTATATCCATCCAGCAATGGTTGCTGTTATATTAATCCAGCACTAGTTGCTGTTATATCCATCCAGCAATGGTTGCTGTTATATCCATCCAGCAATAGTTACTGTTATATTAATCCAGCACTAGTTACTGCTATAGTAATCCAGCAATGGTTGCTGCTATATTAATCCAGCAATAGTTACTGCTATATCCATCCAGCAATGGTTGCTGCTATATTAATCCAGCAATAGTTACTGCTATATCCATCCAGCAATGGTTGCTGTTATATTAATCCAGCACTAGTTGCTGTTATATCCATCCAGCAATGGTTGCTGTTATATCCATCCAGCAATGGTTGCTGTTATATCCATCCAGCAATGGTTGCTGTTATATTAATCCAGCAATGGTTGCTGTTATATCCATCCAGCAATGGTTGCTGCTATAGTAATCCAGCAATTGTGGCTGTTATATTAATCCAGCTATAGTTGATGTTGTATTACTCCAGCAACTATATATATATATAGTAATCCAGATATAGTTGATGCTATATTAATCCAGCTATTGTTGCTGCTATATTAATCCAGCAACAATTGCTGCTATATTAATCCAGCAATAATTGCTGCTATATTAATCCAGCTATAGTTGCTGCTATATTAATCCAGCTATAGTTGCTGCTATATTAATCCAGCTATAGTTGCTGCTATATTAATCCAGCTATAATTGCTGCTATATTAATCCAGCAATAATTGCTGCTATATTAATCCAGCTATAGTTGCTGCTATATTAATCCAGCTATAGTTGCTGCTATATTAATCCAGCAATAGTTACTGCTATATCCATCCAGCAATGGTTGCTGTTATATCCATCCAGCAATGGTTGCTGTTATATCCATCCAGCAATGGTTGCTGTTATATTAATCCAGCACTAGTTGCTGTTATATCCATCCAGCAATGGTTGCTGTTATATCCATCCAGCACTAGTTGATGTTGTATTACTCCAGCAACTATATATATATATAGTAATCCAGATATAGTTGATGCTATATTAATCCAGCTATTGTTGCTGCTATATTAATCCAGCAACAATTGCTGCTATATTAATCCAGCAATAATTGCTGCTATATTAATCCAGCTATAGTTGCTGCTATATTAATCCAGCTATAGTTGCTGCTATATTAATCCAGCTATAGTTGCTGCTATATTAATCCAGCTATAGTTGCTGCTATATTAATCCAGCTATAATTGCTGCTATATTAATCCAGCAATAATTGCTGCTATATTAATCCAGCTATTGTTGCTGCTATATTAATCCAGCAATAATTGCTGCTATATCAATCCAGCTATAGTTGCTGCTATATTAATCCAGCTATAGTTGCTGCTATATTAATCCAGCTATAATTGCTGCTATATTAATCCAGCTATAGTTGCTGCTATATTAATCCAGCTATAGTTGCTGCTATATTAATCCAGCTATAGTTGCTGCTATATTAATCCAGCTATAATTGCTGCTATATTAATCCAGCAATAATTGCTGCTATATTAATCCAGCTATTGTTGCTGCTATATTAATCCAGCAATAATTGCTGCTATATCAATCCAGCTATAGTTGCTGCTATATTAATCCAGCTATAGTTGCTGCTATATTAATCCAGCTATAATTGCTGCTATATAAATCCAGCAACAATTGCTGTTATATTAATCCAGCTATAGTTGCTGCTTTATTAATCCAGCTATAGTTGCTGCTATATTCATCCAGCTATAATTGCTGCTATATTAATCCAGCAATAATTGCTGCTATATTAATCCAGCAATAATTGCTGCTATATTAATCCAGCTATAGTTGCTGCTATATTAATCCAGCTATAATTGCTGCTATATTAATCCAGCAATAATTGCTGCTATATTAATCCAGCTATAGTTGCTGCTATATTAATCCAGCTATAGTTGCTGCTATATTAATCCAGCTATAGTTGCTGCTATATTAATCCAGCTATAGTTGCTGCTATATTAAACCAGCAATAATTGCTGCTATATTAATCCAGCTATAGTTGCTGCTATATTAATCCAGCAACAGTTGTTGCCATATTAATCCAGCAATAATTGCTGCTATAGTAATCCAGCTATAGTTGCTGCTATATTAATCCAGCTATAGTTGCTGCTATATTAAACCAGCAATAATTGCTGCTATATTAATCCAGCTATAGTTGCTGCTATATTAATCCAGCTATAGTTGCTGCTATATTAATCCAGCTATAGTTGCTGCTATATTAAACCAGCAATAATTGCTGCTATATTAATCCAGCTATAGTTGCTGCTATATTAATCCAGCTATAATTGCTGCTATATTAATCCAGCTATAGTTGCTGCTATATTAATCCAGCTATAGTTGCTGCTATATTAAACCAGCAATAATTGCTGCTATATTAATCCAGCTATAGTTGCTGCTATATTAATCCAGCTATAGTTGCTGCTATATTAATCCAGCTATAGTTGCTGCTATATTAATCCAGCTATAGTTGCTGCTATATTAATCCAGCTATAGTTGCTGCTATATTAATCCAGCTATAGTTGCTGCTATATTAATCCAGCTATAGTTGCTGCTGTAGTAGTCTAGCAACAGTTGTTGCTATATCCATCCGTGAATGAATAATGAAAATTTCATCTTTCTTTTCTGTATGTTAGCTATCATATTTTTTGCGTTTGTGAAACAATGGTTTAATTTGGCAGGTTCTGAAATGTGTATCGCTCAAATAAAACCCCTATATGAAGATTTCATCTTTAGGCATGAAAAAAGTACTTGTCCTAACTGGGATTTAAATCCCTCACCTTGGGGACGTCTCTGTGGGAGGCCAATTGGTTTTGTCGAGTAATGATGTAGATGTACCAACTGAGCCACATCCCACCCTGTGGAAGCACTGTACAAACTTATATAGACAGGGACAATCCGGTTCAAGAATATATGTTCGAGACTAACTCGAAGTCAAACTTTGAGAAAAACTTAAAACTTTCTCTTGAGACGTACAATGCAAAATCGCAAAGGAGTACAGATGTTCATTGGTCGTGTTATAAAAAGTAGTCATATTAGTTTGTTGTAAATAAAATATTCTGATATCAAGACGTTATACTTTAACATTAATTTTACGTCTGCTGGTTTTTCTTTCTTTTAAATTCTTGGCAATTGGTTTACATATGAAAATATCATGTATGTATTTTAGGCTGAATTACCACTCTAAAAGTTTCTTTAGGATATAACAAAGCAGCACCTTTAATTCATCTTGCATAAAGATTCTATGAAAGGTCAACTGTTAACATCTTTGTACTTATAATGCTTTGTACTGTATAATGCTCTCCCCAAATTGTGTAAAAAGGTGTGTAAGAAACTTACCTTTGAAGCATAAAGCCATGGTCATGATTATAACAGTGACCAAAAAGGGACCTGGAAAAGAGATGTAATTCTTATCAGCTTTGATAGCATTTATATATTTGTTTCAAAAGCAATGTTATCCACAGTATTACACATGATAGCGCTAACTCTTAAATAGCATAACACTACATATTAATAACAAATGTATTGGGTCTGTCGATGTCATATATACTAAACATATCCATTCTCTCTTCATTAGATTGTATATATTTAGACATTATATCATGATCGCATTTAGCAGTTCAAGTGAAACCCCGACACAATATTTGTCACCAGAGGGCACTCACCAGATTGACTGTTGAGCGTCAGCTCTGAGAGTCAACATCTCGATGTATGTTCGGCATTGCCAGAAAGGCTTAACAATGGCATAAACTATACCAGTTCATGTGCTAGTTACATTCTATTTCATGATTGATAGATGATATTGTAAGAACATAAAATGACGCTCGGAAAACTTGTCATCAGTAGAAATGACAGACATAGGCATATAACGTTTTTACTGTGTGGGACACATCCACAAATGATACATGACTGAATGTGAACCATTGTAGGCTATTTTTATAAAATATTGCCGGTGACCTTGAAGTGACCTTCGAATGACTTTGAAAATGAAATTCATATTTCCGTAGATTTTACTATAAATTTCAATATTCAATCATCTGCATATTTCAAAAATGAGCTCATAGAGTCTTTATTCATCAAATTCTGTTCAGAATTAACAATATTAAAGCAAGTTTTAATTATGGACCAATCTGCAAAGGAAATTTGAGGAAATTTTGATATGCTGAGCTATTTTGAAATAATATCTATAATAACAACTTATTGTTGGTTAAATTATGAAAGTACATATTATACCACATAGTACAAAACTGTAATGCTGAAAATAAAATGAAAACAAAATCTGTCAATTTCAAGATTTATTAACAAGCTAAATTTGGTTAGAAATAGCTTGAATGTGGTAGGTGTACAAAAGATGAAAATTGACGGACTTTAAATTGATCCAATGCAATCTTTTAAAGTTTTATACATAACAAATATAAGTGTATTTTCATATAAATAACCCCTAATAAGCTGCTCTAATCATAATGGTACATACAAAAAATGGTATTAAACTATCAAAGTATCTGAAAATGTGCTAAATTTGCATTAGAAAAAACAACCGGTGACAATATATCTATTTAATGTGGAGACAAATGGATTACCTCATTGAAAAGCTGATTTCTTTCTCCAAAATTTCATATATTTTATTTTTTTCTTCAATAAGAGGAAGGTGCTAAAATTAGTTCTTGAATACGTATATAAATTGGAGAATGTGTTCTATTTTTGGCGCCATTTATGCTGGGTGAAAGTGACACCATATACCCACTGCAATAGGATGTTTTGTACTACCTATTTCATGTTCAATGTCTCCAATTTCTAGTGATGTATGAAATCTTAAAGGTCACTGATAATTTTACAAAGCTATGGGGTGTGTTTAAATGATTGTTATGGAACTGTGGTACAAACAAGATCCCTGAAATCAACCAAAATGCACTTACTGTATTTACTGAAATTGGCGCAAATGTGACTGAGGTATTACAATATACAATGCAATGACGTGGGTTTTGCGCCATTTACATTGTGCGATGGAAAACGCATTGTATGTCTTAGGCCACCACTGAGTATGGTAGAGCACGGTAAAAGTGAGTCTCAGGCCTCCACCACTGAGTACGGTAGAGTACGGTAAAAGTGAGTCTCAGCCCTCCACCACTGAGTACGGTAGAGTACGGTAAAAGTGGGTCTCAGGCCTCCACCACTGAGTACGGTAGAGCACGGTAAAAGTGAGTCTCAGCCCTCCACCACTGAGTACGGTAGAGCACAGTAAAAGTGGGTCTCAGGCCTCCACCACTGAGTACGGTAGAGTACGGTAAAAATGAGTCTCAGCCCTCCACCACTGAGTACGGTAGAGTACGGTAAAAGTGAGTCTCAGCCCTTCACCACTGAGTACGGTAGAGTACGGTAAAAGTGAGTCTCAGCCCTCCACCACTGAATACGGTAGAGCACTAGACTATGCAGTCCAAATCTATATTAGGACTATCAAGGACCTCTCGTTGTGCAGCGGGCGAATATTGTCACTATTTTGGAGGGGATTGCTCTGATTGATAGACATAAATATAGAACAGGGAAACCCTAAACAACAACCCACATTTCCAGTGACGTATGACCGGAATTCCGGGCACCGCCTACGGGCACCAACGAGGTGGTGTACTGTCCATATATATGGACATGTTATTAGTGTCTAGTAGAGCACGGTAAAAGTGAGTCTCAGCCCTCCACCACTAAGTACGGTAGAGTATGTTAAAGTGGGTCTCAGCCCTCCACCACTGAGTACGGTAGAGTACGGTAAAAGTGAGTTGCCGTCTCCATGGTCTCCGAGTGGCAGCCATTACAGTTTTGTCCTAGATCTCAAATGTGTAGCAGTGTCTCATTTTTGTAGATGTCTCCTCATTGTTGTAACAATCTCTAACTTGGGCAGCTATCTCTCACTTATGCAGCTATCAGTGCCAATATGCTGTAGCTGTGTTCACATTACAAAAGGGCACCTCACGGCACATGCAAGATTTAAGGCTTATTGCATTTGGCACATCACACGTTTGTTACTTGGCGCGTTCAACACCGAGTGGCCTGTTTGAGTGTGACGTCACAAAAGGACATTGCGTGAAAGGCATCAATGGCAGGTCCAAGGTTTTAGATTTATCAATATGGGGTTCTTACCGGTCATGTTCTGTACTAGAATTTAGTAAGATTCTTGCACATTTGTGTTCAAAAATCTAATAGAAAGTCATGTAAATAAAAAGATAGACCAAATGCTATAAATGTGAAATTTGTTTAAATGTAGAACCCCCTTCAACATCCATTTCTGGACCCACCATTTTACCAAAGCTGATTCCCGCCAAATTCAGTGAGGTGTCATTTTTATAACTTTTAAACAATAGGGTTTTATGATTTAAATTCAAGTTTGATGTCATGTAGTACGTACATGCAAACATTCCTATTCAAACTTTTTGACCTCAAAAGCCCTCCAAAGATACGAGGTGTCAGACATTTCTCTAACTGACACAACGCGCATTACGCACCGAATGCAACAAGCCAAGATTTAATGACACAGCCGTCTGTGGAATATTCTATACCCAAAGCCATCGTCAAAATAGACTTGGAATCCTCTGATTTTAGAAATACCATGCACTACCCATCCATTTTAACACAAAATAACGGCAACTAACAATCAAACAATTATGTATCCTTTAACTTAACATATGATGTCAGTCCTGTCAGAAAAAAATTCTTAGTTTTTTTGGCTTGATCTCAGCATCGTTTCACCATTGTTTACGAGTTTGCACAAACAGGTGAAAGTGGGTCAGTCTAATTATAGGAGTGACAGCAACGATCAGAAGCTCCACAACGCAGTGGTGCTTCTGACGTCATATGAAGTTTCTCCCTTGGTGTTTCCATGAAGTCATAACTTGGACTCTTCTGAATGTCATTTCACGTTGTCAAGCGTAATGTCGGGTAAAAAACTGAGGAAAAGACGCTACAGATAACCCCCGGATGTGCATTTACAGACATTATGACTGGGAAAGACGATGACATGGGTCATAACTGCAACAGTCAATTGCAGGAGGTCGAGTTTATTTATTGGGGAAACTTCAATATGATGGGAAGTGCGTGGTGTTTCTAGAAACAGTGGATTTCAAGTCTATTTTGCCGATGGCTTTGGGTAAAGACGTCTTGTAAATGAAACAGACGTCTGAAGGATACCGTAGGGAGTCCTGAGGATTATCTGACGATGGTTTGAGTCCCGGGGGGGGGGGGGGGGGGGGTACTCTCATGATTTTAACCCGTGGAGGCTGGGATGGAACTGAAACCCCCAGAGCCTGAATTAGGGAAATATTCTATCATCATTGGTACCGTGATTTAGGACTAGCTGAATTTTTTATACCCTCATTTAGGGATGATGCAGAAGGAGGAGATTTGGAAAAGGGGATTGTGATCCGTGTTTTAGGGAGAAATTTGAAAAACAGTACCCTGTTTTAGGGAAAATGATTAAATATCTTAACCCGGATGGAACTGAAAACCCCAGAGCCTGATTTAGGGAAATATTCTATCATTATTGGTGCCCTGATTTAGGACTAGCTGAATTTTGTATACCCTCATTTAGGGATGATGCAGAAGGGGGAGATTTGGAAAGGGGGATTGTGATCCCTGTTTTAGGGAGAAATTTGAAAAATAGTACCCTGTTTTAGGGGAAATGGTGAAATAATCCAAACTGAGTAACTAGATTTGGCCAAAGATGAACTTGTTCACAGCTGGATGGGACCCCAAAAAAGCCCTCGTTTCGTTTCTAATTGACCCAGGAAGCTGATCTTTACAGCAATGAATTCGTCTCAATGAGATCTAAACATTTCTACACTTTTTTGTGGTTAAATCTGCTTAAAATGGAAAATCAGTCTCAAGGAAAATCAAGGTCACATAGAAGTCAAGTCAAGGTCACAGATTTTCTTGGGAAAAAACATACCAATGGTCTCTCATGTTATATATGCAATCATATTTAGCCTATCTTGAGTGGTATAAAAGTTATTTGACTACTTCTACCATTTGTAGTGATGATGCTGAGCGTCATGTGCTTGCAACATGCTGAGCATATGCTTAAATCGTTTTATAATAACATGTTCAAAATTTTATGTCAGTTTACAACCTCCTCACAATGTGCTAAGTATTTGCTGAGAACATGCTCACAACATAGAAAAAAATGTGCTGAGCGCGTGCTCACAGCATTGTACAACAACATGCTCACAACGTTATCTGGTGTTCACAGATCTACGTCCATACAACGTCATGTTACAACGTGCTCAGCACCAAAACACAACGTGCTCATAGAAAAACGTAAAATTGTTTGCGGCGTACAAGTTCCATCAGAGGGCAACGTGGTGAACGGAAAGTGAGATTGCACACTCTTATCAGTGGCGCATTTGAGCGCAGCCAATACCTCACATTGCAACTTTTTTTCAAATCTCGCCACACTTCCTCTGATCACGTATAGTGTTCTCTAATCACCCATCGGCAAAGCCCAGATAGGTGATCTGGAGGGGTTTGTCGAACGTCCATGGTCTCTACCAACTCCAACCAAAGAAAAGTTTGGTAGAGTTGATTGAGCTCTAGTGAAGTAAAAACTCGCCAGCTGCAAAAACTTTGGTAAACCCGTTTAAACGTCAAAATTGAACCCGTTTCAACTGCCGTTAAAACAGGTTTGATTCAATTTTTGCAGCTGGCGATTATTATCAAGTATTTATATTTCTTTATTTAATGTTATCCAAAAAATAATTAAGCTTTTTTGTGAGATTTTAGACATAATCATACATAAAATATGAATTATCACTTAAACAGTTGGGTATTTAAAAAATCACATCTGAACGAGATTATGACCAAAAAGCAAAAATCTCAGACCTCTCCAGATCACCTATCTGGGCTTTGCCGATGGGTGATTGGAGAACACTAGATCACGTACATGCTATTTTATATATATATGTATGGAAAGATCGCCCATGAACATGGAGCTGACCTTACTAGTATTGTATATATATATATATATATATATATATATATATATATATATATATATATATATATATATATATATATATATATATATATATATATATATATATATATATATATATATATATATATATATATATATATATATATATATATTGATTTGGTATTTCGTGGCAACTTTCATATTTTGTTTTTTTCTTCATAGCAAGTGCCTCCGGCTGTGAAGGGATGCAACCTCCTACTGCTCTCAAAGTTGCATCTATCCCTCACTGTTGTAGCTAACTTTGACTTATGTAGCTGTCTCACTGTTGTATCCATCTATCACTTTTGCAGCCGTCTCTCACTTATACAACTGTCTCTCACTGTTGTAAATAACTTATGCAGCTATCTCTGATTATTGTATCTATCTCTCACTTGCACAGCTCTCTCACTTGTGTAGAAGTGTCACTTATGCAGCTATCCCATTGTTATAGCTATCTCTCACTTGTGCAGCTATCTCACTGTTATAGCTATCTCTCACCTGTGCAGCTATCTCACTGTTTTAACTATCTCTCATTTGTGCAGCTGTCTCACACTTGCACTTGCACAGCTCTCTCACTTGTGTAGAAGTGTCACTTATGCAACTATCTCTCCCTTGTGCAGCTATCTCACTGTTAAAGTTTTCTCTCACTTGCGCAACTACCTCTCACTGTCTCTAACTTATGCAGCTATTTATTATTTGGGTAGTTATATCTTACTGTTGTCGCTATCTCTCACTTGTAAAAATATCTCAAAATTGGGTGGCTGTCTCGCATATGGGCAGCTATTTCTCACTGTTTCTCAACTGGCACACAGGTGTAGCTGTCTATATAGTGTTTGGCCTTATAGTGCAGTCCTCTTTGTTTATATATATATATATGTATATATTCTCAAGGTTGGCCTCCTCAATATTTGTGCAAAATAGAGTAGTAGAATGCCGAATATGCCCCCAGAGTAGTAGAATGCCGAATATGCCCCCAGAGCTTCATAGCTATGCCAAAGTGCGTTTTGAAATTTTAGTATTGTCATTGGATGCTACTTTGTTGCCTGTATAATACGTGCGTGAAGAGAGAATGTCTACTGGGGAGTTACCCAACCATGATGTGTCCGGTATGAGGGCAATGTGCCTTTTAAGGTCATGCATTCACTGTGGCACATCACATGGAAAGTGTATTCTACCATTGGGATTCTTTCCACATAGGTTCTCATTCAATTTTCATATCTAAAGATCGCAGGTTTCCATGAAGCTTTATCAGGTCTGAGAAAAGTTCCCAAACTCTTTAAATTCTTAGACTTGTTGAATTCTTAGACTTGTCGAGTTTTCAATCTTGCCGAATTTTCAAACTTGTTGAATTCTCAAACTTGTTTGTCTTTATTATTAGTTAAGTATAAATTCATCACCATCTTAAAATACAACTACTAAAATGTTGCCATCAAAAATAAAGTGTTACTGTCACAAACTAAATTCCACGTTATAAATAATTTGTTGCCGTGATAAGCAAACAATTGTGTTATTATTATATAGTGAGATATTATCTCGGAGGCAGAACTAACATTGAAATAAATAAGATATTTTTGTGATAATTTCCCTACATACGGGAACTTTACTGTGTTTAGAACACGGCTTGGAACCCAGGTATTTGTCATTGCTCTTTTGCCACGGCCTATTCGGAAATACCACAGCAGCAATATATACTGTATAAATCTATCCATCATAATGATAAAACTTTTAAATTACATACCAATGGTCCGATTGTTTCGCCCCATCGTCGTACTCGAAAGTTTTATCCAGAAAATTACAATCAAAAAGTTTGTTTTCCAAATAAAAAAGCGTGAATATCGGCAAAGCGGCCGATGTCTCCTGTGGCCGGTGCATGAACTGAGACAAGAAGATGATTGTATCTGTTTCGTCGAAGAAGTGGTGGGCCACATGACACAAAATTGCATGGTCGAGCAGCACTGCAATAAAGCATGACGAAAGTATATGTGAAAGACTGTTTCTATGCTACATGGGGGTGTTAAAGATGTTTGTTAAACCTTGATAAGAATGGTGGTTTCTCTTTCATTCTGGGAAGTTTTTTAAAAATCGCCCTCAACCAGAACCAATATATCACTTTAAACTGTGGATTCATTCCAGGGTGGGGGGGGGGGGGGGGGCAAAAACAATAGAATAAAAAAAGTAACGATGAGACCAACTGATGTGGGGAAAACTATTAAGAATGCTATTTTTTGAGGAAATATTAAATTGTGACTCTCACATCTGCCGAAAAAGAACACGTTCAGAGGGTAGGAGTTTTGAGAAAAGTGGAGTTTCAAGCTTGTAAAGGTCAATTTTAGAGGGGTGGGGGAAAGAAACCAGTGCTTCATGCGGCACTACAATAAGTACAACCTATCCGTGTTTGAGGGAGCCAATTTTGAGGCACCAGCAACAAACACAATCTACACCAAAACTATTAAGGCAACATACAATTTTTTTGTTTACGAGCGTGAAGTTCTTTGATATTTGTTATTTGATATTTGACATTTTTTCAATAGGTGGCCCAACAGTTTATATCAGTATATAGTTTTGGACATGGGTAAAAAAGTGGAATAAAAGGATATATATCCTGTCAAAAATAAATAGATATCTTTGTGAAAATGATTTTTTCAGCACGATGTATTATGGCATTCTTAGAATTGTGGTACTCTTTTAATCAATTGTACTAGATATATCAATGGAATATACCAATACCTCATAAGAGGTATTGAATATACCTATATGTACCTTATATATCCATTTGGTATATGTGTAAAAAAACGTTATATAAAAGAATGTACATCTTGTAAAAAAACCCCGATGTATACCTTTAATTTTCACAAACAAATGAATGTTTACAGCTTTTAAGCATTGTGGCAATGTCAATGTATAATATATGAGTGGGAGATTTGGCCCTTTTCCTCTGATAAAGGTCACATATTTCAACATTCTTGGTGTTTTCAAATGCGAACATTTTAAGAGCTGTGGCACTATCTTCGCAGATTTTGAGGTACTGATAATGGGTCAGACATACTTGCTAGAGATGTCTAGAACATAGCCTCATCTGGTATTAGAATGCGAGGTAAACTATATGAGTAGGACATATGGCCCTTTTCCCCAGGCAAAATGAGCATATCCTTATCTTTTATAATTACAAGACGTTCAGCTTGATTGCTTTACTATAATACTGGGCAAAACATAGGTCTTGAAAGACTGGATTTCCTAATTTAACATCGATTAAACGTCGATATGTTTATCATAACATTTGCTTAATGACACATATCCAACAGTTATATTATTATTTTATTGGATGGTTTTAAATAGATTTGTTAGCTCCTGAGGCCAGAGCAGTGTGGGAGCTATCAGGTTACATCAGGAAATATTAAATTGAGACTCTCACATCTGCCGAAAAAGAACACGTTCAGAGGGTAGGAGTTTTGAGAAAAGTGGAGTTTCAAGCTTGTAAAGGTCAATTTTAGAGGGGGGGGGGAAGAAACCACTGCTTCATTCGGCACTTCAATAAGTACAACCTATCCGTGTTTGAGGGAGCCAAATTTGAGGCACCAGCAACAAACACAATCTACACCAAAACTATTTAGGCAACATACAATTTTTTTGTTTACGAGCGTGAAGTTCTTTGATATTTGTTATTTGATATTTGACATTTTTTCAATAGGTGGCCCAACAGTTTATATCAGTATATAGTTTTGGACATGGGTAAAAAAGTGGAATAAAAGGATATATATCCTGTCAAAAATAAATAGATATCTTTGTGAAAATGATTTTTTCAGCACGATGTATTATGGCATTCTTAGAATTGTGGTACTCTTTTAATCAATTGTACTAGATATATCAATGGAATATACCAATACCTCATAAGAGGTATTGAATATACCTATATGTACCTTATATATCCATTTGGTATATGTGTAAAAAAACGTTATATAAAAGAATGTACATCTTGTAAAAAAACCCCGATGTATACCTTTAATTTTCACAAACAAATGAATGTTTACAGCTTTTAAGCATTGTGGCAATGTCAATGTATAATATATGAGTGGGAGATTTGGCCCTTTTCCTCTGATAAAGGTCACATATTTCAACATTCTTGGTGTTTTCAAATGCGAACATTTTAAGAGCTGTGGCACTATCTTCGCAGATTTTGAGGTACTGATAATGGGTCAGACATACTTGCTAGAGATGTCTAGAACATAGCCTCATCTGGTATTAGAATGCGAGGTAAACTATATGAGTAGGACATATGGCCCTTTTCCCCAGGCATAATGAGCATATCCTTATCTTTTATAATTACAAGACGTTCAGCTTGATTGCTTTACTATAATACTGGGCAAAACATAGGTCTTGAAAGACTGGATTTCCTAATTTAACATCGATTAAACGTGATATGTTTATCATAACATTTGCTTAATGACACATATCCAACAGTTATATTATTATTTTATTGGATGGTTTTAAATAGATTTGTTAGCTCCTGAGGCCAGAGCAGTGCGGGAGCTATCAGGTTACATCAGTGTGTGTCGGTCTGTGTGTCTTATGGGTTAACAAAAACTTTGATATTTTGCTCTATCTTATCAGCTTTTCGAGACAAAGGCTCCAACATTTTACAAGTGCATCCCAAGAAAACCTAAATATAATGATCTCAATCATGACCTTGACTCGTTTTTCAAGGTCACAGGCTTCAAATTGTACCCCAAAACTTTGACATTTTGCTATATCTTATTTTAGTTTCCACTACACATTTGACTACTGAAAACCCACATTTGATATTTTCAAAAATGACCTTTGTTTGCAATGTCATATTCTTCAACTGTCACCAGCTACTTCTTGGTGACATGATAGATCCTTGGAGTAATAATGAATGGAGGGGTGATGGGGAAAGATCAAAGGGGATATCATAATTGCTACCATGGGCATTGTTATAATGACGCCATATAGGTGCAAGATATGAAAGTTTTGACGTAATTTTTTTTCAGAACTATTTTAAGTTATCAAAACTACAATTTAGAACTACACATATCGCAAATTAAATGTTTGTTTATCTATGCAGATTATGGGGATATAAATTTTATTTCTCTGCTCCAAGTTTTGACGATCTTATGACGAGATTTACAAATTCATATCATATTTATGAAAATGATTAAAATTTCAATTTTCCTCTCAAATTATCGGGAAATCATGTACTTTTTTGTTATTTTTGTCTTTAAAGTTTATTTTTAATCATTGGCGCATATATTGGCAGCTTAGAAAAATATACCAAGTTGTTCAGTGAAAAAATTACTATCAGAAAATGTAATTTATAGCCCTGCCAATTTATGCGCCATTATAAATAAATTGACCTAATATATATCATGTCATCATTTAAAATCAACAAAAAATAATAAAAAATTGCAACAAAAATTTTATAAATGCTATATCATTAACAATATCTTGTTTTAAAAGTTTATAAAAAGCAATATGAATATGAATTATGAATTTTTTATAAACATGTATAAAAAATAAAAGGTTTGGAATATGCATTTTTCTTTTATTCATAATATCTAATATTGAAGAAATCAGAACAGAAATGAACAGATTCATTTGAAGTAATTTTGAGTGGATGGTATTATAAGCTTCATAAGAGGAACTATTCTGAATTTTTCATTAAAAAAAACAACCAAAATGTGGTATAATACTTCAATAAAACTTTGGCCAATTCATTTTTTAAAAATATGAATCTTCAATTTTTCACTGTTCTGAAGTCGGCAACTATGATAGGATCAAAGGATTTTGAATCCATTGTGTGAATGACGCTATAGCTCAAATAACAGCCGTTGCGCCTCCATTCATAATTACTCCAAGATATATCTAAACACTTGCATTGATTACAAATAAACTGTTAGGTTTTGGCTTTGTTTCCAATGCGTCAGTCGCCGCTGCACTTATGATCTGACATATTTGATCTGCCTATGAGTGGCTCAGGCAAGTACAATATTGGATGTTTGTTTATATTTTAATTGGTGTTACTACCTCACAGGGACCTTAAAATGTCAAAGACCAGGACTCAACAGGTTCTTCCTTAGGGACGGTTTCAAAAGGTTTTATTTCAGAGATGTCTTAAATATTTGCGTGGCGCCATCTTATTACCATCAATTGCGCCATGGAAACACTATAAATAACATCATGGGACCCCCCCCCCCCTCAACCCGCATACAAAATTTGATTACCTTTGAATTGACCTGCACTTGTTTTCCCACTTGTTTATATGATATTTTGGTTTTTAGAATTAATACGATTTCCTTTCACATATGACACAAAATCCAGAATGGTGATATTTGGAAAACAAATTTTGAAATCTAACATGTTGACATCAACTCCTATAAATTTAGGAAAAAATTCTGAATGAACTGCGAATAGTGAATAAGTAACAATGTTCACGCACATTTCACCGGTCAGTCCACAGTCTGATTTTAAGGAACAGTCATGACTTGCGTCTGATCTTGACAAACTTTTTCACTAAAGATGACAGGAGCTGATAGGAGAATCAGAAATCTTGAAATGGAGGGCAGCCATGGTGAGGTGGAGGGATAGAGAACAAAAATATTGAGAAAAATCGAGACACACATCTGCAGAGAGGTACATCAAAAATGTTCTTTTAGGGTGACATGCAATCTGAGAGCAATAATAAATGTTATATAGCTGTCAGATACAATCTTCTGCAAATATCATTTTATCTTTTACATCAACAAGATGTTAAGCTTGATTACTAAACATTTATTATTGGGCAAAACATAGACTTTCATAGTCTGGATTTTTTAACTTAACATCGATTTTAATATCTTAACAATGACAATTGCTTAATAACACATATTAAACAGTTATATTATTATTATTTATGTTGCATGCAGGTTTCAAATAATTTATATATCTAAAAAATGTTTGAATTGGGCAGTTATAAAGCCAAACCTTCACGATAACCAGGCAGAGAAAATGCTTTACAATCAATTCAGGGACAATTATAACAATTTATTTATACTTTTAAGTTCCCGGTGCCTGAGCGGTGTATGTTGCCACAGTATTTGGCTCTGTCTGGTCCTTCCCCGCTGGTGCTCACCCCGAACAAATGCTCCATCATTGTCGCCAAAAGCTGTGGTTTATCTAAAAGCTGAAGCATCTCTGGGATAATGCAAAAGAAAGACTCGGTCCTTCTATGAAAATAAGTCCTGGCAACTTCATCTGACCTAATGTAACCTAAATATAACAATACAACTTATTGTGCTGAGAAAGTTAAAAAAATTGATTTGGTTGAGATATTTATATTGCCTTTACTTCCTTGTCACGATATGGGATTCAAATGTTGCATTCATTGCAATCTTGATTATTGTTCAGTTCAATGTCAAGGTCGTGTCATATACGTATATTAGAAAGGTACATCATCATGGTTCAGTTGCTTAAACAAGCCAACACCCAAGCAGAATATTTTAAGTGGCCAGTAGTTCCTTTCAGAACAGTACACTTTGTGCCAACTCAATTGCACCTGTATTTATGCTGAAACAGAGTCGTTTTCTTGGATTTTGCAAACAGATATTTAAGATCAGACATTTTGCCATTCCTCCAATTTACAGCTGAACACTTTGGCTTACTCTCATTTACATAACAGAGTGAGGTGCCATGACTCCATAAAGAATACTAACCAAAAATGCAAGATTGTCCTGTGTACTGTTGACACTGTGGAAATAATGCATTTATTTCTAACAGAATTGATAAAAAATGTTTCGGTACCTTAATTTATAAGTATATACACATGTATGTGCTTGCATAAAAAAATGCTTTTAAATGGTAGGATGTTGCAAGAAATGTGATTTTCCAATCCATGATAGAACCAGGCTAAAACTATTCACAGCAAAATTATACATGGAAATAATTAAAATAAATCTAAAATAAAACAACCCATCCGTGTATAGAGAGAAATTACATTTTACTGCACTTAGAATGGTGTCAATGAGAGGAATAGCATTTTGGCGATATCGAAAAGAAGACAGCGTGGCCTCAGTTTCACGGGAGGCAAGATGGAGGCCGAAATGGTCAAAAGATTTAATACCAGATATCTTTGTAAAAAAATACGTAAGCATTATATTTTCTTTACAAACAGTTCAGAACACTTCTTGTGATTAATACGTGCAAATCTGAAAATATTTCAACAAATCTTGAATCCCCTGTGCGACATTACAGACAACTAAGTTTTCAGTAAATTTAAGCTGGGAAGTCAGTGTCCCGCGAGCGAGCAGCAGTCTATGGGCCCTCCTACTATGGGCCCTCCTACTATGGGCCCTCCTACTATGGGCCCTCCTACTATGGGCCCTCCTACTATGGGCCCTCCTACTATGGGCCCTCCTACTATGGGCCCTCCTACTATGGGCCCTCCTACTATGGGCCCTCCTACTATGGGCCCTCCTACTATGGGCCCTCCTACTATGGGCCCTCCTACTATGGGCCCTCCTACTATGGGCCCTCCTACTATGGGCCCTCCTACTATGGGCCCTCCTACTATGGGCCCTCCTACTATGGGCCCTCCTACTATGGGCCCTCCTACTATGGGCCCTCCTACTATGGGCCCTCCTACTATGGGCCCTCCTACTATGGGCCCTCCTACTATGGGCCCTCCTACTATGGGCCCTCCTACTATGGGCCCTCCTACTATGGGCCCTCCTACTATGGGCCCTCCTAGTCTATCATATCTGTACGTGAATATGCCGAACAATGATGCCAGCAAGTGGCACTTTTTACCGGTCTAAGAGGAGAAAAACGATTAAAGAAACACAAAAAATGGACGTATAAATTGTGCACTGAGCATGACGAAGATTGCAATAACAGCGAGATAATATTTCACTTTTAATAGTAATAGTAGGCATAGATGTCTTGACACTCGTAATGGCATTTCTTTCTTTCCTAGCTCAGTAAATGTTGCCACTAGTTTTTTTCAGATGCCTCAGACCTGGCAGCAGAAGTAGTTTACATAGTCCGTCAGCTAGCACCTGAGATTATGTTTGGCGGCCCCGGGGGGGGGGGGGGGGGGGGGGGGGGGTACTCTCATAGTCAGCGTTACTGGGGAAGCTGGGCTAAATAGGGTCATTTTCGCTTATATTTTCCCTAAAACAGGTTAAGATATTTCATCATTTCCCCTAAAACAGGGTACTGTTTTTCAAATTTCTCCCTAAAACAGGGATCACAATCCCCCTTTCCAAATCTCCCCCTTCTGCATCATCCCTAAATGAGGGTATCAAAATTTCAGCTAGTCCTAAATCAGGGTACCAATAATGATAGAATATTTCCCTAAATCAGGCTCTGCGGTTTACAGTTCCATCCGGGTTAAGATATTTTATCATTTTCCCTAATACAGGGTACTGTTTTTCAAATTTCTCCTTAAAACAGGGATCACAATCCCCTTTTTCAAATCTCCTCCTTCTGCATCATCCCTAAATGAGTGTATAAAAAATTCAGCTAGTCCTAAATCAGGGTACCAAATTTCAGCTAGTCCTAAATCAGGGTACCAATAATGCTAGAATATTTCCCTAATTCAGGCTCTGGGGTTTTCAGTTCCATCCCAGGCTCCGCGGGTTAAAATAATGAGAGTACCCCCCCCCCCCCAGAATCAGGAGGATGGACATTGTGAATCATGCAAATGTTCATTTATAGGAAGTTAGGGAAATAAAATAATCAGGAAAGACAGGCATTTATAAGATAATAAGGTATGATAGGTAAGGTAGGTAATTGTTAAATAATAATAAGAAAATATCAAGAATGTAGTATATTGATGTATAAAATGTATGAAACAGCTCTACCAAAGTTATATTCCCCAAAATTGCCCTCAACCGGATAGGGAGGGGGCATTCATGTTAGAAATGTGCTCAAACATAGTTTGAGCATCGATCATTTCTTTCATTTTACATACCAGTTACCAGTATGTCTCAATATTTTGCACTTATGTTGCATAATTTTGTTTCTTGGTTTATTTCTTATATTTTAGAAATACGACTATTGTTAACCATGAGAGCTGAAGTGACATGTCAGGATTCTTTTTATGATTGTATTGGTGGAGTTGGTTGCAACCATTTTAACTCTCACCAACGGCCATCTGCGGGGGCCGGTTAAATAACCTGCCAACCAGCAAGGGAGGAAATGCCCTTGTAGACACCCTGATGATGTTTCTGATAAAAGATAGTCCTGGATTATGTCATTGTCGATTTTAAAATAATGCAACCAGATTTTAAGATTTTAATTAATTTGATCTAATTTACTTGCAATTGTAAATTGTACTTGTATTATCATTGTTGTTCCTATTACTTTATTCTTCATATAGTCTTCCACCTGGCGAACAACCAGGAGGTTGCTTTATTTTAGGTCCACCCATGTTCATTTATAGGAAGTTTAGGGAAATAAAATAATCAGGAAAGACAGGCATTAATAAGATAATAAGGTATAATAGGTAAGGTAGGTAATTGTTAAATAATAATAAGAAAATATCAAGAAAAGTATTCATGTAGTATATTGATGTATAAAATGTATGAAAGTCAGAACCAAAGCACCAAATGCACTGATCAAAAAACAATAGAAAATATTTATGACTATCACAAAATAGTCAAAACACTTAGTACAGTTAAACAATTAATAATTCAGAAAAATCACAATGGTCTATGATAAGGTGTCTCGCAGACATTGAAGAATGGCGACGTGGCACTGACGTAGACCATGAGGTGATCAGGAACCGGTCAAATTTTATACCATATTGTGCAAATCAACTAACATATTTCCATACAGACCCATGGTAAATATACCATTTTAAATCAACCCTATGTTTAAAAGAAATGGTCAGTCTAGTAGTACTCTTTGCCACATAGGCAAGGTCAATACTATAAAAGCAATATGGTGTGGTGACTGATTGGGAGACCAGCACCAGGCATTGTGAGTATGATGTACTATTATTGGTATTTGTGTTCTGACTTTATAAACTGGTATCCATTGTCTTGCCTTAGAATTTTAAAGTAGGGACAAAGAATAATTCATTGGGAACAACTGTGATTTTACTTGCATATTTGAATTTTTAGTAATGAAATAAACATTTTACATAAATTACATCACATCTTTATTATGTCACCAGAATAGATTAATATCCTGGTACTGAAACAGCTCTACCAAAGTTATATTCCCCAAATTTGCCCTCAACCGGATAGGGAGGGGGCATTCATGTTAGAAATGTGCTCAAACATAGTTTGAGCATCATTTCTTTCATTTTACACAAAGAACTTTTTCTACCCTGATCTTAGGTTTTCACAACTTACAAAATGACCATTTTATGAAAGATGGCCATAAAGAAGCTATCAACAAACTATATTTCATTAAAAATAGTCATAACTGGCATTCTTTCTAATTTCAAAGGTCAAGGTCATACATTTAAATATCAAGGTCAAACATAGGTTAAAGCATTGGAAATATTGCTAGGTATCTTGGACATTTGTTTGAGGCTATTGGCGAATGATAATGTCCGTAATTAAGATCTAAAATATATATGAAAGGCAAAAAATGTGAAAAAGGTGAAAATTCTTTGTTTTAGCAAGGTCATCCAGGTCAAGATGATTCTGTCTCTATTCTACTTCATAAATATATTTATTGTGAACAATGTTTTGCTGAATCAAGCTATATTGCATAGAAAATAGTCATAAAACATGTTATATTTCTATAAAATAGTCATAATTTATAGGTCATGTATTTAAATATCAAGGTCAAATATAGGTTAAAGCATTGGAAATATTGCTTGGTATCATGGACAGTTATTTGAGGCTAATGGTGAATCATAATGTCCATTATTAAGATCTAAAATTCATAAAATGCAAAAAATGACTAAATTTTCATGATTTTGCTTTCAGTTGAAATTTCTTTTGGTTAACATGGCAACAACGTTTGATAAATTGTTGCCAAAATATGGCTCACAAGGGAGATGTTGGCAGCTCACAACTGGTGGTCAAATGTGATTGAATAATTGTAATCTTAATGATAAATGAGAGATACTATTTGAGGTCATATTTGATATTTATATGAAAATTTGAAGTATTCTGTTGCCATGGTAACCATGAATTCTATACTATTTCAAATTTTACACCATTTTCAAATAAGTTGTCATGTCTCCCACCTTTCCAGCTGATTTTGTTGAGAAATACATACTGTATACAGAGAAAAATTCGCGCCTAGTTATTTTTGCGCCATAGCCGTTTTCGACAGGTTCCCGCCGTTTTATTTTCACGAATTTTGGATTTCTAGTACATAATATTATCACAAATTACGCTTTGCAGGTCGAGAACAGAACAAAACCATCCATTATTGCGCAATATATTAATATTTCAATGCGAGTTAATAACAATCATTTTCGCGCTAAAAACAAGAGCCTCTTCCCGTCACTTCCGCCTTTCAAAATTGCGACCACGTGTTGCGTTGAGTTATTCTCACTGATTCCAATTATCAGCGTTTCTTCATTGTCTCCACTGCTTTGAGTCGTGTCTTCCCTTTTTGACAGAAATGCTTTCACACATGGATCGATTTTAATTGCATTTTAAATGATAAATAAAGGTATTTACCCAATATTAACACAAAATACGTTTTGCAGGTCGAGAACAGAACAAAACCATTCGTCCATTTAACATGCATTACGCAATACGAGGTCGTCATGTTAAAAAGCGGGAGTGACGGGGACAAGCTCTTATTTTTGGCGCGAAAACAATTGGAGTCTATCAACACGCATTGAAATATTAATATATTGCGCAATGATGGATCCCTGGCTTCTCCTCGTGTTGCGGACGTGAATTACCGCGATGTCACGTACATGTGTTTACGTTTTACTTCATGGATAAATTCTCGACCTGCGAAGCATAATTTGTGATAATATTGGGTAAATACCTTTATTTATCATTTAAAACGCAATTTGAAGGCATTTCTGTCAAAAAGGGAAGACACGACTCAAAGCAGTGGAGACAATGACGAAACGCAAAACTGTGACCGCTGATAATTGGAATCAGTGAGAACAAAGTCAAAACAAAGCGAGAGAGTCCCCTCTTCAATTTCGCGCCCATTTAATTTCGCGAATGACGTCCTGGCGCGAATTAACGCGAAAATAAAAAGGTCGCGAAAATTTGTCTGTATACAGTATTCAGTGTACAGCTAGAGATGAAAATGTACCTTTTTCTAGAACCCCAATCAAATGTAAATGGTTGCCATGGAAACAGCTGTATCTTTTGAAAGACCCCACAATTTGAAAAAAAACAAATATCATTTGCGAAACCCAAGGTCACCTGCTACATGTGTAGCATTTCAAATTGCTGTTTGCTTTCTGTCACACCAAATTCCTGAAATAATGGACTTTTTGCAGGTTGGCTCCTCGACTATGCATTAGACAAAATCCCTACTGAAACTAATTTAAGACTTGTTAGTAAACATTTAATGAATTAGATTTATTTAGAAAATACATAACATATCAGAATCATCCAAGAGTCTTATCATCAATAAATTACTGCCCAACAAATTGCGTTCCATGTTTTTTGTTCTGCCCTGAATTGTTATTGATGAATGTCCCCATATGGGAATGTCACATGACATTGTACATTTAAAACTATGTATTAATTTTTTGTATTGATTTTTACATTCATATTATTCTTCACCAATATTTTTTTATTTGCGACAGCAACAACATGGAACATCTCCTACAATGACACCATTTTAAAATGAAAGTTCATTGTGAGGTCATCTGGCAAAGACCTGGGCTACGTGCAGGCATTGTATTATTATCCCAGTATCTATGGCGGTTTTTACACAGCAATCCACCTGTATTCTATAGAATATGCAGCAGCAGATGCCATCAGCATTCCATAGATCTAGGTCAGCCAGCCCCTTTAGCGACCTATGTGCAACTAGGCCTGCCAAGACCATGTTTGACTTTTAGCGTGCTAGCATGATTGCCCATTTATCAGGGTTTAGATTATTTTTATTATGCAACTGCTTAACGTAGCTTATTATCATTTGTATTATTATTATTAAAGGTATTGAGCATCAATTCTATAATTTGGTGTATTGAAAGCTTAGCCACATATGAACATCATGACAGATTGAAATTATAATAGAGTAATATGATAAGTTGCTAGAAGACATAAAAGTTGCACTCCCAGCAGAGTTCTGTCTGAGCCACAACACGGGTAGTGTGAACTTTGTTTACCTCAATTGAGGCTCAAAGCAGGGTAACACTGTTTGACGTCATTCTTGCACTATTCAAAGGACAATACATTTCATGACGTCATAAGCATATTGCCATACTCTTATGACATCATTTCACCTTTCAGTGCCTCTATGATAACACTGCACATAAAAATGATGTGACGCCATGAAAGGAGTGTGCTTTCATTAGGGGACTATAAATTAGGGTCTTGTTCAAATAGATTTTACAGACAATGATGGGGATGCATTTTCCAAAACGTTTATAGATATGAAAGACAAATACATTTATCACCAATATGTAAATTTTAAACATTTTTTTTCAAAATCAGTGCTTAATCCCTTTAAGTACCATTTAAATATAATAGAGTGCATGTTTATTATCCTTGTACACTCTTCTCAGATTTAAACTTCTATGCTAAGAATATGGTTGATTCTGGCCTTAGGTTCTCAACCAAGAGGATATACACATCTACCCAGTCCCAGTTCCTTAAAATCTGCCAGTCTTATAATCTGCCCCCTGTATCGGCCTCAGGACAACTCATCCTCCAATACATCACCTTCCTCACACATGGCCCCTGCAAATCACTAACGTCTCGTACCATTACAGTGTATCTGTTTGCAGTTAGGTCACTCCTAATGTACTAATGTTATGCACTGGCTAGACTGGCACCACCACCAACCAACAGTCCCCATATTTTACTTGCAATTAAATCCTTAGCTGAATACCCCCCAACTGTAAATCACTGTAACTTACCCATTATTACTAGTTGGCTTCCCTGGATTGCACCCTGGATGTGCTTATGTGGCATGCAGCATTAACACGTTTTGTTTGCCTGCTTGTAAAGCAAAGAGTACGCTTCACCCCACCCCATCACAATTCCAAGGGCCCTTTGATTGGAACCCCTTTGATATCTTAGTTATCCTTTAGTACCCACCACAACACCCCTTATTTCACCTATTCCATTGCCAAGTCAAAACTTCAGATCATGGTTTTCAAAAGTTTATAAGTTGATCAGGCAGAACTGTGTGTACCTACTGTACAATAAAAATGTACCATAGTGCTCGCTTAAGTCATCTGATTGGCCGCCACGCCGTTTTACTGGTCTCTTCCTCAGGGCAGGTTTTGGATAAGGCTAGCTTGAATCTTGGAATTAAGCAACTGGTTAAGGCAGCCGGTCTCCAACCTTCATTATTCTCAGCCCACTCATTGACGGTAGGGAATGGCACTTAATCTCCCTTTTGTCATTTTATAGAGTCAGAGATCAGGGTTGCAGTCATGTGGAGGTCCCAAGCATACAAAAGCTATATACCAGCAATTTATCAGTGAACTAAACCTATCCTCAAATGACAACAAGGATGGTTCTTATAAGGTTGTAGATATTAACCAGCAAGATTTGTTGCAAAGTCAAGTGTCTGTTTGTCAGGAATTTGGCCTCAAATGCAATGCAGATAAAGCAAACCTTCCTACTATATATGGTTTGCCGAAAATGCATAAGGCCACTCCTAAACTTAGATGCATTGCAGCTTCTTGCGCTTCTCCCTTAAAGCCTATGGACCTTGCAGTCACCAGTTGTCTTGGCGTGATCTATAAATTCATGCAAACCTACTGTAAAGGTATATTCAACTATACAGGCACCAACCGGATGTGGATACTAGATAATTCCATTCAGTTAAAAACTAAATTAGCTGAGTGTAATGAAAGTCAGTATGCTGAATGCATTAGTACCTGGGACTTTAGTACCCTTTATACTACAATTCCCCATAACCTCCTTAAAACCCATATCCATGAACTCATCCAATTTTCCTTTACAAAAAACAAAAAGTCTTTCATAGCCGTTAATAGTTATAATGCTTTTTGGTCTAACAAAGATGTAAAAAATTACACCCTCGTTAGTAGTTCCAAATTGATTGATATGGTCAACTTCCTCATTGACAACATCTATGTAACATTTGGAAACACCATTCACCAGCAAATCATTGGAATTCCAATGGGCATATCTTGTGCTCCTCTGCTGGCTAATTTGTTCCTCATGTCACATGAATACAAGTTCATGGAGAAGTTGGAAAAGAATAACATTCATAAAGCTAAATCTTTTAATTATACTTTTCGGTTCATAGATGACCTTGTAAGCTTTAACAACAAAGACTTCAGTGAGAGCGTGTCCAATATTTACCCTAAAGAACTCAGCATCAAACAGGAAAACACTCACAGTGATAGGGCTTCCTACCTTGATCTTTACACTGAGATCAACAACAAACAATTTCACACTAAACTCTATGACAAACGAGACAGCTTTAAGTTTGATATTGTGAACTATCCCTTTGTGAAGGATTCAAACATTCCAGAAAAGCCTGCCTATGGAGTTTATGCCTCTAGACTCATCAGCATTGCTCGCGCATGTGACTCATTCAAAGACTTTAAGGATAGACATGAATTTCTGTGTTTGAAGCTGATGAGACAGGGCTTTCATTATAAATCATTAGTGAAACAGCTACACAAAACTAAGCATAAACACAGAGATCTCTTTGCTAAATACCAGTCAGTCATTGAAGTTCCTTTGCCCATCAACATCTCAAATCAACGGCATGTTACATTACGCTGATACTCATCTCACTGTATTCCTTCATTTTCATCCCTTCATTTTATCACTAGTGGAATCCTGCTTAAGATCGCGAGGGGGCGTAGTTTCCAACTATGTAGGTGTACGAGTAATGTTCCAGCATGCATGCCATTGATCTGTGTTTTCAGATCATGTGTTGGTACATGAAGCCTACACCCTGCTAGTTATAATCATCTGTTTGGTTCATTTTCATACAGTTTTATTTACTTCCATTGCATGCTTATACATTCTCATGTTATCATACTAGTCTTGTTAAATTTGTTTCTGTTAGTCATTCCAGTTGTTAAACATAGCATATACATATTCCAAGCCCCCACTAGCACAGTTGGTACAGTGTAGGATCTGTGCCTTTGTTGATTTAATGCGTGGAGGCCGGGAGGTGGTGGATTCGACTCCCACAGCCGGCAGTGTAACTTTCACACTGGGTAAAAGGTTCGAAAGTTGACCTGATATGACCATTGTTGCTGAAAGGATCGTAAAAACACCATTTCACAATTTTTTCCATGCATAAACAGCTTATACCTAGCTGGACACTTACTTTCAAAATGATTACTTAATATATATCTGGCCTAGCTATAGCTATTGGTGTATCAGTCCATACATTTATTCATTATATGTGTCATGTTTTATGTGTTTGCACAGAGTATAGTGTATTAATTAGCAAGGAGTGTGTTAAAATACAACTGGCTTTAATCAGAATAAAGCATTCCTCCACATTTAAGACAACATTGTTCACTTCTTTCATGTGCATTTAACAAGATATCGTTAAATGTTGTTAAAGAGGATCTGTCTACCTTGTTGGGGCTTGAATTATATACCTTGTTTACTTAAGTTAATGAACATATAAGGGATATGATTGGGTTGGAATATGTTAATAAAATATGCGGTGTAGCTTGCAACAGCATTCATTATCTGGATGACATTCTTACTCTGCTGTCCACTGTAGCTGGGTGCCAGAAATCTCTGAACATTATCTTGGAACCTGCAGTAATGCAGATTTCAACATACAGCAAGAAAAAAACCATGTTCCGCCACAAAGAATGGAATTTCTGGGTATAAAAATTAATTCAATTAAAGAACAACTGAGCATATCTGAGGAATGCACTCAAGACATTATCGGGGACCTAGATGCATTTATTGACAGATGCTACATGACCAAAATGGAGTTCGAATCACTTGTAGGCAAGCTAACGTTTCGCGCTCGAGGGGTCTCAGATGGCAGCCTTTTCACCCACCGCTTCAACCATACGGTTCCATCACAAGAATAGGCTAATGGCTGAGGCAAGATCAGAGTGGTGGTTGTGTTGTCTCAGGCTCCACAATGGGGTTCTGCGCAGGAGCGACAGTGGAATGGCGACTTTTGTTTGAGCTCCGGTGGAATCGTCTTTATTACTGATTTTAAAGGGGTCTATCTCTAGTCTATCACCAGACTTTCTAACTAAGAATTTAAACTACACAGAGGTCTATCTGATGCCAGACTTTTTCGAGCTCTGATGGCTTTGTTTGTTTGTTTGGGGTTTTACATCACTTTCAACAGTATTTAAGTCATTTCGTGATGAGACCTACTTGTAGCAGATATAGTGCTGCCTCACTGAATTGTCATGTCGCAGGTCCTTGACATGACAACTTACCCGGTCACAGATTTACAAGGACAACGGGTTAACCCTTTTGGCACGGGCCTCAGCTCATGTGGGAAATTGTATCATGAGTTCAATCCCGGCACGGCTGGGGTTCGAACCCACAACCTTTGGATCACCACAGAGAAACTTTTGCTAATAAGCTCGCGCTCTAACCAACTGCGCCACGGCCCGTGGCCCCATAGATTTGTGGAGTCAAAATTGCTTTGACTATCCTACTCCAAATTATTAATGTCTAGGGCTGCCTGTGTTGAATGCTTGAGTTTGATGCCATTTACCCCTCTTTTTCCCCTTTTCACCAGCCATTACAGGCCTTCAGGTGAAAAATATATTACACCAGCCTACCAGGCCTTCGGGTGTAATATTTCCTAGCCACCAGCCCTTACTGGGCCTTCGGGTGCAATTTTCTCACGCCAGCCACTTGTCAGGCCTTCGGGTGTTGCTCGTTATTACTATTATTCTGTTCCTCACCAGCCTTATTTCAAACTTATACATACGAATCGAAGTGATACGCAGCTCCTCCCTCCAAGTTGATGATTGGTTGGGGATCCAACAGTTCAATAAGGTCATTCTATTTATGCATAGTGTTCTCCAATCACCCATCCGCAAAGCCCAGATAGGTGATCTGGAGAGGTCTGAGATTTTTGCTTTTCCTTCATAATCTCGTTTAGATGTGATTTTTTAAATACCCAACTATTTTTACTTCACTAGAGCTCAATCAACTCCACCAAACTTTTCTTTGGTTGGAGTTGGTAGAGACCATGGACATTCGACAAACCCGATTGGTGATTGGAGAACACTAATTTATGCACAAAAGACCATGTGACGTCTGCATACCCAGACGACCACGTGGTTGCAGATCCAAGCTTCACATTACACCCTTCACATATCGCAAGCCAATCTACAAAAACACTTATAGAAAAAATGCAGAATTTACTCTCATAGTCAGCCTTACCGGGGAAGCTGGGCTTAATATGGTCCTGTGAAATTGTGAAATGGTGTTTTTACGACCCTTTCAGCAACTATGGCCATATCAGGTCGACTTTCGAGCCTTTTAACCAGTGTGAAAGTAACACTGCCAGCAGTGGGAGTCGAACCCACCACCTTTCGTCCTCCACTTATATTACCATTAAAGGCACAGATCCTACACTCTACCAACTGTGCTAGTGGGGCCGGTCTTAATAGGGTCCTTTTCACTGATATTTTCCCTAAAACGGGTTAAGATATTTTATCATTTTCCCTAAAACAGGGTACTGTTTTTTTCAAATTTCTCCCTAAAACAGGGATCACGATCCCCTTTTCCAAATTTACTCCTTCTACAATGAGGGTAAATGAGGGTATCAAAATTTCAGCTAGTCCTAAATCAGGGTACCAATAATGATAGAATATTTCCCTAAATCAGACTCTGGGGTTTTCAGTTCCATCCAGCCTCCGCGGGTTAAAATCACTTGACCTATTAATAATTTACTCAGATAAAAATATTATTGACACATATGAGGTTTATGAAAAAGTCTCTGATAATAACATCATCAAATTCACAATAAAATTAAAAGTATCTACGACAAACAAAAAGAAACTTACATATATGAATTATAAGAAATTAAAAATAAAAGATTTCTTAAGCGACCTTGAAAATACATTTAATGTATATCATAATTACAATAATGATGACTTAGACTCATTACTTATCAAATATGAAAAATTAACAAATATTTTGGATAAACACGCATCAATTGCAGAAAAGACAATACATATAAGAAAGCACGCACCATGGTTACCAGTAAATATCCAGGAAGAAAAATCACGAAAGAGAAGATTTGAAAGAAAAATGAACAAGACAGGATTATATTCTGACAAAATACAGTATCAAATACAAAGAAATAAATATAACAAACTACTAAACTCAGCATGAAGTGCATGCTATTCAGATATGATTAAATTTAATAAATCTGACCCAAAGAAGCTTTTCAAAATATTGAATGGCCTCCTTAATACAAAAGAGGATACACCATTCCCAAAAGATGAAGACACCAAAAAATTAGCGCCGGAATTTAATAATTTTTTCTTGGAAAAAATTGATAAACTTAGAAATGAAATGGACAAAAAACAACATTGGAAATAGAATTATTGAACGGCCATGTTTCATTAAACCCTTTGATAAGTTTACACCTCTAACTGGAAAAGAAGTAGAAAATTTAATTAAAGAAGCAGCAAAGAAGTCATGTGAATTGGATCCAGTGCTGACCTGGCTTCTCATCGAATGTATTGGACCAATAAATCCATTATGCTAGGCAACATGCCAAATTCACTAATATAAGCTATCATCAGACCATTAATAAAAAAATTAGGACAAGAACTTGTCAAATCAAATTATAGACCGGTTTCAAATATTGCCTACTTATCTAAACTAATTGAACGGGCAGTAGCAAAACAGTATGTCAATCATCTGACTGCAAATCAGATCCAAATCATGTTACAATCAGCATACAAGGAATTTCATAATACCGACTGCCCTACTAAAAGTGCAAAGTGATATACTTATGTACATTGATCAGTACAAAACAGTAATATTGGTCTTACTAGATCTATCTGCGGCATTTGACACTATTGATTTGTTTGTTTGTTTGGGGTTTTAAATCACTTTCAACATTATTTCAGTCATTTTGTGATGAGACCTACGTGTAGCAGATATAGTGCTGCCTCACTGAATTGTCATGTCGCAGGTCCTTGACATGACAACTCACCCGGTCAAAGATTTACAAGGACAACAGGTTAACCCTTTAGGCACGGGCCTCAGCTCACGTATGAAATTATATCATGAGTTCAATCTTGGCATGGCCGGGGTTCAAACCCCCGACCTTTGGATCACCACAGAGGAACTCGTGCTAATAAGCTGGCACTCTAACCAACTGTGACACGGCCCATGGCTTTTCGTAATGTTTAACCCCTAAATTCAACCCCTTATAAAAATTGCTCAATTAGTGAAAAATTCATGCAAGAACTAGTAACCCTATAGATGGTTCCATATCAAGGAAAACAACATTGAAACATAAAAAATAATCTTTGTGCAAAAAACCATTAAAATTGTGAGATTTATTTCATTTTTCGTAATGTTTAACCCCTAACTCCTTATAAAAATTGCTCATTTAGTGAAAAATTCAGGGAGATACTAGGTACCCTATAGATGATTCCCTATAAAGGAAAACAACATTGAAACATCCCTTATATAAAATAATCTTTGTGCCCAAAATCATTAAAATTATGAGAATTTTTCATTTTTTCAGAAGTTTGAGCTCCTAATTCAACCCCTTAACTTAATTGCTCAATTAGTTTTAAAAAATCAGGGAGGTACTAGGTACCCTATAGTTGATTCCCTATAAAGGAAAACGACAGTGAAACATCTCTCATATAAAAAAATTTCTTTACAAGAAACCATTAAAACTATGATGTTTCATGTTTAAAAATTGTTGAGCTCCTAATTGAACCCATTATGTTAATTGCTCAATTAGTGAAAATTTAAGGTAGGTAGATGATATCCTGTTAGGACAACAACATTGAAACATATCTCATATGGAATATTTCTGGTGTAAAAAACACATTAAAATTTTGAGATTTATTTTCATTTTTCTGAATGTTTGACCTCCTAGTTCAACCCGTTATAATAATTGCTCAATTAGTGAAAAATTCGGGAAGGTACTAGGTACCCTAAATATGATTCCCTATAAAGGACAGCAACATTGAAACATCTCTCATATTGAAAAAAAATCATGCTAAAAACAGTTAAAATTTGATGTTTTTGTAATATATCTATATTTGACCTCCTAAATCAACCCCTTTTGTTAGTTTCTCAATTAATGAAAAATTCATGACGGTATTACACACCTTATTAATGAATTTCTATAACGGACAACACCATTGAAACATCTCTAGTATGAAAAATATATCCCACCAAAGTCAGTTAAAAATGGGTTACTTTTTCAAATATTTGTTCAACCCCTTATACTAATTGCTCAATTAGTGAAAAATTTGGGCAGATCCTATGTACCTATAGATGAATCCCTATAAAGGAAAACATCATTGAAACATCTCTCATGTGGAAAAAATAATGTACAATTTTTTTTTATAATTTATAGATTTTTATTTCCTTTCTCATGTTTGACCTCTTAATCCAACCCCTTCTGAAAGATACTAGGGACCCTATAGATGAATCCCTATAACACCATTGAAACATCTCTCATAATTATTTTTAATTGCAGAATATATATTATTGTTTTTTTTTCAAAGTTCAATGTCAACAATTTCACCTTTAAATTTATTTTTTTGCAATGCGATTTTTTTTTGGCAATATATATATATCCCTTGGTAATAATCCCTGAAAATTTGAAAAGAATTGAAGCATTGCATCATATGTTTTAAAATTAAAATGTAACGCAAAGTCAAATTTCTGCGAAAAAATTTGAAAAATGAACTGTGAACTAGGAAATAAATTCCCGCATGTCAATTTTCTGACATTTGGAAAAATCCAGCATTCTGTCTGTTAACAAAAGGGGTGATGCAGAGTATACAGTGGTGGAACCATGGAGGTTACAGAGAATATTCTCCAACCCTACTCTAAAAATAATGAGGGAGGATATGACGATGGAAAAGAGAGAAAATGGGAGAGGGAAAATAAACTGTAGATTACTAGATAAAAAATATCATGGTTGGATTCTTAGTTTTAAGTCATTTCAACAATATTTTAATTAAATCATGACAAGACCTGAACCAGATATACAGCTGTCTCACTTATCTATTATGGGCTGGTGCAACAGGTCCTCGACATGACAAACCACTCACTCACAGATTTACAGGACAACAGGTTAGCCCTTAGGCACGGGCCTCAGCTCATCAAAAATTGTTAAATGATTCCAAACTGGTATGGCCAGAAATCAAACTCACATCCTTTGGATCACCATAGAGGAACTAGTGCTAATAAGCTTGTGCTCCTGTGGCCCTAATATTTTATATATTATGATATTATGGTATTCATTTTGAAATATTTAGATCTGACTAAAACCAGTCTTTGCAGCTGATTTTCTTGCCAAACATTACTTGGGTTTGTTTGTTTGGAGTTTATACATCACTTTCAATCTTATTTCAGTCATTTCGTGACATGACAACCCACCCAGTCAGATTTATAAGGACAACGAGTTTACCCTTTAAGCATGGGCCTCAGCTCATATGGGAAATTGTATCACAAGTTCAATCTTGGCACGGCCGGGGTTAGAACCCATGACCTTTGGATCACCAAAGAGGAAGTGGTGCTAATAAGCTGGCGCTCTAACCAACTGTGCCACAGCCCATGGCCTCACATTATTTGGTCTATTTGAATGATTCTTATATCATGGAAAGGAAACAATCCATCATTATTGAAGGTAGCAAGTTTTTTTGTGTGATATATTGTGGAATTAAGACAAGAACAGTTTATGCCTAATTTATATATTAAATGTTTCAGACAGGAAATATCCAGTGGCAAAATACATTTTTAAAAGCAAATCTAAACAAAATAAGAAGACAGGAGCATATTGTTGTGTCTGTTCTTGGAATGTCCATCAAGTATGTCGGACCACTTTCACCACAAAATCTCTTGGTTAATTGAGTATATTAAACACATGCACTTCATCATAAAAAGTTAATACCAAGGATGTTCTGGAATGTCTTCTAAGTATGCCTAAAACCCTATCAGTGCCACAAATATAGCAAGACAATAAAAACATCCTTGAACATGATATAAACATCAAACTGGTAATATCTTGTGACCAAATATAACTCCTCTCCTGTCCTATATTGATAGACATTTATTCTGTGTGGATATGAGAGCTTTGTTTGTACTTCATAAAAATTGCATGGCTGATGAATTGGGATCTGTGCCAGAGCTTTCTTCTTTGTTCATAATATAATAATGTTGAGTCATTTAATACACACCCAAACATTCTACTTCAAGATTATTACTGTATTTTTATGAGGAAAATTTATAGTAAGGTAAAATATATTTGTGGGCATATGCAATATGCATAAAAATGGCAAAATAGTGCTTTTATGGCCCTTCCAGAAACAATGACCATATCACCAACCAGTGTGAAAGTAAAACTGCCGGCAGTGGGAGTCGAACCCACCACCTCCCATCCTTCACATGTATGAGCAAGTAAGCACGGATCCAACCCTCTACCAACTGTGCTAGTGGGGCTGGCTGAACCAAATTATTTAGACATTAAGGTCTATAATCCACAATGAAACACTGGGACAGACTTATGTTTTTTTGGCTTAAATGTGTTCAAAGTCATGTTATTTGTTAATTTAGCACAGAAAAAGTAAACTTAACCAGCTAGTCTTAAACTTTTATTATTTAAATTGAACCCGTTTTAACTACCGTTAAAACGGGTTCGACTCAGTTATTGCAGCTGGACACCATGTGTGCTGTATGAGAAATACCCCCCACTGACGTCATAGCCTCACTCTCATCCTGGAATCCCCCAGAGCATGCAGAGCCGAAGGCAGTTACGTAAATATACGAGACCACACGAAGTTCTCTCCCGATGCTTCAAACTGATTGTGGATTATAGACCTTAATTAATCAAAGGTAGCCTTCCTTAAAATATGATATGGATGAACTTACAATACTTATGTAACACATATGATAACCAAATTTTATCATTTTATACTGTTTCAACATTTTAGATACAACATGATCAATATTCATATTATATTCATTATGTAAATAATTTCAGAGTACAATTTATCTAAATTCAAATTTTTCATGTTTTTTTTTTATTTCATCTAAAACATGTAGAGCTGATACAACAGATGAATGTATTACATACATAATAATTTTTGTATTTTAAAGGAGTATCTTTTTAAAATTATCACTGCAGAATCTTTTTACCTATACAGTTTTATTTTTGTTACAGATTCATTCTGTAAATTTAAATTCTCTGTGTCCTTTCTGCAACTTAGACCAAAGACCGAAGGTTTAGAGCTGTGCCAATCATGGCTTTTTTGTACTGTTTGTGAATGTTTTCTGCAAAATTTTAGTATTTATCATTTTCAGTATTATCCTAGTTTTGCAGATTGATAATAGTCAATGTCGCAAAAGTAATGTTCAGTTTTGTAGACATTATGGATGCCTGACTCCATCACCCCATACTGTTTTTCTATAGAAGTTTCAAATCTGAGGCTATATCTTGACAGGCAAAATGAGGCACTGGATGTTCCAGGTTTCATCCTCTGCCAATACTTCATCTTGCCTTCAAAAGGCTAAGAGATCCACCCAGTGATTGCAGAGTAAACAATCATATTGATAGACTGAATGACAGAAAATGTCCACCCACAGTGCACAAATTATGCTAATAAAGACAGCATAGCTAATCAAAGAAATTAATTTACTTCCAAAATCAATAGCATTCGCTCTGTGTGATGGAACTATCAAGAGGCTGCCACTGTTCAACAACATACATTCCTTAAACTTTTACAAAAATTATACATCACATTAGAAAAAAGGTATAATTGAATAGAAAATCTTTCAACAATTTAATTGGTGAAAAAAAAAAGATATTTTAAGCACATTCCTTCAGTCTCATCTCAACCACATTTCCACACACATTCCAAATTACATAAAATATATCATAATCATTTAAATTTTCAGTAGTTGATGCCAAACATTTTATGATTAAATGAGATTTCATAGGGTTATTATATAACTCTATTTACTCACACTTGGCATGACCCTATTTTACCATACACACCACAGTTGTGGCAGTACATCTTTAATAGACTCTTTGTAGGTTCATAAGGTCAGGTTTATTAATGCTCAAAAAAGACATTTGCCACCAACTTTACTATATATATACATATTTACATATTTAGTCTCTTACAGTATAACCTTGTAGTGCTATGCGAAGTATGTGAACTTCAGTTTACTTAGGTACTATAACATTGAAAATCACGTCTTCTGATATAAGTACAGACAAAATGATTAAGTTTACAGAAATTGTCAATCTTACTGTCTCCTTGTGTCACATTCCAATGAAAAAACATTACTGATTTCCACAAATTTCTATTGTCAAATAAATCCATACTTTCAGACTTTTATGTGAGAATCTGAGAGTTCTGAGCCCCATTAGCATTTAAAAAAATTTCTAGTCCCTCTTCTGGCACCAAGGGGGAATCCATTATTTGATTTATACAGTCCATGTTTATAATGAGGCTTTTTTTCTCAGGACACCTAGATGTTGAAACAAAATCAAGGCACCCCGAATGGGACCACCAGGTCTTCTTTGTGTTTCACTTTGACATCATGCACTGCCTTGGCCACTTGTTCTGCTGCCATGGTAACCTGAAAATATATCTCAAACTGTTTAATACATATAATAAAGTATGAACCAGCATTTTGTTTATTTGTTTGGGTAAAGCAGTGTTTGCAACAGTGGCAAAACATTTTATCATGTCTGCTATCAACATGTATATGTCTGCTGAAAGCTTTCATGAAATCTCACAAGTTACAGGCAATTTTACAGATTTTGTTTGTTTGTTTGTTTGGGATTTTACATCACTTTCAACATTATTTCAGTCATTTCGTGATGAGACCTACTTGTAGCAGATATAGGGCTGCCTCACTGAATTGTCATGTCGCAGATCCTTGACATGACAACCCGCCCAGTCACAGATTTACAAGGACAACGGGTTAACCCTTTAGGCACGGGCCTCAGCTCATGTGTAAAATTGAATCATGAATTCAATCTCGGCATGGCCGGGGATCGAACACACATCCTTTGAATCACCACAGAGGAACTTTTGCTAATAAGCTGGCGCTCTAACCAACTGCGCCACGGCCAATTTTACAGAGATTTGGGGTATGTTTAAATGATGTGGTCAAAAAAATGTGATACAAAAATGCCTCCCTGAAATCAATCAAAATATACCTAACATGATTATTGTGTTTTGCTTAAAATGCCAAGTACTGTGCAATACTCTTGTGACCACTGTTGTGGTCTATAAGGGTGTTAGGCCTGTGCCAAGAGACAAAAACTAATTGACAAACAAGCATCTGTATGCAAAATCATTGTTCCTGTATAAAGATGTCTCATTGTTACCAGGCTGGTGTTTGCACTAGATCACTAGTCAGCTAAGCAATGTTTGGTGAAGAGTTTAATGGATTATTTGGATTTTAGCAGAATACATGTGACATCTAATTTCAAATGGCACAGAAATATATATTGGGGGTAATATGATGGGTAATAATATTTGACCACAAAATTTATGGTATAAATATTTATATCATGTGAGGAAAAGTCCTTGACTTTCCATGAATGCTTTAAAATTAGAATACTTTCTCAGAATTGTTTATCTAAAACCAGTCACTGGAAAATTCATTTAAATAGATAGTATTTTTTTTGGCAGTGTCAACCAAATTTGAGGGTCATTTATCACTAAAACAATCATGATAGATCTCAAAGGAAATCATCCAAAAGCAATAATTGATTGAAATAACTATACAACATATTTCAGTACCTGTAAGGACCTTCATTAAATCTACTTATCTTGGTGCTATTTAATTTGACTGGTGTAAAATGGAAATACAATGGTGAAGACTCCACCCAGAAAGGAGTAGAATTCACAAATTCTGAGAAAAGGACAAATTTTCACTGAATACTTGCTGAGAGATGAATTTGCTCTCTATCAATTTGTTGCTAACCACTTCAGCTGTGCAGGCCTTGACATATGTGGTGGCCCAGCAGCCCAGGTCCAACAGATCCTTTGTTTGGGCCAGTGAATGCTCTGTTGTAGTGGGGTAGTTGGACCACCATATTTTTGGTCTTTTAATGGCCCAAAGTATCTTGATTCTATTCTAATCTGCGATAGATAGTTGTCTCATCTCATGATCAGTGGACTTGTAAATTTTTACTATTCAGCCTAAAATACAATGCTCCTTATTGAGTCACGTATCTTATTATCCTAAGAAACTTCGAGCCACCAGTTCTCATCCCCTATTGGCCCAACTGGGCAACCAAAATTGTTATCTTTTTCTCAAGGTCTGCATTGGTATTTTCTGTTTCTGTTTCATGGAAAAAGCTCTTTACTTACAAACTGTATGTCTTCTAGTGACACAGGAGGGGCAGCTAGAACCATTTGTGGTGCAGCGACTCCTGGTGGCAATGTTGGGCCTAACACCACACTCCCTGTCTTATTTGCAGCTATGGACAGTTTAGTGCTGGAAAAAAAATCCTGTCAAATTAAACCTTTTCCTTATGTATCACATCTCCTGGAAAGGTTACTGTATGGAACAAGTATGCTGCTAAAAAGTACATATATAAACATAGGCATCAGAGATGCATCAACCCTCAGCCCTGGTAACTCATTGCACAACATTCGCTCCACACAATATTTGTGAACAAAACGTCACTGCACCAAGGCAAATTGATGCAGGGGTTAAAAAAACCCATAAAATCTACTTCCTTTGATAGCTTAGGTGTGTCAAGTATCATGAAACTGTCATCATTTACTCTAGAATTATTGAGATGGGCCGGTGACCTTGAAAAGCAGGTTAAGGTCACCGTCCATCAAACTCATCTGAAGTCTTCCCAGATGCTTATGTGTGTCAATTTTCATGAAGCTGCCATTATTTGTTCTTAAGTTATTGCAATGACGTGGATTTGACATGCTTGTCCCTGTGATCTTGAAAAGTAAGTAAAGGTCATGTTCCATCAAGAGAAGTCTGAGGTCTTCACCAGATGCTTATGTGTGTCAAATCTCATAAAGCTGCCATCATTCGTTCTCGAGTTATAGCAATGATAGGGATTTCACATAATTGTACCTGTGACCTTGAAAAGTAGGTGAAGGTCATGTTCCATACAAAAATGTCTGAGTTTTTCATCAGATGCTTATGTGTGTCAAGTTTCATGAAGCTGCCATCATTTGTTCTCGAGTTATCGCGATGACAAGGATGATTTCACATAATTGTCCCTGTGACCTTGAAAAGTAGGTAAAGGTCATGTTCCATCATGAGAAGTCTTGAGGTCTTCACCAGATGCTTCTGTGTTGCAAATCTCATAAAGCTGCCATGATTAGTTCTTGAGTTATTGCGATTCTTGGGATTTCACATAATTGTCCCTGTGACCTTGAAAAGTAGGTCAAGGTCACCGTCCACCGAACTAGTCCGAGGTTTTCAACAGATGCTTATGTGTGGAAAGTTTCATGAAGCTGCCATCATTTGTTCTTGAGTTATCACGATGACAAGGATGATTTCACATAATTGTCCCTGTGACCTTGAAAAGTAGGTAAAGGTCATGTTCCATCAAGAGAAGTCTGAGGTCTTCACCAGATGCTTATGTGTGTCAAATCTCATAAAGCTGCCATCATTCGTTCTCGAGTTATAGCAATGATAGGGATTTCACATAATTGTACCTGTGACCTTGAAAAGTAGGTGAAGGTCATGTTCCATACAAAAATGTCTGAGTTTTTCATCAGATGCTTATGTGTGTCAAGTTTCATGAAGCTGCCATCATTTGTTCTCGAGTTATCGCGATGACAAGGATGATTTCACATAATTGTCCCTGTGACCTTGAAAAGTAGGTAAAGGTCATGTTCCATCATGAGAAGTCTTGAGGTCTTCACCAGATGCTTCTGTGTGTCAAATCTCATAAAGCTGCCATGATTAGTTCTTGAGTTATTGCGATTCTTGGGATTTCACATAATTGTCCCTGTGACCTTGAAAAATAGGTCAAGGTCACCGTCCACCGAACTAGTCCGAGGTTTTCAACAGATGCTTATGTGTGGAAAGTTTCATGAAGCTGCCATCATTTGTTCTTGAGTTATCACGATGACAAGGATGATTTCACATAATTGTCCCTGTGACCTTGAAAAGTAGGTGAAGGTCATGTTCCATCATGAGAAGTCTGAGGTCTTCACCAGATGCTTGTGTGTGTCAAATCTCATAAAGCTGCCATCATACGTTCTTGAGTTATTGCGATTCTTGGGATTTCTCATAATTGTCCCCGTGACCTTGAAAAATAGGTCAAGGTCGCCATCCACCGAACTAGTCTGAGGTTTTCATCAGATGCTTATGCGTGTAAAGTTTCATGAAGCTGCCATCATTTGTTCTTGAGTTATCACGATGACAAGGATGATTTCACATAATTGTCCCTGTGACCTTGAAAAGTAGGTGAAGGTCATGTTCCATCAAGAGAAGTCTGAGGTCTTCACCAGATGCTTGTGTGTGTCAAATCTCATAAAGCTGCCATGATTCGTTCTTGAGTTATTGCGATTCTTGGGATTTCACATAATTGTCCGTGACCTTGAAAAATAGGTCAAGGTCGCCGTCCATCAAACTCATCCGAGGTTTTCACCAGATGCTTTTGTGTGTCAAGTTTCATGAAGCTACCATCATTTGTTCTCGTATTATCGCGATGACAAGGATGATTTCACATAATTGTCCATGTGACCTTGAAAAGTAGGTGAAGGTTATGTTTTATAGAAACAATTCTGAGGTCTTCACTAGATGCTAATGGGTGTCAAATCTCATAAAGCTGCCATCATTTGTTCTTGAGTTATGCGATTCTTGGGATTTCACATAATTGTCCCTGTGACCTTGAAAAATAGGTCAAGGTCACTGTCCATCGAACTCGTCTGAGGTTTTCACCAGATGCTTATATGTGTCAAGTTTCACGAAACTGCCATCATTTGTTCTCGAGTTATCGCGATGACAAGGATGATTTCACATAATTGTCCCTGTGACCTTGAAAAGTAAGTAAAGGTCATGTTCCATCAAGAGAAGTCTGAGGTCTTCACCAGATGCTTATGTGTGTCAAATCTCATAAAGCTGCCATCATTCGTTCTTGAGTTATTGTGATTCTTGGGATTTCACATAATTGTCCCTGTGACCTTGAAAAATAGGTCAAGGTCGTCGTCCATCGAACTCGTCCGAGGTTTTTACCAGATGCATATGTGTGTCAAGTTTCATGAAGCTGCCATCATTTGTTCTTGAGTTATCGCGATGACAAGGATGTTCGCTACAGACATACATACATACATACAGACATACATACATACATACATACATACATACCCACGCCAGGAGTACTGCAATACCCTCAGCCTGATTACATCAGGGGCTGAGGGTAAAAAGGGACTTCTTAGAGGAACAGAACAGGCATGCTTGCTGAAAAAAGTAGATATGTAAACATAGGCATCAGAGATGCATCAACCCTCAGCCCTGGTAACTCATTGCACAACATTCGCTCCACACAATATTTGTGAACAAAACGTCACTGCACCAAGGCAAATTGATGCAGGGGTTAAAAAAACCCATAAAATCTACTTCCTTTGATAGCTTAGGTGTGTCAAGTATCATGAAACTGTCATCATTTACTCTAGAATTATTGAGATGGGCCGGTGACCTTGAAAAGCAGGTTAAGGTCACCGTCCATCAAACTCATCTGAAGTCTTCCCAGATGCTTATGTGTGTCAATTTTCATGAAGCTGCCATTATTTGTTCTTAAGTTATTGCAATGACGTGGATTTGACATGATTGTCCCTGTGACCTTGAAAGTAAGTAAAGGCCATGTTCCATCAAGAGAAGCCTGAGGTCTTCACCAGATGCTTATGTGTGTCAAATCTCATAAAGCTGCCATGATTCGTTCTTGAGTTATTGCGATTCTTGGGATTTCACATAATTGTCCCTGTGACCTTGAAAAATAGGTCAAGGTCACCGTCCACCGAACTTGTCCGAGGTTTTCAACAGATGCTTATGTGTGTAAAGTTTCATGAAGCTGCCATCATTTGTTCTTGAGTTATCACGATGACAAGGATGATTTCACATAATTGTCCCTGTGACCTTGAAAAGTAGGTGAAGGTCATGTTCCATCATGAGAAGTCTGAGGTCTTCACCAGATGCTTGTGTGTGTCAAATCTCATAAAGCTGCCATCATATGTTCTTGAGTTATTGCGATTCTTGGGATTTCACATAATTGTCCCCGTGACCTTGAAAAATAGGTCAAGGTCGCCATCAACCGAACTAGTCCGAGGTTTTCAACAGATGCTTATGCGTGTAAAGTTTCATGAAGCTACCATCATTTGTTCTCGTATTATCGCGATGACAAGGATGATTTCACATAATTGTCCATGTGACCTTGAAAAGTAGGTGAAGGTTATGTTTTATAGAAACAATTCTGAGGTCTTCACTAGATGCTTATGGGTGTCAAATCTCATACAGCTGCCATCATTTGTTCTTGAGTTATGCGATTCTTGGGATTTCACATAATTGTCCCTGTGACCTTGAAAAATAGGTCAAGGTCACCGTCTATCGAACTCGTCCGAGGTTTTCACCAGATGCTTATATGTGTCAAGTTTCACGAAGCTGCCATCATTTGTTCTTGAGTTATCGCGATGACAAGATGATTTCACATAATTGTCCCTGTGACCTTGAAAAGTAGGTGAAGGTCATGTTTCATAGGAAAAATTTTGAGGGCTTCACCAGATGCTTATGTGTGTCAAATCTCATAAAGCTGCCATCATTCGTTCTTGAGTTATTGTGATTCTTGGGATTTCACATTATTGTCCGTGACCTTGAAAAATAGGTCAAGGTCACTGTCCATCGAACTCGTCCGAGGTTTTTACCAGATGCTTATATGTGTCAAGTTTCATGAAGCTGCCATTATTTGTTCTCGAGTTATCGCGATGACAAGATGATTTCATACAATTGTCCCTGTGACCTTGAAAAGTAGGTGAAGGTCATGTTTCATAGGAAAAATTCTGAGGGCTTCACCAGATGCTTATGTGTGTCAAATCTAATAAAGCTGCCATCATTCGTTCTTGAGTTATTGTGATTCTTGGGATTTCACATAATTGTCCCTGTGACCTTGAAAAATAGGTCAAGGTCACTGTCCATCGAACTCGTCCGAGGTTTTTACCAGATGCTTATATGTGTCAAGTTTCATGAAGCTGCCATTATTTGTTCTCGAGTTATCGCGATGACAAGATGATTTCACATAATTGTCCCTGTGACTTTGAAAAGTAGGTGAAGGTCATGTTTCATAGGAAAAATTCTGAGGGCTTTACCAGATGCTTATGTGTGTCAAATCTCATAAAGCTGCCATCATTCGTTCTTGAGTTATTGTGATTCTTGGGATTTCACATAATTGTCCCTGTGACCTTGAAAAATAGGTCAAGGTCGTCGTCCATCGAACTCGTCCGAGGTTTTCACCAGATGCATATGTGTGTCAAGTTTCATGAAGCTGCCATCATTTGTTCTTGAGTTATCGCGATGACAAGGATGTTCGCTACAGACATACATACATACATACATACATACATACAGACATACATACATACATACATACATACATACCCACGCCAGGAGTACTGCAATACCCTCAGCCTGATTACATCAGGGGCTGAGGGTAAAAAGGGACTTCTTAGAGGTACAGAACAGGCATGCTTGCTGATAAAAAGTAGATATGTAAAAAGGGACTTCTTAGAGGTACAGAACAGGCATGCTTGCTGATAAAAAGTAGATATGTAAAAAGGGACTTCTTAGAGGTACAGAACAGGCATGCTTGCTGATAAAAAGTAGATATGTAAAAAGGGACTTCTTAGAAGTACTGATCTATTATAAACTTATATAAAATAGAAGCTGTCTATAGAAAGTACCCAAATATACTTCTAGTGGTATGATTCAGTATTAGAATTAAAACCAATTTGAATAAGTTTGAGAGGCAGAAATGGTAATTACCTGTACTGCCTGGCTCTGTCCTTGTATTCATGCTGTTCCATAGCTTGTGAGTCTATCGCAGATACGTCTATCACATTGCTATAATAAAGGAACACAAGGTCAAATAAACACAATCATCAATGATAATTATATCAAAATATTAATATTGTAAAAGAAACAAGATGAAATTAAAATAATAATATACTTTTTTTCAAAATGAATCTATTTCCAAATGAAAAATAATGATACGAGAAATGGCTAGCTACTCTGGAGATAACGTACCTAGCAGTCTGGTGCAGAATCCGATTAAGAGCAGACTGTTCATCTCCTTTCTGTTGAGATGGAGCTGCAGGGCTGTTATAGCTAATAAAATAAACAAAAATAATGATAATAATCACAACTAAAGAACTAGATCATTTTGTGTGGCACAAAACTGAAGTCGTCAAGGCATTTAATGCATACAGTGGTCACTGATTTCTTACTTTGATCATATACCCAACTTGAATATCAAGGTTGCAAAATTTGATGTAACTTTTATTGTGTCTTACCTAGTCCTTCCCTGTCTTGTTGAGGGTTCATCACTGACAGGATCATTCAACAAATGAGTTCGTTCATTTGGTCCTTGGTCCTAAGACAAAAAAACATGACTTTATACATGTGAAAATACATCACTTACAGGTGTCATGTGATTTTAATTTGGACATCTCCACAGTCTGAAGATCTTAAATCTATACTATTGTTTTTAAGTAAATTGATATTATGCCGATATGATGAACTCTGCACCAGAATGAGTGATGTTTTCAGGTAAGTGTTCAGGATTGATAAATTGTCATAATATCCACGATAACAGCAGTCCACTGTTGTTAGTAAAATATGCATCCAGGCAAAATGTTGAGTATGTGGTCTTTCTATGAGTAAAGTTAATGCATATGACTAGACTTCTGAGATATATGCGTTCTTATAAACTATCTACTGTCCTTAGCAGATCCTGGGCTTATATCAGACTCTGTAAGTATAGACCTGACTTGACAGTTCTTTGAGACCACACCCAGTACAAGCTTCTTCAAGGCCATGGGCCGTGGCACAGTTGGTTAAAGCGCCAGCTTATTAGCACCAGTTCCTCTATGGTGATCCAAAGGTCGTGGGTTCGAACCCCGGCCGTGCCGGGATTGAACTCATGATACAATTTCCCACATGAGCTGAGGCCCGTGCCTAAAGGGTTAACCCATTGTCCATGTAAATCTGTGACCGGGTTGGTTGTCATGTCAAGGACCTGCGACATGACAATTCAGTGAGGCAGCACTATATCTGCTACAAGTAGGTCTCATCACAAAATGACTGAAATAATGTTGAAAGTGATGTAAAACCCCAAAACAAAACAAAACAAGCTTCTTCATAACAGTGAAATATTATGTCATACGTAATAACATGGCCAATAGGCATCATTGTTTAGAAAGTGAGTATAACAACAAACTAGACAGTGTGTAAGTGGCACAAAGCTGAGGTCAGCACAGTATTTAATGCATACAAGGTCATGAACTGTCCAACTCACATCTCTTTTGTGCTATTAGGAGGTTGAAGTATCTAAGTTACATAAATTTTCTACACATTGTGAACATATTGCCAATTAGTGCTATTTGGTGCTATGAAAAATGTGGTATTTATCTGATTTTATAAATTCACTCCAGACCTGTCACCTTGAAAATATCACCAAATGTCAAAATACTAGTTAGCCCTTAAATAAAACACTGTGACCCAGTTATATTGATTCCTCCTCCAAAGATGTAAACATACATGCTGTGTGATTATGAACAAATGTTTTGTGCAAAATAAATGTAGTGGAAATAAATGCTATTTGTAGTGTTTTGCAAAATATATAAAAAAATTAATTTTGAAAATTGGTTCCTTTGACCTTTAAAACACATCAAGGTCACCCAATATTATTGTCCTCCAATGGTAGACCATATCTGTCAAGTTAAATCAATATTGCTGTAAGTTTTAGAAAATATTACATTCTCAAAAGTTGCCCCAGTGTTGTTCATGACCTTGACCAAAGTTCACAAAATGTTCAGCTTCAAAAGATTCCAAGGCCTACATGTTATCATGTTATAGTATCTACTGTATTTACTCGAAAATAGGATGACCCTGTGTATAGGACGACCCCCCAAATTGATGTTATTTTGCTTGAAAAGGCCAATTTCCGATTATAGGACGAGTCGGTTTTTGTCGAGAGGTGAGCATGACCAAATATTGCCACACAAAAGCTCTGTTTGACTTAATGATATCACCCCATGGTCATGTGTGAATAATTTGCTCTTTATACATGGCCAAATAGAAATATGGTTGCCACTGGTAAGTCCTTGAGTTACTGTTACCTTCAGGCAAAAACTATCACAACATTATTTAAAGATAAGCTAAATATGTGCCTCAAGAGGGAAAAAGTCTTTAAAAATGTGTTTTGCCTCTTAGTATACCGGTATATTTATATATCATAAGTTGGCATAAGCATCACTGTACAGCCCCCCCCCCCCCCCAACATTACCCCCCCCCCCCCCCCATCAGAAAAAAAATATTTTCACGAATTATAACACCCATTTAACAATATTTTACACAGCTGAAAAAAGGAGATGGGGTGGTTCTATCACATTATATCTTAACTAGACTGTGTAGTTAAACACAATATTGGTGGAAATATAAATTTTGTCATGGAAATATAAATTTTGTTTTAGAAATATAAATTTATTTTATATTATGTCAAATTAAAGTATCGCCTGACTGTGTTATTCACCTTGATTATGATATTGGGAGAGAAGACAGAGGCAAGGGTGGTGGTAGCGTATTGATCAGAATCCACAAAAGATGGCTGTCAGACCCAAAGGAGGAAAGTCTATAAACTGACTGTGAACTAGTGTGGAGAAAACTAAACATATCTGTTCATAGGATGTTACTATAGGTCAACAGACTATAGGCTAAGTGGTTGCTGAGATATGTGACCTTGATGTCACAGCACTAAAGTCAATGTGACATCACTAAGATTTGAAGGAATCTGAATCTTCACCTCTATATCTACATAAAAATTGGAAACACATATTACTGGTAGTTTTGGAGAAGATTTTTAAACATAGTGTTAATATATAACAGATATGAAGGACCTTTTATTCACTGTTAATGACTGAGATGTTGCATGTACACACATTTTGAATTCAAGGTCAATGTGTTAAGGTCATAGGTCACATGACTAAAAACGTTAGACGAGGCACAGTAGGGTGTTCCAAAATATCACTTTTTCATCATAGAGCTAAGCACATTTGGATTCATATTCCTATTGATAACAAAATAAAGTTCTGAAAATTACAACTCTCTACATAGATGGCTTCCTTCTTGGAATTGACCCTGAAAAATGGCTCAAAATACCGAAAATCACCAATTTTTGCTTATTTTGTCATATTTTCATATAGATTATTGATGCTTGCAAATAAATGGTTTTACAATTTCTGTAATGACAAAATCTTCTTTTTTCATCCAAAAATATATTTCCTTCCTTTAGCAGGTTATTGAGTGATTTTGAGACATAATCTCTTACTTTTAAAATGTTGTTTAAATTGACAATCTGCAAATAGAAAAGTTGGTAAACAGTGTGTTGTCTTTCTTGGTGATGGCATGAAAAGTAGATTTGAATGCTTTTGATACTATTACTAGTTTCTAATACAGATTTATAGTAACAATATTTCTTATCTATATTTTGCAGGACAAGTGGTGCATGTCTTGTACATGTTGCATATAATTTAGAAAGTCAGTCTGATATAAATATGGCCTCAGCACTGTCAGCAAAGGAAGACTCGGAAGTTACAGAACAACTATCAACATCAAAAGCAAGATGTTCAAAGAGACTGACTCCATCACACATATATATATATATATATATATATATATATATATATATATATATATATATATATATATATATATATATATATATATATATATGTGTGTCCTGCAAAATATAGATAAGAAATATTGTGACTATAATATATATATATATACATATGTATGATTGGTTCTCTCTAACCCCTTACGGAGGGGAAGGATATCAACGCCCACCACTGGCAACAGGAAGGACGTTCATGTCCCCATTGTCCTGGGTTAAAGGGATTAGGCACCAAAAAAAACGTTTAAAATTCACATCTTGGTGATAAATGTTGTTGTCTGTTATGTCTATAACCTTTTTGAAAAATGCATCCCCATCATTGTCTGTAAAATCTATTTGAACAAGACCCTAACATATAGGCCCCTAATGAAAGCACACTCATTTCTTGGCGTCATTTTTATGTGGAGTGTCATCATAGAGGCACTGAAAGGTAAAATGGTGTCATAAGAGTATGGCAATATGCTTATGACGTCATGAAATGTATTGTCCTTTGAATAGTAACAGAATGACGTCAAATAGTGCTACCCTACTTTGAGCCTCAAATGAGGTCAAACAAAGTTCACGCTACCCGTGTTTACCCGTCACATGCAGGTAGTGCAACTGCTATGTCTCATAGCAACATATCTTATTACTTTATTATAATTTCAATGTGTCATGATGTTCATATGTGGCTAAGCTTTCAATACCCCAAATTGTAGAATTGATGCTTAATATCTTTAATAACGTCATTTTGTGACATTCCCTTGAGCAGCAACTTGTTACAATGTAGTCATGATTATGATGTCAGACTGATTGGATCATGAACTTTTGACCTCGGCACATTGAGCATATTAAATAATTATGGTTATCAATTTTAACAAATTAGTATGTAGATACACTAGTCCAGAAAAAAATGGTTATTCCTGCCAATCAACAAAATTTAGTTAGGCTCCTCCGGTGTTAGGCGTTAATAAGTGAAACTGAAAATTGCAATGATGTGTCAAGAATTCTCATCTGTTAATGCCCATAGAATATGGATAATTTCATAAGTCACAGTTTTACATGACATCAATTAGTGATTTGGCAATTTTTATCAGGCAGATACAGATAACAATCATATAACCACTCAATATCCTGGTAAATTTTCAGCATGGATTCAGGACAGGCCACTCGTGTGAAACTCAGTTAATCACAACCTTACAGGATATACTCAAGGCTAGAAATGATGGACAAAATGTTGACATACTCATTCTCGATTTTAGTAAAGCCTTTGACACAGTCTGCCATGAGCGGCTAAATCACAAGCTTGAGCATTATGGAATCTCAGGGCAGGTTGGCTTATGGATAAAAAACTGGCTTACGAACCGTGAACAGAGGGTAGTTATTGATGGTGATGAATCTGACTCTGTCCATGTTAAATCTGGTGTGCCACAGGGTACAATACTTGGACCAATACTATTCCTACTCCACATTAATGACATTGGAGAGAAGCTAAAACATTCAAACATAAGGCTCTTTGCTGATGACAGCCTTCTATAGAATAGTTGAAGGTGATGACGATGCAGCAAAACTGCAAGAGGACCTAAATATGCTGGAGGAATGGTCAAATGAGTGGCAAATGGACTTCAGTGCTCAGAAATGCTACACCCTGAGCAGCAAGAAACAAAATCAAGCTATTGACACAAGAAAATATACATTAAATGGTCACATCTTGCAACATGTTGAACATCATCCCTACTTTGGTGTCGAACTCCAAACTGACATGAAATGTGATGAGCATATTAACAACATCGTCTGCAAAGCAAATCAAGTACTGGGATTTGTAAGAAGGAATTTCAACATGTGCCCAGGAAATATCAAAGAGGCTGCCTACACTGCACTTGTGCGCCCTCACTTAGAATATGCATCAAGTGTATGGGACCCTTATCTCAAGAAAGACATAGACCGCATAGAATCAGTTCAAAGACAAGCTGCTAGATTTGTGGCTGGCAACTGGAAGAGAGAACCAGGCACAGCAACAAAAATCCTGGAAGACTTAAAATGGGATTCACTGGCATGAAGAAGGACCCAGAGGCTGGTTTTATTATACAAGGCAATAAATGATGAAATAGCTTTGAAACTTCCCAAACATGTCAAAATGAAATCAGCTCCGACACGGAAAAACCATGGAATTTGCTATATCGAAATGGCGACAAGCTGCAACCCTTATATTATAAATATAGCTATTTTCCAAGGACAGTGACTGACTGGAATAATCTTCCCCCTAATTTGGAACCAGGTAGCTAGGCATCCTTCAGAAACTCCCTAGCCGGAGGAGTATAAAGGTTGGCGACTAGCAGCTGGTGTGCACCTTGCACTCTCGACGGGATGCCAATTGGTTTTGCCGAGTAAACTTATAGATGTAGATGTAGATGTAGAGAGAGTTCCTTTGCATGTTTGACACTGAGAAAAAGTTGTTTTTGTTCGAACTGGGAAGTGAGATATTTTCGTGTATTTTACTATCAGTTATTCTATTTATGATTATTCATTTTGCATGAAGAAATTAAATAAATCCTTGCTACTTACAGCATAAGTTTTGTCTTCGTCGTTGCTAAAACAACAACCCATTTTGCTAAATTAGACGAAATATTCTTTCAATTTCTATCCTTTTGACATGGGTCATGTGACATCTTTAATATCTATAGAATGTTCACACCCATAAACTTAATCTAATTTTTCGGTCAAAATAATTATAAAAATCACAAATTATTTTTCAAAATATCAAGAAATAATTAATCTGGTTATCGTAATTGAATATTCTAATATTATGGCAAGACTGAAAGCTAAATAAAGTAAATTCCAAACAACATATTGGAGCAATTTTTCTTGGGACACCGAGAGCAGAAGACACAAGAACAGTTGCAATGCTCTTGACCACCGGCAAAAACATTATATTGAGACATATAGGACAGTATCCCGCCAAGTATTGTCAAAAAAGAAAATTCTATTTATCTCGGAATGTATGTGAATCTATCAAAGACATTTTAAATGCGCATAAAAGCGTTGGGAACAGGACCACCGTTAAGGTAAGCGATAATAGGTTTGACAGCTGCTTGTGGTCGGTACTACCTGGTCAAAATAACCGCAATAGCAAGTGGGCAGCGCTATTGAACTGCCACATTGAACCGCGGTCAAGCTGCTTAATAGGAGGGGGCAGTCATACGGGCACTTTCACACATACAGGGCTTTCACGCCCTGGCAACCCCAATTGGCGTTGAAAACAAATCTCTGTCAGCCATTGAAATACAGTGACCGGCAGCCAAATCCGGACACTTTCATGTTTTTCACTCCTGATTTTCACAAAAACTTTGTAAAAACTGCTCACTTCGAAAGAAGATCTTCGACTTAAATGGTCTGCGGAGTTTGAATGATACCCGTTCAATATTAACAGAAATAGCGTGATTTTCATGCATTCAATAAACCTGCAGATTGTCCGAGTTTCCATTGACTTATACGGAGAAGTTGGCTACGTCACCACTTCTGACGTCATTTGACAGTGACTCAATCATTCGTGCCGTGAAAACAAATAAACACTTTTAACATTTTGAAAGTCAGTGGGAATACAAGACAACATGTAAGAGACAACATTCAGCTCAAATGCAATTAGTACAGCAAGGTATGCTACATGTTTGACAGTGCTAAAAATGTCCGAGATTAATCTGCCGGTTTCGGACAGTTGCCGGTCACTGTAGTACAGTCAAATTGAACCCAAATCTGAAGATTTCTTTACAGTCATTATCTTTTTTATATTCTTAGTGTGCAAAAAAAACCAATTCAATTCTGTATTTTCTGATGTGCATATCGCAAAAAATTGTTTTCTGTGAAAAGTCATTATTCTTTATACTAACTAGGTCAAGAATTAGGTCAAATTCCCGATGGTTAAAAACAAAGCTCTAATACAGAAATAAGGGTAATTTGTGGGTAAAATTTCATATGTGACATGATTCTGACAAAAAATAACTGAAATCTACTCGATTCCAAATATACAGTGACCGGCAACTGTCCGAAACCGGCAGATCTAACTCGGACATTTTTAACTCGGTCAAATATCAAGTAAAACTGTTCTGTACTAATTGCAATTGAGCTGAATATTGTGTCTCACACGTCATCTTGTTATTCCTATTCCTTTCAAAACGTTAAAAGTGTTTATTTGTTTTCACGGCACGAGTGATGTTGTCACTGTCAAATGGCGTCAGAAATGGTGACGTGCCCAACTTCTCCGTATAAGTCAATGGAAACTCGGACAATCTGCAGGTTTTCTGAATGCGTGAATTTCCTGATAACTCTGTACATATTGAACATGTATCAATTTTATTATACATGCATATGTAGTTAACGATCTACTATCGATGTGAGCAGTTTTTACAAAGTATTGAAAGGTTTTGTGAAAATCGGGAGTCAAAAACATGAAAGTGTCCGGGTTTGGCTGCCGGTCACTGTACATATCAGGCAAAACATCGCATAAACTTGCAAAATAAAACTGAAGATCACAAGCTCTTATCAGTGGCGAATTTTACTGCAGCCAATACTTCACACAGCAACTTTTTTTTTTTGCAACACGGATGGTTCCCTTTTTGACAATCATTGCCGACAGGCAATGATTGTCAAAAATGGAACTATCTGTGTTATTCTGTGATCGGTATGATCATGGGAAATGCGTTGTCATTTCTGTGGGCAATATGGTTCAGGCAACTGACGCCACTGTGGAGTGTTCATCGTGTGCATGCGCTATAGACTGGTCCCCACCGAGTGTCAAGAACATCATGGATACACACAGAGGGCTGCACCAGTCTAATGCAATAGCGTATGAATACGTTCATATAACAAGTAAACAAAGATAAAGAAGTGCATGATTACAAATAGTTGAAGACGGCAATATCGTCATCGCCCATCGATGTGCGAAATTATCAATTCACATTGCTTGGAAATGTTATCCAATCGATAGAGCGTGAAATTTTGATCGATAATATGCGTTCCTATTACTTGCAAACAAAGATAACGAAGTGCGTGATGACAAAATGCTCATCTCCAAGTTTACCGGCTCGGCAAAGCCAATAGGCATCCCGCCGAAATGACAACATTGTCATTGCCCATCGCTGCACAAAATTATCCCTTTAAATTGCTTGGAAATGCTTCCCAATCGCTAGAACAAGGAATTTTCAGTAAGTTTAGTTCAAATTTGGTGTAAATCGGACAATAAGAACAGAAATGACATGATCGATGATTTGCGATAGCGCCTGAGCAATAATAGAGCAACTTACGTAATCGAGCATGAAAAGGGACATCTTTGCATACAGATGTGCTAAAAAAATCGTTATATACCAAATTAAATGTTTTTAATAGACAAATAAAAATAATTTCAACTACCCCATCAGTTTGCAATGATTGTTTGTGTTTAAATGTATTTTGTTGTTGTTTATTTACATCTAATTTTTTGTTTTGTTTGTTGTAATTTTATATTTTTGTTTGTTGTAATTTTTGTTTTGTTTATTGTAATTTTTGTTTTGTTTGTTAATTTTTTTCCCGTCCGTGTTACATGTGGAGCACCACTTTTTCTTGTTGATATCCACTGCCGACAGGCATTGGATATCAAAAAGGGACTATCTGTGTTATTCTGTGATCGGTACGATCATGGGAAATGCGTATTCATTTCCTGTGGTTTGTGATTCATTTTTTTCTGTCGTCATTATTGTTAAAGCAACTGACAACACTGTGGAGTGTTCGCTGTGTGCATGCGATAGATTAGACTGGTGCCACCCTCATTTCTTGACACTCGGTAGGGGACCAGTCTAGTATTCGGCGTATGAATACAAGTAAAACAAAAGAAAAGAAGTGTGTGATGTAAACAAAGCAGAACATTCAAAACTATGCCATCATGTTCGCCCATCGTTTCACAAAATTATCTTTTTAAATTGCTTGGAAATGCTTCCCAATCGATAGAACAAGGAATTTTAAGTAAGTTTAGTTCAAATTTGGTGTAAATCGGACAATTAGAACAGAAATGACATGCACAAGTCGGATCAATGATTTGTGATAGCGCCTGAGCGATAATAGAGAAACTTACGTAATCGAGCATGAAAAGGCACATCTTTGCAAACAGTTGTGCTAAAAAAATCGTTCATATACCAAATTAAATGTTTTTAAATGATGAATAAAAATAATTTCAACTACCCCATCAATTTGCAATGATCGTTTCTGTTTAAATGATTTTGTTGTTGTTTATTTAAATGATTTTGTTTTGTTTGTTGTAATTTTTGTTTTGTTTGTTAATTCTTTTCCCATCCGTGTTACATGTGGAGCACCACTTTTTCTTGTTTTCAAATCTCGCCACACTTCCTCTCTGATCACGTTCGTGCTTTTTTTAAGATATATGTAATTATTTAACAATCGTCAATTTCACGCATTTTAGTCTTTGTTTGAAGGTGGATTCCATACAGCCTTTGATGTCTTCTCATTTAGTCCTGGTGTGAAAAACCCCAAATTTCAGTAAAGGATGTCACATAGTAAAATTTCACTGATGCCAATTATCTGCATTCACAGTATTATAATTGCTCTTCAAAATCCTTATGATGTAAGGTCAAACCTGTGATCAAAGGGCATTTCGTCATTGTTCCCACAGCTTTGAGTCATGTCTTCCCTTTTTGACAGAAATGCTTAAACACGCATAAGATATTTTTTTTAAAAGTAAGATATTTTTTTTAATAAGTAAGATATTTTTTTATAAGTAACATATTTTTTTTATAAGTAACATATTTTTTTTATAAGTAAGATTTTTTTTATTTTATAAGTAAGATATTTTTCACATAAGTAAGATATTTTGCACATAAGTAAGATATTTTGCACATAAGTAACATTTTTTTATAAGTAAGGTATTTTTTTATTTCATAAGTAAGATATTTTTTATTTTATAAATAAGATATTTTTTTAATAAGTAAGATATTTTTCACATAAGTAAGATATTTTTCACATAAGTAAGATATTTTTCACATAAGTAAGATATTTTTCACATAAGTAAGATATTTTTCACATAAGTAAGATATTTTTCACATCTGATTTACATATGATTATCGCCTAAGAATACACTTACAGAAATGATTTACTTTGCGGTAAATATGTCTGGGATCGTGGGAACATGAGGAAAACAGTCATGAATGTATGTTATAAAATTTGTTTTCTATGTTTTGGGTCTGAACATGATAAGATGTCAATGATAGTTCTAAAGATTTCACGACTGCCGTGATTGGGTACGATATTATATAAGATGTCAATGATGGTTCTAAAGATTTCATATTAATATCTCAGCTAATAATACACTTACAGAAATGATTTATATATGTATTTTGAAGATTTTACTTTGTTTTAGCCCCGAAAATGACTGCCGTAATTGTGTACTGTAAGTGTATTATTAGCCGAGATATGAATATGAAATATTTAAAACTAACACTAACTACTGGTTTTAATGTTCACAATTACGACAGTCATTTTCGGAAAAAATATTAATCATATGTGAAAAATATCTTACTTATAAATGTGAAAAATATCTTACTTATAAATGTGAAAAATATCTTACTTATGTGAAAAATATCTTACTTATGTGATAAATATTTTACTTATGTGATAAATATCTAACTTATCTGTCAATAAGATTTTTTTTGGCAGAATATTATTGTCAACTGGGAAGACATCAAAGACTGCATGGGCTGAGTTATGGAAACCATGACAGAATAACCTGTGATCACAGATTTGGCCTTACATCACAAGGACTGTGAAGGTGGCTTTAGGGGTGGCTTCAACAGATTCTGTATTGGGGTGGCTTCAACAATTTTACACATGTTTGCAATTTGTCTGGGTTGGCTTCTGAAACTATCCAAACATTCAATGTATCTTAGGGGTGGCTTCACCACTGAACACAAAGGGCATTTCGTGCCCTTTGATCTTAACCATAGTAGGTCTACAAATAAAAAAATAAACAATTAAGAATTAAGAATTTCTTTTTATTGATAAGGTAAAATATCTTAAAGATGTGTGATGACCATGGAACAAGCTCTTGTTTCGGCAATTTTCTTGTTTCAGAACTATTTTAAATAATCAAAACCACAATTTAGAGCTACACATATCGCGAATGTTTTATTATTATATGCAGATTATGGAGAAATAAATTTTATTTCTCTGCTCCAAGTTTAGACGATTTTATGAAGAGATTTTCAAATTCATATCATATTTATGAATATGAGTTAAAATTTCCGTTTTCCTCTCAGATTATCAGGAAATCACCTACTTTATTGTTATTTTTGCTTTCCAGTTTATTTTTAATTATTGGCGCATATATTGGCATATTAGGAAAATAAACCATGTTGTTCAGTAAAAATAATTCTATCCAAAATGCGATTTATATCCCTGCCAATATATGCGCCGTCATAGATACTTTGTCTTATGAAATGTTATGTCTTCATTTAGAAAAAATAAAAAATGAACAATAAAAAACTGTAGCAGGAATTTATAAATGCTGTATCATAAATTTTATTTTATTTATTTATTTTTTTTAAAGTAACACGAATAGAGACACATTTTTTATAAACATGTATAAAAAATAAAAGGTTTGGAATATGCATTTTTCTTTTTTTCATAATATCTATTATTGAAGAAATCAGAACAGAAATGAGCAGATTTATTTGAAGTAATTTTGAGTGGATGGTATTGTAAGCTTCAAAAGAGCAACTATATTCTGAATTTTTCTTTTAAAAAAATAAACCAAAATGTGGTATAATACTTCAATAAAACTTTGGCCAATTCATTTTTTAAAAATATGAATCTTCAATTTTTCACTGTTCTGAAGTCGGCAACTGTGATAGGATCAAAGGATTTTGAATCCATTGTGTGAAACAATGCGTTGCTATGACGCCATAGCTTAAATAACAGCCGTTGCGCCTCCATTCATAATTACTCCAAGGTCATATCAAGGCTCTTGATGGAGCTATGTTTTGTGGTTGTTATGCCTTCAATTATCCTCATTATTTTTGTAGGTAATTATCAAGCACTACTGTTATTGGGAATGCAGGTAGCAAGTAGCCCATATCATAGGTTTAGCGGATATCTATAAGGCAATTCTGCCACTTGATAGTACTTTTGCATTATGATTGGAATAGGTGAAAAGCAAATTGTAATGTTTCGGCAAGCATGAAGTTGGCCAATTATTGAGGAAATCTGATATTATTACATGATAACTTTGCTGTTCCTTTTTGTTTTGGTTTCCTGTCAAAGTGATTTGTTTGAGCTTGATTTTTGGCCAGTTGTCTAATTTTTTGGGGAGACATTTCTGATACTGGCAGAACTTTTTTTCTTGTTTACAATCGAGAATGCAAAACATTTATTTGTACTCTTGATTATGAAATATATCGGACATAAAGAACCAACGTACATTTGATTAAAGTGCTGGAAGGGGGTGATATTTTGAACTTTTGGTTGTCAGTTGCATCATGTTATGTAATACCCAGGAACAAGGGGAAATCCCTAGATTGTTATGTGAAGAGCAACAAGTGTTGATTTTAAAAAATCAAGCTCGCGTAAGTTTGCAAAATCCCAATGCAAAATTCAAAGGCAAAATCCAACGAAGATCTTCTTACTCTACCACGCACTCACAAATCAGTTCTCAAACAAAAGCGACATCTGACGGTGTAAGCAGAATTATTGAGCCAAAACATGGCCGCCATGGACCGATAATCGGGATATGCTCCATAGACTTACAGCTTAATCAGTCAAAACCTCGAACATCTAGCCCTAAAGGCAAAACAAACGCGAGCGAAAAATAGAATTATTGTACTCATTGTTGCAAAAATAAAATGATTGCACTCAATGTTGCACAGTGTTTAATGTCTGATTATTTGCCTTGCAGGGATGGATAAAGTCAACACGCAACCACAAAGAAATATGCTTTCTTGATATAAATGATGGCTCTTGTCTCCAGCACCTGCAGGTTATTTTGCCACAAAGACTTGGTAGAAGGTGAATATCAGCATAGGCTAGGTCAATATCCATTATGTTTTGCATTCAAAAATCAATCACAACTTGAACATATTACATCTATTTATTATGTAAATAATATAAAGTTTTAAAAAGAGAAAAAATGAATGTTTTGAAGAGATTCCCTACCTCCCAAAAAGTAACTCTATGTGGTTAGATGTGGTTTAGTTTAGTTGGCCAAGATAGAACTTTATGAATCCTGATGGAGGTGCTATGGCCAGGAGGCCCTTACTGATGCTTTAAACTTGCTTAATGGTGGAGTAAGGGAATGGTGGAGTAAGGGAATGGTGGAGTAAGGGAATGGTGGGGTTAGGGAATGGTGGAGTAAGGGAATGGTGGAGTAAGGGAATGGTGGGGTTAGGGAATGGTGGAGTAAGGGAATGGTGAAGTAAGGGAATGGTGGAGTAAGGGAATGGTGGAGTAAGGGAATGGTGGAGTAAGGGAATGGTGGAGTAAGGGAATGGTGGAGTAAGGGAATGGTGGAGTAAGGGAATGGTGGAGTTAGGGAGTGGTGGAGTAAGGGAATGGTGGAGTAAGGGAATGGTGGGGTAAGGGAATGGTGGGGTTAGGGAATGGTGGAGTAAGGGAATGGTGGAGCAGGGGAATGGTGGAGTAAGGGAATGGTGGAGTAAGGGAATGGTGGAGTTAGGGGGTGGTGGAGTAAGGGAGTGGTGGGGTTAGGGAATGGTGGAGTAAGGGAATGGTGGAGTAAGGGAATGGTGGAGTAAGGGAATGGTGGGGTTAGGGAATGATGGAGTAAGGGAATGGTGGAGTTAGGAATGGTGGAGTAAGGGAGTGGTGGAGTAAGGGAATGGTGAAGTAAGGGAATGGTGGAGTAAGGGAATGGTGAATTAAGGGAATGGTGGAGTAAGGGAATGGTGGAGTAAGGGAATGGTGGAGTAAGGGAATGGTGGAGTAAGGGAATGGTGGAATAAGGGAGTGGTGGAGTAAGGGAATGGTGGAGTAAGGGAATGGTGGGGTTAGGGAATGATGGAGTAAGGGAATGGTGGAGTAAGGGAATGGTGGGGTTAGGGAATGGTGGAGTAAGGGAATGGTGGAGTAAGGGAATGGTGGAGTAAGGGAATGGTAGAACCTGAAAATGGTTGGAGAGGAATGGGTAAACATACTGTGAAGAGAGGTCTGTGTGAAACAACCAGTCAACAATTTTTTTAGATATTTTATTTTTGATGGCCCTTCTGGTCAGTTAAATTTTGTAATTTGTAATTTTCCATTAAAATGTTATAACAAGTAGCATTTTTCACAGATCAACTTAACTTTGCATTTATTTCTTCTTGCCATCAGTGATCACACATTTGGCAGTTGTGTGGAAATTGAGGGAACGATAGTAGAGAGTCAAGGTCACGGTCAAAAGGTGGAGCTGCAGGCCGACTCTGTTTCCATTGTCGGGAAATGTGATCCTGTGGTAAATATAAATCCAATTCTAAATTTTGTCCGGTTTTTTGGGTGCAGGAAATAAATCTCAAGGATAATTGTCATGATAAAGTCATATGTTTCACACAGATGTACCCCTTCAAGGCAAGAGAGAGACATCCCCCAGATTATGAACGTCAGTATCTTCATTTAAGGCCGAGAAGCAACACTTTCAGCTCCTTGCTTCGTGTGAGAAGTGCAGCTACCAGAGCCATACAAGAGTTCTTTTGGGTGAGGGCAAATATTATCATTTACCTATTTGTGAAAAATATTATGCCAAAAAGTTGGACATTTGCATATGGAGTAGATACATTCTTCAAAATCGAAGGGGAGAATTTTTGTCATTCTGTCTCAACTTTGATCTTCTCTGAAACTACTAGTTGGAGTTCTTAGCAATTTGTTGCTAAGATGTTGCATTTTCAGGTGGTCAATTCTATCAATTTTCCATTGGGCTCAGAATTTTCTCCACCTTTTAAAGACTTGTTAAAAAATAGGTATCACTGAGTTACTGTCACCTTCCTGATCAGATTAACAAATACACAATCATCAAAAGCTATCTGTAAGTGAGATGTAGTTTTGTCAGAAGATGAATAATATCTATATTCCACGAGGTTCAGATATTCTAGATTTTTTATAAAAAAAAATCAAAGTGGCAAACAAGGATATATTTTAACACATGCAGAGACCAGGAACATCCAGTGCCTCATTGTTCTAATCTAATGATACTCTCATTATAAGACTTTGATAGAAAAGCAATGTGGGGGTGATGGAAAATACTACATATTACTTTGCTACATTGTCTGGTTAAATACTAAAAGTTATTATTTATAAAGCAAATTGGTGGCATTCCTAGGAAATGTTCAATAGCATCACAAAGGGCAATGCCCAGCATAGCTCAGAGGCCTTTGGTCTATGTTTTAATGATCTCTTTGATGTAGTATTTGACTTGCCATATATGTGGTAATTTGGCCAGAGTTTGGCATTATGAAATGAATGAAAATTTGAATATGATATCTGACTTTCAGAACTCTGGATTTTACCACATACATACTCCAATCATCTCATCCAATGATTGCGAAGGTGCGGGAGAAGTCTTCCAGGTAGAGGTAAGTATGACATGTGAAAAAGTACTTCCCAGGAAGAACAGATTATGGAAACAGTATCTGTCAAAATTCAAGATCTGCAGGACAAGAAGAACAAACTTATAGACAGAGCTTTATATTAAAGATTTTGGTCACTGGCCAAAATATATATACTGTTCTCAGATCTATTGGTCCTCATGTCTCGTTCCACTGACCCTAAAACAGTGAAAATATATGGAATAATCACCTCAATTTGGGCCAGTATAACTTTAACATGACAGGCCCATATACTGGTCTGAAGGCTGAATAAGCTTGAGCAAGTGCTAAAGTGAAACCTGCTTAAAGAACATAAAGTCATGAAATGACCTACAAAGTCAAAGTTGTGGAATGTAATTATACAGAGGAACTGGTTGAGACACAATTATTGCACAATTACTGCTCCTAAATTTGTTGGACATTTTATAATCTAGGGGGAAATATAAATACAGTAGCTCCCAATGACCGCTTTTACCCTTCTGCACATTTTGCCAAGGGATATTGTTGGAGCCCATGTCTTCTAGACACCTGTCCCTTTTGCTCTAAAATGATAACTGGAGAACAAATAATGTTTACCGGTAATTCTCCAAATTTAAACCAAAGATGCATCTTATAAAGATCTTGAAATGGTTTGCTTGTCGGTGACCTTGATTTACAATTTTTTAAAAATCATGATTATGATAAGTTAGGAACAACTTTACCAAACTTAAACCATGGAATGCATGTTATCAGTGTCTTGAAATGGTATGCTTATTGGTGACCATAACTTTAATCAAGATAAGCATCACCAATCTCAAATGATGCATCTTATCAACATTTATAAATGCATGTCTGTGACCTTGACTCACATTTCAAGATCATTTAGATAGGTTTCTGAAAATCTTTCATTCCAAAAGTGGTGCAGATTTTAGGGACAACGGCAGGCACTTTATATGAACTCCTGTATAACTGCCCTAAATTTCTACTCAGGACTGTATAACTGCCCTAAATTTCTACTCCTGTATAGTTGCCCTAAGTATATATTCCTGTATAGTTGCCCTAAATTTTTACTCCTTTATAGTTGCCCTAAATTTATACTCATGTATAACTGCCCTAAATCAGAGACGTTTGAAATATCTCTGCCTAAATGTATATATACTTCCACTGTTGCTTTAAGCCGATGGAATCGGCAGTTTCTGACCAGTATTTTAAAAAGAAATATTTCTTCTTAAAGATAAAACTACAATTCAGATTCATATTATGCACAAATTTTACTGCCCTTTCAGCCAGCATGGGTGTCTCTTGATGGGGGATTTAAGTCAACAGATAAAGATCCTTTCTTTAATTCTCCAGCCTTCCTGGCTGTGTCTGGTCAGCTCCACCTGGAAGTGGCTACAGGGTAGGTACATATGTATTTGGGTTGTTCAGTTTATTGATTTGCTGCATAATAAATAAATCATAACATAATACATCTCTATGTGATGCATGTGAGCATGATTCTGTGAGCACCTTTTTGATTTTACTGGCTGAGACGGATGAGAAGTCCTGAGTGTTTTGAAGGGTAAATCAGACTTGTGAGACGCAAGCTTTATGATAAACCATTTCAAACTATTGAACTGCACTGGACATATTAATAAGTCATCATAGGTCATTTCAGTGTCACCCGTATATATGGAGAAAATCACATTCTATCAATTGCAAAATTTACAAAATAAGCCAAAGGGATATTGGAAATTCAGTTTGAAAACTCCAAATGAAATTACGATATAACACTTTGGCCACAAGATACACTGACCTCAGTGTATCTTGTGGCCAAAGTGTTATATCGTAATTTGGTTTGCACTGACCGGGTATAGTGGTAATCATTTTGTTTACTTGTTTGTAGACTACATCTTTCTGCTTTATTATAGCATGCATATGTATTTTAGCTCTGATTTTATAATAAGGTCAACTGATTTAAATTACAATTGTCAACCAGCTGTGTGATCAAAATCAATTTTGACTTTAAACAGAGAGATTAGTTCATAATGAGAATTTCAAGCAGTAAGACATCAAGGCTCAACTCCCGCATAGCGTTGATTATGCTGACTGACATCTCAGACTTAGTGGATCACAGACTGGACAGTGTACAGACTGGACCTCAGGACATCTGCATCAGGCATATGCTTGTCTTTAAAAAAAGCCAGATCTCTCTGAGATCAGAAAAATTGATCATATTTCTGAAAAAATAAATGGAATTACATTGGCATGCCTTTTAAGACATTAAAAACATTGAGAAAAAAATATATTCAACAGATAGACATATTTATTGCCAGTGTCTGTGTGGCGCCATGGTCATATGGCTCCATGCTCTGTCACACAAAATGGTAGTGAACCGATTTTGGCCTGGTATCTTGTCTGTGGCAAGTACTTAAATTTTTGATTAATGTACATTGTAAGCCCACATTTTCGGGTCAAAACAGTGGGGGAGCGTGACTTCATAGATTATGTTAAGGAGATGTTCACTTCTCTGATACACTTGTAGTATGAAGGAGAATTATAACACACATTGATATGTGGGCTCTGTTAACATGACTACACAAGGGAAACGTTTTCATTTTTTGTGAGAAAAGTATGGTAGCTGTTCCAAATGAATGTGATGGGAACATAAAGACTGACGTCATCATCGGGCAATTTACTTCTTACATAACTAATAAGTAAACAAAGAAGAATGTAGCCGAAATAGCGATGTTGTGATAGAATGCTTATATGTTCTGTAAAGACCATCAAAAGTGTGATATTTTGGTGTAAAAAGCAAGACCAGTATTAGCAAAGTTATGACCTATTTTTTTAAAGATTGAAGATCACTGCAGCTTTAGTTGGTAGTTACATTCCCTTGTAAAACCTGGTCTCATGAAGCTTGTGTTAACCAGCTGCACCTGCAAGCTTGCACTCTCAGTGGGATGCCAATTGGTTTTGCCGAGTAAACTTATAGATGTAGATATAGTTGCATGTGAATTAAATCCCTCACAATGCATGATCATATTTTCTGGGGGTTTTTAAGTGTTGATTACTTATATGTTTTTGTCTATGAATTTCAATGTATTTAAAGGGCAACTTTCACTTCTCTAATACATTTTTGTAGCATGAAGGAGAAGTATAATGCACATTGATTTGTGGGCTCTGTTAGTATGACTTCACAAGGGAAACTTGTTTTTTGGAAGAAAAGTAGCTCTTTTAGATGCACGTGGTGGAAAAAAAAAGAATGACATCATCGTGGGGCAATTACCTATTTACATGACTAATTAGTAAACAAAGAAGGAAGTAGCTAAAATAGTGATGCTATGATTTTCGGACTTAAAACAAACCCATTGCTGAATATGTGCGTTGGATAGAACATGAAAAATGTGACATTTTGGTGTAAAATGCTTGACAATCAAACCAATATTAGCAAAGTTATGACAAGTTTTGTGAAAATTGAAAATGAGAGTTGCACGTGCAATAAATCCCCCACGATGACGTCATAGGCACAAATTGCAATAAATGATCATAATTTATTGGAGTTGCAAGATGAGTTTTAAATGTTGGTTTGTGTTTCCATGGTTACTGATATATATTTTTTGTCTATGAATTTCTATGCATGTACACATATATGATCATTCAACCAATGACATGTAATTTATAGAATTTATTTTACCAGAAAGTATCTCTTTAAGCACCTTTTTAAGATCTTTGATCATTTAATCATGTAATTTATCGAAATTATTTTACTGGAATTATCTTTTTATTAATAATAAAAGAAATGTGATGTTATGTCCCTTCCACCTTTCTTAAAGGGCAGAGTTCACTTCTCTCATTCACTTTTGTAGTTTGGAAGAGAATTATAATATACATTGATTTGTGGGCTCTGTTAATATGACCGCTCAAGAGAAACATGTTTTTTTTAATAGAAATGTAGCTCTTTTAAATGCACGTGCTGTAAAAAAAAGAATGACGTCATCGTGGGGGAATTACCTACCGGTACTTACATAACTAATTAGTAAACAAAGAAGGAAGCAGCTGAAATAGGGATGCTACTATGTCCAGTCTTAAAACGGATCCATTGCAGAATGGTTGCATGCATCGGAAAGAACATGAAAAATGTGTCATTTTGGTGTAAAAAGCATGTCAATCGGACTAGTATTAACAAAGTTATGACTAATTTGATGAAAATTGAAGATCATTGCAGCTTGAGTTGCACGTGCATTAAATCCCCCACGATGACGTCATTGCCACTAATTGCAATAAATGATCATATTTTATGGGGGTTGCAAGATTAGTTTTAAATGTTGGTTTGTGCTTGGAGTAATAATGAATGGAGGGGTGACGGGGAAAGATCAAAGGGGATATCATAATTGCCGCCATGGGCATTGTTATAATGACGCCATATAGAAGGAAGTAGCTTAAACGATATGAAAGTTTTGACATAATTTTTTTTCAGAACTATTTTAAGTTATCAAATCTACAATTTAGAGCTACACATATCACGAATGAAATGTTTGTTTATTTATGCAGATTATGGGGATATAAATTTTATTTCTCTGCTCCAAGTTTTGACGATTTTATGACGAGATTTTCAAATTCATATCATATTTATGAAAATGATTAAAATTTCCATTTTCCTCTCAGATTATCGGTAAATCATGTACTTTTTTGTTATTTTTGTCTTTAAAGTTTATTTTGAATTATTGGCGCATATATTGGCAGCTTAGAAAAATATACCAAGTTGTTCAGTGAAAAAAATACTATCAGAAAATGTAATTTATAGCCCTGCCAATTTATGCGCCGTTATAAATAAATTGACCTAATATATATCATGTCATCATTTAAAATCAACAAAAAATAACAATAACAAATTGCCACAAAAATTTTATAAATGCTATATCATTAACAATATTTTGTTTTAAAGTTTATAAAAAGCAATATGAATATGAATTATGAATTTTTTATAAACATGTATAAAAAATAAAAGATTTGGAATATGCATTTTTCTTTTATTCATAATATCTACCGTAATATTGAAGAAATCAGAACAGAAATGAACAGATTTATTTGAAGTAATTTTGGATGTATGGTATTGTAAGCGCAACTATTCTGATTTTTTTCTTTAAAAAAATAACCCAAAATGTGTAATAGCACTTCAATAAAACTTTGGTCAATTCATTTTTTTAAAATATGAATCTTCAATTTTTCACTGTTCTGAGGTCGGCAACTATGATAGGATCAAAGGATTTTGAATCCATTGTGTGAAACAATGCGTTGCTATGACGCCATAGCTCAAATAACAGCCGTTGCGCCTCCATTCATAAGTACTCCAAGGTTTGTGTTTCCATGGTTACTGATATAATTATTTTGTCTATGAATTTCAATGTATTTACATATATATGATCATTTAATCACGTAATTCATATAAGTTATTTTACTAGAAAGTATCTCTTTAATATCTGCCTTTTTCTTTCAAATGAGCCCAAGATCAAGCCAATTAGTGCAGTGGTTGTTGTATGTGAATTAGTTATTGGCTTTATTATTTCTATTCATATATATTGATGATTATTATTTTATAATTGAGGTGTCCGCCGGTCTGTGACACTGACAGTCAGGTCCGTGATCTGCAGGCCCCTCAGACGTACATATCGCTCTGTGTTATAATACCCTCCACTACCGTAATTGCAATTGAACTGCATGTTGTGTCTCACATGTCATCTTGTAATTCCACTGTCTTTCAAAATGTTTTCACGGCACAAGTGATGTGCTGGAAGCCATGGCGACTAAGGTAGTTTTTTCACAAGTTGCCACAGAATGAATGTTCCCAGCTCCTCTCTGTCTCTGTCCGATATACCAAGTATTAACCTATATAAAAGTACTGATGGCAGTAGATGTTGCTATGGCTGACACAGTATTCTTAACTATATAAATCATGTAACTGTAACATAAATACAATTCTATCATGGCGACTGGAAGCCATGGCGACTAAGGTAGTTTTTTCACAAGTTGCCAGAGAATGAAAGTCCCCAGGTCCTCTCTAGAAAGTAGGCTAATTAATTAATATTATATGGTTGAACAGGCATTGTCAAAGAGGAGAATGGTCAAATAGAGGAACGTTCAAATAGGGGTAAGGTCAACACAGTCAGTGCCCCATTAAAACAACTGCTTGTTGTTTGGTTTGCCCATTGGATCATAGATGTCCAGACTAACATCTTAAATGTTAAATAAAACAAGAATGAAATAAATGATCTTGATATTCTTTCAGGGCATTTCAGAAGGTGTATACATTTGGTCCGACATTTCGAGCAGAAAACTCTCGAGGAAGGCACCATTTGTCTGAATTTTACATGGTAGAAGCTGAAATGGCATTTATCAAGGATGTCGAAGATATATGCAGTGTGAGTGGACATTTGTAAAGTGATTATTTTTGCAATAGGAAGAATACATAAGTCTTACTACCTCAGTTGTATCTGATCACAAATTGTTTGTTTTAACAACCTTTCCAGCAGCCTTTTTACCCTCAGCCCCTGATGTAATCAGGCTGAGGGTATTGCAGTACTCCTGGCGTGGGTATGTATGTATGTATGTCTGTATGTCTGTCTGTAGCGAACATCCATTGTCATCGCGATAACTCGAGAACAAATGATGGCAGCTTCATGAAACTTGACACCCATAAGCATCTGGTAGAAAACTCGGACGAGATCGATGGCCGGCGACCTTGACCTATTTTTCAAGGTCACAGGGACAATTATGTAAAATCCCAAGAATCGCAATAACTCAAGAACAAATGATGGCAGCTTTATGAAATTTGACACACATAAACATCTGGAGAAGACCTCCAATTTTTTTCTATGAAACATAACCTTCACCTACTTTTCAAGGTCACAGGGACAATTATGTGAAATCATCCTTATCATTGCGATAACTCGAGAACAAATGATGGCAGCTTTATGAAACTTGACACACATTAGCATCTAGTGAAAACCTCGGACGAGTTCAATGGATGGCGACCTTGACCTATTTTTCAAGGTCACAGGAACTATTATGTGAAATCCCAATAATTGTAATAACTCAAGAACGAATGATAGCAGCTTTATGAGATTTGACACACATAAGCATCAGTTGAAAACCTCAATTTTTTTCTATGAAACATGACCTTCACTCACTTCTCAAGGTCACAGGGGCAATTATGTGAAATCATCCTTGTCAACACGATAACTCAAGAACAAATGACGGCAACTTCATGAAGCTTGACACACATAAGCATCTGGTGAAAACCTCGAACGAGAGCAATGGACGGCGACCTTGACCTATTTTTCAAGGTCACGGGGACAATTATGTGAATTCCAAGAATTGCAATAACTCTAGAACAAATGATGGCAGCTTTATGATATTTGACACACATAAGCATCTGTTGATGACCTCAGACATTTTTGTATGGAACATGACCTTCACCTTTCAAGGCCACAGGGACAATTATGTGAAATCCCTATCATTGCTATAACTCGAGAACGAATGATGGCAGCTTAATGAGATTTGACACACATAAGCATCTGGGAAGACCTCAGACTTCTTTTGATGGAACATGACCTTCACCTTCTTTTCAAGGTCATAGGGACAATTGTACCATGAAATCCCCATCATTGCGATAACTCGAGAACAAATGATGACAGCTTTATGAGATTTTACACACATAAGCATCTGGTAAAGACAACAGAATTTTTCCTATGAAACATGACCTTCACCTTCTTTTCAAGGTCACAGGGACAATTATATGAAATCCCAAGAATCACAATAACTTAAGAACAAATGACGGCAGCTTTATGAGATTTGACACACATAAGCACCTGGTGAAGACCTCAGACATGTTTGTATGGAACGTGACCTTCACCTAGTTTTTAAGGTCACAGGGACAATTACATGGAATCCTCATCATTGTGATAATTCAAGAACAAATGATGGCAGCTTCATGAGGATTGACACACATATGCATCTGCTGATGACCCCAGATGAGTTAGATGGACAGTGACCTTCACCTACTTTTCAAGGGCACAGGCCCATCCTCTCTGTATTTCTAGAGTAAATGATGGCAGCTTCGTTATACTTGACACACATAAGCTATCAAAGGGAGTAGATTTGCACTATTTGCAATGGTGCAGTGACATTTTGCTCACAAATGTTGTGCGGAGCAAATATCGTACAGTAAGTTACCAGGGCTTAGGGTTGATGCATCTCTGATGCCTATGATTAGGATACATTAAGTCTTGTCAAAGGCATACATAGGTTTGATTTCATCTGTGACTGGAGTAGAATCTTGTCATACCATAGTCAGTCAAAGCAAAGCAAATGACGTCAGATGGTCTGGATGGATAAAAGTGGGCCAGCATAGATTGCACCAGTTGACCACACATGCCTCATGCGTGACACATTAAGGCCCCACAATGGCCCAGTTCTACCTCATTTGGTTAGGTCATATTTGCCATTATGTGTTGATATAGAAATGTTTAGCACTGACAGATAAAACCCCTGCTTATCCCTCAGTCACATTTGTGCCGATTTCAGTAAAGATGCCCGGCCGATGGGTATTTTTTACAAAATCGGCAGGCAGTTCAGATTGCCGTGCGGGCACCGTGAGATCATCGGCCACAATTGGGCATCTTTAAGACGTCGGCCGGTCATCAGGAACTTTTAGCTGCAACTTAAAAGTTTGCTGTGAAGTCGGCTGATTGTTACTTCCTGGCCGGCGCCCGGTGCAAATGTGACTGAGGCATTACCAATATTATAATGAGAATTTTTTTTAAAATGGCATTCATCTAGAACATAAAGTACAGACGATAAAACCATGTGGAGCTTGAACTAATAAAATGGATTGTTGAGTGCAGCATTGAGATTTATGAAGATCCTAGTCTTCATAAGATTCCAGGTCTAAATTTCAATCCTCCTGTGAAGATACAATTCTGGTCCTGTTTTTATGTTTTTCCTTAATCTGGCTAAGTTAATCTAATACTCTTCATTATGTGTAATCTTGATCGATCAGAAATTTTTTTACATGTAAGACCAAGCTATACAGCACATTGTGTATTTTGTATCCGATATTGCTGGGTTCATATTGCATTGCATGCACATAGATACACACATGCAAGCGCACTTATTCTCAAGTGCACTTATTCTCAAGCGCACTTATTCACAAGCGCACTTATTCTCAAGTGAACTTATTCACAAGCGCACTTATTCTCAAGTGAACTTATTCTCGAGCGCACTTATTCTCAAGTGCACTTATTTTTAAGTGCACATATTCCCACACGCACATTTGCTAAAAAAAAAAACATTCACAGGAGAAAAAAATCACCTTAAAAGTTTGAAATTTTTACCAAATTTGTATCACATAAATATATTAGTTCACATTATTATTTCTTTCCTTATTTATAAAATATTTCTTGTTTACATTGTAGACAGTGGAAATACTGATCAAAGATGTCAGCAAATCTGTTCTAGAAGCACAGTCAGAAGATGTGGAATTCTTCTTAAGATATGTCTCACCAGATGGACACAGGGTATTGTAAAGATATAAAACTATTTTGTGAAGCATTAACATGTGATAGATCAAATAAAGTAAAAGATGTAGATGAAACCTATCCATGGTATTATATTCAGAATTAAAACTGTCTGTTTTTTCTTTAACAGGAAAATATAAACAATATTTTACACAAGTCTTTTATAAGGTAAGTGAATAATTTACTTTAAAACATTTTTGGAGATATTTTGTTTTATGATATTAACCTTGACATGTACCTCTTAGGAGGCACAATATTAGCATTTATTCTATGATCACTGTGTATTCTGTGCTGTGATTGGTCAATTCCTGGTCACGTGAGCTTCTCTAAATTGTTTTATTGACCAGATGCATTATATTGCACGTCAATATACTTTCCACTGCACTGATGGGGAATTCCATGACGTCACCATACAGACAAACTCGTCCTTTTCAGTTCTGACTTTTAGAATTAAACCAACAATGGCAGTAATTAACACAGTGATCATAGAATAAAACAAATATGTACCTGGGTGTCGTGCAATATGACTTTTTATGGACCTTCGGAAAGTTATATTGCACTCGGCTGCGCCTCGTGCAATATAACTTTCCGAAGGTCCATAAAAAGTCATATTGCACTCCACCCAGGTCCATATTTGTATAATATTTGTTTTTGCAGAATGTCCTATAAGGAGGCTGTGGAGATATTACAAAAAGAAAGTCACTGTTTCAAGTTTAAAGTCCAGGTGAGCCAAGAAAATACACGATACACAACATTGTAAGAGACGAGAGGAGCCTATGTCTCATTTCAAGGTGGACGCATTTACGAGGTGACCCATAAGGGCACAATGCCTACATTCACTACCTTAATTTTACAAAAACCAACCTGTGGCCAAAATCAAAGAAATACCGTATTATCCCTAATTGTTGCCCTGGGGGCGTAAGCATTGCCTCTGAGGGGGCCACTTATATGTGACTGGCTGACATGCCAAGACCAAGGTTCAAAATTGACTGTTTTTCAGATTCACAATACATGTAGATGTTTAGTAACTAAATGGCCACTTCTTGTTGCATTTGAAGAATAGTTTGATGGCAAGATTAATTGTACAATACATTATTATTCAATATATTTTAGACGAATTAATAAAAATGAATATGTCAGTCCAGACACAAAACAACTAAGCATGTTAAGTATTGAAAATGACAATCTTTTATCATCAGTGTTGAGCCCTGTAGTTCCCCCACTTGACCGAGTATTGCAAGTGAGGCTGTGAGTACTGTTTACATATTAATTACTGAGATGTTTGCAGCTATACTACCCCAGCCACCAGGGCCTGGTCTGCAGACAGGAGGGGGGGTGGTAATTAGGTACAGGGCGACTATTACGGATAAAATGGTAGTTTTCCTAGTTAGTTTAATATAGTTTGACCCTAAGATATATATATATATATATATATATATATATATATATATATATATATATATATACATATATACTATAACTAATTTAGGTATGTCTAGCCTGCATTCAGTTATGGGCGGTAATCAGAGATTTTTAATGTCAAAGTATAATATGGATGTAAATGTTTTATATGATGTTTGGAGTAAAAGACGAAACTCCGAAGAACAAGACTGCAGGGTTTCTGCTCAAATCAAAGAGCTCTGCAGGTGGAGAGATTGCACACACTCGCCATTTCTTAATAGGTCAATGTGCAAGTGTATAATTGATCATTTATGTACCAATTGACCACCTTGTTTTAACCTGTATATATAGATGTCTATTGTTTTTTATACTGTGCCATATTTCAATGTGCGAATAAAGAATTTCAAACAAACAAACAAACATATTTACATATATACATATATACGTATATATATATACATATATACATATATACATATATACATATATACATATACACATATACATGATGGATGGATGGGTTTATATCTTAGTATCCTAGGGTCAAACTATATGAGCATAGCAGTTTACATCCCAGGACACTAAGTTCAAAACGTTTTTGGGTGGAACATGATTTGGATGACTGCATACAAAAATGTGTGGACTGTCTGGGACATTTATTCCACCACATTTATTCCATCCCAGACTTGTCTGAATAGTGATGCACTCCTTTCATTTTTTTATCATAAAGTATAGTTTTGTATATACAATAAATATACATTATAAGCTATTGGCATTTTTCACATAATATTATTCTCATGTATCTCAATTTATTAACATAATTCTCTTGACATGAGAAAAACACAAGAAGTTTATTTTGATAACTGCAATAACCTAAATGAAATGTGCTCTAAAGTCTTTGATATCTATAGAGTGATGTATCCATAATGAGGGTTGCTTAGGAATCAGAGGTGACCTTTCTTTCACTGTCTTCAAAACTACTGTATACAGACAAATTTTCGCGACCTTTTTATTTTCGCGTTAATTCGCGCCAGGACGTGATTCACGAAATTAAATGGACGCGAAATTGAAGAGGGGACTCTCCCGGTCATTTTGATACCAAGCATGACCATATTGACCCAGTGACAGCTGAGATAATTGATGTTTTAGGAGCCTAAAATTTGTACCTGATGCCTGAATTGCCGGTCCTGATTAACATAAATAAAATGTTTCTTCATGTCAGTTATGATTTAAACAGAATTACCTTGTATATGAAGCACAAAATGACATTGTTTTCCAAATTTTAGCAGATTTCAAACTCGATTTTCTCTGCTTCTAAACAAGATATCAACAAGCGGATTTCGCGTGCAGATTCTGTGAAATCCATAGATTTCAGAAATCCAAAATTCGTGAAAATAAAACGGCGCGAACCTGTCGAAAACGGCGATGGAGCGAAAATAACTAGGCACGAATTTTTCTCTGTATACAGTATATGGACTTTATTCTAGCGTTACCATGGTTACATTTGATATGTTTTATTAAAAAAGAACCATACTGGGTATGGTTGGCTGATCTTGTTTCTTGTAGTTTAACATAGGCACATCTTAAAATTTCTGAAAAGTAACTATTTTGTATTTTGGATATAAAAAGATCCAAAGATCCAGTCCCAAAATGTAGTGAAATTTAATTATTGCTTTAAGAGAAAGGCTTATTTCTAATATTTTTGTTTGTCTTAATGACAAGTAAATGTTGTCTTCATGAGGGATATTGCGGTTAGGACCATTAATTCTAAATTGTTGAATGATGGTTTTAGTATAACAAAATCTGATGAGATTGAATTTGGGATTTCTTTGACATGCCAATAGAGATCAAAGTCATCAATTGTGTTGACCTCTCTATGACCTATATAAGCCACTAAAGTACATGCAGACCTAAGTAAATTATAATTTATTTGTGAGAGCTCTGTAAAACTCTTGGGACTGCTTGGATTGTTTTCTTACTGAGAGTTTTGGATGTGTTTGACATTGATTTTCTATTAACCTTTGTTAGCTACTCTATTATTTCAGGTTCAATTATGACAAATAATTGATAATTAATATTCCTGGTATATAAATCTGAAATAAGTACGATGTAGTCTCTACTGATGCTCGTTGTGCCAGTAAGAGAAATGTCTGACAACTCAAAATCAAGATCAAAATGTTTGAACAGAAATGCTTGCATGTACCGGTACATACCAGATAATATCAAACTTGGATTTATAGCATAAAACTTTGTTATTTTAAATTTTTTTAAGTACGACACTTCAGTGATATTGGCGGGAATCAGTTTTGGTATATTGGCGGGTCCAGAAACGGATGTTGAAGGGGGTGAAACAAATTTCACATTTGTATTACATGTACATGGTATATCTTCTTATTCTATGGCTTTGTGAACACGAATATACAAGAAAAGTGGTAAACACTTGTACAGAATAGAGACAGGTATATACCCCCATTTTGATAAATGTAAAATCCTGGACCTGCCACTGATGCTTTTCACGCAATTCACTTGCGCGACGTCACACTCAAACAGGCCACTCTGTGTTGAACGCACCAAGTAGCAAACTTGTCACATGCCAAATACAACAAGCTTTTGCAATGGCCTTTGCAACCAAGGTCCACAGCTGAATATGGGTTAAACTGATAACTGCTCCCTTGGTTGATATGGCAAGAGAAAACCACAAATTAGTTCTTTAATACTAAAAAAACTTATGAATTGATGTCAAATTTTTAAAATGTCATGTTAGTTACTTTTATATACATTTATCTTTTGACCGTTTACAGTGGGGTTGTGATCTTCAGAAGGAACATGAACGCCACCTTGTGGCCCATTGTGGCAATGTACCTGTCTTCATCACAGACTATCCCTCTGATATCAAGCCATTTTATGCTAGATTAAATGAAGATAATAAAACGGTAAGCTTTAAATATTCAGCATATTCATAACTGATGCATGATGACATTTTCATTATTTACTAAATGTCCATCTTGTTCTTGTTTATGAAAGAAGCTTGTGTCACGTATAACTCTCCATATTCTAAATATAGTTGAAATGATTCTGTTGCCAATGAATGCCCTTTCAATCATTTTTGACATTTTAGAAACCAGTTATATTCATCCAATAAAGTGTGTACATATTGCATGTAGGGGTTGCTGTAAGATATCACACAATATACAAAATAGTTCCAACTGGCAACTCACAATACAGTGGGTGTTGTCCTTGTTATTTTTAGCTTATGCACCTGCCAACATTTCAACACATATTTGCAGATAAAAGAGGGAGAGGTCGTATTTCTTGTGTTGCATATTATTGTAACTTGTAAGGGTGAAATCTATTTCGCAGTAATGCAGAAAAAAGTGGTTTTGTAACATGCAGTAACAAAGATAGATCTAGTTGCTGGAAATGAGATATGATCAAAAACAGTGTGAATGCTATCTTTTAATTTTGGTGAAAAAATATTTGATAAAAGATTTATTATCGCCCCAGTCACATTCATGTGAGGTGCCGGCTGGGAAGTAAGAATTTGCCAGTTTCACAGGGTCCCAGGCACCAGTAAGTTTATCAGCGAGAATTGAGATTTGCCCTGGGTATGGTCAAGACATTCCCTGACATGACATGCAACTGAGCTGAAACTTGCATTCCATGACATTCAGCTGACCTGAGACTGACAGTCCCTGATATGACATGTAGCTGGACCTAGACTGACAGTCCCTGATATGACATGTAGCTGGACCTAGACTGACAGTCCCTGATATGACATGCAGCTGGACCTAGACTGACAGCCCCTGATATGACATGCAGCTGACCTGAGACTAACAGTCCCTGAAATGACATGCCCCTGACCTGTGACTGATAGTTTCTGAGATGACATGCCACTGACCTGTGACTGAAAGTCCCTGATATGACATACAGCTGGACCAAGACTGAGTCCCTGATGTGACATGCAGCTGACCTGAGACTGACAGTCCCTGATATGCCATGCAGCTGACCTGAGACTGACAGCCCCTGATATGACATGCAGTTGACCATAGGCTGACAGCCCCTGATGTGACATGTAGCTGACCTGAGACTGATAGTTCCTGATGTGACATGTAGCTGACCTGAGACTGACAGTCCCTGATGTGACATGTAGCTGACCTGAGACTGACAGTCCCTGATGTGACATGCAGCTGACCTGAGACTGATAGTTCCTGATATGACATGCAGCTGATCTGAAACTGATGGTCCCTGATATGCCATGCAGCTGACCTGAGACTGACAGTCCCTGATGTGACATGTAGCTGACCTGAGACTGACAGTCCCTGATGTGACATGTAGCTGACCTGAGACTGACAGTCCTTGATATGACATGCAGCTGACCTGAGACTGACAGTCCCTGATATAACATGCAGCTGACCTGAGACTGGCAGTCCCTGATATGACATGTAGCTGACCTGAGACTGGCAGTCCCTGATGTGACATGTAGCTGACCTGAGACTGACAGTCCCTGATATGACATGCAGCTGACCTGAGACTGGCAGTCCCTGATATGACATGTAGCTGACCTGAGACTGACAGTCCCTGATATGACATGTAGCTGACCTGAGACTGACAGTCCCTGATGTGACATGCAGCTGACCTGAGACTGACAGTCCCTGATATGACATGCAGCTGACCTGAGACTAACAGTCCCTGAAATGACATGCCCCTGACCTGTGACTGATAGTTTCTGAGATGACATGCCACTGACCTGTGACTGAAAGTCCCTGATATGACATACAGCTGGACCAAGACTGAGTCCCTGATGTGACATGCAGCTGACCTGAGACTGACAGTCCCTGATATGCCATGCAGCTGACCTGAGACTGACAGCCCCTGATATGACATGCAGTTGACCATAGGCTGACAGCCCCTGATGTGACATGTAGCTGACCTGAGACTGATAGTTCCTGATGTGACATGTAGCTGACCTGAGACTGACAGTCCCTGATGTGACATGTAGCTGACCTGAGACTGACAGTCCCTGATGTGACATGCAGCTGACCTGAGACTGATAGTTCCTGATATGACATGCAGCTGATCTGAAACTGATGGTCCCTGATATGCCATGCAGCTGACCTGAGACTGACAGTCCCTGATGTGACATGTAGCTGACCTGAGACTGACAGTCCCTGATGTGACATGTAGCTGACCTGAGACTGACAGTCCTTGATATGACATGCAGCTGACCTGAGACTGACAGTCCCTGATATAACATGCAGCTGACCTGAGACTGGCAGTCCCTGATATGACATGTAGCTGACCTGAGACTGGCAGTCCCTGATGTGACATGTAGCTGACCTGAGACTGACAGTCCCTGATATGACATGCAGCTGACCTGAGACTGGCAGTCCCTGATATGACATGTAGCTGACCTGAGACTGACAGTCCCTGATATGACATGTAGCTGACCTGAGACTGACAGTCCCTGATGTGACATGCAGCTGACCTGAGACTGACAGTCCCTGATGTGACATGCAGCTGACCTGAGACTGACAGTCTCTGATATGACATTCAGGACATACTGCCACAGCTGTATAGACTTAGACCATATTTGATTAAAAGTGGAAAATATAATTGGGAGCTATATCCTGATTAATCCACATACTCACATCGCGATTGTATTGAATTTTGAAACCCTACTTCCATAAAGCAGTTGCTATTTATCAGTAAAGTTATCGTCCGCTGCATTCTTCGCAACGCAAAAAGTGGGGGACATTAAATTGAGTTGTGTGCGTGCTTATGTGGTAAATTACTTGTGTGCACAATACAGCCATAACAGTTTGGCACACTGCTTAATAGACTGCACATCCAAACGCAGCTTTAGTGCTTGGCCTCAGACTATAAAAAATTCAATTATATCATTTTTTTCATCTTATTTAACAACATTAATTAATGCCTCAGTATGGCTGACCAAAGAAGCTTTTTGATTAAACTAAATTATATCATTATTTTAACTTGCTGAAGGCAATTGTCAAGCATTCAATTTTTGAAACTGTGTTTCAGGTAGGGGCTGTAGACCTGCTGTGCCCTGGTGTGGGGGAGGTATGTGGGGGCAGCCTGAGAGAGGACAGATTGCATGTGCTGCAACCAAGACTTCAAAAACTGCAACTTATAGACAACTTCCAATGGTAAATTTATCAAAGTCTATCCTGTTTTCCTCATAAATATGGACACTGATTTGCAGAAATTAATGAAACTTTTAACAATACCTGGACCGTGGTTGGATCAGACCAGGAGTACTTTTAGCACTCTATTATATAAAACATGGTATAGTTTTGTGTAGAATTTAGCAAAACTGGTTGGGTTTGTTTGCTTGATAATATTATATGTAGCACATGTGTAGTTCAATATTTAGTAAAACTGGAAAATCTTTTCTGAAAATTTATACATGTATAAAACAGAATATTTTATGGCAATCCTGGGAAATTAGATAAAGTAATCATTAACACAGATAAATGCTTTAAGGAAAAGGGGATACTACCATCATGACAATGATTAAAACAGGTTAAATAATGATTACTTAGAGGTCACTGCATCAAAAATATGACCCCTCTTAAATTGATTCTTATTTTCAGGTATTTAGATCTCCGTAGGTATGGTTCAGCGCCCCATGGTGGATTCGGCATTGGATTTGAGAGATATCTGCAAACTTTATTAGGAATTTGGAACATCAAAGACACTATTCCCTTTCCTCGGTCGACACATAGTTGTCCACTGTGATGCCTTGTTTACATCAATAAATGATCTCACAGAGTGCAATGTACATGTGTTGTCTTTATTTCCAAAATTATTTTTTTAACATTTTGCTTTCTATCAGACAGGGATAAAGGAAGAAATTTGAGGTTGGAGTTGGCAACTATTGGTTTGTGTTATGTTCAATCCATCTCTAACAAGTTCAATGTTGTGAAATTCTTTTTGCTTAAAATAAACTTGATGCACTATTCATGACTGAAACATGGTTGAATGAATGCGCATGATTAGAGGATAACAGATCCTCTGTGCTCAAATTTAAGGGTCAAAAGGTCAACTTTGTAACTATTTATAGGATCAAACCTTGAAAAGTCTGTTCTTCAGTTAGCAGTTTTAATTTCTCATCCTAATTTTCTGAAGTTGATTTACATGTTACAGAGACTATTAACAATTAAATTTATGTATCAATGTTAATTTTGTCAATGAAAGAAATGATATTCTGTCAAAAATCTTGTGTAAATTATTCTTCAAGACCATGTGTGATTGTTTGCATAAAATTGATACCCTGACCTACTTTGAGTGGTAACTCAGAAGCCTGATAGGTTATGCCATCACTTAGACCCTAACAGGTTTTGACAAACTTTGAGAGACAGGTTTTTACATAACTTAAGGTACCCATTTTTTTAGAATTGGTGTTTAGCATGAAATCAGGAATTCATTAATTTTTCACTGATTCTGCAGAGTCTAACTTGTTATAAATATTGGGCTCAGATACTTCTATACCCAAGATGTTTGTAGGCCCAGACATGCTTGCCATCCCTATCACGAATAGGCCCCGAGGAATCAATATCCAGGGCAAAATCAGTGAGAAGGAGCTAGATATGGCTCCTCTCCTCTAACATCTGAATATATGCCATACAACACTTTCAAGTCATGCTATTGAAAAGTTTTGTCACTTTCTATCAGTGAGTAGGATATATTATGGCCTTTCTCTTCCCACATAGTCGGATATATCTACGAAAACCTGTGATCTAGCACTTTACATAAATTGTGGCACGACCCTAACAAATTATAAGAGTCAGAAATGGGTTATAATCTTGAGACCTTATAAAATCAAAATGGAAACATTCATTTAAAAGTTGGCATAGTTGGGCTGCTCTTCCCTTATAAGTGGGCAGCAGTGTGTCAAACAACTGCGACCAATCTCTGAATTAAAACTCGTTCTTCTCCGAAATTTTTTTCCAAGAGTTTTTAGGTGCCTATAACAAGTTTTACTTATTGTTCCTTGTTAAATATAGCTTCTTTCCAATGCAGTTGTCATTTATCATAATTTTACAAAAGAAGTAACATGTTTTTTACACAGTATATGGAATGACTATATGATATCTATATCTTGTACCCGCTGAATGATCCATCGCTGATTTCCAGTAAAAATATATTTAATTTCTTATATCTATTAATGTATAGGGCAGGATATGTACATGTAGTCTTTCTTCGACTCTGACAAGAATAGATTGACATTTAAAGATGCATAGGTTCATGGAATTGTTTCTAGATATTGAAAATTGGCTATTTGATATGGATTGATTTCCAAAGTTTGTAAAGATTCTTTGATATGAATATCAAAAGTCAGTAGAGTATTTTGGTTTACTTTTAAAAAGGTCAACACACTGATATGTGTTACAAGTGAATCACTTTTAAAATGGTTAAACAACTTCTATGAAATAGTAAACATGATAATTTGTATCAAAAAAGTAAAAGCATAAAAGATGCCACTTCAAATTTGTAGAAAATTCATAATTTGCATTGTTGAACTGAATAATGAGCTAGGTGTTTTCAATCCACACTAATTAAGCCACGGCCGTGGCGCAGTTGGTTAGAGCACCAGCTTATTAGCACCAGTTCCTCTGTGGTGATCCAAAGGTTGTGGGTTCGATCCTGACCGTGCCGAGATTGAACTCCTGATACAATTTCCCATATGAGCTGAGGCCTGTGCCAAAGGGTTAACCCGTTGTCATTGTAAATCTGTGACCGGGTGGGTTGTCATGTCAAGGACCTGAGACATGACAATTCAGTGAGGCAGCACTATATCTGCTACAAGTAGGTCTCATCACGAAATGACTGAAATAATGTTGAAAGTGATGTAAAACCCCAAACAAACAAACAAACAAACAAATCAATCCACACTAGCCAAATCCTGTCAAGAGAAATTCCTTTCATAACAGGGGTATAACTAGGTATAACCAAGTATATGAATGACAGTTCAGCCCAGATAGCTCTTTGGGGTAATGAAGTTAATATGAAAAGCAAATTGTTTCACACCAAAATAATCCCGGTCTTATTCACTCGGACAATTCATGTCTTATACATGTGGGAAAATTCATGTTTCTTCATGTGAAAAAATTGTGTCTCATCCACATGAAAAACAACATGGTTTTGTTTTGAGTTGAGTGAAGGTCTGTTGTGGTAGTATTCTATATTACACAGGTAGTGGATCCTCTATCTATTGAGTCCTATTGAGTTGAGTGGGGGTCTGTTGTGGTAGTATTCTATATTACACAGGTAGTGGATCCTCTACCTATTGAGTCCTATTGAGTTGAGTGAGGGGTCTGTTGTGGTAGTATTCTATATTACACAGGTAGTGGATCCTCTACCTATTGGGTCCTATTGAGTGGAGTGGGGGTCTGTTGTGGTAGTATTCTATATTACACAGGTAGTGGATCCTCTACCTATTGAGTTGAGTGGGGGTCTGTTGTGGTAGTATTCTATATTACACAGGTAGTGGATCCTCTACCTATTGAGTCCTATTGAGTTGAGTGGGGGTCTGTTGTGGTAGTATTCTATATTACACAGGTAGTGGATCCTCTACCTATTGGCTCCTATTGAGTTGAGTGGGGGGTCTGTTGTGGTAGTATTCTATATTACACAGGTAGTGGATCCTCTACCTATTGGCTCCTATTGAGTTGAGTGGGGGTCTGTTGTGGTAGTATTCTATATTACACAGGTAGTGGATCCTCTACCTATTGAGTTGAGTGAAGGTCTGTTGTGGTAGTATTCTATATTACACAGGTAGTGGATCCTCTACCTATTGGGTCCTATTGAGTTGAGTGGGGGGTCTGTTGTGGTAGTATTCTATATTACACAGGTAGTGGATCCTCTACCTATTGGGTCCTATTGAGTTGAGTGGGGGTCTGTTGTGGTAGTATTCTATATTACACAGGTAGTGGATCCTCTACCTATTGAGTCCTATTGAGGTGAGTGGGGGTCTGTTGTGGTAGTATTCTATATTACACAGGTAGTGGATCCTCTACCTATTGGCTCCTATTGAGTTGAGTGGGGGTCTGTTGTGGTAGTATTCTATATTACACAGGTAGTGGATCCTCTACCTATTGAGTCCTATTGAGTTGAGTGGGGGGTCTGTTGTGGTAGTATTCTATATTACACAGGTAGTGGATCCTCTACCTATTGGCTCCTATTGAGTTGAGTGGGGGTCTGTTGTGGTAGTATTCTATATTACACAGGTAGTGGATCCTCTACCTATTGGCTCCTATTGAGTTGAGTGAGGGGTCTGTTGTGGTAGTATTTATTCTATATTACACAGGTAGTGGATCCTCTACCTATTGGGTCCTATTGAGTTGAGTGAAGGTCTGTTGTGGTAGTATTCTATATTACACAGGTAGTGGATCCTCTACCTATTGGCTCCTATTGAGTTGAGTGAAGGTCTGTTGTGGTAGTATTCTATATTACACAGGTAGTGGATCCTCTACCTATTGGGTCCTATTGAATTGAGTGGGGGGGTCTGTTGTGGTAGTATTCTATATTACACAGGTAGTGGATCCTCTACCTATTGGCTCCTATTGAATTGAGTGGGGGGGTCTGTTGTGGTAGTATTCTATATTACACAGGTAGTGGATCCTCTACCTATTGAGTCCTATTGAGTTGAGTGGGGGGTCTGTTGTGGTAGTATTCTATATTACACAGGTAGTGGACCCTCTACCTATTGGCTCCTATTGAATTGAGTGGGGGGGTCTGTTGTGGTAGTATTCTATATTACACAGGTAGTGGATCCTCTACCTATTGAGTCCTATTGAGTTGAGTGGGGGTCCGTTGTGGTAGTATTCTATATTACACAGGTAGTGGATCCTCTACCTATTGGCTCCTATTGAATTGAGTGGGGGGTACTGTTGTGGTAGTATTCTATATTACACGGGTAGTGGATCCTCTACCTATTGAGTCCTATTGAGTTGAGTGGGGGTCTGTTGTGGTAGTATTCTATATTACACAGGTAGTGGATCCTCTACCTATTGGGTCCTATTGAGTTGAGTGAAGGTCTGTTGTGGTAGTATTCTATATTACACAGGTAGTGGATCCTCTACCTATTGGGTCCTATTGAGTTGAGTGCGGTGTCTGTTGTGGTAGTATTCTATATTACACAGGTAGTGGATCCTCTACCTATTGGGTCCTATTGAGTTGGGTGGGGGGTCTGTTGTGGTAGTATTCTATATTACACAGGTAGTGGATCCTCTACCTATTGAGTCCTATTGAGTTGAGTGGGGGTCTGTTGTGGTAGTATTCTATATTACACAGGTAGTGGATCCTCTACCTATTGAGTCCTATTGAGTTGAGTGAGGGGTCTGTTGTGGTAGTATTCTATATTACACAGGTAGTGGATCCTCTACCTATTGAGTTGAGTGAAGGTCTGTTGTGGTAGTATTCTATATTACACAGGTAGTGGATCCTCTACCTATTGGGTCCTATTGAGTTGAGTGGGGGTCTGTTGTGGTAGTATTCTATATTACACAGGTAGTGGATCCTCTACCTATTGAGTCCTATTGAGTTGAGTGGGGGGTCTGTTGTGGTAGTATTCTATATTACACAGGTAGTGGATCCTCTACCTATTGAGTCCTATTGAGTTGAGTGAGGGGTCTGTTGTGGTAGTATTCTATATTACACAGGTAGTGGATCCTCTACCTATTGAGTCCTATTGAGTTGAGTGAGGGGTCTGTTGTGGTAGTATTCTATATTACACAGGTAGTGGATCCTCTACCTATTAAGTTGAGTGAAGGTCTGTTGTGGTAGTATTCTATATTACACAGGTAGTGGATCCTCTACCTATTGGGTCCTATTGAGTTGAGTGGGGGTCTGTTGTGGTAGTATTCTATATTACACAGGTAGTGGATCCTCTACCTATTGAGTCCTATTGAGTTGAGTGAAGGTCTGTTGTGGTAGTATTCTATATTACACAGGTAGTGGATCCTCTACCTATTGGGTCCTATTGAGTTGAGTGGGGGTCTGTTGTGGTAGTATTCTATATTACACAGGTAGTGGATCCTCTACCTATTGAGTCCTATTGAGTTGAGTGGGGGTCTGTTGTGGTAGTATTCTATATTACACAGGTAGTGGATCCTCTACCTATTGGGTCCTATTGAGTTGAGTGGGGGTCTGTTGTGGTAGTATTCTATATTACACAGGTAGTGGATCCTCTACCTATTGGGTCCTATTGAGTTGAGTGGGGGGTCTGTTGTGGTAGTATTCTATATTACACAGGTAGTGGATCCTCTACCTATTGAGTCCTATTGAGTTGAGTGGGGGGTCTGTTGTGGTAGTATTCTATATTACACAGGTAGTGGATCCTCTACCTATTGAGTCCTATTGAGTTGAGTGGGGGGTCTGTTGTGGTAGTATTCTATATTACACAGGTAGTGGATCCTCTACCTATTGAGTCCTATTGAGTTGAGTGGGGGTCTGTTGTGGTAGTATTCTATATTACACAGGTAGTGGATCCTCTACCTATTGAGTCCTATTGAGTTGAGTGGGGGGTCTGTTGTGGTAGTATTCTATATTACACAGGTAGTGGATCCTCTACCTATTGAGTCCTATTGAGTTGAGTGGGGGGTCTGTTGTGGTAGTATTCTATATTACACAGGTAGTGGATCCTCTACCTATTGATTCCTATTGAGTTGAGTGGGGGGTCTGTTGTGGTAGTATTCTATATTACACAGGTAGTGGATCCTCTACCTATTGAGTTGAGTGAAGGTCTGTTGTGGTAGTATTCTATATTACACAGGTAGTGGATCCTCTACCTATTGGGTCCTATTGAGTTGAGTGGGGGTCTGTTGTGGTAGTATTCTATATTACACAGGTAGCGGATCCTCTACCTATTGAGTTGTGTAGGGGGTCTGTTGTGGTAGTATTCTATATTACACAGGTAGTGGATCCTCTACCTATTGGGTCCTATTGAGTTGAGTGCATGTATTAGGTAGGGCATGTAGAGATATCCACTACCTGTGTAATATAGAATACTGACAAAACAGTTCCATCCCAATTATGAGGCCAAGTTGCCCTATTTAACTGTGCTGCATGCAGGACTTTTGTTATCTGTTTGTTTATTGCCTGTTCTTTAAAAATCTCCATTTGCTCTTGTTTTGCATGTTATGTTGATAAGGTTGTCATCCTACCCACATTTTGATTTCCTTAGTCTGGTCATACATCAGAAATAAAAATGTTCAGAAACACAATGCTCAATTTGAATATCTGGGTTTATTTTTTAGCATCCAATTCCGAGTGACCAAAGAAAATAGGCTGAATTTTAACGCAGAATGGAACTGAAATTGTAAAAAATCGATATAGATTTAAATTACCGGTATTTGTATTGTATTTTGAAATTGACAGTGCACTCATTTTGCATATAAACTGGCCCAATAATTACCACTACATTACCTGGGTACAAAGGATGTTGAGATTTGGAAAACAGAAACAATAAAAACAATTTAAACTTTTATTTTACCAAAAATATAAATGTACACATCATGTCTACATGTCCGATGTAAAGATGTAAAACAAATCAATAAACTTGAAATTCTTCAACATGGTTATATATATATGTGGAAATTGTGTACCTTAACCTTTACTAGCATTAATATTGTATACACACACACTTAGAGGCATCTCTATTGAAACTGTTTTTCTTTTACAGTTTAATTAATTCATGCAGTCAAACATTATCATGATCAAGTCAATTTGACAAACATAACCCTCTGGGTTGATGGCTCTGTTGACTTATTTGAAAACACATGAACTGTGTAAGTAGCAAACTTTCTGTGGGCTCTGCACGTCAGTTCAATTGCTTTTCAGGCATATGATATGCACAGCAATATCGCAAACCTCCTATGAAACACTGGGTGCTTCACTGACAACGCTTTGTGGTTGCCATGCATGCCCAATATTTAGTAATAATAATTCAAAGGTCAAGGTCACAGCATCAAGGTTAAAAATCAAATCTGTGAAAAATATATATGGTGCTCCACATAGTGTTGATATACAACAGATATGAACTACTTTTTGTCCTCTACCTATAATGGTTTGACATTTGCCTTAGATATTGCAAACATGCACTCCTGGGGACCTTCCTCTGATCTGACTAGATAATGGCTGTGATTGGTCAAATTCTGTTGCCATGACAACCATGTCGCCAACCTGGCTTGTGTGCATGATACAGCCAAAACGGTTTGACATTTAGCTTAGATATTGTACACATTTTCTCCTGGGGACCTTTCCCAAATCTGATTAAGTTATGGCAGTGATTAGTTGGTTTTTGTTGCCATGGCGACCATCCAAAGTGCAGGGTCACTTCAACATTATTTCAGTCATTTCATGATGAGACCTACTTGTAGCAGATATAGTGCTGACTCACTAATTGTCATATGGCAAAGAGCTATCTGGGCTGAACTGTCATTCATATACTTGGTTATACCTAGTTATACCCCTGTCATGAAAGGAATTTCTCTTGACAGGGTTTGGCTAGTGTGGATTGATTTGTTTGTTTGTTTGTTTGTTTGGGGTTTTACATCAATTTCAACATTATTTCAGTCATTTCATGATGAGACCTACTTGTAGCAGATATAGTGCTGACTCACTAATTGTCATATGGCAGGTCCTTGATATGACATCCCACCCAGTCACAGATTTACAAGGACAAGGTTACCCCTTTAGGCGTGGGCCTCAGCTCATATGGGAAATTGTAGTGCAAGTTCAATCTTGGCATGGCCTGGTATCAAACCCACGACCTTTGGATCACCAGAGAGGAAGTGGTGCTAATAAGCTGGTGCTCTAACCAACTGTCCCACGGCCAGTGGCCTGTCAAGGTGAAAGGTCACATGACTAAAAAAGTATGACGAAGCATAGCTATGACATAAGACATTTCTGTATAGCAAGTTTTAATTTCTTCATATCTGTGGTTGCTGAGATATACTCCAAGCAAAATTTGTCATCTCAAGGTAACTGTACTAAGGTCAATGGTGACATCACTAAGATTTGAAGGAATCTGAATCTTAATCTCTCTATCTACGGCTGTATGAAAATTGAAACATATATTAATGGTAGGTTTGAAGATTTTCTGAGAGATGTTGACAGACAGACGGACAGACATTTTCCCCCCTCTTAAAGCTCTGCAACTTCAAAGAAGTCAGCAGAGCTAAAAAAGGAAATTTGATGGACATCGGTATATGAATTTTCAAACAAAGTACACTTTGTACATATAGTTGACTTTTTAGTTAAATCAAACATATAATTGTGTAAAAAATGTTATGTTTAGACCTCAAATGAAACCACTGTATGATCAGATGTTTGTCATAAAATGAATTCCAAATTTCTTGACCCCAAAAATCTGTCCTCATTTGAGAAAGATGTCAATGGTTGAGTGCCACATATTCAGGTAGCATGTGGACGGGACCAAAAGGTTAATGAGGTGACACGGTTGAACTCACCAGGTATTTCACCAAAGACCGACAAACCATATGGAAAAGAAAGCTTTGGCAAAGGTGTGTAATTTTCTAATCTGACCTACTGGTACTTTTCAGGGAATAAAATTGTCACAAAAGGTTAAAGGTTGTACTTGTCCAAGAAATTTCCCCAAAGGGTTTAGATACAGAGGATGGAAGAAATCCAAGAGTTCTTTTGGTAAAGTTGTCGCACACGAATGACAAACATTCATAATACACAGTTGCAGCACAACATGTACATTACACTCAGCTCTGAAAAATCAGTCGAGTGTAAAACATCTTTATTTTACATCACTGCTTTCCGATATCCTCAAGGGATAAAAAGTGATATAAAAAAAAAAGACAAAAAAATAGCTTCCCTTCCAACCAACTTAAAAAATAATTGATAAAAAACAACTGACTGATGAGAAACAATTTTTTATTTTCCCTGGTCTTTCTCCAGTGTGACCAGATGTCTACAAAATTTACCTGTTTTACTGGAATGTTCATTGACCAAAATAATCAAAACATGTTTCTACCTACCCTATATTCTGGATGAGGGCTTATTAGAAACAAATGCGTCTTTGCCTACTCTCTGACCCAACTCTGAGACCCAAGCAATAAAAGTGTGACTGTGCAGACAGTGAACCAGTGCAAAAAGTTTATGGTGTAAGTTAAAATGCAGATACACATGATGAATATAATATCTTCTTTGGAATATATGGGTGTGTACAAATGCAATTAGACTGTTATTGGCAGACAAACATTGTTTTGGCATGAGAAGCCTGTATCTACATTAGATGCCAAAAGATTACAATGTCCTATTTCAATGTATCACAATAAGGACAGAACATGGTCAAGTTCGCCGGGTCAATCACAGCTGATGCAGGAGTCACAATGGGTTTAGCTGAGTGAACATATAAGATCATGGTACACTGACTTATATTCATTTAGGAATTACTTTGCAATTACATAAATGTATGGCCTTGACAAACATTAAATTACATTTTTTCCAAATCCACAATTTCAGCTTACAAATGGAAATACATATATACCTGAAAAGCTACATGTTCCAGAAAAACATTTTGCATAATTTGGTTTTGATTATATAAACATAAAGCAATACACTAAAAGGAAAAAGATATGAATAAAACCATAAAACTATTAAACTAAACCATTTAAGTTTCTAGTGTTCATAGTTGGCAGATTTTTTAAAGTTTTCTCCTTGAACAAGCGAAATTGAAATGTTTCGATCATCATTAAATAATCTGTTTCTTAGTTCTAATTACGGCTGTAATAAATCATTGATCCTTGGGTTTTGTTATCTACTTCTGAACAGAGAAAAAGCTTCTTGACACCTAATGTGATAATCTGTGGACACTTCTATAATATGTTTTATGTAGGGCTAGAGTGCCGCCCAATCAAGATAGTTGAAGCCTTAACACTGAAAGCGTTTAACATGTGACAACACAAGTAAAGTGCATGTTCTCAGCACCTCAAGCGTGCATCAACCGTGACCAGATTGGATGATAAAAGGTAAGGTGCAATGCCCTTACACCACGAGGGTCAATCAACCATGAACAGATAAGGTCATACATGTAGAGTGAGTGATCTAGTTTGGTCTCATTGTCATCCAATCAGTTAGGTTAAACAAATGGAGATTCTGAATCAAGGATCATTTCTTTTCACTCTTTGAAAAATGTTACAGCCGATTATACATGTATGCAGTTAAGAAAAAAAAAATCACTGTTTTAACTTCTTTGACATTAACATAAAGATCACAGAGAACTAACAAAATCAAAACCAAATTTAGGGATTTGCAAGGTCACTTATTCAAGTGATTAACAGAAAGGCAGTGAGTGTGAATACAGCACTTGAACAATTAATAATATTCAAACCAGAGAGATCTATGTTTTATCATAAATGACTGAGCTCTCATTCACTATACATATAGTTCTTATCTACGGAATGGCATAATTGTGTGTCAGGGAGCCATCATTATGTATCGCATAATTGTGTCTTTTTCCATAAGTAATGCGTCATTCTTGGCTAAATTACACAGACAAAAAACTTGACATGAGGTTGGACTGCACGTCATCAAAAGACGGACTGTCTGGGGAGTAGATGGCTGAGAGATACCTCGCTCCAGCGGGCGGTGTAGTCGGGCGGGGGGCAGTGCGACACTGTCGCCACAGTCCAGGACTTTTCCAGCTGAAATGTATAGAGTTACATAAGCAAGCATTCATTATTTAACAACATCAAAGATCTTTAGAACTGTTACCAAAACTTAATTTGACACTCCCATAAATTGAAATTACATTGACAAGTGGCAACCAATCCGAATCAAAACAATTAAAGAATCAATGAATTTTCCAATCTATGCCTGTTACATGTAATGCTATATAATATTTAATCTATGAGACAAATGCTACCAACTAGCAAATTTATAGGGGTGATAGAGGAAAGAACCGTGAGAGGGACATATTGATTATAAGAAGGCACTAAACATTGACTTCCTGGTTGTCTCCTCCAATTGACTGCCTGATTTCTATACAGCAAACTAACTACATTGTGACAATTTTGTCCCAAAAGGTATTGTAATAATTGGTGGTGCCAACAACAACAGTAGACATGGCTACAACCAGATTCCTCAATACTATGTACATTGTTATGCAATTACAATATTAAAAGGTTGGTATTTGACCTAATGAACTCGCTCTTATAATCTGTGTTGCAGTCTGTTAAGTGCACTTGCACTTTGCTTTCTGACCTAATTTACAGATACAAATAAAGATTAAGGCCCCTGCCCCATCCTGACCTGAATACAAATAACAACAAACATCATCCATTTTGTGCCTTGTACAGCAACATATGTAATGTCATTTCTTTACTTACTTTAAAAATAACTTGAATGCTACCAATTATAACCCAAAATCTTGTGTTATGCTCAGATGGATCATATAAATACAAAACCAGAACCTTATAGAACATAATTGCATCAGAACAGATGAACATAAAGAGACTGGGATCAGGAAAATGGGTGATTACTAAGAGGTACTGGAAGGTAACTTCCAATACCTCAATTAGCTACAAAGAATAACCAGGCTGAAAGTATATCAATCAAGTTTTTATGTGTCATGGATGAGAAATCAAATAGATTGAAAATAAATTATAATGAGATAAGTTCAAGAAAAAGTTTAACATAAAGGTGATTCTCTGTGAAACTTACGTGTCTCTTGACTCCTCAGAGTAGGACAGAAGTTGATGCTGCCACCTGGTGATATTAGGATACAATTGTGGTGTGACTGGAGTGTCCTCTAGTGCTCTCAAAACATCCACATCCACTTTGCTGGGCTCAGAACTGAAACACCACATTATTACACATCATGTGACATAATATTTTATTGATCATATTAAATGGCAGTCGTTGACATACACACTGGCCCAGGAACAGATCACCCCTCTGCCGAACTACTTTAGCAGATCATCCCTGTGCCAAACTCTTTTCCTTCAGACTCTTGAGATTCTTCCACCAGAACCAACTTGAGAGATCTATCAGCCTGAACACTGCACTCACATGTTCTTGCCTTATTAAATTTATCTCATACTTATGTTGTTATGTGGCCTCACTTATCAACCCGATGAGTTGATATCTCTGCTGACTAAAATGGAAACACATAAACTGTGTAACTTGCAAACTTTCTGCAGGCTCTGCAGGCCAGGCCAATCACTGTTCGCCCATTTATAGGATATGCACAGTCATCGCACACCTCTTAAGAAACACAGGGTGCTTCAGGCTTTCATTTCTCTGGTTGGCTACCTTATTCTTTGTTGTTACAAAATCATAACTATGATAGGGGTCCAGCTCCAACCGTAGCTTGTGATAATTGATTCAAGGGCATATGCATTGAAATTTCTGACGTTGGCTGGCTGAATGTCAGACATATTGTCTGATGTGGGTCAAAATCTTTAACTAACACTGTCAACACTTTGTGTTTGCCATGCATGCCCAATATTTAGTATCTCCAGTTTGTTGTTCATGAGATACTGCACAATAATATGAAGGTAAGGTCACAGTATCAAGGTCTTAGGTCAAATCTGTAAAAAAATGTATATGGTATTTGACATAGTGTTGATATATAAAGTACTTTTTATTCACTTTTAATGGTTGAGATGTTGCATGTATACAAATTTTAAATTCAAGATCAATGTGTCAAGGTCAAAGTGGTCACATGACTAAACAAATATCACGAGGCACGGTTATGACATAAGACATTTCTGTATACCAAGTTTTAATTTCTTCCTTTAAGTGGTTGCTGAGATATGCTCCTTACAAAATTTGTGACCTCAAGGTCACTGCACTAAGTTCAATTGTGACATCATTCAGATTTGAAGGAATCAGAATTTTCACCTCAATATCTACCTCTGTATAAAATTTTAAACATATATCACTGGTAGTTTTGGAATAGAAGATTTTTAAACATTGTGCTGGTATATAACAGATATGAAGTGCTTTTCACTAATGGTTGTAATGTGGCATGTATGCACATTTTGAATTCAAGGTTAATGTGTCAAGGTCAAAGGTCACATGACTAAAAAAGTATGATGAGGCACAGCTTAGTGACAGTTATGACATAAGACATTTCTGTATACCATGTTTTAATTTCCTCTTATAAGTGGTTGCTAAGATATGCTCAGTACAAAATTTGTGACCTCAAGGTCATTGCACTAAGGTCAATAGTGACATTACTAAGATTTGAAGGAATCTGAATCTTCACCTCTATATAAAATATTAAACATACATTACTAGTAGTTTTGGAGAAGATTTTCTGAGAAATGTTGACAGACAGACAGACACACATTTTCCCCACTCCTAAAGTTCTGCGAGCTAAAGGCTCAGCAGAGCTAAAAAAAGGGGCCTTCTGTTCCCATGGGGGAGATTATTTAAAGGTGTATAATAAAACAACGAATAATAAATTGAATCTTGATGGTTTTGCTGAGTAATCTTGAACAGTGATGTATGTTATGAAATAATTTCCACAACAATTTTAGACATCTTTTATAAGATCTAACCTCTACTAACCTACACTGAAACCTCACTAATGTCATCTAAAGCCAGTGAAAATGTTGGCCTGTGCCACCACAGCTTAATGTTGAGGCCAGCATCACATTGTAGAGTATAACATAGTAGCATCTAATGCATATTGCCCTAGGAATATAACAGTATCCTTATGTTGCCATAACATTCTAGGACATCACTGACCAAGTTTTATCAAGCTGACAACCCATTTTGATGATGACATGCTTTGAGATAACACTGTCATGGAGAGGTCAGCATAAAAACTTATCCCAGATATTGATTTGAAGAATATCCTGTGAAGTTTTAAAGCAATAAGAGTAATATGTGAGGTGTTAATGCACAAACAATCATATTTTGGATAGGCACATTTAATGGATGGACATAACATTTTTAAAGGTCTCCCTTCATTGGTAAAGGGACAACAAGTGCACGAGTGTGTGCAGTTGGTTCTAGTGTTATATATATATTCTGATATATCTGTTTTTATACATACCCCATGAGGTACACCTTGAAGTTTGCATTGGGAGAGGAGGCTGGCGTATCAGGCTGGGCATCTTCTCCGAAGTCAGACCACATTGGCGGGGACTGTGCAGCTGTATAATATGAGGCTACCTCTGACTCTGTATCATCTTCTTTGTCTGTTTGCCTGTCACCATACCATGTAGTTTCACAATCTATCTGTTTTACTCCAATTCCTGGGTTTGTTTTCTTTTCCTCTGTGGCATCTGCATTGTTGCTTTCTACAGGTAAATATTCTGTCGTCTCTACGTTCATACTTTCACTTGTGTCATACCACTGATCTCTGCTTTCCGTTACCTTAACATCTTCATTATTGTTATTAATTTGAGGACACATATCTAGTTCATCTTCAAACATGATTTTAAAGTCGCAAACTTGCTCTCTTTCACTATCACCTACAGGAACTGAAAACTGCTTCTCCTTCAAAATGGGACTTGCACCAAGGTTGACTTTTGGAAACACGTGAGATGATATAACTGAGGCTGATGCAGATAATTCCTCTGGTTGACAAGCTTCACCTGGAGGCTCTTTTGTGGCATTAACCTTGAAACTAAAAGGTGTTCTAGTCTCCTTTTTTGGTTCAATATTTGCTTTTTCTGGAGGACTATTGAGCGAAAACTGACTAAGCTTAAGCTCTAATTCTTCTAAATCAAGATCTAAACTTTGTTTTCTTAAAGATTCTTCATACTTTTCCGCAAGATAAGACTCCAGCTTCTCAAGACCATTGTCCGTTGTTAAATCCACAAAGGATTTTAGAAACTCCCAGTACTCAGTCCAAGGTATTCCTAAGCTTTGTGCAACTTTTCTGAAAATTATGAAATAAACTGGCAATATAAATAACAACTTATATCTCTATACAACACAAATTATAATTAAAACTTAACATGCTTTTTCAACTGGAAAACAATAAAAGATTTAAATATATGATTTTAAAAAATCTGCTATCCATCTGGTTGAAATAGTGCTGCAATCTTACCTGCCAATTCTTTCTAAGCCCTTCTCATTATCACCTCTGCGAATCTTCTGATATTGTTTCACATCTTTGGGGCTGGAAGATGGAGGTGTTAACCACTGCTTTCTTAACACCTTAAGCTGCAACAGAACAAAAGATTTGAACATATTTGATGTTCATCATGATAGCAATAAACCTAATGATAGCAAATTAGATACCTTGTGACAAATGTCACAAAAGGTGCTGTAATAACCTGTGGTATTAACAATGATAGTATACATGGTTACAGCCAGATTATGAAATATTTTATTCATTGCACTGCCTAACATCTGCCCTAATGACATAGGACCAGCCAGGGCAGACACAGTGTAGGGGGAGTCTCTGCGATCTGATGGACACTCACCTGCTGTGGAGACATAGGACCAGCCAGGGCAGACACAGTGTAGGGGGAGTCTCTGGGATCTGATGGACACTCACCTGCTGTGGAGACATAGGACCAGCCAGGGCAGACACAGTGTAGGGGGAGTCTCTGGGATCTGATGGACACTCACCTTCTGTGGAGACATAGGACCAGCCAGGGCAGACACAGTGTAGGGGGAGTCTCTGGGATCTGATGGACACTCACCTGTTGTGGAGACATAGGACCAGCCAGGGCAGACACAGTGTAGGGGGAGTCTCTGGGATCTGATGGAAACTCACCTGCTGTGGAGACATAGGACCAGCCAGGGCAGACACAGTGTAGGGGGAGTCTCTGGGATCTGATGGACACTCACCTGTTGTGGAGACATAGGACCAGCCAGGGCAGACACAGTGTAGGGGGAGTCTCTGGGATCTGATGGAAACTCACCTGCTGTGGAGACATAGGACCAGCCAGGGTAGACACAGTGTAGGGGGAGTCTCTGGGATCTGATGGACACTCACCTGCTGTGGAGACATAGGGCCAGCCAGGGCAGACACAGTGTAGGGGGAGTCTCTGGGATCTGATGGACACTCACCTGCTGTGGAGACATAGGACCAGCCAGGGCAGACACAGTGTAGGGGGAGTCTCTGGGATCTGATGGAAACTCACCTGCTGTGGAGACATAGGACCAGCCAGGGCAGACACAGTGTAGGGGGAGTCTCTGGGATCTGATGGACACTCACCTGCTGTGGAGACATAGGACCAGCCAGGGCAGACACAGTGTAGGGGGAGTCTCTGGGATCTGATGGAAACTCACCTGCTGTGGAGACATAGGACCAGCCAGGGCAGACACAGTGTAGGGGGAGTCTCTGGGGTCTGATGGACACTCACCTGCTGTGGAGACATAGGACCAGCCAGGGCAGACACAGTGTAAGGGGGGGTCTCTGGGATCTGATGGACACTCACCTGCTGTGGAGACATAGGACCAGCCAGGGCAGACACAGTGTAGGGGGAGTCTCTGGGGCTACTGGTGTTGATGATGCTTCTTTGGGCAGGACTATGTGATAGAGGATTTGAAGAATCTATGATGCCCCTGTATGCTGGACTGTGAGGCTGGTTGGGTTCTGGTGACCATGCCTCTCCGACGCGGGCTGGACCACTGTTATCTTCTACCCTCAAAAGGGGCAGATAATATTGGGCTGAAAAGGTAAAAACCCTAACATTTGATATGTGTTTTAAATTTTATAAAATTTGAATGACTCTTTTGATACTGACCTTGTTTGTGAGGTCACAAAATTCAGAAAGGTCAAAATCAAACTCACTCAAGATATTAATGTGGAGTATCTATGGTGTCAATAGTGACAGCAGACAGATGAAGAGGTAGGTCATTTACCAACAATTGCAGTGCAATTCATATGCCCATGCACTCTGCTGTCTGGTTTAATTTATGGACATAAATAAAAGTAAGGCCCCCATCCCATCCCTCATGCCAGTGACCTGAACACAGATAACAATATGGTCTACTGTGCTTTGTATGGCAACACATATATCATCATTCCTTCTTGAATTGCTATTGGCTCAAGTTTTATTGGTTGTGATGCTTGTGGATTTTATATTATATAAACCCAGAATATTATAGAATATTGTAGCATTTGAATGGATGGAAGGATGGACACAAGATGGACAGGGTGATTATTGAGAGGTACTTCAAGTAACCTTAATAACTGGCTAGGTTTAATTGCATTAATGATATGATTTTGGATGGACGTGGGGAGGAAGCACAGACAGGACTGACCCCTTTTTATTGCCAATATACCACCTATCCATTTTTTTTATTTTTACTTACATTTCACATAGAACAAAAACTTCTCCAAAAAGACTAACATGGAAACAAAACCCTTGTGGGTATAGATCTTGGCACTATCTTCACATAGAACAAAAGCTTCTCCAAAAAGACTAACATGGAAACAAAACCCTTGTGGGTATAGATCTTGGCACTATCTTCACATAGAACAAAAGCTTCTCCAAAAAGACTAACATGAAAACAAAACCCTTGTGGGTATAGATCTTGGCACTATCTTCACATAGAACAAAAGCTTCTCCAAAAAGACTAACATGAAAACAAAACCCTTGTGGGTATAGATCTTGGCACTATCTTAAAGTTAAATTGAATAGCTCACCATCAAGGAGTTCTTTGATCTGAGTGACAAGGCTGGCATCAGGTTTACTCAATCTCGAACATATCACCTACAATGCACAACACATTTCTAAACTCTTAACTATGAAGACAACAAAACGGAAACTTAAAAGATTTTTGACCATTCTTAGAATTCATACCAACTTTGGATTGCAAGAGTTAATCCTAATTTTAAGGTTAGACAGGTATACACTTGGGTCTGACCTGTTCTGGAGTGAGGCCGTGTTTGTTCCTCTTGGTTCTGTCACAGACCGGATGTGAAGTGAGCACCTGCACCACATCTACATGCCCAAACTTACAGGCAAAGTGAAGAGGCATCTCTCCATTCTGAAGTAAATAACAAAAGGCATTTGTATTATAAGATATAATACTGTAAAATATATATAAAATATCATCTTTAAATGAAAATACAAATAGAACAAAATTCAGTGGAGCACATGACATACCTTCACAAAAAAAAACTTCTATGTTAACGAGATTTAAAATAATGCGGAAACACTGACAGATTCATCTGAGAGTCAAAAGTTAACAGCATTCCAAAAACAGTCAGCATGTCAATATAATCATGGCAACAAGATTTTGTTTGACATAATTAAATGCCATTTCTTTGTATACATTGTACAATCTGATAACTGAGGAAACTTTGGTGGTAAATTAACAATTTATTTCTTTAACTCAATAAAATATATATTTACATAATTTACATAAGTCTGCTGCACCTGGTCAAGAGACTAATTCTTTGGATACCTACCCCCTTTTCTATGTTATCCGGCATATTGAGATAGAGGTCAAGCAGATGCTGGATCCGGTCATTACGCACGGATAGTGAGTCTTGAGGGTAGAGAAGTTTCATGTACTCTGGGTCTTGTAATGTGTCAAGTACAAAACTGCACATTATTGCCTGGTTCTTGGAGGCTGCTACATGTAGAGCATTATACCGAAAACCAACCTGAAGCAATACAATGCTAAATGTAAAATATAGGAAAAACCTTTCTGATCTTGAACAACTTGTGTCAGACATATAGACCAGAAACTGCAATGATATGATGTCAGTGTATGTTATATCAGTATTTGTAAGATATAATGTCAATCTATATGAGACCGGAACAAAACAGAATTGGAACGAGAAGTCGTCTCGAGCCAAGGTAAGGTAGATTTTTTCAAAATAGTTTTGAAATAGGAGCGTGTCCTACGCGTTTCGGCCTCTGCTGAGGCCTCGTCAGGGACTAAAAGCTTGAAATCTAGGTTTAGATGCGTAATTTTCTTTACCTGGCTGTCATAGCATGTGAATGCTTTGAAAGCAAGACTCAAACTGATCCATTAGTTCCATCGTGGAACAAGATTAAACAGAGCCACTGTGACGTTTTTGGAATTGGTTGCCATAGGTGCCGTTTGGGATGGTCACTAGGCAAAAATTATGCACGAGATATACCATGGTATCTCACATGCAAAGCCTGTCTGTTGGCAGGAGAAGGGTTGTGGATCTGCCTGAGGTGAGGGCGAATCCTGGTCTGCTTCAGTCTGAAAGAGACTGAACTCAGTTGGTGCTCATGTGTATGAGTTTCATGAGGTTTCCAAGATGTTCCTGTTGTTCCCTAGGATCTGTTTAAATCTTGGGTTAGAGCGGTTATATTGAGTGACGAGATAGAGGTTGTTTTCTTCATCAGCTGTTTTAGAGGTCCTAGAGAGGGCCTCTGATCTAGAAACAGTATTGGCTTTTGCCACTGCCTTCATGAGTATGTCTAGGGGGTATCCCCTGTCAAGGTAATGATCACACATCACACATTTCTTTACATCTGCGTTTGAAAGTGTTTTCACTGCTGCAGATTCTTTTCAATCGCAGCATTTGGCTGAAAGGCCCACCATTTTTGATGTGTTGTGGACGACAAAATGTGTAATGGAGATAAGAGTGAGTGTCTGTTTCTTTGCAGAACAGGTCAGTGGATAATTTGTTATCTGTTGTGGTACTTCAAATCTAGGAACCCACTTTCTTTTTCAAACTTAAACCAAGAAAAGTATTGGAGGTGACATGAAATTACCAATATGCAGACATGGATTACAGACACAAGTTTATTGCTTTTTTCTTTTGGTCAACTTGGCTGAGCTTTGAAAAAATAAAAGAGAACACATGACTGTTATATTAATGGATGGTTACCTGCAAGATGACTGGTGTATCACAGCTGCTGACAAGGAAGCGGGGGTTGGACCAGACCACATCTCGTACCTGTGCCAAATCACCAGTTTCTATGATGCGTCTCAAACGGGTTAACTCCTGGACCCTGGGCCCTTTGAATGGACTGCTCTCTCCTGTATCTTCAAGCTTAAAACAAAATATATAAGATTTTTATGGCTTGATTTATATATTTAAATTGGGCTAAACGTCTTGTTGGTCACAAATAAACCTGATTTCATGAGGTCACACAGGACCATCTTGTTAGGATATTGTGTCATACATGAGGTATGCATGACCAATTCCTGCCACTCAACAGCTGTACATGTACATGACACAATGAGGTCATCTTATGGCCTGATATGACTGGCCAATCTGACCAGGTTCATGCTAGACCCCAATGGGTAATTAATCAATCAACAGTCAACAATAGAGCCAAACATCTATTTGAACCAAATTTACCCATAAAGGGCCATAACTATGCCAGGCTTACACGATGACCAAAAAGATGTCTGTTACCTAGTTAAATGTTAATGAAGGTTACAGAGCTCTGTATTTCAAACATTTTCTTTTACTTATGTCATTATCACAGATAACCAGTGCTAATTCTCAACAAGATCGAGTACAATGTTGACATGCTTAAATGGCAGATGTTTAGTGTTAATGTGTTTTTATCATAGCAAGACCATGACTAATATAAAGCATATGGAAATACCTTTTTCATATCACAGAGAGTGTCAGCTGGGGCTTTGGCAAACATAAGGGATTGTGTGTAAGTGTGGAAAACCTTGAATCTTGCACCTTTAATTTTCTTGGCAGACCTCAGAGCATCCTGCTTGCTGGTGAAAATACGCTCCTCCGCTAAACAAATAAAGCAATATCAATCATAACCAGATATACAGCAGGGTCCCCTCATTAGGCTCCCTCCCCATATTCAACAGAGTAATGATCAAAATTCTGACATGCATTTCTTGTACAACTCATATTTATCTGTCAAAGAAATGTAAGTACATAAAGTGTGGAAAAAGTCCGTCTTTTATTATTTCATGATTATTGAAAGGAGGTTTGTTCTTATACCATTCATCAAAATGAATCATTTAACCACCTGGCCATCAAAATTCATAGTCCAACCAATAATATATGTTCCATCAATCAAAACCAATGACTATTCTTTTCATACCTTTATTCAAAGTATTCATTGAGGCATGATGATCGCTGAAACATGTAGTTCATCACTGATACCAATATAATTTACAAGTCAATTTGCATAATCAGTTACAAGATCTGCAGAAACCAATATTGTCTGCACTCTGCAACAACCATCATAGTTAATGGATAATGCAATGACAATGTTTCTTTTTCACTTGTTTAAAAGACACACCAAAGTTTTGTTTTAATTGCAAATGGTCACTGAGAATGGGCTGTGACTGCTCAATGAAGCAGGTCATTTACCTAAATTAAAAACAACAATGCCGATCAAGATGTATCAGTCCACAAACAAATGAAAGTTATATTTATCATAGCCACAATAGTCCATATTAATATTCTATTTAAATTGTTTACTGTTCAAAGCATAACTATTCACTCAAGCCTGACATTCATCATCAATACCAGATGAAAGTCACATTAAAGATATGGAGCAAAATGTTCAATTTCTACTTAATACTGTTTAAGGTATAAACTTATGAGTAGATTTTTACCTGGGCTCTCAAATTCGTCAGAATCAGATGGGACAGCAATGGCAAAGTACATCTGATTTCCTGTCAGAATCTGTGAGCCGTCCGGAGCAGAGCTGATGTTAACTTGCGGCTTGGAAGCGGTGGCTGTAGTGGAAGTGTCAGTCTCTGCTGCTCCATTCTGCTCTACTTCACCTGATTGAACACCAGTTAGTTTTCGCAGTAGAATGCGCTTGTATATCTTTCTGGTGGTTGGGGTGATTGGAGCAACGTCAATTCCGATGTTGATTAGTTTCACCTTGAGATCAACGTCACACAGTTCCTCAACCATCTCCTCCATGCTTTTCTTTTTCTCTTCTTCATAACAGTCCTCATTAATAACAATATTCTCTATTTCTATCATTTTCACATTGCACATTTTGCCATCCACTTTTGTTTTCATGTCACTTTCGGTGCTGGTTGTGACCACATCAATGGCATCATTAGTTGATTTTTTTTCTGATTGATTTTTATCATTATTCATTTCATTTTCTTGCTTTTCCTCTTCAAAACATGTATCACCTACAATTATATTCTCTATTTCAAACAGTGTTGTCTCACTCTGCAAGGTGTTATCAGTCTTATTCACTTTCTCTTGGGAGTAAAGATCTCCATTGGGATCATCAGCGTGTCCTGTCTTGACGATGCTTGTAATTTCCATGATTGCCTTTGTACCACTTACTGTCTCCACTGTACCACTTACTAGTTTTGATAGTCAATGTACATTTTCAAAGGCAAAAAGATGAATGTATGTCATCTAAAATGATTAAATAAAGTTACCTGAAACAAACGTAACAAAATATATTAATTACTTAAACAAACTTTAGACTATTACCAGTTTATCATTTAACAAAAAACATGCATTACATCCTCATCAAATTGTGCAGTAAGTCAGAAGTGCATACTTTGATCAAGGATATTAAACAAAGATCACAACTTCAATCACACTGCTTATTTTCAATGTCAATTCCGAGTTCATATGTTCAAGTAAATGTTGAACACTGCTATTCTTAGCCAATGACCACTAACTTTACAAAAATGTAAATACTTTGGAAACATGATAATATGCCCTTTGGTCAGGACAGTCTCAAAATTGTCCTTTCCCATGAAAAAGATGAGAGTGTGCAGAAGTTTGCCAGTCTCTATCTATAATCATGCTCATTGCAGCTTCAACCCATGGTACCTGAAGACCCACATTGGGCCACAAAACAAATGAAATCTCCTCCAGGAACTAATAGTAATGAAACGTCCTTGATACATAAGGCTGCCACTTTTCTAACAGGCCCACAACTTGCACAAGAAATGCAAGAATATGATCACAGAGTAACAACCAACTCAGGTTAGAGTCAGCTGCTTGTGATCAAACGATACGTTTCTCACGGTTATCTGAAGGCAATATGATGATCCACCTTTCCAGAGACGGGTTCCTAGAGAGAATACAAGTGAAGTCGGCCCCGCCGTGGGTAGGTGAACTCGGCCCCCAAGAGAAACCAGCCCCAGTCACTCTGTACCTGTTCAAAACTCATGAAATCTCCTTCGAGAAGGCTATTTGACCCTAAGGGCATTAACTGACCCTAGGGACCCTCGGTAGCCGTTAATTTTCTTCCGGTAATTTGATATTCTAGTCACCTAAATGTGGGGGCCGACTTCTCCTAGGGGCCGACTTCTCTTGGGGGCCGACTTCACTCGGGGCCCGACTTCACTTGTTACCAATGTTTAATGTTTCCACCCTGATTATCTTATTGGCATTTTCAGTGATTTTGTGGTAAGGAGAACAAATTTATAATGTGTGTAAAATAGGTCTGTGTGGCAGCCAGGTCACCGACCCACTCCTCGGCGATGGTCAAAATGACATCAATCGAATTTTTCTTCTTCAAGACAAATGGTGCAACAGTTGTGGGTGGTCAGGTTTTGCTCAAAATTTCCCATCAAACCGCAATTCTACAGATTTCAGTTAACATGATATTGTCTCTGATATAATAATCTTCTCTTTCGATAAACCTACTCACCGGTTTAATTCATATAATTAAAGTTTTTCGACGATTTGCGTTGTAATTTCTTTGTTTGGTAGTTTGATTTTCGCTCAAATTCTGTCTGTGTGTCGTTCCTGCAGGTGCTTCCTTTATAAATTTGTGTCTTGAATTATGATTGGTTAATATTTCTAACCGTATCCAATCAAAAGTTTTGATACACTTGCTGTTTGATGACAACAAACACAAGTGTCCGGCGGATCAAGATCGTGAGAGGCGGAAGATCATCAAAAGTTCTATGATTACGATTAAATTCAACATTATCTCCTGACCATATCAGGTAAGGATGGTTCTGTTGATTTATTCGTTTTAAAGTATTCAGGCATTTCAAGATCAGAAGTAAAAGCTTGCATGTTTTTCATTTTCACTCATTTCCAGACCAAAGACAAAGTCAAAGACTGGATCTCACTGAAAACATTTTGGATCCGCCCCCTTTCAGATATATCAGTGGGAAATATTAACCAAAAAGTAAAGCTTGAGTGATACACGACACCAATAATGCATCAATAGGATAAACAATCAAATATTCAAAATTTCACTTCTCAGTTTGATAGAAATGACTTGATTTAGTTTGATCTTTTGATCACTGGCTTTCCCACTACCAGGGTCCAGGCTGGCAGATGCAGCCAAACATCTGTGTTGTTTTCAATGGGGTAAGAATGCAATCTGCAATAGGCGTACATAGAACCTTTGATGAATATTGTCAAAATTTCCTATTCAAAAAATAGTGTAATGTTAATTTAATATTGATTCTAAAATGGTGCCAAATCCATGACAAATGTCACCCAACTTCATTGACAAAGTTGTTTTGGGCAGATACCACATAATGAGGTAAGATTAGTCTGCTGGATTAATTCATTCTTTCAATATATAGATCAAACTCCACCAGAGGGCGACATGGTGAACCTATCAAACGTAATAGTTTGCGTGTGCCTCTGGTGGGGAGTGTGTATATAGATCTGGTCTGCAATTCATTCTGTACACAGTTAGTCTGTAATTAAAAAAAAAATATTCACTCTATTTATTAGCTTCGTCTGTCATATCCTGAAGACACCATTCATTGAATATTCCTCTTGATGGATTTGAACCTCTCTATGAATGACTAAAGTAGCTCCTTCCCAAATGTATATTTCGCCATCACCAGTCACCAAAGGAACTTCCATAACCCTCATCATCTCCATCCCTAATCTTTGACCATACAACAATCACATTATTTTAATAAAAATAAAAGCTTTTGAAAAAGTTTTGATAGGACATTAACAATTGTTAATGATGTGCCATAATAAGTGTTCATAGATTGTGGATGAATACATTTGGGGACCAGTTATACATATCACAGATCAGACCAGCACAGATGTAAGACTTTTTATTGGGACATATATATCTGTGCTCCCTTGATTAATAAATTGATTCCCTGCTCAAGATATGGACAAGTACCGGACCATGGATGCTGAGCAGGGAGGTGGAGTGAGTTCACAAGATTCCAATCGCGGCCGTACAGATTCATCAGTCTTGTATGATGATGCGGATTCCAACCAAAATTCTCAGCAGGGCAAGTTGGAGTTCCAAGTGGATGGCTCCGGAAATCATACAATTTCAGGGTTGACTCTAGCTGGAAATACAAATGTCTTCCAAGAAAATCCAGATGATAGATTCACTGCAACTTCGACGATAGAGTAAGAATCTTTTGGACCCAAGGCATACCTAACAAACTTGTCTTTCCTGTTTAAAAAAATATTAAAATTTTTAGACTTAATTTTGTAAAAAAGTATAGGGTTGGAATGAAAATCAACAGTAATTGTACAATACCAAATAATCTATATATTGAATATCAATATAATACTCTTTTAGTTTCGTCTCACATTTGACTTTTTTGATGATGCAGACAGTTAAAAGAGGAGATAAAGAAGGTTCTGGACCATATTGTCTTCCGGGCTTTCACTTTGCTGCTTATTATTGTGGATCTCATCATTATCATTATTGACCTTGCTGATGCTGGCAACCGCACAACGCTGGAGATATTGGCTCTCCTTATCATGGTTTATTTCTTCCTGGAGGTTCATTTGAGACTGTTTGTGAGAGGGTAAGTGGAGTATGATTGTTGAATCTATCCTTTTGATTTTGAGGATTTTGATTGATCATTTTAATCTGTAAAGTCTGTCATTTTTGTATTGTTGCTGTCAATTTAGAATAAATAAGATGATTTCTTTTTTAATATGTAAAATTAACTTTAAGTTTGTTAAAAAGTATAATGTTTGTTTATTTTCAGACGTGACTTTCTGAACTGGGTGGATATATTTGACTATGTGATCGTGTTTATTTCCTTCATTTTCACTGTTGTATCAGTGGCTGTGGATCTCAGTGGTGATGCGAAACTTTTCAAGTAAGTTTTCTTTGGTTTCTTGAATGATTCTAATATGAAATTCAGTATGAAATATAATAGTTTTTGTTTTTGACAATGGCAATATTAATCAGAAATATTAAGGATATGTTTCATTCACAGAGATATCTTAAGTTCCATCTCCACACTTATTCTTTCCATTATCAAATTTTTATTATATTTTTTATCAGGCATAAGATGAAAATTTGACAGTTCAAAACAATGCCTAGTCCATGGGATATCGTTTACTACCTGGTTTTTTGTCAGTTTCATATATTCTTTCCAGATTGCTAGTGGCAGGGCGTCTGATCAGAATTGTATTAATAGTAAGATTAATCACAGAGAGGAAGCATATAGAGAAAGCCTCTAGGCTGATGGTATCACAAAATAAAAGGAGGTACCAGAAAGATGGATTTGATCTGGATCTTTGCTATGTCACAGGTCAGAATATAGTTCTCATTTTATAAAGAATTTAAAAATGTTCTGAAGGCATTACATGCAATATATATATAATTTGTACTTGGTGAAGCTTGACAATACACATCTTTCAATGAAAAGCTTGAAAATATTATCACCTGTAATGCATATAGAATGTCCATTTTCATTTTAAAAAATGGTTAGTGATTTTATGGATGCCCTATCATTTGTATTTTGGGCTAAAAATGCCTATATTTCTGTTTAAATCCAAGAATTTGTATCATTTCAGAACGTGTAATTGCCATGTCATTCCCATCAAAAGGCCTCATGGCATTGTACCGAAATCCTATCAGGGTATGTGATGTTGATCATTTTTTATTATAATTATTACAATCACACAGGATAATATGTCATTTTTTTCAAATTAAAGTTAAATTGAATATCTGAATGATTCCACAAGAGAGTGAATTTAAAATACTTTTTACATTAAATGTGTTTGTATTTTTTTAGGATGTAGCTCGGTTTTTTGAGTTCAAACACAAGGATCACTTCAAGATATTTAACCTCTGCAGTAAGTATTATGTCTTTATGATATAAGACAAACATATAATCTCATTTATTCTTTAGTTGGAATATAAAATGACAAACTCTGAAAAATACCTCATTTGAAATTCATTGTTTTTGAATATTTTTGTGAAGTCAGAGGTGAAATGATCTTGTTTGTTTTGTTTTGAAGATCAAAGATATTTTAACATAGTGCCACATTTTGCAGAGATAGTTGATTCCAGGAAATGACTGCTGCACCTAGACTAATGTCTAATGATCCATATATTGAACCATGACTGCTGCACCCAGACTAATGTCTAATGATCCATATATTGAACCATGACTGATGCACCCAGACTAATGTCTAATGATCCATATATTGAACCATGACTGATGCACCCAGACTAATGTCTAATGATCCATAAATTGAACCATGACTGCTGCACCCAGACTAATGTCTAATGATCCATAAATTGAACCATGACTGCCGCACCCAGACTAATGTCTCATGATCCATAAATAGAACCATGACTGATGCACCCAGACTAATGTCTCATGATCCATAAATTGAACCATGACTGCTTCACCCAGACTAATGTCTCATGATCCATAAATTGAACCATGACTGCTTCACCCAGACTAATGTCTAATGATCCATAAATTGAACCATGACTGCTGCACCTAGACTAATGTCTAATGATCCATAAATTGAACCATGACTGCTGCACCTAGACTAATGTCTAATGATCCATAAATTGAACCATGACTGATGCACCCAGACTAATGTCTCATGATCCATAAATTGAACCATGACTGCTGCACCCAGACTAATGTCTAATGATCCATAAATTGAACCATGACTGCTGCACCCAGACTAATGTCTCATGATCCATAAATTGAACCATGACTGCTTCACCCAGACTAATGTCTAATGATCCATAAATTGAACCATGACTGCTGCACCCAGACTAAATCTAATGATCCATAAATTGAACCATGACTGCTGCACCCAGACTAATGTCTAATGATCCATAAATTGAACCATGACTGATGCACCCAGACTAATGTCTAATGATCCATAAATAGAACCATGACTGATGCACCCAGACTAATGTCTAATGATCCATAAATAGAACCATGACTGATGCACCCAGACTAATGTCTAATGATCCATAAATTGAACCATGACTGATGCACCCAGACTAATGTCTAATGATTCATAAATTGAACCATGACTGATGCACCCAGACTAATGTCTAATGATCCATAAATTGAACCATGACTGCTGCACCCAGACTAATGTCTAATGATCCATAAATTGAACCATGACTGCCGCACCCAGACTAATGTCTCATGATCCATAAATTGAACCATGACTGCTTCACCCAGACTAATGTCTAATGATCCATAAATTGAACCATGACTGCTGCACCCAGACTAATGTCTAATAATCCATAAATTGAACCATGACTGCTGCACCCAGACTAATGTCTAATGATCCATAAATTGAACCATGACTGATGCACCCAGACTAATGTCTAATGATCCATAAATAGAACCATGACTGATGCACCCAGACTAATGTCTAATGATCCATAAATAGAACCATGACTGATGCACCCAGACTAATGTCTAATGATCCATAAATTGAACCATGACTGATGCACCCAGACTAATGTCTAATGATCCATAAATAGAACCATGACTGATGCACCCAGACTAATGTCTAATGATCCATAAATTGAACCATGACTGATGCACCCAGACTAATGTCTAATGATCCATAAATTGAACCATGACTGCCGCACCCAGACTAATGTCTCATGATCCATAAATTGAACCATGACTGCTTCACCCAGACTAATGTCTAATGATCCATAAATTGAACCATGACTGCTGCACCCAGACTAATGTCTAATGATCCATAAATTGAACCATGACTGCTGCACCCAGACTAATGTCTCATGATCCATAAATTGAACCATGACTGCTTCACCCAGACTAATGTCTCATGATCCATAAATTGAACCATGACTGCTGCACCCAGACTAATGTCTAATGATCCATAAATTGAACCATGACTGCCGCACCCAGACTTATGTCTATTGATCCATAGGTTGGGCCATGGATTGCCATATATATTTGTTTAAATATATTTTCAGGTGAGAGAATGTATGATGAATCCCTTTTCAATCATTCAGTGGAAAGAATTAGAATTGATGACCACAATGTTCCAAAAGTAGGGTATGTAAAAAAAAAATTTAGAAACATTAATTTTTCCCCTCGATTATCTCCAGATACAAGTTTATTTACGCCTTTACGTCCATTTTGTATATTATTGCAGGGAAATGTTACATTTTGCTAAAGTTGCCCGTGAGTTCATGGAGGCAGACCCGCAGAATGTGATAGCCATCCACTGCAAGGGAGGCAAGGGCCGTACTGGCACCATGATATGTGTCTGGCTGATAGAAAGTGGAACCTTTGCCCAAGCTCAGGTCTCTGTTAAAATAGCTTGAAAATTGCTTGATATCAGATATTTTCAATTCTCGCTATCTGCTCTCCCGGTTTATTGAACACCAGATGTCAGCTCGGTTGATTCGCAATGCAGTGAATGTCTGCACTCAGGACACATGTAGCACATATTTTTGAAATTGCAGTTCAGTTTATTTACATTGGAACATGATTAATCAATTAGTGAACATAAGATGACCGTTGAAGACCTGTTCACACTTATCTAGCAGATTGAAATGACGGAGGAATAACGTGCGTTTGTTTTGACTGGTGTATAATTGGACCGGAAATACCCAGTGCAACAATCGAGGTGAAATTCGATCGTAGCGCTCTGAAAATGCAGCGGATACGGGAGAGCAGATAGGGAGAATTATTTAGGCTTTTGATGTGTTATAGATTCAAGAGTAAAACATTATAATTTTAGAATGATTTATAAACCACTTTTTTGTATTTAAGGTTGAACCTCAAACTGAAATAAGAATTATATATTTGTCACTTTGAAGAATTCTTTGATAATTTTAGGACAGCTTGGAGTACTTTGGAGCAAGGAGAACTGATCTCAGTGTGGGGAAGTCTTTTCAAGGTGTTCAAACCCCAAGTCAGGTACATACCGGTACTTATTGTTTATTATGGTTTGGTACATACTTATTGTTTATTATGGTTTGGTACATACTTATTGTTTATTATGGTTTGGTACATACTTATTGTTTATTATGGTTTGGTACATACTTATTGTTTATTATGGTTTGATACATACTTATTGTTTATTATGGTTTGGTACATACTTATTGTTTATTATGGTTTGTTTTAAACAGATACAGTAACATTACTCTATTTTTTCCAAAATTAAATTGAAAAAAATTATTAAATAATAATTCTTAAAATTTTGTATTATTTGATATGCAAATTATTCACCATTTTTGACTAGATGCTAGAATAAAACCTCGTGCTTAATTTGGCCAAAAAGTCAATTAAACAAATAAATGATATAACAAAGAATATGTTACAAAGTGATGTTTTTATGAGACAACTTTGTGTGTCATATCTCATTTCAGAGTCGATTTGTTGGATATTTTGAACAAATAAAGAACAAATATGAAGGCCAGTACCCTCCAGCTCAGAAACTACGACTGGAATCAATTGTAGTAAAAAATGTTTCAGGTCAGTATCCTTGTTTAACATTCACATTTTAATTCAACAACAGAGTTATTAGTACTCTTCTGTTATTAAGAGCCCCAAACCTTAATCTCATGGTCATCTCAGATGATTAAAAACATGTAGTACACCTTTTACACAGCTCCAACTATAAGTCAGATTTCTATATGTCAAAAGTATGCCGGCCTGGAAAATTGTGACACATCTTTAATGGGATAGTACTGTGAACGTATTGCTGGATTTTGGTTGCTGGAAATGCCACAGAAGGATAAGAAATCTATAAAAAAAGCAGATTCCTCAGCAGTAAACATGTCTGAAGAAGCAAAATCAGCTGTCATGGACTGTGTAAATGAGCTCAAGGAGCAAATCAAAGCTATGAGGATTGAAATAAGCCAGCTCACCAAGTCAGCTAATACTGTTGAGGCTGAACACACCCAGACACAGAAGGTCCTGAATGGAAATTCCATGAAGATTAGTACCCTTGAGAGAGCATCTTGAATCAGCATTTTTATAAAATGAAGTTTATATGATCATAGACTCTGGACAATCAGTGGTAGAGACCGGGGCAGTCAGGCTGACAACTTGATGAGTTTGTTCATCTAACCTATGGTGTAGGTTTGTGGGTTCACAGGATGAGTGTCTGTATCCCACAGGGCCTTGGTCAACATCGGACAGCCCTCTATTAGGATGCTGAAGGCAGTCTTGGTATGATTAGGTGATGGCTGTCACAGGTCCTACAGAGGACTGCTGGAGTGATGTATGGAGGATGTGGAAAGGATGTCAAAGGAGAAAGAATATGCCAGTAAAATCCTTCTAAAGAGCAGCAGGCTGGGGTGTGTACTGCCTGTCTGTCTAGTGACCATTTGTCAGCAGGCAGCTGTCAGAATATCTGTGGCTGCCCGGTGTGGAGGTAGGCTGCAATTACTGAGGTGGGGGCCGCTGCAAAATTAGGCAGTGAAGCTCTGCAGTGGTGGCTTGAAGGGCTATGGCTGCAGCTGCAGATAGTAGCTCATTGGCACCAAATTTAAGCCAGTCTATATGCCCTCCTAGAAGTTATCATGGTTCGATGTTTCTGGAGGGGTAGGGGTGGGGAGCGTCAAGAATTTTATCTGGGGATGTTTGTGGTGGGCATTGAAGTCCCCAGCTGTAACGGTGCTGTGACCAGCTGTGTGAGTCAACAGCTCTTTGAGAGAGGGCTTGGAGGCCATGCTTCAGTACAGGTTGAAGATGTGGAGAAGTCCTCCAGCGAGTTGTACTGTTTAGCTGAGCACCTCCATGTTCAGGCCGCAGGATATGACAGATCCTGGAGAGGTGGACAGAGCATTCTTGGTGAGATTCTCAAATGCCTTGCTTAGGGACACACCACAGGTGGGTTGGCCAGTAGCCTGGAATGCAGAAGACATGGCCTTCCTGCAGAAGTGTCTCTTGGAAGAGAAGGACATCAGGGGATTCCAGGCTTGCTGTGGCATGAGGCCCCTTGGGTGTCAGGGAGTTCACATTCCATGAGAGGACTGTGAAGCTGCTGGATAAGTACAGCTCTTGTGCTATCTGTCAGTCCCTGGATCTGCAGTGTCAGGGCTGGCCTGCAGGCCTGCTGGGCAGGAGGACTTCCTTTTGTGTGTGTATGTGTGAAAATTATGTCAAAAGCGTACAATCTTTGTTGTCAAACAATCAGTTGGGATGTTGTTGCAACAACTCAATGAGAATTCGGCATTTTGAAACAATGCAGTGTGATATTATAATGCAATGTTATTGAAAGCCCTATTATTTGATCCATAGAGATAAAGATATTTTGAAATGCTTTCAATTGGCCTTTTTCATTTTTCATGTAATCCTTTGCCATGATATTTGACTTAATATTTTAGCATAATATTACCCTTGCCGTTGTGATATTTTAGTAATTTGGAGCATAAATAATATTGATTAAAATTGGTAATTCTGATTTCTTTTTCTTTTTTGGGTTATTTTATAACACAGAATATTGAGTTTTAAAAACATTAAATTTTCAAAAATGATTTGAGTCAATGCAAGTTTTTGTTGAGTTTTTCGTGGTTTTGTATTTATTGTAGGTGTGGGTGCTGGAGATGGCAGTGACCTTTCATTCCGTATCATCCATGAGAGTCAAATATGGGAGTATGTACTAGCCAAGGAGGACAACTGTCATGTAGGTTGTCAAATGCTCTATATCATCAAAGGCTTTCTGCCCTGTGATTGTAAAGCAAGGCAGAATGAGGGTGCTCTGTGCACTATGCTCCCCAATTATTATTTTTTGAACACTTTTGGAAAAAGGCCACTGTATAAATAGCTATATGGGTTGATTACGACAAAAACTTGATATTATTATGTTAATAATATGATAAATCTGAACAAAAATTTCTTGGTCTTGATATCTTTTCATAATATTATGATTTAAAAAAAATAACTCATATACTATTTACAAAAAGTGTAATGTTTTTTGTATTTCATAAAGGTTTTTATCTTTTCAGACCACATTTAACCGTTCCACTAGTGATTTAACCATAGCTTTGTCAGATCGCCCTCTACTGGTTAATGACATCAAAATTAAATTCCAGTGCACTGCAGTAAGTATTGGTATACAGTCTCATAAGTGAATGTGAGATTTATAAGATGTTTTGTTTCAATGACATTCTATTTTTCACTGGCACATATGATTCCACAGTTTGGTGCTAGATTTATTGTAGTTTTTTTCCATTCAGAAGTCATCTTGAAGGGGATTAGATAGTTATAATCATAATGTCTTTAAACAATAATTGTGAATTATTAACTTTTGTATTTTAAATGGCATTTAAGTGGCATTCTCTTAAGCTTGATATTATTTTTTTCAGAAACTCCCAGCAGGATATGATAATAGTGCATTTTACTTCTGGTTTCATACCTCATTCATAGAGAACAACAGGTAATAAAAATTTAAACACTTAAATATTGAACACTTAGAAATTCATTACAGGCATATCTGTGGCCAAATAAACAAGCAAAACTGGATAGAGTCTTTCGATCTTAGGTCAAAACCAAGCTCACACGAATGGCACAATACACTTATAATTATTATATTACATGACCAGATGCTCATTCTCAGCTGTTATATATGTGTGATCAGCTTAAATACAATTCAGATCCTCTTATGCTGACCAAAACAACACATCGAGTTGCTTAAATGAACTAGTCATATGTAGAATATTTGATTTTTAAAAATGATAATGTGGCTTACAAATTTAAGAATGATATTGGATTATACATCTGAAAATATGTACATATTTGTTATAGTTTTCAAAAGATATTTTACTGTGTGACTAATTAGCATATACAGTAAGTAAATAAGTAAGTAAGTAAATTTTTTATTTCCGTATACATGTACTGGAAGGTCAGACAGATCAGGAAATTCATGTTTGTGCACAGGATCCAAATATCTAAGAAAATAGATTCTAACATTGATAAAATAAAAAAATATGTTGGTACTTGTAGATTGGATCTGAGCCGAGAAGAGTTAGACAATCCACATAAAGAAAAAACATGGGAAGTTTACCGAGATGGTTTTGGGGTGCAGCTCAACTTTTCACAAGCTGAATAACTGTTTGCATGCGTATTTGTTCCTACTTCCCTGGATCATAAGAATGTCATGTCAATATCTCTTCAGTACACACAAGGGGGGTTACCTTAGAGCCTGTGCAATCTGTTCATACATAGATATCGCAAAATTCACCATCATTTGAAATGTGAAAAATACATATATGTCTCTCTAACACTACTGTAATGCTACTGCAAAATGAATGGGTTGAGCATATGTTGAGGAGAAGTTGTTTGGATATTTAACGAGAATTACAAAGGTCTACAAAGATTGTAAATGCAATTTGGCATATTTTACTAAGCTTTCATAGAATTTTCATAGAATTTTTAAAGATTATTCTATATATTTATATTGTTGTTACCTTTTACTTAATACTACACCACATCAATCTTTTTGATAAAATACATGACAAATCAAAGAACGACAGTAACAAATCAATGTGTTGTGGTGAATGTACTGTTTGATACATTATGATAGGAAAATGATAACACATTTTCTTGTTAAAAAACATGTGTTTCTCAAAGCCAGACAAGCAAATTATATAATTATTTGCCAAAAAATCTAGCACACTGGACATTTTTGGTAAGAGAGACAGACATGTACAGATGCTATACTACTTTGTCTGATATATGATTTATTCATTCTGATAAAACATGTCAGCAATTTTTTCTTTATAATTAATTTCTCTTGTGGCATTCCTACAGACTGTAAGCAAATAGTCACACAGCTAAGAGCTTTTTTACCTACATGAACAACTTTGACCATCCTCACACCATGACCGCACCATCTGCTCGGTACCATTGGGCCCCTGCATAGTTTTAGATGAATTTAGAACATTTGTTTTATAACCTTTGGGACCGAACACCTTTTAAACTAAGATTCAGGGGCTCTCAAAATGGTTAAAAATAGAATGCTATATTCTTTCTTCCAAGCATGATTACTCTTACCTGACTCATAAATATATTATATTTTGCTTCTTTTACCGTCAACACAAATTTGATCTGAGTTCCATGAGGATATTATGTTTTTTACGTGAGATATAAATATAGACAGAGAATTGCTTCAATTTAATGCAATAATCATGTGCAGATATCAGTGATTTACAAAACCAGATGAATTCCTGAGGCAGTCAACCAAGCACACTGTCCTCCAGTGTCACCCTCTGGTGGAGTTTTCTTACCAAGGTGTTTGGAGCCAATTAAACCATGGTACCATATTGTGTGTGTGTGTGTGTGTGTGTGTGTGTGTGTGTGTGTGTGTTTTGTTGATGTGTTTGTGATAACCAACTTGTAGCCTTCCTGTTACTGGTACCACAACGCATGACACTCAATAAAAAATTACAATTTATGTGTTTTCTGCTAAAATAATGTTCAGTGTGTATATTTTAATTGAAGATGTCATTAATGTGGGATATTTATCCAGGTGAATATTTCTTGTTATTGCATATTTTTATATTTGTGCAAATCATGGATTTATGCAATATATTTGTGTATGGATTGTAAAGATTGTACATATCATTTAAAAAAAACATACAAAAACAAATAATCACTTGATTTAATGGTCACCTGTTTTCTTGTAAATATCAACATACATGTACTTCAATTTACAATATTGGGGAGATTAGTATTTAATAATTATCTTTCATTTTCTTGTTTGTTGTTTAAAATATAAATATATGATATTAGTTCAAAATCTTCAGGTTTAAAATGAACAAAGTTTCAAGTGCAATATCTGATGATGTTATGGACAAAAGAACAATGATCTTATATTATATTAAAGTGCCAATTCTTATGTGGTCTGTGTAATTCGATTTTTGGTGAGGCATAAAGGGCTTAAAAGACATCAGATGAAAATAGGGTCAGATTTTATAAATAGGAAATGGCTATTTCCAAAATTATTGAGGACTAAACTGTTGAGCGGGATATCTGGATTTTTTTCAGGAAATAGTTTACCAAAAATCTGGGAAAAAATTATTAATTTTAACTACCCATTGATCTAGAGGTTCTTTTAACTTTCCATATATCACATATCATTAAAAACTGTATACCTTTCATTTACATAATATTATTTGTGGCATTGACCCATTGTGCAATTTTTTTTACAGAGATTGCCTCAAAAGGTATTAAGCATTAATCCTATAATTGGTATGTGAAAAGTGTAAGAACACATGAAAGTCATGATTAATACATATTAAAGTTTTAAATAATGCAAACAGATCAGTTGCTTTATAAGTTATAGAAGTTGCACCTGTTGCAGGTCTGTGTCAGTCAACAGCTGCACATGATGGATAAAGGCGGGTAGTGTAAACTCTTTGTGAGCCCAGATGAGGCTCAAAGTAGGTTAGCATTGTTTGACGTATTATAGCACTACTCAAAGGACAATGCCTTGATGATATCACAAGCATATTGTCATTCTCCTTTGGTAACATTTTCCCTTTCAGTGCCACCAAGAATGATGCCAAGCGCCAAGCAAGGAGTGTGGTTTTAAATGGGGGAGATTCATTACCAGTAGGTCTTGTTCAAACAGGTTTCACAAACATTTATTGGGAAGTATCAATGAAAAAAGTTACTACACAAGAAAGGCAAATGTATTACTCAACCATCTATGAATTTAAAGTATTTTATACCACATTTAGGCCATAATTCCTGTAAATTAATGTCTAATCTCTTTATAGCATAATGAGATGACGAAAGGTGCTCATAGAACATCAGTCATGGATACTCTGATGTAATAAACGGGAATCACAGACACCATGGGCACACAGTCACAATTTGAAACATTTATCTATGTTTTATAATAAATTGTATTATAAAAATCCTGTACATTCCTGCCCATATATTTGCCCATTTAAAATGCATTGAAGCCTCGTAATAAAAAACAGGTTATATCACTTGTTATCACCGAGGTTTTGTGCTCTGATTTTGATACTGTTTGATGTCATAACAGGCACATCACAAAGCTATGATAATGCTTTGAAATTTTTTTTATCACCATTTATTATATCACCAAAAACTGCAAACTATAAGTGGTATGTGATAAACCACTTATACCCAAGATAATAACCCATATTTTGTTCGTTGGTCAGGGAGCTGATGATGAGGCATCAGTTGTATTCCGAGTCGAGACAACTACTTTGTGCCGGTGGTGTCTGAACGATCCTCACTGTATACAGAACTGAGCATGGGGACACGAAAAACACTACAGTGAAAATGATAGTTGATCAATAATTGACAAACACTTTGGCCCCAGAAGTACATGTACATACGGTATATGCACTATATACATCTGGAGGTTCACCTAAACAGACCAGTGGTCTTGTATGTATAGGTTCAATAATGAACATCTAGGTTATTGGTGTTAAAGTTTATTAAAATATATTATTATCAGGGTTTGTCGTAAAGAAGGTTGCATTTTATGTATATATAATAGATTATTGTCAACATTCACATAAAAGCGAATTCAGATTTTTTTATCAGTTTTGTAAAATTAGTTAAATTCACACAAATATATATATATATATATATATCCCAAATTTGCCAATAAATCAAATTCTGATAAAATGATCATATCATGAAATTTGAGCTGCTTATAAATGAAATGATGTTACATTAATAATGGGACCATTAAGACAAACACACTTGAGTGATAGAGAATTTCATTTCTGTGAATTCCATAATAACTCTTTAAAATTCATAAATGATTGTCATTATATAACTGTGATTTTTACTCAAAAAAATGTTTAAGGTTGAATTCAGCAGTAATAATCCACCTAATTAAATTGTCTGCTGAGTGAATACCTGTGATTCTCTTCCTTGAAAATTATACAAATATCACATATTATCATTTATATTGTATACATTTATTTCTGAATAAATATTTTCACTATAAATTTGTGTCTTTTTTTTTCAATTACACATCTTCTTGACCCCAATGATTACCATAATGCAAAGCTCCACAATCGCACCTCTATTCTATAACAGGGCTCTGCCCAATCAGAATAGCCAAATCTTAATTTCTTATTGGTATAATGCAATAAAAAATAAATACATTAATATTTGGTAAAATGTTTATTTAAATATACAATATAAATATATTTATAAATATAATATACAACATAAATATGTGCATGATTGGTCTTTTGAAGCAATTTCTGTGGGTGTATTCTGACTAGTGTGATTCAAGTTGAGAAGCTACTTTGTATCTATAAAACTAAATGTTAATATGAACATAATAATAACTGTTTTGTCAATGCCAATATAGAAATATATATCACAAACCTACATTGCTTTCCAGAAGTTTCAACTTTTAAATCACGTTGATGCAGACGATAACAACCATATCTGAAATTATTTTAGTTCAGGCCAAAATCTGTCATCATTGGCAAGTTTAGCTTGAAAATGTTTCGTTGCTTCGATGCATTAAACTTTTCGGCAAATATCAGATGTGATTGGCAGATATTATATTTTTTACACATAATTTTTATGTTTGATAGCAAACACAGGGAAATTTCTACATATTTAAATCTCAGAGATTAACCTTTTTTTTGTCATTTTGACATTGCAAACCTGGCAGTCAAAACACTAAGACATGTGATCAGGACCGAGAATGATTGGATTCTATGCCAGAGTTCACAAATAAATATTTTTCAAGTGTCTATAAAGAAAGATACATAAATTTTCAACATTAAGTTTGTGTATGGAAAAGTAGATTCTGAAGTCTTTGTTGAAAATTGAACAGCATTTTTTTGGGAAAATAAAAAGCACCTTAACCTTTCACAGTTGCGCAATCTGATATGTAGATTTTGATAAAAGCACCAATACCTGTGTTTGAAAAACAATCTTGGCTTCTTCTCCAATTTAATCATCATAAATAACATCGGGATCTTTCCATAAAACATAATCCATGTGTTTTTCCATAAATCGTGTACAATTACTCAAGGAACCCAAGCTTATGTTATATCTAATGTTTCTTTATGGAACTACACAAACAATATAAAGTCTAATCCATCTTTACAGCAATAATACTTCATGGCGTCTGTCAGTTAGCATGTGTAATATATACCACATAACTCACCAAGATCAGGATAAAAATGTGAACAAAAAAAATTACCTTAGTAATTATACTCCAAATATGCCACTTGTTTTGATCAGAATTGGTCATGTACAACATGTACAGTACTTTTTTTTGTCAATGTTGGGTCAATAAAATAAAACAACTTTCTAGTTCATACAGTACTTTTAACAAGATTCAGTGCAATATATATTGTTTTATACATTTGTCCCTCTAAATACGTAAACTATGATTTGCAAATTATCTGTATTCTATCTGTGTAAATAAACTATGAAGACAAAGAAATATAATGTCCGTAAAATATGTGTGTTAAAGAATACACTGATTTAAACATAGGCATCAGAGATGCATCAACCCTCAGCCCTGGTAACTTACTGTTCAACATTCGCTCCACACAATATTTGTGAACAAAACGTCACTGCACCAAGGCAAATTGATGCAGGGGTAAAAAAAATCCATAATAGTGCACATCTACTGTGTCAAGTATCATGAAACTTTCATCATTTACTCTAGAATTATTGAGATGATGGGCCTGTGACCTGGAAAAGCAGGTGAAGGTCAACATTCATCAAACTCTTTTGGGGTCTTTACCAGATGCTTATGTGTGTCAAGTCTCATAAAGCTGTCATCATTTGTTCTTAGGTTATCACAATGATCAGGCTTTCACATAATTGTCCATGTGACCATGAAAAGTAGGTGAAGGTCACCATTCATCAAACTCTTTTGGGGTCTTTACCAGATGCTTATGTGTGTCAAGTCTCCTAAAGCTGCCATCATTTGTTCTAGAGTTATTGCAATGATGAGGATTTCACATAATTGTCCCTGTGACCTTGAAAAGTAGGTGAAGGTCATGTTCCATAATAATATTTTGAGGTCTACACCAGATGTGTATGTGTGTCAAATCTCCTAAAGCTGCCATCATTTGTTCTAGAGTTATTGCAATGATGAGGATTTCACATAATTGTCCCTGTGACCTTGAAAAATAGTTCAAGGTCTCCGTCCATCAAACTCGTCCGAGGTTTTCACCAGATGCTTATGTGTGTCAAGTTTCATGAAGCTGCCATCAATTGTTCTCGAGTTATCGTGATGACAAGGATGTTCGCTACAGACATACATACATACATACATACCCACGCCAGGAGTACTGCAATACCCTCAGCCTGATTACATCAGGGGCTGAGGGTAAAAGTGATTTTGCCTGCAGCGACTTTGGTGGCTCTTTCAATATTTGTAATATTTGACATGATTCTGAAATTTCCCAGCATGCAACACATTTTGACTTTTTGTTTCTGCTGTGTGACTTATTTACTACAGATTTATTACTCTTACAAAGATTTTCACCAAGGATACAATGTTTCTATTAAGAGATTGATAACATTAGTCACTGTGTGTGTCTTAGACAAAGTCAGAAGTTAGCAGAGACAAAGTGTTTTTTTTTAAGCGGTGTTTTCCTTTTATAATATGCAAAGCATATGAAAAATAAACAATATAAGAGCAAAATCATTAGAGTTAAACACGGAAACCATTGAGGTGTGATTTCTTTCATATCTATATGATACTGATATATTCCAAGCCCTTTGGCATTTTAACAGTCAAGAGCTTATCACTCTATGTACATCTTCAGTCTCAAAAATTGTAATAAAAAAGGATTTGAGATGTTTAATCTATGTTTGTTATCACATTTGTACACTGTGAATGGCATTTATTCTCGTCGAGAACCTTTATTTGGAGAGTCAGATCCCTTATATCTATATGTAATTTTCTAATCTTCAAATCATTTTAAATTGTGATAATATTAGATATATCTTTTTACAAAAGTAGAAAACATAGCAAAGGTGCCATTTATAGCAAACTTTCTTTTCGTGATTATATATTACATACTTAGTTTCTTTAATTGTTTGCAATGGCGGAGAAGAATACTGAACCCATATTCTGAGATTATACAACTGTACATTCCCAAATAAAATTGTTTTACTGAAGATTTCAAGAAAAAAATAAATAGGATGAAAAGGTTCAAGTTTTGGAACAGCAATCCCTCACTGCATGGTGATCTCGGCAAGATAAACAAGTGGTTTATGAGATGAAATTCTTTTAAGAATAATATGCAAAGGTATCCCTTTTAGTCGCCATGATCAACCGTGACCTGACTTGTCTTTGTTTTGAAACATAACAGTCAAAGTCAGCATGACCTGATTTGACATAACATGACCTAACCTGACCTGACCTGTTTATGAGATCTGTTGGTTCAAATCACAAAGGCCTGACCGGGTAATTAAGGTTCTGTGACCATGTCATCACAGTTTAACGAAATGAAAACATCCCTGAATAATATCTTAACCAAACTACATTCAAGTATCTACCGGTAAGTGTTATTTTATCTTAAATCTCCAGTTAGTTATTCATTTAATATATTACAATGATGAAAAGAGCAAACAGTATGCATGAAAACAAAAGAAATGATATTCTAGTTGATTCAAATGACTTTTTGATCAATTTATATGCTATTATCAAATAAAAGGGAAAAAATAATAGGGATAAAACATAAACATGTCTCACCTATCAGTTGGACGTATTAACATTAACCCCCCATGGTAAGATATATGTACTGCAATCAGATGCAGTCATCTGCTTTAGAGGTAGTGCTTCTGTAACTGTGTAAATATTTGGTTTCTCCCAGTGTCGTTTTCATCAGATCATGATGACACATTATATAAATTTACCTTGCAAGGTGGTCAATTATTTATTATTCCTTTCCAATAGATTTTCACTAAGGACAGCATGCCATTGATCATGATTTCAATACAAAGCTTCAGTGCCAGACTGTCCTTCTGTCAGGTTCTCGGCTTTCATAATCTTAAAGGCTGTACAAAAGCCTTATTTTTTTTTATTAAGACAGTTCTGTTTGTTCACTCTTTTGGTTGGCCTCCTTACAGCCTGTACAGAATTCAATACAAATATGTAAAAGATGCGCATCATGAGGTCAGTAATGATGTCACTCATGATGTCAATAGTCATCAGATATGGACCACACAGTGCTGGCACATGATTGGTCAATGCTGTCTGTCTGTCCCCTCACGGCCAAACGCCGGCCACTTAAAGCCTGTAAATAAATGCAAGCAAATTGACATGAAAAAATTGACATGGGAAAGCCATTGCGAAGATGACATAAAAAGTTTCCATTTATATTTTTCATACACAAAAATAATAATAACACAAACAATAGCATTTTGTCAACAAGGAAAAATATTGCTCGAGAAAAATCTATAATTATATGTTTTATTTTAAAAAAATCATAGTGGTAGCAAACAACACCAAAAAGATAGAATAGATTAAACTTTATTTTGAGTAATGAAATACTTGAGTTAACAATAAATTCACAAAGCATTTCATTATCAATATCATATCATAATAACAAGGTAAACTTTGAGAGTAAACAATTTCCAGGAGAGTGACTTACCTTTTTCAGGATATCCGCTATAGAATGAAGTCTGTGATCACTGACTTTGCTGAGGTCTGTAAGCTGGTTTGGTTCAGTCCGACTGATGTGTTTTAGTCTCTGTTTTTGAGACAATAGGTCTGATGGGTCGATGTAAAACCCTTGTTCTGAGGTGCTCTGTCCCTTAGGCTTAGGCCCAGACTCAGCGGAATGTTTGAGTTTTAATTTTTGCTGTGCAAGTTGATCAGGTGCAATTGAAAAACCTTGCTCTGTGACCTTCTGACCTTCACTTGACCTTACTGAAGATATATCAGAACATTTACTCTCAGATCTTTCCGGAATCGGTTTTAATCTCACATTTTTTAGTCCAGATTTGATGTCCTCCATGAAGGAGGAGTTGTCATTAGGGTTGATGGCTGGGAGGACTGCAGGTGGCACTGGGGGTGGTGGGGGTGGAGGCGGAGGAGGGACCATTCCTTGATAATGACCTTGCATCTTATTGGCAAGACTCACCGCTTCTATAGAGTCATTATAAAACACACTTGGCATTTCTGTTGTTGATCTTTTCTGCGTCTTGCTGGATGACTTTGGTTCTTCAAACTGGCACGCTTCGCCATCCACTCTCTGACTGTCCCCTTTATGCGAGTTCTCAATATGTATTTGTGGGGGCGACACAGAGACTCCGCGACCAGAATCCACTTCTGTCATCTTGGTGACCTCGTGAAGATGGTCTACGCTGTTTGTGATTAAATCCACCAGGGTGCGTGTTGACTCAATGTCCTCCAAGGCAGAGGGCGGCACCCCTGCTGCTGCAAACAATGACCTCCATTCTTTGGGGAAATGCATCTTCTCAAGGGCTGGAATGATCTCCTGTAAAATTAGAAAATATTGCTTTAATATCATTTTTACAATTCTTTTAAAAAATAAAGACAAATAAACTGTTTAACAAAAATAATATTTAACCCCAACAATATAATCTCTGAAATTCTTGTTTTCAACTTTTTTCAAGTTAATAAATATAGAATAAAAGGACATGACTATCAATACTCACCTTAAATTGAATTCGTTTGATAGGATTATGGTGCCAGGCTTTAGTAATGAGTTCTCTCAGGGGCTTCGGACATGAAGACGGAATCTCTGGCCTTTTGTTTTTCCTCACATGCTCGATTACCTTTTATGAAAAATGTAAATTTTAAATTATCTTTATAAATAAACTTTATACATTATAACCTATGATAATGGCAACAATTATCCTCAAATCTCATTTTTTTCCTGTGGATATTTATATTCTTCATACAAATCAATAATACTTTGAAGTGAGAAGATGGCCACAGACCTGGAAGAGAGAGCATCCTTGGTACGGATGCTGGCGGGTGAGCATCTCCCACAGGATGACACTGAAGCTGTACACGTCAGCCTTGGGGGAGACATCACCAGAGTCCAGTAGCTCTGGTGCCATCCAGGCTGGAGTGCCCCGAACTCCCTGCCTAGCACTCCCAGCTAACTTCTCTGCATCATGCCTGTACAAAATAACGTGCATATTATATAACACATATTAATATATTGCTCATACCAGGACAGGTGTCCTCATGGCGAACCATGTCTAAATGTTCTTTAAATCCTTTAAAATAATGTGTTAAGATAATCATATATGAAACAGGCACATTATCTTTAAGAATTTAAACATTTAGACAAGATTAGCATTTACCGGTACCACTCCTCCTGTTTATCATACTTTCACAATATTTTATGCAGTCAAATATAGAATAACCAATCTATATTCTGTTCTCCTCAAAATGAAACTCAAATGCACTATAGTTTGCCTTTTGTAGAGAAATTGTGTGTCCTTTTATATCCTTTTAGATGATTAGTTTTACTTTTCAATATCACACTGTTGCATTTTCAAAAACATCATTTCATGACAACTAGCATCAAATTAGTGGTATTTACAACATCAAACAGTATCACAAATTACAAATTTAACTTTAATGAGAGAAAACGTAGATATGTATTTTTTTTAATACCTGAGTTTGGAGAAGCCAAAGTCTGCAATTTTGGCCCTCATGTATTGTGTGAGGAGAACGTTCATGGACTTGAGGTCAAGATGGAGGACTGAGGGCCTATGCTGGTGTAAGTAGTTCATTCCCAGTGCCATGTCTCTGGCTATCTGGTAGTAGGCCACATGGTCAAGAGACTCCCTAAAAGAAATCACATATATATCCATCATGGTACCCTGTCATTATATTACATTAATTACTGTTAATCAGTGTGCTGTGGCAATCTGTATGTGTCTAATAACCTTTGCGATGGAAAGGTTACAAAATGCAGCTGTTACTTCTTAGGCAAGTGGACCTAACCCATTTTCAAAAGCATACAATGCTTAAATACTTAATATTCAAGCAATATTCATTTCTTGTGTAACTCTGGAGGAGCCATCTAAAAATTATGTCTATTCTATACAAATAAATGAATAAAATGGTATGAGATCTGAAAGATGTTTTATCTTCAATAAGACACAAAAATGTCTAATTGTGGTACACGACACCATAATTCATGAGAATTTATTTTCACAGTAAAGGTAACACACGAATGTGATATTGTACATACGCATCAGTGTCATGGAGATGGTGATAGAGGCTCCCCCTAGGCATATAATCCAGAACCATGAGTGGCAGGTGACTTGTCATGCACACTCCCAACAGCAACACCACACGTGGGTGACGCAGCTCCTGTAATAGGCTCACCTGCAAAAACCAATACTTCTTGTATAGCAATGTCACTCTTACATGGGTATACAAGGCCAACAAAGATTGATATACAAAATGCGCATTTGCTAAAATGGCCATTGCAGGATGACATCTCAAAGGGTACAGTACATTATAGATGTAAGTTGACTGCTGCATAATGATGGGGTAAAATTGGACAAAAATTGAATATTCTGTGTTTATTTTGAAGGTGAATGGATTCACACAGACCTCTGCCGTGAAGTAGTTTTTGTCTTGCTGCGACAGTGGTATTTTGAGTCTTTTTATGGCAACATCTGAGCCATGGTATAAGCCACGAAACACTTGAGAAAATGCTCCCTCTCCAATTAAATCTGCAATAGGTCATAGGTTACATAGGAAATGAACAACAGAAAATATCATGATTACAAGCTAATCTTCTATGAAACTTAATGGTTAGCATTCCTCATCTTCCATGATGCATTACTCCCTTCAGAGAAGATGCTAAAGATTGAGTAAAGTCTTTTGTATGGTACCAGCATGGGTGATTAACAAGTTGAATAGGGGAGAGCACCAAATGCATTTGCACGTTCAGTTATATATTCCAAAAACGATTACCAACCACAAACAGTTACTTTGTTCATACTATGCTGAAAAACATCCATGATAACCAGGAAGTATCAAAACTCTAAAGAGGAAGTCTTAATTAATGGTTATTCATCAACGGGAATTAATGATATCATTAATCTGCCTCAAGACCGAGATGACTGCAGGGCAATTTATATCAAAGGCCACTCTTATAACCTAGCCAACGTATCGGCTGTTGCCATGGTAACAGATCATTTGACTATCAGCAGGATTGTGTGTGCATGGTGTCTCTCCTTTCATTGCTGTGACAAAGGCCTGCCTCTGCATTTGAACATTTCCTGCAGAACTTGGCAGCTTTAAATGTCACAGCCAGATCACAGCAGACAGTTTAACAATGGAAAACAATATACCAATCAAGTAGTATATATCATAAGAATGGAATTTTCTTTATATAATTATCAGAGGTTAATAGCACCTTTTTAAAGTCTACATGCAGTTTTAACAATGCAACCTATTTTGCCTATTTGTGTTTAAATATGATGTGTTTCCTGCGGACTCCATCTACCCCATTCATGTTCTTAGGATTTTGAGCTAGTTTCTACACCAAGGTACTACTTAGTAGAAATAGCATCGTCTACCTCTTTGTGATTTGATCTTACTTTTACTTAGATTAATTTAATAAACAGCTTAATGTTTCAATAAAATTGTTGGCCCTGGTATGAAAAGCATAGTGATTTTTGTGGCAATTTTGTTGGAAACGGATCTAGTTTGTTAAAGTATCTCTCCCAAAAAGGTTCTTGCAAGAATATCGGCTCTCTGCTGACATCTTTAAAAATCAAAACAATCACTGGTATCCAACGTACTACAATGCATATAGATCTTTCTGATATATTTGATCTTAACAGAGGAAATTGATAATTCGGAACTGACTTCCGAATCCAAAGCATGTAAAACCAAAGAAAAATTAAGATTGCCAAAGGAAACATGGCTCATCAATCTTTGAGCACTGCCTTAAAACTCTTTTGCAGTATTACTAGTTAATCACACATGACCATACACTGTTTGCTTATATTGAGATATAAAGGAGATTGGATAAAGTATCTTAGTAAATGACCTGCTTCGTCGAATGTGACGTCTTGCTGGGGTATGTCGACGTGTCGGAGTGGATCCTTGTGCTTCAGTCGACTCAGCTCAGACTCCAGGTGTCTGCAAACCATAGATATATATATATTATATTTATATGCCAAATACATAAACACTGTGTAAAACAAAACAATGGTAAAATAGAGTTTCACAGATTGATACAACACAAAATTAGGAATATTTCTTAATAGGACAGACTTAAGTTTATTGTTAGTTTTTACCCACCAGATATTCTGCTATGTAATGCATAATTTAGACTTTGTCTTGTGTCAATGCTTTTCTTTCATGGAGAAAATCACTACACATTTCAGTAGCATAAAGCTATGGACCAATCAGTCAACCCTCCTATATATATATATATATATATATGCTTGACGTCTGCCTTGGACATGTTTTGTCATTCCATTTGCTGGCTAATAACGATGATGTTAGGTATAGAATATGACTGAATGTGGGCAGTAGTGAGTGTGAGAGACTGAACACATTCACACTGTGAAATAAGGCAGATATCTGACCGTGCATCATCAGCAATTCATTGTTCCTGTGATGTGACTGTGCATTTATTTTATGATCCATATCTCATATCCCATACATTCATGACACATGCATGATCCAAAAATTAAGATGACTGTAACTTGGGAGTATTGGGGTGGACACAATTGTTTATTTATATTTCATCCTGGGCTTTTGTCCTTTGTAAAATATATGCAAAACAACTGTCTATATCCCAATTCACTAACATAGACAGTGAACAAACTATTACATGCCTTGCCATACAATGAATTAAAAAGTAGGAAATAAATGAACTTTTTTACAATCTCAGTTGATGCATTTCAGATCAGGAGCTTCCTTACAAGCCACCAGATATAAGATCCAGGGCTACCTCACAAGCCTCCAGATATAAGATCCAGGGCTACCTCACAAGCCACCAGATAAAAGATCCAGGGCTACCTCACATGCCTCCGGATATAAGATCCAGGGCTACCTCACAAGCCACCAGATATAAGATCCAGGGCTACCTTACAAGCCTCCAGATATAAGATCCAGGGCTACCTCACAAGCCACCAGATAAAAGATCCAGGGCTACCTCACATGCCTCCAGATTTAAGATCCAGGGCTTCCTTACAAGCCACCAGATATAAGATCCAGGGCTTCCTTACAAGCCTCCAGATATAAGATCCATGGCTACCTCACATGCCTCCAGATATAAGATCCAGGGCTACCTCACAAGCCACCAGATATAAGATCCAGGGCTACCTCACAAGCCACCAGATATAAGATCCAGGGCTACCTTACAAGCCTCCAGATATAAGATCCAGGGCTTCCTTACAAGCCACCAGATATAAGATCCAGGGCTACCTCACAAGCCTCCAGATATAAGGTCCAGGGCTACCTCACAAGCCACCAGATAAAAGATCCAGGGCTACCTCACATGCCTCCAGATTTAAGATCCAGGGCTTCCTTACAAGCCACCAGATATAAGATCCAGGGCTACCTCACAAGCCTCCAGATATAAGGTCCAGGGCTACCTCACAAGCCACCAGATAAAAGATCCAGGGCTACCTCACATGCCTCCAGATATAAGATCCAGGGCTACCTCACAAGCCACCAGATAAAAGATCCAGGGCTACCTCACATGCCTCCAGATATAAGATCCAGGGCTTCCTTACAAGCCACCAGATATAAGATCCAGGGCTACCTCACAAGCCTCCAGATATAAGGTCCAGGGCTACCTCACAAGCCACCAGATAAAAGATCCAGGGCTACCTCACAAGCCTCCAGATATAAGATCCAGGGCTACCTCACATGCCTCCAGATATAAGATCCAGGGCTACCTCACAAGCCACCAGATAAAAGATCCAGGGCTACCTCACAAGCCACCAGATAAAAGATCCAGGGCTACCTCACATGCCTCCAGATATAAGATCCAGGGCTACCTCACAAGCCACCAGATAAAAGATCCAGGGCTACCTCACATGCCTCCAGATATAAGATCCAGGGCTACCTCACATGCCTCCAGATCTAAGATCCAGGGCTACCTCACAAGCCACCAGATATAAGATCAGGGGCTTCCTTACAAGCCTCCAGATAAGAGATCCAGGGCTACCTCACAAGCCACCAGATAAAAGATCCAGGGTTACCTCACATGCCTCCAGATATAAGATCCAGGGCTACCTCACAAGCCTCCAGATATCAGATTGGGGGCTACCTCTGTGAAGATACATCTGCACATGCAATCCTCACAGTAAAAAATTAAAAAATCATAAAACAGAAACGTATTTATTGATATGATAATCTAATTTATCAAATATATTCACAAATTATTGCTCAAATTTTTGGTTGTTTTCAGTGAATTGCAACTGACAAATCATATCATGTCAGTTTAATGGAAAGTGAGTTGGAGTGAGGTTTTAAAGTAAAAAATGATTGTCATTTATAACATCTTTGTGATTTCATCATGACATCATGCCGTGTGACTTATCTGACTACAAAGACTGGGGAATTAAAATCATAACACATCTTCAGGGGTGGGAGAGCTCTGAACCAATCTGTGCAGTAAATCTGAACCAATCTGCTTAAATCGCATCATTCTGGACGCTCACAACTGAATCGCAGCCAATCTGAGTGGTATCTGAGCGGTGCCGTATGGTGGATAATTGCTAGACTGAAAAAGTTGCATTTTTTAATTTTTATATATCGACTATCATACACAAATGTTTAAATAAATAACATGCTCATCAGTTACATATATAAGGAATATGCCCCAGTTTAAGATTGCATAACAAGGGGTAATTCCTGACTTGGGGGCACAAATATTTCCGTAAAAACATTATAAATTTATCATAAAATTTGCACTATTATTAATAAAACACTGTTATACGCTCAACTGTAGCCAAATTTGTTAAATTTTGTGATGAGTATTATGTGATTTTTATGCTTTTTATGAGATATAAAAAAGTCATTATATAACAGAACTGCCCAGATTGGTTCAGAATTGGTTCAGACCAATGGTATGACGTCATACCGCCCAGATATGTTTCGATTACCGACCAGATTTGTTCAGAGCTGTCCCACCCCTGGTCTTCATCAGCATTGAAACATTCATAGAAAGGTGACATAGTATTCCCAATTATATTCCTACCGTTGCTGAACCTGATCTCCAAACTTAAGCTTTAAAGTTAATTTGATATCCCTGAGGCAAAATGAAAAAGTATGAACAATTTTTCATGTTAGACAAAACACAACCATGATCATATTTTTCTAAGATACTCTCATTTGAATGCAATATATAAGTATCTTTTTAGGATCGTTTTGGATATCTTTGGATATCTGTAAACTATCTGTCATTGAAAAGGATGATTCTTGCAGATCTCATATCATTTATAATTATTTAAAAAAGAATCTCCTTTCTCTTACAAATTACATCAAAACGAGAAAAATTTGATAAATAATTAACCTTATTTGTCTCCTGTAATCCTCCTTTTGCTTGCGTACTTCCCGGAGGATTTCCTGTTTCTCCATATTTGCTGATAAGACCTGCTGCCCTCTAGTGGATTTGGCAGACATTCCTGAACCACTTCTGGAACTCATACCTGACGGCAACTCTCGATTTGCTGTAGATTTCATGCTCGTTGGACTGATGCGTAATTCTGTACTGGCCAAAGATGAACCTGAGTAATAAGAAATTTCCAAATAAATTTTTTTTATTCCTTTCAAGTTTTTGAGACGTTATAAGACAACTGATAATATTTAGCAAAAACATTTGATATGAATAGTTTTTATTTTTGTTTTTTTGCACATAGTATCCAGAATATGTTAGTTAGATGTATGCAAAAAGGTAAAATTTTAAAAATGCAGCACAAATTGAAAAATAAGGAAGAGTTTGTGTGACACAAAATGGCTATATTCAATCACCCACAAAATGGTCACATTCAATCACTGAGATAATGATAAAATGGATTCAACGGAAAATGAAATGAAAAATGGTCAATTTGACTTATGCAAAATGAGCAGGTTGCATGTTACGCCAAATGGACAAGTTGAATAATATGCTAAATGGTCAAGCTAAATGTTATGCAAAATGGAAAAGTTGAAAATCATGCAAAATGGACAAGTTTATTGTTATGAAAAATGGATCAGTTAAGTGATATTTGGAAAATAATGTGATCAGAATGTTACACAAATAGTTTGGATGCATAGCAGTTAAAGGATGGTCCAGATGTCCAATGGCCAGATTACAGCTCTGCTAACAAGGGAGAACTTTACACCAAAGGCAATGGTGAATGCTATGTTATATATATAAAGGTATAACTTCAAACACTTTGAAATATTTCTTAGATAAAAGTGAGAAATGTTATCTGGACACCTATTTACATCCAACCAAATATCAGCAATTCATTTGGGATGGTGGGTTTTACCATTGTAATATTACAAGTTACCAGTGACATACCTGCATAGTCATCACTTTTCTCACTTGCTCCACTATCAGATCTAGCATCGTCTGATGTTCTTCTTGGCCGAGGCCTTAAGTTCCCCGCTAATGCAGCCTTGACCAAGGTCTCTTGTGGCCCGCCAGGGGGCGACGTGTGTACGGGCCTTGGAGATTCAACATGTACATAAACTTTCTCCTGCAACTCTTGCAGTTGCAGTTGTAACCTATTAATCATCTCCACGGCAACAGGATCATTGCTGGGATCTGTTTGCAGCGCTACTAGCTGGGCCTCTATTGTTTGCAGCGCCACCTCAGCATTAGATTTTCGACCACTTTCAGATCTGCTTGTCAATCCTGAGTTGCAAGGCTGGTTCTCTCTGTGATGACTGGAGCCATCGCTAGCTGACGTGGCATGTCTTGCCGGTAGGGCAGCCAGTGGGTATCTTTGGGTGTGTGGTACTGGTTTTTCCGGTATTGGTGGAGGCTTCCGGTCTTTAGTAGTTTGCTCTCCAGGATCGGAATCTGCTGTAAAACCTACACAGAAAAATAGAGAACGAGAAAAAGATAAATAGAATTATAGCAGATATCTCTACATCTTAACATATTAAGTTTATGTAAAACAAAGATATCAGATATATCACCATATACAATATTAAACATAGAAAAATCATATATAGCACCACAGGCTAAGTACATTTGGCACTAGTGGTATTGAATTTTTTGTTTGCACTGTATGGCTTTCAATCAATTATCAAATAGATTTTTAAAAAAAACAATTCCAGTCAGATAGACTCACCTGCTCCCATAATGCCAAACTGAGCCACAGGTAACGCCACACTCTTCCTTGTGGACATACTCTGCCTTGAGGCGCCGATAGGTCGCCGCCGGGTCAAGGTCACTGAGCGGTCACTGTATTCTGTGACCTTCACGCTTTCCATGGGCATTTTAGGAGTCTCGTCTCGTCTCTCCTCCCTGAGACGCACGCCGTCTGTGATACTTGTCCCGCTGGCAGAGGCAGCACCGTGCCTGTTCCTGATCTCCACCCTCAGCCCCTGTGGGTATCCTGCTCCTCCTTCCTCTTCCTCGGACGTATAATTCTCCTCGTCCTCGTCCTCATAATGATTGTATTCCTTCTCTTCCTGGTCCCCTCTCCTCTGCTGTTGTAAACGCAAATCCCAAGATATCAGATATTTGCGATACATGGTAGGTAAAATGACACAGTATGGGTTAGTGAAGGTATACAATTACACCCAGGAGTTAATCCATTCTATACTATAAATGACAGGTAATTCTGCACCGGGTAATCCTCCACTTCATCTCTATATTCATTCACATTTTGAATTTTTTCAAAAAGCTCACTAAATTATTATAAAAAAAACTATTTGACATAATGAAATATGTTTAGTAACTTGACAGAATATGGTGTGATCCCAGCAAAGTTATGTAATAAATCCAGAGAGGAGATCATGATTAAATTGCCATAATACACATCAGCTGCAATATACATGTGCCCGTTTCTATATGTCATTTCAGATGAATGCAAAAGAACATGAGAAAAGTGTGATTTTTCTGGGCAGTTACATAGCGCACCTGCTTAGCATTCAGGAGATGTTTAGCACTGGGCAGGGGGCTGATGTGATATATGTTAATGCTACAGTAGACACACATGGGATCAATGAGGAGCGTCCTCAGTCTTACACATCAAAGTATCTTACAAGGATGTACCCCACCTCTGCGAGGCCCTAACAGGGCAATCATGAGCATAGCACCAACATTATAATATTCTCATTGCAAGTACAAGGCAGTCGCCATAATAATGTGTTTGATTACTTCCCGAAAAAATCTTTTTAAAAATGACCACTTATTGATATGGTCAGCTGCGTAAAAGTTTCCGAGGTATTATTTCTATTATTTTTGATAGCCTATAAGGGCCCAGCTAGCTTTCAAGCAACGCCGAAAAAGTTCTAATCCACAAGACACCTGGGTCCTATAACAAGTTGTTTTTGTACACTTTGAGCCAATGATAGACATAGATTGCATCAAAGAATTGCCACTGTTTTATAAGGCTTGGAACTGGTGAACACGATGAGCTTTATCTCATATATTATTCTGCATGTGAGGTTATTGATATGATTGTAATATGAGTATCGACTTGGCATGACAAGCTTATATAGACTCATCAAGGCCAGACATACATGTGCATAGACTGCCACCTGCTGGAGAAGCTGGCTGTTTTATTTGGAATTATAACAATATACAATTTATAATTTGTCACATATATGTCCATATATCAAGGTAAATATGAAGAAAACAAATTTTGGTGTACCGTATTTACTCGTGTATAAGTCGACTCCTGTATAAGACGACCCCCCAAAATTGAGGTTATTTTACTTGAAAGAAACCAATTTCCGAATATAAGACGAGTTGGTTTTTCTTGAGATATCGGCTCTGCTACCATTCAAGCTTCAGCTGAAGCTTGGCGGTCATTTTAAAAGTGAAACGTAAATATGCTTACGATATAAGATATTAGATGTCTTATACACGAGTATATAGGGTAAAACGTAAATACGATGTTCGTATTTTCGAAATAACGGATATCAGATGTAGCGGATCGATTTTGATTGCATTTTAAATGATAAATAAAGGTATTTACCCAATATTATCACAAAACGTAATATGATGTACGTAACGTCCTTTATCTTAGCGTCTGGGTGCCCACGAGACAAAAGTGGAGCGGCCAACATGTCAAATTGAACTTTCATATCCGTAGCTGATCGATTTTAATTGCGTTTTAAATGATAAATAAAGGTATGTACTTAATATTATCACAATTACGTCGAGAATTTCTCCACATCATTGATTTTAGCCTCAAAACAAAGCGTTTTCATTATTTATCATTTGAAATGCAATTAAAATCGATCCGCGTGTGAAAGCATTTCTGTCAACAAGGAAGACATGACTCAACGCAACACGTGGTCGCAATTTTGAAAGGCGGAAGTGACGGGAAGAGGCTCTTGTTTTTAGCACGAAAACGAAATTGTATTGTAAGCAAAATAATTATTATTTAAATATATCGCACAATTCAATTCTGCCTTTGATGTGGTGTGAAAATTAGTAAATTTTCACTGATACCAATTATCAGCGTTCACAGTTTGTCTCCACTGCTTTGAGTCATGTCTTCCCTTTTTGACAGAAATGCTTTCACACGTGGGTCGATTTTAATTGCGTTTTAAATGGATTGATGGTTTTGTTCTGTTCTCGAACAATTTGTGATAATATTGGGTAAATACCTTTATTTATCATTTAAAATGCAATCAAAAAGGGAAGACACGACTCAAAGCAGTGGAGACATTGACGAAACGCAAAACTGAAAACTGAACGCTGATAATTGGAATCAGTGAGAACAAAGTCAAAACAAAGCGTTTTGAAATAATAGACCAATAATATTGGGTAAATATCTTTATTTATCATTTAAAACGCAATTAAAATCAATCTGCTACGTCTGATATTCGTTATTTCGAAAATATGAACATCGTATTTATGTTTTATCGTATTTACGTTTTACCGTAAATACTGGAGTATAAGACTGCTCTCGTGTATAAGACGACCCCCTAAACATTAACTAAGAGTTTTTGGAAAAAAACCTCGTCTTATACACGAGTAAATACGGTAATTGTTTTTTTTTAAACATAAATGTGGGGAGTAATGAATATATCTATACTAAACAGATACTTGATCACAATCTATGTGAAGTAACATGAGCACATAATATATACAGGTTTTATTATTGCCATCCATGAAATGAGAACTCCCAATATGTGAGTGACTTACATCAGGGTTCCCCCTGGTGGCTCTTCTCATCGTGTTGCCCTCGTCCGCTCGCTGTCTCAAGCCTGTGGACTTTGGTAATATACCTGAACCAGGACCTGAAATCCATACATGTAATATATTATTCTAATTTTCTGTCCAATTCATCATAGTGCCACAGGCTTACACACAGGCTGGTAATCACTGGCTGGTAATCACTGGCTGGTAATCACTGGCTGGTAATCACTGGCTGGTAATCACTGGCTGGTAATCACTGGCTGGTAATCACTGGCTGGTAATCACTGGCTGGTAATCACTGGCTGGTAATCACTGGCTGGTAATCACTGGCTGGTGCCAAACATTTACTGGGTCACACATTATTGACCAAATGAGGTCATATTGGACTTTTTGGTCATGCTTGGATGGTGTATGTGTGGTCATACATATTTCAGGCATGGCACAACATTTTGATTCAGTCACTTTGGTCACTCATTTAGTCAATATTATGCATAACCAAATAGATGTTTGGCACACATTAATAAGGGTGTCATAACTACAGATTATGACTAATTTCTATCTACATATAATAATATCTTTTGTTGTTTGGAAATCATTTTTTGGCCCATTCTTCAAAAATGTAATACTCAAGCCTATATGTTGTGATATCATTTTTCTGATCTCAGATAAAATCTTAAATAAAATCAATGTTAACTTATTTAAAGCTGTTATTGTGGAAGCTTGGAGAAGGGCTTCTCATACCTCACAATGTGTACTATTTTTCCAGAAATATTTAGTTAAGTACTCCTTTGAACATGTGTTAAATTTGGTTTAAAATATTTCAAATTTGATGAACTTTTTTGCATCATTCTTTATTAATTCTTCTTGGCAATACTTTTCTCATTACAAAAAAAATATATGATGAAAAGGATGAAGAATTTGCAATAGTTCTTAACTAACAAACATAATGACTCAATCTTGTTACTATTTCAGATTCTTTGCAGTCTAAATTTTACTTTTGATATAAATGACTTTTGCAACAAACAGTTATGTGAGTTTTTCAAAAGAGGTACATGTACACCACACAGATGTGCATAGCAGAAATCTCCACAGCAGAAAGTGCCAAGAATGTCATATACAGCAGCAGCAGCTGAATCTAACCGTCCTTCTGCATTCGCATATATGACTATATGGATTTAAGAGAGGTTATTTTAATCAAAACACCATCAGCATATTTAACATGCATTTAGTGATGAGAGGGTTCAAAACAAGCTTTGTTTTCTTATCTATAAATCAAATATATCTGTAGATTTTATTGATTGATAGACGTGGGCAAACTATTCAAACTGTGCTGACTTAAACTAAAAAGTTTTTTTAAACTAAAAAGTATTATCATATATATTATATTGGCAAATAAAAATCACATCTAAACATGTTTTAAATTGAAGATGATTTTGAAAGGCTTAACTAGATATAAAAAAATCGGAGTTATAAATCTCAAAGTGGCAGAGCACTCAGGGTAAATGCAGATAACAGGGAAAGCTAGAAGGTCTGGTTCTTATAGTAAAATAAAGGAATCAGGTTTTGAGGAGTCTATTGCAAGACAGAATCCGTCACCTATATCCCTGATGACGTGGTGATTGCATGAGGTGGCTCTCTGGCCGGCAGACGCTACTTGTCCCGGTGAGCTGGCATCCCTGCCTGGCACCTGAGAATCTTCTGTCCAGCAATGGCGTCGTTCTCTCACCATAGACGCTGGATATATCAGTGTAAGTGGGTCAAAGCAATGTACAAATGGCAATATCTGATCATTTCCTATGATATTTAGATATGAGAACATGATTTTTACACTGCAAGATATGTCATAAGAAATAGTCTCAAAGATATATATGGATGTGTTTAACACATGAGCACACATATTCATGGACATTTTTTGTCAATACTATACTTTTATGATACTTTCAATGTGCACCAGGGTTCTGATACCTCCATACATACTACAGCGTATCAGTCATATATTATTAATGCCTGTAGAATCATTTCTTTGATGATCAGAACACTCTTGTTGATAGTATTATTGCCAAGATCAAATATGCATTGTGATTTTGTGTGTGATTTCTTTAATGTTTCTTGACATTTTATAAAACTTTGAATATTTACCATGATGGTCAAAGGTTCTAAGTTTTTATTCATGGCTGTGGAACTTATAAGTTAACCAATATGGCATATATATCTGAGTGGTTTAATGTGTCAAACATCACATCAGGTTTTGTGAAAGCTTCAAACAACTATTGACACGCCCTGTGGCAAAGAAACACTGGATCGATAATTAATGAACCAAAATCTGATAATAGGTACTCTGCATTACATCGGTAGTATTATACGCCATTCGATCTTCTCACTATTTCTGCCTTTACTGCCCTGCATTCTATGATATTTGAAATTCGGAATTCCTCAACTCATATACACTCATCTTGCCCATCAAAATATCATCTAATCCAAATGACAGACATCAGGTCATAACCTGTGATAAGTTATCTGACCACGGTGCTGACCAAACAGTACAACTATCAACACAAAACAGAATGACCATCTACTTTTCACTGGTCAGTCCACAGCCTGGTTTTGAATAGTCATGACTTTATTCCAATCTTGATGCATTTTGATGACTGCAGGGCCTGATATGAGAGAGAAGTCCTATAATGTCAGGTAGATAATATAATGTCAGGTAGATAATATAATGTCAGGTAGATAATATAATGTCAGGTAGATAATATAATGTCAGGTAGATAATATAATGTCAGGTAGATAATATAATGTCAGGTAGATAATATAATGTCAGGTAGATAATATAATGTCAGGTAGATAATATAATGTCAGGTAGATAATGTCAGGTAGATAATATAATGTCAGGTAGATAATATAATGTCAGGTAGATAATATAATGTCAGGTAGATAATGTCAGGTAGATAATATAATGTCAGGTAGATAATATAATGTCAGGTAGATAAGATAATGTCAGTTAGATAATATAATGTCAGGTAGATAATAGGCAGCATGGCATTTCTACCTGTACTCCCAAGTCACTACTCAGAAAAGGTTACAAGTTGGATTTAATGCCTAAAACTTTATCAAGAGACTTATTATCAAATTGTTTCATTTTCTTAAAATGCATGCTGTCATGGGCCCTTTTTAGTTATTTTAATTGCCCTTTGTCTTCATTTGTGCAAGATACCTGTTCATATTAACATAATCATGGATATTTCTTCTTAACTGGTCATGAGAAAATAGCTGTTTACTATTCTCATGATATATAGTCAAATAAGATTGGCAGGTTCTAACTATTCATTTACAAGAAACACGAACATAGTAATCTTATATAACATCCGCTAATGCTTATCATTCCAGATTTTCCTAGAACAATCTGCAGATGACGCTCATATTCCCAAGCCAAACGATAAACTTCTCATATGATAAGTACAGCTTTAATTTGGAAAAATGTTAATTGTGATATAAAGATACTATAAAGTTGCTAACCTGGGCGTGTACTTTCTCTGGCACCTGGCTTGTATCTACTGGTCTCCTCTCGGGTTGGTTGGCGAGCCTCTTGACGAGTCGCTGTTGTTCTGGAAGGCATGGCATAGTCAGCACTCTTGTTCTCTGCCTTGGTACTGTTGCCAGTCAATCCTGTGTCAATCCGACTACGTACTGTCCCATTTCTATTCGGATTCATCCAGGGTTTTCTGGATTCATCATGCCTTTGTTTAGATTCAAGCACATTTTTCCTTAACAAACTAGTCTTGGTGGCCTGAACGTTTGTATATTGCAACCTCCTGGAGGGATCATCAACGTCTATTGTATTACTTCTGGACGACATGGAGGTTCTCCGTGACTCCTCCTCCTTCTCGCGCTTCAGGTCCCTTATCGCTATCAGGATCTTATTGTAAGCCCCCACGGCTCGGATTCCCATCTCCTTGAGCTGATCTTCTGTCACTAGTAACAAGGCCTCCATGTCTACCTCGTGCTCAGCAAATATCCTCATGTATCGCTCTGCCTCTTTCAGCTTTAAGTCTTTGAGCCATGCCATCACTCCTGGATCACAGGCGATGCTCTCCTTTTTCGGAGATGAGGATTTGGTCTGTCTGCCTGTCCTGCTCCCGGGTCGACTATTTCTCACTCCTGAAGCAGACCGACTAGCGCCACCTGGAGTCTCATTGCTAATGTCCATTTGTTGATTGTTAGCACCATCCATATTCCTCTGTCTAACAGATTGCTCCCTTGAAGCCTGGTTGATTTCCTCTTTATCTCTTTTGTCTGCTGATTTAAAATCCTTCAGCTTGTTTTGCACATCAATTTTGTTCATCATTTTTTCTAAAACTTTGCTTTTCATCTCAGCAGTTCTCTCCTCAAACGATTTTCTCTCAAAACCACTATCAAAGAGATGTTCATCTTTACGTGTTTTTAAGGCTTCTGTCCCATCCTGGGCACAACCTTTAGATAATTTTGTAGTTTTCCCATTTTGCACAGTCCTTTCATCAAAGGGGAGTTTAGTCCTCTTTCTGCCATCAGCACTTTGTGTTGCCCTGTCCTCGGCGAGACTGTGACCGACCAATGTACTGGGCTCTCTTCTTATGGCTGATCGTGTCCTTGTCGGCTTGTGTTCTGGTGGTGCTTTCTTAATCGCCCATTCTTCTTTCTCAGCCAATAAACTTGGTTCTGGTGTTTTAGCCCCAAAAATTGAAACCCGATTGGTTTGACTTTTATTCAAAAAAGGATTTACAAATGGTATTCCAGTGTCAGAAACTCCACGAGAAACTCTGGAACATGAAGCATATCCAGGTTCCTTCTTTACTTGAGTTGATGGGTCTTTATCCTTAATTGCAGCTTTAGCACCAGACGTTGTTTTTGTTACAGTTTCCTTGATTCTAATCTCTCTAGTTTTACTGACACTTTCCTTTTCTTTTGCTGTGACCACAACCTTCTTTTCATCTGTACCTTTATCAATAACTTCTCTCTTTTGCCTCACACTTTCCTCTTTATTTCTCTTTCCTGCAGAACTTGGTTTCTCTTCTTTAACTTTGACTGATCTATCCTTTTCTTTTTTCTTTATGCTTGAATCTATTTCCTTTTCTTCCACATTTCCATTTTCCTTGGCCTTTGTTTTTGCAGTTGCAGAGGTAACTTGTGGCGCCCTCACAACCTTGTCCTCTTGGAGACTGGCTTTACCTTTGTAGCCAGCCAGTTTACCGTCAGCTCCATGTTTCCATAAGGCACCATTGTTGTCTTTCCTGACAAAATAATATATTTTAATTAAACACAACACTTGACTTTCTGTATCCAAAATATGCTTTTCTGCATAAATCAACCATCAAATATTTATGCTTGTGATAAACATAGCCCAATGTCTCCAGAAATATGCTGTTTATTCATTTTTGTAATGGAAAATCGATAGAATTGGTCCCCTGAATATACAACATCTTGCACACCAATAGATAAGAACTTTGACAGGTAGTTTCAGAGAAGATCAAAATCAACAGACAAACAGAATGATGGAATATTTCTCCCCCATTAATGCAGAAGATATGCTGGCATAGTCAGCATGGCTAAAAATTGAAATTAAATTATATGTTTTAAGAAGAACCTATAGGAAAACACATGTGCACATTAAAATCAGCCATTTCAGAAAATCATAGGAAGAATTTAGAACCGAACTGATTGATCTGTTATACATGCTGAGGCAAATCCTGACATCAAAACTATAGGACCTCTTTGAAGGGAGAATAAAGATGAGTTGGGGAAGACAAAGAGGATGTGAGAGAGAAGTAAGGGGGTGATGCCAGATGATTGATGTGGCACATTAAGTATTGTCAGTCTGCATGATAGGTTCACTTGAGACAATGGCTCACATCTCCGAGGAACACCTTATACTATGTAATATGCACTGGTCACTGCAGAATGGAAGAAGGTTGTAATCAGCAGTAAAACAAATCCGTCAAAAAACATATCAATTTCATTTCTGCAAGGCCCATTAAATAAATCAAATCGGTAAGAAATGTATCAAATTAATTTCTGCAAGGTCCATTAAGTATCTTTACATTTATTTCCTATATCTATATTACATAATACAAAGCTCCTTGTAATAAACATAACCCCTGGGTTGATACCTCTGCTAACTTAAATGAAAACACATAAACTGTGTAACAAACAAACTTTCTGCAGGCTTTGCAGGCCAGTCCAGTTGCTTTTCCCACCTTTATGCACAGCAATTGTGCACCTCCTACAAAACTATGGCTGCTTCAGACATTCATATCTCTGGTTGCCTACCTTATTCTTTGCTGTTACAAAATCATGACTATGATGGGGTTCCAGTCCAACCGTAGATTGGCTCCAAGCCATATTAGAATATGCTAGTCCAAATATATTCCAAATCTATATTAAGACTATCAAGGACCTCTCGTTGTGCAGCGGGCGAATATTGTACCTATTTTGGAGGGGATTGCTCTGATTGATTGACATAAATATAGAACAGGAAAAACCTAAATAACAACCCATATTTCCAGTAAAGTATGACCGGAATTCCGGGCATGGCATACGGGCACCTGCGAGGTGGTCTAATGTCCATATATGGACATGTTATTTGTGTCTAAAGCTATATATGTCTGATGTTGAAGATAATTTTCTGATGTTGGCTGGCTGAATGTCCGACATTGTCTGATGTGGTTAAAAATCTTTTGGCAAACACTGAAAACACTTTGTGGTTGAAATGCATGTCCAATTTAGTATCTCCAGTTCATCATTCATGACATTTGGCCTGCACAATAATATAAAGGTCAAGGTCATAGCATCAAGGTCAAATGTCAAATCTGTAAAATATGTATATGGTGCTGGACATAGTTACTTACATAGCATAATAGACTATGTTTTAGTCTATCTTATTCTCACAAGCACACATGGTAGTAAATGTGTTTAATTTTACCCAAAAAACAATGCTGTAAAGATAAATTTTCTAAGTAAAACATTCGACACGTTCATTAAAATGGGAAATTTTTACTTGGAAAGAAAATTTGTGAGTTTTGTCATCACTTATTATTGTTATCTGAGTCTCGGTGGGAGGCAGTTCAAACCAATTAGCATCGATGATAAAAATGGACTTCTATGGGGAAATACCGTAGATCGCCATCTGATCAGCTAATTACTCGTGCATCCGCCCACCCTGCATTCTACACAAAAAGGCACAAATGCCCATCTCGTCATATTAATGTACCCACATTTTCAGCCAACGTATTAAGTGAAATTATTTAAAAACACTGCTTCTGCCAAATGCATCTACCTTCTAAATTGTTGGTGTTTTTATAATGTATCTGGTATTTATGTACAAAAACTGCTTTTATGGATATTTTCTGCTTTTTACACGTGATGTGAAAGTCAAATTGTGAGGGAGGGATTATACGGTCATAAATAAATGCCGTATATTTATTTTGTCATTCAAGTTGATATTCCTATTAATATCTTTTATTACCATATGAAATTTGTCAGAAACAAATTAACTACATTTATTTAAGACCAATTTATATATTCAAGGTCCATCTCAGCCAATGGTGACCACAATATATATAGAAGTGGAGTATGGTTAAATAGATTGTTGAAGAAATGGTTGCCATCTTGATAGGGAAACTGCCCCAGCAACCACACTGTTAGATATTCACAATTTATATTTTGATTACCTGAGAACAAAGAAAGTCAAATAAAATCATCCATTTTTCAGCATGATTAAAGAGAGGAAAAGCGGAATTTAATATCCAGACAGGATTCAGTGTTAACATATATTGGAGAATGAAGTGCTGTCAGCAAAATAAGATAACTTACTTTGAATTGATTTTCTTGGATGTTTCCTTATGAAGTAATAAGGACCGTTCTAACTTCTCGACATCCCTGGCCAAATCCTTGCTTTCATCGGACAAAGCTGTCACTCTGAAAATAGTCATCAATGGTTGCGTTATATATTGATTCTGTAATACAGTGATTTGTTCCAAATGGTTTGAATCTCAAGGCATAAATTTCTTGTCTCACATCGTTTGCAATTCAGTAAAAGAAAAATAGATCATGTGACAAAAATGAAACAATGGCAATGCATAACATTATAATGGTGATGGATGGTACCATGATGGTGATGAATGATACCATGATGGTGATGAATGATACCATGATGGTGATGGATGGTACCATGATGGTGATGAATGATACCATGATGGTGATGGATGGTACCATGATGGTGATGAATGATACCATGATGGTGATGAATGATACCATGATGATGATGAATGGTACCATGATGGTGATGAATGATACCATGATGGTGATGAATGATACCATGATGGTGATGAATGGTACCATGATGATGATGAATGATACCATGATGGTGATGGATGGTACCATGATGGTGATGAATGATACCATGATGGTGATGAATGATACCATGATGGTGATGAATGGTACCATGATGGTGATGAATGATACCATGATGGTGATGAATGGTACCATGATGGTGATGAATGATACCATGATGGTGATGGATGATACCATGATGGTGATGAATGATACCATGATGGTGATGGATGGTACCATGATGGTGATGAATGGTACCATGATGGTGATGGATGATACCATGATGGTGATGGATGGTACCATGATGGTGATGAATGATACCATGATGGTGATGGATGATACCATGATGGTGATGGATGGTACCATGATGGTGATGAATGATACCATGATGGTGATGGATGATACCATGATGGTGATGAATGATACCATGATGGTGATGGATGATACCATAATGGTGATGGATGATACCATGATGGTGATGGATGATGCCATGATGGTGATGGATGATACCATGATGGTGATGAATGGTACCATGATAGTGATGAATGATACCATGATGGTGGTGAATGATACCATGATGGTGATGAATGATACCATGATGGTGATGGATGGTACCATGATGGTGATGGATGATACCATGATGGTGATGGATGGTACCATGATGGTGATGGATGGTACCATGATGGTGATGGATGGTACCATGATGGTGATGGATGGTACCATGATGGTGATGGATGGTACCATGATGGTGATGGATGGTACCATGATGGTGGTGATACAAGAAATACATCTGTGGTGTTCAGACAGACCATTACATCCTGACACTATCTTCTAGATTACATATGATATATCTGCAATCTATTAGGCTATATAGTTGGATCATATTCTTTTACATTAGTCTATAGCATGCTTTGTGTGCTCAAATGTTGAAAGAATCTAGACATATTTATATGTACATCTACAATGTACATAGGCTTCCTTTCTTGTCAAAGCAAACCTGTGCCGTCCTATGCACTGTGACACACCATCAATAGGACGAGTGTCATGACAATTATGTACCAAAGACACCATCAATATGACATACACTTCACCTGAGACTTCAAGGCTGAAAGTCCCCAAGAAACTCTGCTACACCTGAAAGTCTGCTACACCTGAAAGTCTGCTACACCTGAAAGTCTGCTACACCTGAAAGTCTGCTACACCTGAAAGTCTGCTACACCTGAAACTCTGTTACACCTGAAACTCTGCTACACCTGAAACTCTGCTACACCTGAAACTCTGCTACACCTGAAACTCTGCTACACCTGAAACTCTGCTGAATTTGAAGTTGTTCCCAAGAGACTTTGTTTCACAGAGTGCATGGCTAATCATGCACAGTGAGGGCTTGCTCACAACTATCTAAAGTTTGTCTTTTATCTTTAGTTCAAAACTTTTCTCATTTCTCTATGATAACGTTAAAAGACTTCATTACTAGAAAGATGCCTTTCAAAAACCAGACAGGAAATGACATTTTAGTTCAAAACTTTTCTCATTTCTCTATGATAACTTTAAAATACTTCATTACTAGAAAGATGCCTTTCAAAAACCAGACAGGAAATGGCATTATAATGACACAAGAGGATGAACTGTTCAACATCCTTTGCATACCTCTGGGTGTCATGTAATACATTTGCTCTTAAAATCTATTTTGTGTTCAAGACTGAGTGCTACAATTTAAGGATGCTATTTCCCTCTTTGTTAAATTTGCTTAGAATCACCCAACCGCGCCTGTTTTGAGCATTATGTGGGTATTTTATCTTATAGAAAGGACAGAAAGTGAGAAATAGGGCCATTGTCAACCATTGATTCATGTCAAGTTGAGCAGGAGTCCTTGAGCAAGAGATTGAATATACCATTTATACATTAAAAAATAAGCAATCCCAACAAACACATGATTTTGACACAAATAAATATTATTGAGTAATGAGTGTGACCACAATTTGCCTGAGATTGGAAGGATGTTCACAACATTTTCCCTGACTGCTCACATGTAGACTTGGTAAAGCCACCGTTTACCAGATATTGAATGAACTTTCACAACATTTTCCCTGACTGCTCACATGTAGACTTGGTAAAGCCACCGTTTACCAGATATTGAATGAACTTTCACAACATTTTCCCTGACTGCTCACATGTAGACTTGGTAAAGCCACGGTTTACCAGATATTGAATGAACTTTGACAACATTTTCCCTGACTGCTCACATGTAGACTTGGTAAAGCCACCGTTTACCAGATATTGAATGAACTTTGACAACATTTTCCCTGACTGCTCACATGTAGACTTGGTAAAGCCACCGTTTACCAGATATTGAATGAACTTTGACAACATTTTCCCTGACTGCTCACATGTGGACCTGGTAAAGCCACGGTTTACCAGATATTGAATGAACTTTGACAACATTCTCCCTGATGACTACTTACATGTGGACCTGGTGAAACCACTGACAGTAGTTTCTCTGTAAGGACCTGTAGAGAGCGGCGTAGAGTAGTGCGAGACAGAGAATAACATGGTAGACGACCATCACAACCAACAACATGACTATCATATATATATATACATATATAACCTGGCACTAACAGCCATCCAGGGAGACGAGGCTCATACAGCTCTGCTTAATTAGTGGACCACACTCATTAGCCAGACTTGTGGGGGGTCAGCATTATGAAAGCATCCTGAGATTGGTAACAATACCAGATCCTTAAATACACAATACAATTAATTGTCTTTTGTTTTATCCTTTGTTGGGATTGAAAAATTGGACATTAGTTTCTTTATTCACAAGTCTTGCTATGTGAATTACAGATAGGGATCCTTGTACCTAATTGGGCACAGATGTAAGTGAATTATAGGGCTAAATGAAGACATCACAACAACACGGTATGAGTTTAATCAACTGATTATTGCTCCCTTTTTGTCATCATTGCAGTTCATAAATGAATGGTCAAATATAAATCTATCAGCGCCAACTACCTATATTTGTATGGATATCTCAAAAAGGAATAAGGTCATGCATGTGATTGCTAAGATAATAAAAGGTAACCGCAAAATAGTTATGTCTAGCATGAAATGGTTATATTCAAGACCTACATGTACAGCTGAAGAATGGCATTTAATGTTTTGTTATACCCAAACAAGTATTTTTTTATCTTTGATGTAGTTAATGCAAAAAGATAGCTTTTAAAAAAGTAAATGGTGTCTGAACTATATAAAATCTCCCTACCTTTTCACTGCCTGTTCTAGTCACTAGCAGACGAGAGAGGCTCTAGCCTTCTACCTGTTGTGGCTATTTCCACCACGGCATGCATGCGTGTGAGTGAGACGTGCATGCTTTCCCAGCCCAGCACACCTGGCACTGCCAGCAGGCTCCACCACACTTATTAAGGTCCAGTCATAAAGCCACAAATATCTGTGTCTGGTTATGACAGGCACACTCTAAATCTGTTTGATAAATTTATCATAATTTTTATTGTTTTTGTATATTTTTTTTCCCTCCATCAATGTAGAAACTCAAGAAAAAATATGTTTCTTTTCAAATATCACACACTGCTTCATGTGTATTCAAGAAAAATTATTTGTTGCACCAAATTTCCTCAACTGAGTGTAAATGGCTCTAAAGGTCAACATCAACTGTTGTAGGAAATGAAAAATTTTGATATCAAGCAAAAAGATCAACTTCATAATAATTTAAAATAGGCTGTCTCAATACCACATGACAATTTACACATCACAGAAAACAGTCACTGCCTAGATGAATCCTTAATTAGATGTTAAACATAGAATGATTTCCTGAAAATGTTAAAGCATGTATAATATGTTCACGTCTAATGTGTTTCCAAAATGAACACAAACTAAATAACAGGTACATTCTTATAAAATATATATATATACACAAGACAACACCAGGTGGTAAATCATAGTGAAATAGATACTCCAATGTCATACAATATCACAATCATGTTTTATTCTGCGCCTTTCATTGCCACAAAGCGATTGCAAAGATTGCAAACTTATCACTGATAATTCTGGCATCTTAAGCCATAATCACCTTATGTTTATAAGATAACTGCTAAAATTCTTTTCTGAGGGGTCACTGAGTATTATGATTTCCTCAGACTACACGACTGCTTATACATTAAATTATAATGACCAATAATGTCTACTATCAGAAACAAAATCAAATGATGCCAAAACAACCAACGGTGTAAGAAAAGGTCCTGTATTACTTGTTTAAATATAATTTGAACTAAGGTAAGAATATGAATAAGTATGTTAGACACTTTCAGTGGATATTTTCACAGGACATAATGAAGCAATATTTTTATACCATTTATATGTATATCAATGATTTAATCATGGCATCTGGTGACATTACATAAGACTGTTATCTAAGATAGATGTGTCATCAATATATAGGATTTGCATCAAGATTAGCATGATTAGTGTTAATCCTTACTTTGTATTTATGTTATTAAGCAACAGGTCTCCATCTGGTCATATTTAAGTAAGGAGGTTACCTTCAGAAAACAAGATGGGTTTAAAAATGAACAAACAGGGTTAAGATTTCAATCAGGTGAATGTCATCACTAGGCCAGGTGAACGTCATCACTAGGCCAGGTGAACGTCATCACTAGGCCAGGTGAACGTCATCACTAGGCCAGGTGAACGTCATCACTAGGCCAGGTGAACGTCATCACTAGGCCAGGTGAACGTCATCACTAGGCCAGGTGAACGTCATCACTAGGCCAGGTGAACGTCATCACTAGGCCAGGTGAACGTCATCACTAGGCCAGGTGAACGTCATCACTAGGCCAGGTGAATGTCATCACTAGGCCAGGTGAATGTCATCACTAGGCCAGGAGAATGTCATCACTAGGCCAGGTGAATGTCATCACTAGGCCAGGTGAATGTCATCACTAGGCCAGGTGAATGTCATCACTAGGCCAGGAGAATGTCATCACTAGGCCAGGAGAATGTCATCACTAGGCCAGGAGAATGTCATCACTAGGCCAGGTGAATGTCATCACTAGGCCAGGTGAATGTCATCACTAGGCCAGGTGAATATCATCACTAGGCCAGGTAAATATCATTACTCTATCATATGCAATACATCTGCATATGTCATACATAGATGAATCTACACCTGCCTCTTACACATCCAATAACAGATTTAGAATTCAGCCTGGACATATATAAACTGCATACAATTAAAGGTGCTGTAGAGTTGTCCAATGTCTAAGTCCCTTGAGTAGGCCTACATATGAAACCTTAAGAATCTCCCTGATTATCCAGTGAAAGGGTCTCTATTTCAACTAATGCAGCATCCAGAAATCTGTCTACTGACCCCCTGATGACCCCAGACTGGAAGACAAGACACTCACAGACACAAATGATGCTCCCTTACCTCTCAAAGTAACTAATGACCTGGTTGTGTTCTATATATAGTACAATGACTTAGAAGCTGCTAATTCATTGTCCTCTCTCTGTTAGCAGCATTTTTGTACAATAATAATATCTGCTTCACTTATTAGCCAAAAAATGTTATTTTCCTGCAGATTAATTTGAGGAACTCTTAACACATTAAGTTGTGCAGTATAGTGTTGCTTGGAGAATGAATAAATTAATATTGTAGGTGTGGGTCTTGTTGACAGATGCTGATTATATTATAACAATATATCTGCTGGCAAGGTGCTAACAAGGCTTGGGTAATGGGAGTTAACAGTTAACAAGCAGCTGACACTCCCAGTAAACTATTTCTATAATTTACACATATACCATGTACACTGACACATGATGTAATCAATAAACTTATAAAATATTGCAAAATAGACTGATTAAGTCTCCCAATAATATATGTCAGTCCCATAAGTAATTGTCTGAATATAGTTTTAATGCTAATTCATTTTGGTTTTGAAATTAAATTTTCCTCTATATAAAATATGAAAGATATAGTACTGGTAGTTTTGGAGAAGATTTTTAAAGAAATGTTGACAGACAGACGGACGGACGGACAGACTTTTTCCCCACTCCTAAAGCTCTGCCAGCTAAAGTCTCAGCAGACCTAAAATCCAACCCAACTGCCAATCTAACAATGTATTTGGATCTCTGAGTTTTGTTTTGTTCAGAGTGATCTTCAAATATACCTGCCAAATTCCGTTCTTCAGTGTTAATAACTGAATGGGACTTCTCTTTGTAAAATCTGTGCAAACACAACGTCAACCAACCATGGTAAAAACTATGATATTAAACACAAGATCAAGTCATTCATCAGCTTTTCACAAATATACCAAATACACTGTGCTAAGAACATATAAAAAACAAACTATGACTGTTTATATCATAATCAAACAATTTGGCATACGTAATGAAATGATATACAATCATATCCTGACGAAGACTACCAAAGTGATAACACCAGTATCATTCAAGTCAATTACTGCATGTGTTCAACACCATAATTTTTTCATCCAGATCTGAAAATCAGAAATTCTTTCTAGAAGTACTTTTAAGGCATTTTTTTTGTCAATGTTAGAAATTAATTAAATATCTCAGATGGTTTGACAAATTTTACACAAAATATTACTCCTTTGCATCATTTTCACAAAAATAATTCTGAACGATGAATAACTAACTCTACAGTTATCCAAATATTTTTTCATTTTATGATGAAGTAATTTAATTGAATGCTGGAAGCTATCTGTACACTAACATTTATATAAAGTACAACTCTTCTGCCACTTACGAAAACTCATATTTTCTGCATGATCCTACAGAAAAAATATGCAATAAGTTATATGCAGAATCACAAAAGCACAAAAATAGAATAGATCTGTCACACCATTTGTGTCCTTCATGATCGCTTTTATAATTCTTTTATTTGTGTGTATTTACTGATATCATATAATCACTTATGAATAAAAAGTAACATTACTGTAAACGTCTTTGTGAAATGATGGTTAATGAATAGACTGCATATAAAAATATTCTCTACAGATAATCTTAGTCTTTGTAATGAGAATACATATATGGTACAGGTATAATATTTATAACTAGCTGTCATACTGAAACATTTATTTTGATTGCCTGTGTGATTTTGGAATGTCAGAGGCATGCTGCTTCACTATTAAATACATACTAATATCTTGTATTTCTACCATGATATTAATAAATAAAAAAGTTTGTCTCAAAATTAGAAACTAATGATGAAACAATAATACACAAACCTGTTTTCCTTACATCACAAGATTCACTGGTTGATTGTTGAAAAAAACCTTCCACTGTATTATGATATGAATGTTAATATATCATCCTGTTACTGAACAGATGCACACAGTTCTTGTTATCCACTGCCTCGCTACACTGTACCTAAATTCTGCAGTCTAAATGAGGATGAAAGTGATTTCAACCACGTCTGCGTTTCATCTTCACATGAAAGCCCAAGCTCTGGTATAGCCAATCATAGTGTGGTACAGCCAATCATAGTGTGCTGTCTATTTAGACCTCCGTGACATAACGAGGAAGTGACCTCTGAATGACTGTCATTAAGACACACAGGTGAGATGGGAAGGATGCTGGCTGGGTGTCTGATACAGGCAGCTGCAGCAGCCAGGCAGTGAAGGTAAGAGGGCAGCCAAGCAATGAGTGCCACAAACATACACACCTTGACATACACACACTTGACATACACATACTTGACATACACACACTTGACATACACACACTTGACATACACACACTTGACATACACACACTGGACATACACACACTTGACATATACACACACTGGACATACACACACTGGACATACACACACTGGACATACAGACACTTGACATACAGACACTTGACATACAGACACTTGACATACACACACTGGACATACACACACTTGACATACACACACTGGACATACAGACACTTGACATACACACACTGGACATACACACACTTGACATACACACACTTGACATACACACACTTGACATACACACACTGGACATACACACACTTGACATACATACACTGGACATACACACACTTGACATACACACACTTGACATACTCACACTTGACATACACACACTGGACATACACACACTTGACATACACACACTGGACATACACACACTTGACATACACACACTGAACATACACACACTGGACATACACACACTGGACATACACACACTGTACATACACACACTTGACATACACACACTGGACATACACACACTTGACATACACACACTGAACATACACACACTTGACATACACACACTGAACATACACACACTGGATATACACACTGGACATACACACTTTTCCTTGTCTGATAGGGAGACTTACACATACTTAATATACACACAAACGTTTTATAATCTCTGTCAGTGAGACATACACACTTGCCATAGTCCTACATGTTGGAAAAAAATGATTTGAAACAAGAGAAAACAATATTCTGGCCATAGTTTAAAAAAACTATTTAAAGGTTAACTAGTCCTTTTTGGAAATGTCCACATCAAGACAAATTAAATTGATTAGTCCCATTTAATTTATGATTGCACTCTAGCTGTGTATCCTCTTTGATCAAGAAAATGAAAAAGTGCCAAAGTTGATTTTTTTTGCCAAAGATGAAATATAAAAAAACTAAAAGATTTTTCTCCTGTGCAATCCTTTGATCATGTTTATGACTCTGATTTCAAAGAAATTCATATCAAAATTATAGTGTTTCAGAAAACTCAATCAATGACAGCAATGCGAGAGACTTGACTTAGCTTTAATGGCACTCCTCAAGGGAAAAGGAACTCTAGACAGGAAAAGAGGTTCATAAGGGTCACAAAGAGTCAAGCATCATATGCAAACATGGAAAAATTCCACAAATTCATCAACTTTGGAGTTTAAATAATTTTTAAAATACTCAAGCCACATTCTGCACATTCAATGCCTTTTGACATGGTTATCGCCACTCATTCACTGAAGTTAAAAAAATGATGGCATCATATTTCAGAACATGTTCTGACGAGATTACATGTAACTGGAAAAGCAATATTTTAACTCTTAAGAGTGAATATCTTAATCATTTTTAATGCAAATATTCATATCACTGTTTCTGCAATGATGTTTCTGATGGCAATATTGGATGTAAACCAGACACAAACAAATCTGACAGGATTATATTAAATTGTACATATATCCTTGTTGTTTTCCACTTGTTTCGTTCTTTCTCACTCACAGAATAAATCACAGACATAAATATATTAAAAACCTACAAAATTACACATATTTGTACACCTGACAAACTATCAAGAAATAACTGATCATAGAGCATGGCAAAACATGGATAATGTGGTGAAAGAACAAGGAAAAAACACATGGATTTCTAACATTTGGAGAAAAAGAACATATTTCTCCATGCAAAAGTTTGAGTAAATCCATTTTGCAAGATTTGTATCCACAATACCTTCATAAATTGATTTTAAAAATTTTTTGAGTTCCATATTAATTTTTAAATATAAATTGATAAATTGATTTTTAAAATGTTTTGAGTTCCATATGTTAATGTGCAAAAAGGTTTCTCTTACTTTTAACATGTGGAGACATTTAACCTGGTATATTATATTGGGCATAGATAATAAAGCCTATCATACACATCCAAATATGGAACAAAGCCAACAGATGCTGAAGCCTGATAGTTTATTACACATCTTCTGCCATTAATCACATTGATTTATATCTAATAAAAGCATGGCAGGGGAAACTACAGAAGACATTTCTACCTGTTTGTACTTCCCATTTCCTTCCTTTATGTGTTTCAATGTCAATCTCAATTATATATTCAATTGGACTACTAACAGAAGTGACCAGTTAAACAATTCATTCTAATATGATTACAGAATATTTTCCCAGGGGTTTGATGGACTATGGTTATCCTATTGTATATTCATTCTCAGCCCCGGGTCTCAGCCATACATTCGAATCAAACATCTGTCTAGGCATGTCCAGGCTTATGTAACGCTCACCCTTCCTCAGCCACAAGTCTGGGATAATATCTAAACTTTCCTTGGCTAACCTAACAATTCTTAGCCACAGCTGTAGGCTAGTATTTAACCTTCCATAAAATAAGGTCTCAACGTAAAGTTAACCATCCCCAGCCAAAGCTCTAGCCTAATATATAATTATCCCCAGCCACAAGTTTTGCCTATTAATCAACTTTTTCCAAAATAAGGTCCTGGCTAATAGCTAACCTTCCTTGAAGGCTAATAGTTAAACTTCTCCAAAATAAGATCTAGGGTTAAAGCAAAGTATTCTGTGTCCACAGGTATAGACTTAATGATAAGCATCTCACGGAGAGACTGCCAGTGTGTGTCTGTCTGTAATATGATAGTGTGGAATGCCTGCAATGGGTTAGCATGTGGCAGGTTAGGGTTTTCCTAAGCCATTATGATATACAATGATCAATAATATTCTCACTCAGTGATCAAGCTTTAATGTGCTCAGAATGGCACTGCACTCAGGTGCACCGACTCTGCACTTCCTTCACCTGTGGCACACCCAATCAATCTGTATTGCAATAGTGGTTGATGCTGCCACCTGGTGTATGACAATATGTCACACAAATCATTGCTCTCAATTTGCTTGCACATCTGCTTTTTTATTTCCATATATTTTTCTCAAATATGTTTGTAACACATGACTGTTTTTTTCCACCTTCTCATAATTCCAGAACTTTTAAGCTTCTCTTTATATGTGTATCTTCATGACCTTGAAGTAGTAATACAAAATGGGTTAAATCCAAGTTCCGCTATTTGAGAGAAAGCACATGTAATTTAATAACATATGACCAGACAAAGCCAAACATAGAGAGATGAGAAGATTTTTTATTTTTTTGCATTATTATTTTCAGAAGACAAAAGATCTTTTTAGTGTTTTTGTTGTTTGCTTATCATACAAAATATTCAATCAACATGTCTTAGTTTTGGGCCACTGAGTGTTCAGTATATTTCAAGTAGTCATAAATATTGGATCATGCCAAATCTACTTTTCATACAAAAGGTATGATCGCCATAATGTTCAATTTAACACATTAAATAATTTTGAAGTTCAAAGTAGCATCACTATTTACTCAGTGCAAATTTTGGTAGAATAATTTGCATTGCCATGGCTTTATCCTGATCATGAGGTTAGTACTTTAATATGGTCTTGGAATGGATATTTAATTTGGTAAAAATATGACTTATTCTTGATAAATTAGTCTCTTACCTTCGATCTGTTGCCAGCTTTCTTGCCAAGGCCATTGTGGGGAAAAGGTCAATCTCTTATTCTGTTACACTGGCTGACTAATTTTCTAAAAAGTAAAATTATTCAACCTTAAACACTGGCATGAGTTTCAGGATCAAACTGCTCTAATTCACAGGTCAACTTTAATTTCATAATCAATTGAAGGAAAAGATTTTGTCATTGCCTTGGGGTCTGAACATTAGAGGGGGGTGGGTTAAAGATGAGTCAAATACAAATAAAGATGTCTTTAAAATGAAAAGATATATCTTAACTGTATTATAGGGGTATTTGTGAGAAAAGATATATCTTAACTGTATTATAGGGGTATTTGTGAGAAAAGATATATCTTAACTGTATTATAGGGGTATTTGTGAGAAAAGATACATCTTAACTTGGTTACATATAAAATATTCAGATAAAACACGCTGAATAAGTTACATGTCAATTGTGTAATGCAGATACATGTAGAGTTTATCTATGATATGGCTAATGAGAAATCTGAGATAAAATTGCATAAAATCCAAATTCCAGATTGTCACGCTGAAGAAAATTTGACAACTTGAACAAATCCTTGTAAAGAAAATCAGGAAAGCGTTGATGGACTTTACCTTTGAAAATAAGGTTTATTCAAACTCAAAATATTTTCTTTGTCAAGGTCATTTCAAGTACAAAATCTTTCAAGAAACTGTGGATGTTTCTTCAGGAAAAAAGGATGAGTATTTTCACCGACTGTGAAACAAAGAATGTGGTGTGATAACATGGTATGTAAACCATAGATTGCTCCTGAATTCACCAGTCTGATAATATTGCTTTGAGGGATTTCTTGAAAAGAGCTGATGACTTCAGCTACAAAATGAGTGTATAAACAAGAAACGCTAATTTGAAAACTATGATATCTTTGAATAATGACTTCATTATGCTTGCAATGTACTAATTTTGCCAAGTTCTTCCTCGTTCTCAGCAAACCAATTAGCAGCCTGTTCAGAGTGCAAGATTACATTTTGGGCACAGCTGGACAATTCCGGTTGCTGACACAAGCCTTCACACTCTAGCAAGGCTGATCCTAAAAGATGCCAAGCTCCCAATTTTCAATGTTAAAATAGGAAGAAGATAATCCCAGTCAGTCACAATCCTTGGAAAATAGCTGTATTTCTATGGGTTTCTAACCACCCTCTGAGTCATCCTTGTCTATCAACTCCATTGTTGGTCACATGGTCATGTGTTCAGCATATACTCATCGTTAATTATCATTGGCCTTGGGATAACTTCACTAACTTTTGTTTTGCCTTTGTTTTGCCTTGAAGGCTGGATGTTTGAAGTTTCAACCGATTATACTGTAAGTCTATGGAGTGTCAATAATTTATCATCCCATGTAATTTGTTTTGACAGCAATCTTAAGTGTTTTCTGTTATTTGGTGGTCATTTACACAAAGATTGAAGTAAGCAAATACCGGTAGTAGTGTGTGATCGAGTATGTTGTCAAAGTTTCAGAAATTCACAAGCATGGCTTCCAAAATTTTGTCAAACTTTTGAAACTAATGCACAAGTTTGCTTTTCACGTTGCATGTTTTTTCAGGTTCCTTTTATTTTCATTAATCCCTAGCAGACAGGAAAGATGTCATCATCTACCCCAGCAATGGATGGGATTAACATTAATGTCCAGATGTCATTTTGTAAAATTCTGAAGGGCTGCAAGTTGTTGCAATATAATCATAGACATGATGTCAGACAACTTGAATCATGAACTTTTGTCAACAGTACTTCGGTGAACATACTGAATAACCATGGTTATAAATTTTATTAATTCAGTATGCATATACATTAGTCCAGAAAAAAAATGGTTACTTTTGCTTATAAAAAAATTGAAATAGGCTAGTCCTTCGGTGTTACTTGCAAATCCTGCAAGAGCTTCATTTTTTAATACTCTGATTAACTCTAAAATAAAGCAGACAGAAAAACAGACACATTTTTGAACAGGATGTTCATATACTTTTGGACAGTAATTTCTGGGGTCAGCCATGGCTCACTTGGTAAAATGTCTGGGCCCCATGCTAAAGGTCTGGAGTTTGAATCCCAGTTACAAAATTACAAATTTCATGCTGAAGAAGAAATTTCATATTGGGGTTTTATGGTGATATGCACATCAGAACAAATAGAATTGAATAGTTTTTGCAAATGCAGAAAATATAAATAATATTTTTTACTGAAAACAAAGATAAAATTTTCATATTAGGTTTCTATTTCAGACATATGCATGTCAGAACCAAAGGAAATGGATCGTGTTTTGAAAATACTAAAAATAATATCTTTACACAGAAAAGCAAGATGTGACCTTCATATAGTGCGATTGAGGGTCACCATCTTGTTTATTCATTGATCAGTTGATCAGTTGATTGAATTTTGGAGATTTTTGTGCACTCCAGGATGTTGTTTTTAAAGGGGACAATATAGCAACTCTTAATGGCTAACAGTCTTCCCAATAGTCAATGGCTCTGGACAGTTGGTCCAGTGAAGTTGACTACATTGTCAGACCAAAAGGATTTTTTCGGGACCGAAATAAAAGAATAATGAACGATATGAACATGGGAGTATGAACATTTAAAGTAATATGTGTATGATCATACATGTACAGTCCAATTAACAGTTAATTTAGGGAAGGCCTTTGCAAAAAAATATCAGTAAGGATCAGCAATATGGTGGTTATCTGAAAGACTGGATCTATTCAAGGCTATTAGTATTATTGCATTGGGGCTTATTTTTACTTGTCTTTGAGTTGAGAGATTTTGCCAGTGTGGAGTTCAGACATGTTTGCAGGGAAACTATATACAGTGACTGGCAACTGTCCGAAACCGGCAGATTAAACTCGGACATTTTTAACTCGGTCAAACATCTAGCATACCTTGCTGTACTGGTTGCAATTGAGCTGAATGTCAGGTCTCACACGTCACCTTGCAATTCCTGTTCCTTTCAAAACGTTAGAAGTGTTTATTTGTTTTCATGGCACGAGTGATGTTGTCACTGTCAAATGACGTCAGAAGTGGTGACGTAGCCAACTTCTCTGTCTAAGTCAATGGAAACTCGGACAATCTGCAGGTTTTCTGAATGCGTGAATTTCCTGATAATTCTGTAAATGTTGAAAGGATATCGTTTTTACTTCACATGCCTTTGAAGTAGACGATCTTCAATCGATGTGAGCCGTTTTTACAAGGTTTTAAAGGGTTTTGTGAAAATCGGGAGTGAAAAACATGAAAATGTCCGGATTTGGCTGCTGGTCACTGTAACATCAATACCTCTTATGAGGTATTGATAACATGGATGATGGAGGCTACAAAGCTGATGATTTCAAGATTTAGTCATGGAATTTAAACTGCGAGTAAGTTGGACATGAGGCCAACCTTAAACATATTTTCATTATAATATTGTAATTGGAAATTGTGTCTTTTGAAGCATAGCATTAGCACTGATACTGTAATATTAATAACACTGCAATTCATTAATGAAAATAATGCACGTAAACACATTGAATATGTGTATTTTTGTGTCTATTTTAAGATAAATAACTTTATGAAAATATGATGAATATTTTACCTGGTGTTCAACATTGCATTACTCCTTAAATATCACTTTTAAGGAACAAAATTGGCCAAGGTAACCAATGTAAACAATTCAATCCACAAATTCTTGTATTTTCGCCCAAGAATGCGCGCATGCGTTCTTCTTTGTCATATATTCTCTCTTTGCACCAAATTTTGATTTGAAATGTCTGAAATTAAACTCAAATTACCAAAATAATGTCAGTTTGATTGCCATAAAATGTTGTATCTAAAGCAAACATATTTCCGAACACATGTTGTTATTAAAATTATTCTGATTCTAAAACTATTTTTTACCAAATTAGTTTTGGCATCTCCTCCAAATTTGGTAGAGAAAGTACTTCCGTTCGACGCGCCAAACCCAAATGAGAATTTCAAGCACACTGTCCACCAGAGGCACACGCAAACTATGATAGGTTCGCCATGTCGCCCTCTGGTGGAGTTTGAATTTCAAGTTTCGATTTCTCCGTCATTTCCAGTCAGTCTTTGTAGGTATAAAATTGTATGTGCATCAACACCCACTTGTAACCCACCTGAGTGTCATTAATGTCGCCATCAATCATTGACCATTGACATTGATTGACATCAATCGTGCAGGCTGCACAGATACATGACATGTCTAGATATTTAATACATTTAACCCCTAAAGGACTAGCCTCTCTAAATTTTGTTGATTGGCAGGACTAACCAATTTTTTTCTTGACTAGTGTATCTACATACTACATTGATGAAATTTATAACCATGGTTACTCAGTTACTGACTCGGAGTCAGTATGCTCAACGAAGTGCTGGGATCAAAAGTTCATGATCCAAGCTGTCTGTATCATGATTATATTGTAACAAAGTTGCAGCCCAAGAGAATGTTACAAAATGACATCATCAAGCCAGAACAATGGGGACGTCCACGTCCCTCCTGTCCGTTACCGGTGGTGGACATTGCCGTCCTTCCCATCCGTTAGGGGTTAATGTTTAAATATCTCTGCAAATACAGAGTACTGAGGGCTTATTGTATTCGGCACGTTGCGCGTTTGGGACTTGGCGCGTTCTTGGCGCGTGGCCTGTTTGATTGTGACGTCACACAAGGAATGCACTATTTTATTTGGTCTCACTCAGATTTGAATGAGGTGGTGAGCAGGTTGCATTTTTGTTGGCACATGCTTCACTCATGATTCACTCGTGTTGCAAGGCACTTCCCAGTGTCAAATTATCGCCCACTGACATCGCCAAAAGCAAAGCACCAGAAAGCAGGAGTTAATCTTCCGAAAATTACGTTTTCATTGATATCTTTGCAATGCCTCAAGATAACAACAAAAGGTAAAGATATCTAGAACCTTTGGACCAAGACGGTTCTTTTGATATGCATGACATGATAATCAGTAAGTTTTTTGTAATGTTATCAGCGTGCGTGTTTATCATTGACAATTCAAGAGCTTCCAATCACCTGCACCGTGCTCGGCAAAGACGCTGCAAACCGTCTCACATTTGCTGCATTTTTTGTATTCATGCGCCTTTTCCCGCCCTGAAATTCCCGCCAATGAAGCTTTTCCCGCCAGTGAAGCGTCACAATTCACATTTTGTAAGTAACATTTTTTTTGGCCTAAAAACAAAGTGGAATGTTTTAAAATATGGAAATGCTAACATTTTTGTTCATAATATGCATTGGATAAACAAAATAAAATCGAGGTGTCAGACATTTCTCTGACTGACACAACGCGCATCAACGCGCATCAACGTGCTGAATACAAAAAGCCAGTACTGAGTGGCTTATTGCATTTGGCGCGTAGTGCGCGTTTATGCGCATTGTGTCAGTTATGAGTATTGGTATTTTTGGGGCTTTTGGGATCAAAGTGTTTGAATAGAAATGTTTGTATGTACATTCTAGGTAACATCAAACTTGGATTTAAATCATAAAACCCAACCATTTGCAAGTTTTAAAAATGACACTTCACTGAATTTGGCGGGAATCAGCTTTTGTATATTGGCGTGTCCAGAAATGGATATTGAAGGGGGTGTTCAATTTAACAAATTTCACAATTTATATCATTTGGCATTTCTTCTTCTTATAGGACTTTGTATGATATTTGTGAACACGAATATGCCCAAAAAATAATAAATACTTGTACAGAAAAGATACTGTAGTGTACCCCATTTTAACAAATGTAAAACCCTGGACATGCCACTGATGCCTTTCACACACTGTTCTTCTGTGACGTCACACTGATACAAGTCACTCTGTGTTGAACGCGTCATTTATCAAACGCGCAACGTGCCGAATGCAATAAGCCGTACTGAGTAGTTTTTAACACAAAATGTTGCATTTTCTGCGTTATCTCGAGAAAACATAGTGGTTTTCTTTTCAGTGTAAAACAAGTAATATTTCAGTAATTTGTGTATTAATTAAATTCAAGACCTGAAGTGAAGGAGGCAGGGGCTTATTTAATGAAAAAATGAATTAGATTTTTGGATTAATTACAGCCGACGACAACAGAGCTTTGGTTCAGTTTATCAATTGATTACCGATGTTTATCACACCATTTGACTTTGTTTGCACACGCAAGTGTCAGAAAACAACTTGGTGTGAATATTTTTGAGAGTGCAGACGCACTTAAAAGGCTTTGAAAATGAAACTGCAGGTCTGTTGTCATCTGCAGCTCTGTTATCGTCGGCTGTACATTATTAGAATAACAACTCAGCTAGTTTCTGTAGTAAAGCCACTTATGGGGAAAACTGTTAATCAGTCTACCAATCTATTTTTTGTGATGCTAAGATTTTTTCTTAATTTTTTATGATTTTTATAATTCAGTAGCTTTCAATGAGATTTTAAATATGAAATACTGTGGTTCAATCTAGACAGTGCAATATAAAACACAGAACATAGAGTGCCTCATTCTATGTTCTGCCACTATCTGTCTTTCCTAAAGCGAAACTCAGTGATTGACTGTTTTGCAAGAACAAGACACAAAAGTGTCAGGATTTTGATGATCCTGAGAGATGAAATTATAAAAGTTTTAATATAAATAAAATTCAGCGCGGTCCAGATCTGTGTGACACAACAGCTGTGTTTGACATGTTACAGTCATGTGTCCATTCATAATCTTATTGGTTTACTATTTTCAGGAATGACCAAAATTGATTTTTGGTTTTAACAAGCTATTATTGTTAACATTTCAGGGACTGGTTTTTCCTGGATTGGATGGAACTGCAAGGTTCTGCATAATGTGCTCTTTGAGTTCATGGTAATACAGAAGACCACTGCATCAATATATAGTGAGAAGCAGAACATGTCCCTGCAGGAGATACTGCATAATATATACTGCTTCCTGGATGTGCTGCAGTCTGCATGCACCGAGCGTGTGGCTGGGTGGAGTGAACTGGCTCTGCATAATGCACTCGAGTGGGCAACGTATTGCACTCAGGTATGGTGATCAGGAAAAGGAGCTGCTAGTGACAAGGTCAATCTGTGCTTTGACCTCTGTCAGCTTTATGTATGATTAAATAAATATTTTACCCAGTTAATAATGTATATCGTATTCCTATCCCGAGCCGAATACAACGATAGTTGATGAAATTGGGAAGAATTTGACGAAGAAAAATGATGAATTGAAGTAAATATAAAATGGGTTGAATTTTTTGGGTTTATCTGACTAAATTATTATCTCAATGAGTCAAAATGTTTCCACTCATAAAAAAATGTGATATCGGTGATCAAGTTTCAACCTGTTCCTTGTGTTTTCATATCAAATGAAATTCTCTATGTAGGTGTACCAGCAGGCAAGGGGAAAGCCATACGAGGCAGATCTGGACAGACAGATTCAGGAACTTGGTGAGTTGCCATGGTGCATCGGTGCTTCCTGTGTGAGCCTCCAGCTTATGAAGGACGCACCCCGCGTCTTGTATCAGGTACGACCTTTCCCATGTGGGACTCATTGATTGAGTGACAGAATTTTACAGTGATGAAAGTCTTCAGGAAATAACCTGAATTCAGGTTTTTTTCTTCAAATGTGAAATTCAAAATGGTCTGAACTCAGTCTGAAACATCCAAAAATGACATTTCTGGAAGGGGGTAGGGGTATCTTCAGGTTAATTTTTAAGGGTTTCAGGTTTTTTCCTGAATGCTGACTTTCATCACTCCAGAAAGTTTTGATGTGAACTGGCAGCAAAATAGAAACAATCAGATTCCAGATGAAGTTTACATTGGTATATTAATGTCTAAATGGCTATAATTTACTTATTCCAGAGTTTACTTGAAAATCCACACCTGAGTAGTGATCTCTATGCAGAGTTGGTCGATTCCAGTCTGAGCAGTAAGCATCATGGTAGCCAGTGGTTGATACAGGCAAGGATTCTGATTCTAACATGTCAAGAAATACATGTGGTGGTGACACCTTAAAAGTGTTATATTCTTCAGGCAGTCTCAATAGTTTAGTGACATCCATGCTTACTACTATTTGTAACATTTATTTTAGCCGTTTCTTCACTCATTGCTATGGTCTCGTGTATTGCACCAGTAAATTATATTTTGTAGAAATATCAGAGATAAGACATATTTCATAACCTTTTTAGACTTGCAAGGATCTGGCTGAGAGCAAGCAAAGTGTAGAGGTGCTACAAATACTGCTTAATGATAAAATTGAAAAGACACTTGACACAAAAGATGCAGAAATGAAGGACCAAGAGCATGTACCATTCACAAAGGAAGGTTTGCAGGCAGAGGCCAGCATACTGCTTTCCTATGTTGGACGTGTGCTGGCAAAATGCAGTACACAAAAGAGAGACAGGTACTTAATTCATATAATCATCTGGTAAAATACATTTCTCAGAAGAGACTTGCCTTTTTCTTATCAACATTTGCAGCCTGAATGCTGCAGGAATCCATGTTTTCCCTTTATCTTGCCTTTACCTATCTACCTAGCATAGCTCAAGGGCCATTGGCCTCTGTTGTTTGTGAGAGGGCAATAACTGGTTTGTATTTTGAAAGAAATTCATTTTAAAGCTCAACCAAAGATTGTGAAATTTTTACATGGAGATTCACTCCAGATGTGGAGGCAAATCATGAAATTCTATTTTTAATTATGTATTTGTTTGACTCGTTTGTAGGACACAAACCCATTTGAAAACAAAACTTATGAAATTAATTCAAGACAAACACGGTTTGGTAAGTGATATAGTCATATCTTTGATTATTTCTGCTCATATATTTCCACAAATAGTCTCGGTCAATACTCAGTTTTGTTTATCAGTGAACTTAAAGGTTCTATCTTATTCATTTGATTTTGTAGAATTAAACTATGATTTAAATTATGATCTGGAAATTTACAGGATAATTTTCAAATTCAGGGATAATGATAAACATAAGAAAACATTTTTGGACATGCTTGTCTCTTTAAAAGAAACACACTTTAGTTTATTTTGCAATTTTACAAACCATAGTAAAGTGTGGAATGTTCTGAAGTCCAGGGTCTTATTTTTTTATTTATCTATTATTTCCTTTTGGGACAGGAAGTTCTTCTAACATGTCTGCTGAAGGAAACAACTGATGACCAATTAAATAATGCATCAAACTTCTTATTGGAATTTATATCGAACACTTTATCCACTGAGAGGTAAGATTCATAAAGCTGTGAGGTTCACCATCTCTGTGACATTTAACATCTTTTCATTATTTTAGCAGCTGATTCCATGAAAAAGGGAATAAGGTTTGGTTATGATATTGAATACAAATAAGGTCATATAAGATGAGAAGTTGTCTGCAGGCTGACAGCTTGTTATACCCTGCTCCTTGATATGAAGGGGCTTTGCATCGGTTTATCTCATTGCACTTGGGTTCCTGAATTGATATCACACATTGGTCATATATTTAAAGGGCTTTTCAAAATGACTTGACTTTAGTTTACAAGGTTAAATAATGACTTTTTATCTGACAAAAATCAAAATAGCCAGTCAATATTTTGTAAAAAAAATAAAAAAAAAAATAAAAAAAAAATAAAAAAAAATAAAAAAAATAAAGCCACCTTGATGAGTAAGTAGACATTATTATATTTCTTTGATATTTAATCTTTATACCTATCCTGGTTCTAGTACAATAACTCCCCCAGACATTACCCAATCCCCACCTTCTCCCCCCCACCACCCCCCACCCCCCGGACATTACTCCCCCCCCTCAACTAGGACTATGTCAATAACATATATAAATTAATATAAATGTCACTAAATTCATATTTTCATCAATATTGTTTTAGCCACAAAGTATTTTTTTTTTTGGGGGGGGGGTAATGTTTGGGGGGGTAATTTCCTGGGGGGTATTGTCCTGTAGCCAGTTTGTCTCTTGTCTGACACTGTTATGGACCACAACATTGGTCACATGAGTACAACCATAGTACAAGGCAATTATCCTTTAAAACTGCCTCTTATATCTGATTTCATGAAAGCTTTGATAATAATATTTATAGAATATAAGTGTTGGGTAAATTTGTAATAATTTTTCTATTTTTCTGCACAGATTAATTTTAGATGTCGACCCATCTCTGCTGTGTGAGGTTGCAACAGTTCATTTTAACTTCTACAGAGTATACTTTCGCCATCTGGTGGAGGTGAGCAGAACTATGTGTCCTAAGTATGGAAATGCAGAATCAAACGACACTGGATATTTTCATTGGAGGTTTGGAAAATATTTTTCATATTGTTCCTGTCACAATGATATTTTACATTTCTGTCTCCCCAGCAACTGCTTTTGGTGAGACTAAGATGTCACTTTCCGTCAATCCATCTGTCCGTCTGTCAGCTGTCAACATTATTGGTGGAATGATGCATCATGGAGCGTAGTATTAGTCACCCAGATGAACGTCATGCTTCAGTTAACAGTCACACTTCAGGGAGCAATTTATCACTTTGCAGACGTTTGTTTGACATGTCCGATCTCAGTTATTATACAGCATCCAAGCTTGGAATGTGGTGGAAATGTGTATCGTGAGGCTCTCCATAGGTTTTGTGGAAAAATTCATGCTAGAGTGAGAAGTCTTGCTTCTGTAAACATGAAAAAAAAACATTACATTATCTTGGACTGATGGATGTTGTAGAAAATTTTGTTTGGATTAGGCAAATTGGTAAATGTTATTGGTATCAGTGATGAACCAGTCACACCACAAGAAACAATTTGGAAAACAGTTTGAAAAAAATAAATAGTGGAACAGACTTTGTTGGTTGGACTTTGAATCTTAATGACTAGTTAGTTTAGATGATTCATTATGATGAATGGTATAGGTATCAGTAGTAAAGCCTCAATAAAAATGGACTTTTTCCATGGTTTTTATACTTGCATTTCTAGGAATGATAGATATAAGTTGTGGAAGAAATTCACCTCAGTATTTTTATAATTACTGAGTTGAATAAACAGAGTGAGCAAATAACAGACAAGGTCCTACTCTGTATCTGGTTAATTAAAAAACTGAACCCCATTCTTTACAATCAGTCAGTAATCCAAGGATTGAGTGAGAAATAAATAGCAACTATCCATTTAAGAATTTCAATATTGATAATCTCTGAGGTGATTAATTAGATATTCTTGCCATAGTGTGCAGTAATTTTATTGATTTTCAATTGTATTTTTCAGATGTGGCTCATTCCAGGACAAAGTTACATATGACATTATATTCATTCATTTTAGACATTTGATTAACGTGGGTGGTATTCTATCAAAGTCAACAACAACTGCATTGAAAAATTTAGCAGAGAAATCTGAAGTGAATATATGGGAGACGCTACTCACAGATTTACAAATTCCATTGGATGGTTCATAATTTAGCAAAAATTATATAATTTGATGGTTATCCATTAATAAAATGATATTAAAATTGCAATAAATAATATTAGAATCCCACGTTATATTCTTGATCATATTTCAGTTATCTTGAATGCTGATACAATTATATTGGGGGGGGAATAACCTGATAACAATTTTGGGAACAAATAATTTTTTTTAATGAGAATTGTATGTCTGACACAAAATTATGCAATTCATGAAATAATTCTGTTCTGGTTATCTCGAAATTGCTAAATAGATATATTTTGTGAAGAAAACAATACAGACAACTTTGTGACGTCGGATAGATCATATACTTTGATCATATACTTTGAGTAATATATTTTGTGCAAGTCACGATGCAATATTAATTTGTAATTGGTAAATTAATACAATTGTGAACACAATTTAGTCAGGTAAAGACGTGTTGGGGAGAAATCAAGATCTTGATGAAATGGTTCTGCTTTAAGGAAGGACTTGTGATTTGGTACATATGGAAAAGATGGAAAAGATACTGAAAGAGCAAATGAGTAATATTACAATAGCAAACATATTTTATTTATCAAAATGGTCAAATATTCCCAAAAAGAAAACTTACAAAGATGTCTAGAAATAGGTTTAATTAAAATAAAGAAATATACAACTAAAATAATAATGGCCAAACCAATTACACTTGATACTGGTTGTTTACCTTTTATCACAAGTAGATATGTTTTACCTCTGATGCCATACACTTAACCTCTTCTATGCCTATAAATAACAAACAATTGAATAAAGTGATGTGTGGTGTATGAGAGATTAACCCATGTTGCAAGATTGAAATAAAAAGGAGGGTATGAAGTCTGATGTCCATCTTCTCTCTTACCTAATATAGGCCAAACAGTGCTGAAAAGGTTTATATGTAACAGACAGCAAGCTGCGGAGACAAGGAAGCAAAAGTAAGGGTAATTGTCAAGCTATATATATATGTAGAGAGAGAGATCGCTTGTCCGATGAATTTCGCCCTCAGCAAAGGGCTCCTCAGGGACCTAGAATGTCTGTAGGGGACGATGTTGGCCCTGGCAGTTCTTGGTCTAAACTGAACTGCTGGATCGACCAATGGAATAGGTTCTATGGTAATTATGGCGTCATACAGGTGAGTTTATACAGACAACCTGCCATGAGTATATGTGTGTAAGAGAGAGTGCAGTCTCGGTTTGGGATTAAGGCCCTGGGGTTTTCTGATGATCATGATGATGATCGCACAGAAAGTGATGTTACTTGTGTTTGTTTGTTTGTTTGGGGTTTTACATCACTTTCAACATTATTTCGGTCATTTCGTGATGAGACCTACTTGTAGCAGATATAGTGCTGCCTCACTGAATTGTCATGTCGCAGGTCCTTGACATGACAACCCACCCGGTCACAGATTTACAAGGACAACGGGTTAACCCTTTTGGCATGGGCCTCAGCTCATATGGGAAATTGAATCATGAGTTCAATCTCGGCATGGCCGGGGTTCGAACCCATGACCTTTGGATCACCACAGAGGAACTGGTGCTAGTAAGCTGGCGCTCTAACAACTGTGCCACGGCCCGTGGCCGATGTTACTTGTGATGTATGGCACAATAGGAGTGATCTGCAGGGAGTGGAGTGCAGACAACAGGGTATGATTGTAATAAGGAAGATTAAGTTCAGTGATGTGACCATTTAGAGGGCCAAGGGGTGGATCATGTTTATGAAATAGTAAAAAATAAGATTTAAAAAGATATATATTTTAGGCTCTGTGTTGGGTTAGGACCAAGGTGATGAAAATGTATATATTATGATGGCCTATCACAACCCTAAAAGACGGATACCAGAAACAGGTGATTAGTGACAATCGTGATGATGACCTAAACAGAACTTCAACTGAAAGGATAACATTTTTGATTGTGGAAAGTATGAATCTTGGACAGACACTTGTAAAAATGTCCCTTTTACAATTGCTAAGGGAATTCAAGCTGTGGCTGGAGAGACAAAAACATCAAAAAGATGAATGATAGGCTGCTGAGTGAGGTTAACAGAAAAATTCACTGCAAGGGTACTTTCATGGTTTTGACCCGTGGAGGCTGGAGTGGTATTGAAAACCCCAGAACCTGATTTATGGAAATATGCTTCAAAATGTAAGCTAGTCCTAAATCAGGGTACCAACGAACATAGCATATTTCCCTAAATCAGGTAATCTTGCACTTTGTCCCTCCCCGATGCGGGGTCAGAATGTTGATTTTTTTCAAAACAAATTTATTGCTTTCGTTTCAGTAAACCTTCAGGATAAAATACCTTTTTTTTGTTGGGTTCTCGGCCGGTTTTTCTAGCCATTTCTTTCGGCGCGTGATTTGGTTGAGGCAAACTCGAACAAGAAACTATATTTTTTAAATATTTACTTCTGGAGGGCCGTCGGAAGGGTAATGTACGGCCGTGTTTCCCATAGGAGAGACCATAGAGAAAGTATAAGATAGAGGAACATCCCCACTTTAATCCAATTACCTACCAATTAGTGCTGGGCAAGAGCAGCCCAGCTAGCAGTGTGGTGTTACCTCCTTTGTACTGTATGTGTGTTACCAAGTTTGCTATATTTGTTTTCTTAATTGGCAGAAATCATTGCTGGCCCTCAAAACCATTTTATACAATTACATGATTATAGATGAGTGTCAGACTATCAAGGACAAAGATTGATTGTATCTCCTTCCATGATCTCCCCTTTTTCTCTCTCTTCTGTGTTCTCTTAAAGATCAAAGAAAGTGTTTTCATTTCGAACTTTCAAATCATCCATCAGGGATCCATCATTGTGCAATATATTAATATTTCAATGGGAATGAATACACTGGCTGGACTTTGCGCCAAAAACAAGATCCTCTCCCCATCACTTCCGCTTTTCAGAATGGCGACCTCGTGTTACATAAGCATACTTGCATACTTGCATTGTTAAACTGACATTTTCTCAGACTTTTGCACTTATTAAATTTCTCCGACTTTTACATTAAATTTCCACTACTGTTGAGACGTGGTTAAATATTATCAGCGTTCACAGTTTTGCTCTTATAGGACATATGGTCATTGTTACCACTGCTTTGAGTCATGTCTTTCCTTTTTGACCAATATATTTATGATACCTTTATTTATCATTTAAAATGCAATTAAAATCAATCCGCTATGTCCGATATTTTGAAAATACGAAAGTTCGTAATGAATACGTAGTTTTGACGCTAAGGTCAAGGACGTGAAGAAATTCTCAACCTGGTGAGTGTAATTTGTGCTAATATTGGGTAAATACCTGGCCACAGGTTGCCCTCATGAATAAGATGGCCCCCCAAACATTAACTAAGGGTTTGGGTACGAAAACCTCATCTCATATTCCAGTAAATATGTTAGTTAAATGTACTTGAATCACACATAACTGTCTACCTTTTGTTTTCATGATTCTATACATATTCAAATAATTTCTGTAAGTGTATTATAAGCCGAGATATTAATGTGAAATTTTTAAAACAAAAATTAAGAATTTATTATCGTTTATAAATATGGCAGTCATTTTCAGAGCCAAAACATAGTTAAATCTATAATAATTATACATAACTGTCTTCATTTTTCCTGTAATATATGAATGTGTTAAAATTACACAAAATTCTCGTTAAAATTCAGTTTTAGATGAACATGTACTTATGTATGTAACTGATGAGCATGTTATTCTCTTTAAAATTTGTGTACGATAGTCGTTACATAAAGTTTAAAGAGCGCATTTTTTTCAATTTGGCCATTGTCCACCATTCGGTTACACTCAGAAACCACTCAGATTGGCTGCGATTTAGTGCCCAGTTGTGTTGCAAGTGACCAGAATGATGTCATATATATGAATATATATATTTATATGTATAAATATATATTTATATATATATATAATATATATATACATATATATATATATTGTCCACCATTCGGTTACACTCAGAAACCACTCAGATTGGCTGCGATTTAGTGCCCAGTTGTGTTGCAAGTGACCAGAATGATGTCATATATATGAATATATATATTATAGAAGCCGGCCCACTGGCAGAGTTAGTAGAGCGTAGTATCTGTGCATTTGGCTGTACACGATTGGCACCCGCCGTCTAGCCGGCGGCGAGAGCGGCAGATCGCCAGATCCTCCATTTTGTCCCGCCCAATTCGCCGAGGGTATTCAGAGGGCGGAGGTCGCCTTCCGCCGCCGGAACCCGCCGGTTCAATCGCGGAGAAACGGGATAACCCGGGCTAACTTGCCGGACCCAATCGTGTACAGCCTTTGATGGTGGTTTTCCACTGGGTTTATCTTACTTTCTGTGGAAAGTTCCGTTGTTGGGTGGAAGAAGGATACATGAGATCACGATTGGGAACTTCTGGGGCCATATTCAATGCTATTTGACACTTGTGCATCAGGGAGCAAAATGGGCCCCTCTTCGCCTCAGATTGTCCTTTCTGCATGTTCTGGCATAGCAGAAATGCCCAGCTGGTGCAGATTGCCTTGGTTCAACTGTTTTCTCTGAGATTGATTGTCCAGATAAAATGAGTGGTTGGACCATAGAGAAAATATATACTTTCTCTATGGTTGGACCATGCTTGGCATGATGCACTCTGCTTTTGCATCGTAAAATAGTTTCTGAATATGATATTTCCACAACTGGTACATTCCCCAGTGCATGCTCTGCCTGTTTCATCTTTTGAGGCCTATATTTTGTTTGCAATTTTTATGGCATTATTGAGTATAATGTCATTATACAGTGTTTTCTAAAATCACAAATGTAACAAAACACATTGAAGCGTGTTTGTTAAATGCCACTGACAAGGTCTCTAAAAGATTAAGAGGATGTATGCCTCTCTTTGAAAACAGGAAGTTAGAATATTTACACAGGGACATTCGTGTGATTATGCATTCAAATGTTGACAGTTGGCCACTGGTCAGCAGAGTACAAGTCTTGCATTATTATGGAGTAAATGCCTTTTTCTTCACGACACTATTCAACAAAAATGGCATTTATGTATCGATTATTCTATAAAATGTTGCTTTTTGTAAAATGTTCAATATTTTTGTATGATTTGAATTTATGAAAGAAAATTAAATCTGTTTGCATGGTAGGACTCATTTTGCACTCCTAATTTCAGATGTCTATTCTACACATCATGGCATCTGTTGTACGGACAGATTGTTTGAGATCATTCCAACCTTAAATAAGCAGCAGGCTTACATATCCTGGCTGGGGTATTCAGGAATACTAAGTACTTACACTGAGCAGTGGTGTAGCCAGGATTTTCTAAAGGGGGGGGGGGGGCTGAAATCTGATTCAGCCCCCTGCCACAGCCTCCTAGTCATTATCAGCCCCCTTCCTCCTTTGCAGCCCCAAAGTACCAGTAAAAATTTTTTTTTAATGTTGGGGGGGGGGGGGCTGTAGCCCCCACCGCCCCCCCCCTCCCCTGGCTACGCCACTGCTGAGCAGGAAGACATCCCAGTAACCTATTCTGCATGGGAGGGCATCTCAGATATCTACACTGAGCAGGAGGGCATCCCAGTTACCTATTCTGCATGGGAGGGTATCTCAGATATCTACACTGAGCAGGAAGACATCCCAGTTACCTATTCTGCATGGGAGGGCATCTCAGATATCTACACTGAGCAGGAAGACATCCCAGTTACCTATTCTGCATGGGAGGGTATCCCAGATATCTACACCGAGCAGGACAATCAAATGACTATATTAACAAAAGAGCATCCCAGAAACAAACTGCACAGAAGGGCATCCTGGACTAAAACTGACACTATGCATGAAATGTCATTCTAAACAAACTGTATTAAGTTTGAAACATTTTGAAGGATATTCATAAAGACATGTCCACATCCATCTTCACCAAAAACTATCAACAAATGATTTGACACTAATTAAGAATTGTTAGTATGCGTGTATTGTGTGATAGTGTATAATATCAAGTTTATAATATAGAATGTCTACTATCACTTTTGTTCAATGTACAACTGTTTTGAATAAACACAATAGTACAGTTAAACACATTATTATGTTTCATTTCTGGGACAGGGCATTAAGCACAATTTTGTTTTTCATTATAAGACAAGTAATGTGTTTTATCGAATGTATTTCATAAAAACATTTACACACAGTATAGTGTTTCCAAATCAAGACAAATAATATTTTTTGACACTTATTTGACACGCATTAATTTTGATAGTGTGGCTTTTAAACCTCATCACTTTCAGCATGAGTGGACCTCTGAAGATGCCCAGTAAGAGGACCGACCACCTTTAATCCATGTCCCATCCAGTACACATAATATTGGTGGCTTTGGTTATAAAAGTGATATTCTACTCAACTGATCTTTTGAAAGTGACGTAAAACCCCAACAAGTAATGTAAATGGTTAAAATGCCCTTTCTAGTTTTTTGGATTTATATGCATCCAGACCTTTTATTTGAGGGTTTTTTTGCTTTGTTGTCACATTTTATGATGCATGAAGAATTGAACTTTGATATGTTGCAATGATTTTGCTGATTGAATAGGATGTCAATGAGAATGTGGCAAAGAATGTCATTTTGTTCTTATTGCATGACTTAGATTTGTTACATATTTGACCCCAGAAGTTGCTCAAAATGCTGAGGTTTTTCATGTCCCCTCTCTCTTCCCACCAGTTGATCCTACCATAAAGGGGAACTGCACCTTTATGGGTTTCTTTTCCATGAAGAGTTTTAATTCAGAGTTCAGTATATTGTCTTATCCTCAGCAAGATCTGGAGCGTACTCATACGTTCCTTTTATTTCAAATAAATGAAATACAAGTGACATTTTTTCATTTTATAAATACAAGCCCTTAATAGCTATCATTAGGCTACATTTACAAATTGAACATTTCACAAAATGGTTGATCATCCTAAATATATCACACTTGTGGGTCTGTTCATCTGTGTGTAGGTCATCTGTTATCGATCATTAACACAACACACTTAATGATTAAAATCTATTCATCTTTAATGATTCGTTTGAGCATATTAAATGTGTTTCCTCAGTGAAAAAATGCATGACGGTTTATCAATTATTTCTACATCGCAGTAAATATTGGTCTGCTTGGTGATAAAGTACCAGTAGAATGAACCATTGTTGACATTTTGCCCCGGTTTTGTAAACTTGATATCATAGTAAATACGTTAAGCATTATAGTAAGTTGGTATGTCAATGAGGAATTGATCGTCTGCCATCATGGCGTCCGTAGTGCCATAGTAACCATTGATTATTGCGCGCCTTCATCCTCACCAGACCGGATCTCACATATCTCCATCTCCCTCCGCCGTAATAGCACTGGGATCTATTTTTTTGCAGGACATTTTAGTATTCCATCAATTTGTATTTCAATACACACATTGGTTCACAAAGGTTGAGCGGATAAGCAAAGAATATGTAGCCACTTTAGTCATCGTCTTATTTGTGCAGTTTTGTTCTACTCTCCAAAATGTGAAGTGAAAAGGTAAGTTCTGGATTAATGTACATACACCAAGTGGTATGTATTAGTGCTGAAGAGATATTAACCTTTTAATCATTTATTATTCATACTTTGCAAAGTGTATGCTTCGAGATTTACATATACATGTATATGCAGTTCAGTACAGGTATCGATAATGTATGTTTTACTGTCAGTGATTAGTTTGTTCAAATATTATCTTCGTAAATATAATATTTGTCCACTGAAATTCGTTCTCATAGTACCATCGAAAACACGCTAACATAGACAATTTTATAGATTCCATTTGATCGAATTCAAATATGAAAAATATACCACCAGATCTTCCAGTAACCCTTTTAATTTTTGTATTTGATCAAGGACATTATACTATTTTTCTCATTAAAGTTCCAATACAAATTTGGGTGAAGAAGCATGAGTACCTGCTCACTGAATAACCACTAACAATATTACATTGCATACTGTTCTAGCTGTCTCCCTTGCTAAAAGCCCGGGTTTTGAATCCTGCATGGGCAAGTAGTTTGGACATGATGCTTGGTTGGAAAAGGCGGTTATCTGCTACAGAATTTCCCACTCCAGTTTGTGATCCACAACTGGTAATCAAAGACCACTATTGTGTAAAGTCCCTGTGATAATGCAAACAAATGATCCCTTCACTTCGAAAAGTATCGCGCATTGAGTACCAGTGACAGGCTTTTATCTGATCTGATATAGCCAAAACACTGCTGCTAAATAGCTTTTGAATTCAAACAAATGCAGAATTTTCTGAATTTGTGATATTTGCTTAATTTGTCACTGCTTTATAACAGACAGCATACATATAATCAGTAAAGATCTGTAATTGTTTTGAATTTATGAAGAGACATTTCAGTAGACTGTCTAACCTTTGAAAATGAAAATCAGAAATAAATAATCAGCATATTTATATCAGTAATACACGAATGTACTTAATTATTGGAATCCGCTAAATTTGTGACCAGAATAATTAAGCCCAAAATATCCATATTTCTCTAAACAAGTGCGAGTATTTTGGCATATACTGTGCTCCAGCGGCTTATGCATTCATGCATCGTAGCGAGGTGCTGTGTATCTATCGATGATGAATACACGTCAATATGCAGAAAGGCTGAGCGCACCTACTTCAAATACAAATAGATGTAAACATTCCGATATGCCATGGATTCCATACACCGCAAACCCAGGACCTTCGTGAACATGAAACCTCTTGTATCGGTCCAATGTTTTATCAAAGCGCAGAATTTTATTTTTGCTCATGGGAAGGTGACAGATAATCTTGTTTGTCCATCACAAATATATCACTTTGGTAGAAACAATTGCCATAAATGAAATGAGCTTTGGAATTTAATTGCCTGTGACAATAGGAAAAAAGATTTCAGTTATGTATTTAATGATATTCAGGAGAACATTTTTTGGAAGAAGTATCAGAATATTTTATTTTCTGTGTATTTCGTACCCGGACAGGTTAGAGAAGTGTGATATTCCCACATGCCATCTGGCAATATTTCAAATGTTAATCGTTGCAAAGCTCTTGCAAGTGTTGAGCACATTATTCATACTATAAATAAGAACAATTCATACAGGATTTCTATTTTGACTGCATGCTTAAGCTGTTCTCTGTCTATTGATTATGTCTATTCTGTGAGGTCGATAAAGCATCCCTGCTGGGGCCGACCTGATGATAATTGAAGAAACCAGGAAGAAAGGAGATAAGTGCAGGAATTATGTGTTGTTTGTATTAGATATGGCATCTCATAGTGACCTAGATATATTTACTTATTTTCATACAGCTGCCATAGGTCAGATCAGACAGACTGTAATGATATTTTGTTTGCTGTAACAACCATTTACCTTTTTGGTGTTTTCAAGCCAGGAAAACTGTAATCATTATTTCATACATAGCCAGACGACATGGGCTTTTAGATATTTATATATAATATCACTTTCTCTTTTTAAATTTTCTTAACAAAGTTGTACCTGTTTCACCATACATCATACAAAATTGATTAAGCTACGTAAGGTATTTTTGTCTACTCTTATGATGCATTTAATGTGTATTATTTACAATATGACTCGTAATATAATTACATAGTTAAGATAGAATTCAGATGAATAGTATATCAATTTCCTGAGATGCTCATAGAATTAATTTCACAGTATTTTATATCTATGAGAACAGAGAAGCGTTTTAGCACCGGTTCCTCCGTGATGATCCAAAGGTTATCGCACTCATATTACGATTTCGCATATGTACTGAGGCCCGAGTCTAAAGGGTTAATCTGATGTCCTTGTAAATCTGTGACCAGGTGGATTGTCATGTCAAGGATATGCGACATGGTAGTTCATGGTGCAATATTATATCTGCTACAAATAGGTCTCGTCATGATATGTAACAAATAATGTTTAAAGTGACGTAAAAACCTAGAAACTAAAGCATGCATAGCCAGAAGACATAGTCTTTTAGATATTTATATATAATATCACTTTCTCTTTTTAATTTTTTTTCACAAAGTTGTACCTGTTTCACCATACATCATACAAAATTCATTAAGCTATATGTTATTAAGTTATATGTCACAATGTCATCAGCTATTTATAAAATAGATCTAAAATGTCATCAATTATACGCTATGGTTTGTTCTGCAAGTGTCTATTTTGAATTTTGGTCTTAGCCCTATTTTTTATATTGGCCATTTCCAAGCATATTTTGCTGCTAGAAGTGCCACCAGTGTCAGAATAAATTACAAACAGTAAAATAGAATCATGCGCAATGCCAGTAATATCTCGAGCTTCCTTGCGCAGTGGGCGACCACAAACTGAAAGATCCATTGTAATGAAAACAGTATCAATTTAATATTATAGTTTTATTGGTGCAAATACTGTCAACATAATACGACACTTGTAAACAGAATATCGTACGATTTTGACTGGTATCACATTTACAATTACACCCTGGTCTCAAGATCTAACAGATATGGCACTGTTAATGAGAGCTACAATTTAGCAATTGCATGATGTTCAGCAATGATCTGGCGATTGAATGGATTCTTAACGACATTCAGTGCAATTAACCTATCCATTAAAAAACTCTTATAACTATGGATGAATGAAAAGGTTGTAAACATAAAAGATACTGGCATTGTAATAGCAAATAATAGTAAACTTAAATGAATAGCAAGTTTCCACATGTAAACAGACAATAAAAACACGTATATGGTGTATTACCTAAGTAAATGCCAAGCTAGCCAATGAAGAATATAGTGGCCAAACACCTGGCTCTACATAATAGGCATCCTGTCGCAATCAACATTTTGCATTGTAATGTTCATTAATTAGGTTATAAATGTGCCTCCCTCACACTTCTACAGTTTGATTTTGATGGAGGCTCAGATTGGATTTGTCTACGCTTTTTCCATTCCAATCTCAGATTTCTGACCTTTTAATTAAGGTTTCAGGCCTTAGCCTTTAGTAGAACTCTTTTGTATTTATTAAAAGGGAACATGACTCACAAACCCAAATATTCCTAAACCCTTTACCACACCAGTCATTAAATTGTGCATTAAATCTTGTTTGGTTTATTTGAGATGTTAGTTATGAAATGTCTGTAAGGGCTGAATATTTAGTTATAACATTATGAGAGGCTGGGCATTGTGTCCCGGCGGTGAAATGTGTTTGTATCAAATCCACTGCACTAGATTTCCGTTCCCAGGCTTTGGTCAGGAGAGGGAGGGGTTCCGACTGATGGGAGGGCATTCCAAACTTATTATGCAAAAAAATCATTAATTAATATAATACAAACATGTCTAAAGTGATTATGAATTACTACCTCGACTTTAAACAATTTATATGAAATAAACGTAAATGGTAATGATTTTTGTTCAGTGCTTTCCTGTCGCTTTAACCATGTTAACAATTTATGTCCCTGGCCTGCGATTTGTGGCATTCAGAGAATGTTGTATGGGATGTTTTAGTATACAATGAGCTCAGCATGCATGGCATCAGCTAGCATGTGCTTGTGGTATCGATCACACCACGTGGATATGACGATCCTCACAACAGTGACAATAACACTTCTCGCCTGTACCATCAACAGTTGGGTCATGTCCCTGATTGCTGTTTGAAAGCTTAACCCATTATTTAGCCACCCACGCCTAACGTTAATCCCACACAGATGTTAAACGTTGTCTTTGGATTAGTACATGTATATCAGCCAGCGTGTGATCATTTTAAGAGGGTTTGGTTATTTCAGAGGAGAGCAGTGGCCATAGATGACCAATCTCCTCTCTCTCCTCGGCTGGATCTCTCTGGTACTTCAGCTCTGTCTCATTCTCTCAGGTGAGTTCTCATATGTACACATGCACACCTGTTATAACCATCTCCATTTACTTCCATTTCCATTCACACAAATTCATACCAGTTTTGCCAATTTACACTTCATATTTAATAAAAAAAATCATGATGTGTTATTTCCTGAAAAGAGAACAGTCTCCATTCAGCCATACAGGCATATTTATTCATTATAGGAGCAACATTATATTTGGAAATTATAAATCCAAGAAACTAGCTGATGATTTGATCAAGTGTGAAGGTATATCTCATTAAAAAAAAACATGTTGTGGTATAGGCTCAACATAAGAGTAAAAAGAATTATTCATACATTCATGTTTGTGTTCCATAACCAAGGATTGATTGGTCTCAGTAAACATTGTTCATCCATATCCAGATGGTTACATATATTAAGGCTTTTCACAGGTGTTGAACAATCATTGGTATTCCAATCAGATAAACTTATAAACCACTGTAATGTTTGAAAAGCATTTATATTGAAAAGCAATTTTTCTAATAAATATTGTTGTTCCAAAATGTTGGTTTTTAGATGTTTTGTTGATTTATATATTTTATATATTGTTTTATTCGGTGTATATGTTTGTATATATTAGGCGTGGAGGGTGGATGTGAGAACTCGACCACCTACCTCATTACTGCCTTTTCTGATACTTGGCACTATTTCTACACTCCTAACTATCCCAACAAATATGAAAGGTAAGTAAACACAATTAAACGGGAATAAATGTATGTATTTCAAGTCAAGACTGATTTATATAGTTAAGCAGAGGTAACTGGAAGGATCCTTTCAATTTCAAATAGAGCAAATATTTTTAATCCGTTGCTTTTTATATTCGCTTCAACATATAAACTTTGAGACGTAACACATTTTTATTTTGCCAATCCTGGAAAGGTTTTCATGGCATTGCAGCAAACTATTATAAGAATTCTATTGATTTATTGACTTTATCCCTTTATTATTTACCATGCCATTTATAAACCAAAAATTATCATTAACGTTCAGTATAATATTCTCTTCACAACTTTGCATGAGATTTCTGCAGGCATACATACATACATTCAGTGTTCCCCACATTCAGTATTCCACACATTATATGGGTTAGGAATGAAAAAGGGGCCACAATATATTGCTTACTCGTGATGGTGAATATACTCTCCATACGGTTTGAGCTAAAAATTACTTTGGGACCTTTGATAAAATTGTGCAGGAATTTCTGACATGGACTGTAAGCTGATACCGCGGCATCTGACAGTGTGTTGTAATGTATTGTATATAGGAGCGATATTAATGGCATGCGATACCAGATGCTCTATTGGCTTCACGGAACCGAGTGGTCAGCAGAAATGCTCTATTCACACAAGCTTTTATTACATTACCACATCCATATGACTGATAATGCATCAATTAATATGAAAGCCGTATTCACAATAACACATTTATAGACACCATCCAATATTGCTAGTACTCACTCTTTTATTTCATATGAGGGATTTTCAGTGGGAATTTTGTTTGAAGGTATCTTGTCTAAAATTATGATGAATAAACCAGTTATTGTTTTACTTTTCCTATAAATTCCCCTGGTCAATAGGCAACCAGTCAGTGGAATGGATCAGATTTCAAAAAGTTATTTGGAACATCGGTTTTGTGGAACCTTGAATTCTTTGTTTTAGAAATTACAATCTGTCATTGAAGGGAACCAAAAAATAAAAAAAACATATATGTTTTATATTCAAAGCATGCCACATGCATAGAAAATGTGATGTTTTTTTCATATAACCTCCTCTTCCAACCCGGCTTAGGTATAAGGTATTACGTGTCTACCAACTATTGGTATAAACTTTTAGCAATTGTGCATACACATTGTGCATACACATTGTGCAATCATTTTTAAATAACATGAATTAATCTTATCAAAACCTTGTTGTGTACTCATAAGCTTAAAGAAAAATGTTAAACGCTTCATAAAAAAATATGAAAATAGTAATTGGTCTCCTAACAAAAATATTTTCATAATCAACGTCTTTTCTGGTCATTTATATGTAGCTGCATTGTTATGATTACAGTGGTACAGACATCTGCTGGATGATCAGAACAATTGAAGACAACAAGGTCATACAGCTGGACACTTATAGGTTTGAGCTGCAATATACTCCACAGGACTGTCATTCCGGGGACTTCGTGGATGTCAGTGATGGTCAGTACATATTATAACCCTAATATGGCGCTGGGATATTTGTTCAAAAAACCAGAATCATTTTTTTCTTACAACAAAACATAAGAGTAAAGATTATATTTTATTTTATTGTAATTTCCACTCGATTTTTAATTTTTAAAACTGTATCTTTTTTTTAAATTTTTGAGTTTTTGTATATTGGACAATATTTTTGTCATCTATTTTTTTATGTTGCACTTTTTTTTCTATTAATGTTTATGCTTGTCATGTGGGTGCAGGTTCGCACCCCGGAGCCCGGGCACTGGGGACGCTGTGCGGGACAGTGGCACGGAACATTACTGGAACCTCTCACTTCATGTTCATCCACTTCCACACAGACCCGGACCCTGAAACAACCTTCTCAGGATTCACGATGAGATATCGCGCTGTCTCTCCAAACCGAACTCAAACTTGTGAGTAAATAACTGACAAGATTGTCACAACTCAAACCTCTGAGTATCACTGTACTCCAAAACCCACCCATAAATGTGGTAACTCAAACTTGTAAGAAAAACTCCCCATAACTCACTTTAATGGGGTAACTCAAACTTGTAAGAAACACAGCTTTCTATAACTCACATGAATGTGATAACTCGAACTTATGAACGCTACAACTCCCCATAATATTACTAGCAGCGATATTCTGTTTTTTAACCTACATAGCCATAGCTATATTAGGATACAGTAGTTTATAATAATATAAATATTTCATGACAGTATTTTTTATTTGTTGTTGTCAGTGCCTACAGAGCCTGCACCCTCTCCTCCGGACTGGGCCACCGACTCTGGATGTTCCAGTATCGTCTACATCGAAGTGACCTCCATCGTGGAGGACTTTACCTCCAAAGGATATCCTCTTATGTATCCCAGGTATTATTTGACTGACATGTCAATATTCATATCAGTAAACGTAGTATCTTAACCACTATTTGTCTTATTACTCTTCAATTGAACAGAAACACAATATTTCAAATTCAAACTATTTTATTGCACTAAAATGTGTACATAACATTTTATGGCAATCCAATACCTGTCTACCCACCCCTTTTAAGTCACACCATAGTAATAACACAATCTAAGAGATCTACATTGTAAAGGTCTATACAAGTTATCTGCTTGTATATATCAATCTGTCTCATCGATTCCTTTATATATAACAAGGTAGCAAGATATTTATGTTGAAAAAATAACAAGATGATGCCCCACTGCATAAGGCTCCTAGAGACAGCACTCACGGTACTCTGCATGGCGAGGTATAAATCCTGGATCTGCTATGCAGAGTACATTCATGGTACTCTGCATGGCGAGGTATAAATCCTGGATATGCTTTGGAGAGTGCATTCATGGTACTCTGCATGGCGAGGTATAAATCCTGGATCTGCTTTGGAGAGTGCATTCATGGTACTCTGCATGGCGAGGTATAAATCCTGGATCTGCGTTGGAGAGTGCATTCATGGTACTCTGCATGGCGAGGTATAAATCCTGGATCTGCTTTGGAGAGTGCATTCATGGTACTCTGCATGGCGAGGTATAAATCCTGGATCTGCTTTGGAGAGTGCATTCATGGTACTCTGCATGGCGAGGTATAAATCCCGGATCTGCTATGGAGAGTGCATTCATGGTACTCTGCATGGCGAGGTATAAATCCTGGATCTGCTTTGGAGAGTGCATTCATGGTACTCTGCATGGCGAGGTATAAATCCTGGATCTGCTTTGGAGAGTGCATTCATGGTACTCTGCATGGCGAGGTATAAATCCTGGATCTGCTTTGGAGAGTGCATTCATGGCAGATGAGGCACATCGGAAACTACATTCATTTAGCATGTTTTTTGTTGTTGTTTTTCTCCGTTTTTGAAAATTATTGAATATAGATCGAGGCCCTATTATTCTGAAACTGGGCTATCAGGAGTGTTGCTTTTTTCAGTCATTATAGATTAAGACTTATTATTTGCGCCTTTTCAGCAACCAGGACCATTGTTGGCAGATCCACTCGCCAGCCAACTTTCAAGTTAGAATCAACATTTTGTTTGTTGGGCTAGAAACCCAGTCAGATTGTACAAAGGGAGATTTTTTGGAAGTCAGAGACGGTAAGATATTTCAATATGAAAATTATAACTTGGATTTGTATAACATATATAAAGGATTATCCCTGTATTGAATTTATTTTGTTCCATTTTCTCCCACCAGGGGCATCACTGAGTGATGAGAGATTAGCGCTACTGTGCGGAGATATATCTGGGTTACAATTGTCTGGCGAGCGCTACCTGCTGGTCAGGTTCAAAACTAATGATGCAGACAATAGACACATGGGATTTAAAATTGCTTATTGGGGAGAATACAGTAAGGATTATTCCTATTACTTATTCCTATTCCTATTATATATATATATATTCCTATTATATAAATATATATATATATATATATATATATATATATATATATATATATATATATATATATATATATATATATATATATATATATATATATATATATGTATATATATATATATATATATATATATATATATATATATATATATATATATATATATATATATATATATATGTATATATATATATATATATATATATATATATATATATATATATATATATATATAAATTCATACATTCTTTTTCTAATATATATACATATATAAATTCATACATTCTTTCTAATTTGTCGAATATCATAATTTCTTTATTGTTAACATTATGTCATGTTGAACTCGATATTTACTTTGTTTTTGTTTTTGTTTGTAGCTGGCTCAAAGGGAGGACTGAGTACCTCTGTCCGCATTATTATATCTTGTATTGCAATAAGCTTTCTCCTGACTCTTTTTCTCACCCTCAAGAGGAAAAAGGGGTATTTCTCTCAAAGGGGGACAGTAAATGTGTCTGCTCACCACACAGCTCAAGGGCGCCACAGGACTTTGTTGAATGGACCAGGCAGGGTGAGAGGGGAGCAGTGTACTGCTGTGAGCAGACCACCAGAGGAGACAGGATTCGCTGCTTCCAGCCAGCCTGCTTACCCCCACAATGGCTTCTACCCTCCTACTAGCACCAACCTCCTGTCCTACGCCCCAACAGCCCCACCCTACACGCCCAACGTGTATCCCCCACCTCCTGAGTACACCCCGGGTCCAGAAGATGACCCCATGTACCCTGCAGAGTTCATGATGTTTCCTGCAGGTGGATACCCCATCAGTGCCCTCTCGCCCCCACCCCCTTACGAAGAGCGACCGGGTGATAAACTCACAGTGCCCAATGGGGCCCCCGCTTCGCACTCTCCAAGAATTCACCGCAATCATGCAGAAAATATTCCCTCAAAAAGCACGCGAACTGAGCCAAATGAGAGATACACAGAGACAGACCCAGACGAGCAGGAGAGGTATTGAATATCCATATCTAACATTATATGAAGGTCATTGCGAAAATGATGAAGGTTGCTTCTGTGATATTGGACAAGGTCATCTTTTAAATGTCGGCCTTTTTATCGACATACATTACGTGCAGTGTTGTACATAATTATTTAAATTGAACTTAATAATTTAAAAAAAAAAGAACATAAGAAAACATACTCTTGAAATTTGACAAATATCACCATATCAAGCTGTGCTGGGAGCCCACGTGGAAAAGAGTGGGAAATGTTATGTTATTATGTCAGGTTCGATCTTTACCTCTTAAACACAAGGTAGTAGGATTTCTGAACTTATGAGCAAGATGTAATATTGTCAGGTAATGAAAACATCTACTTCTCATCACTTCTCAGTGAATTATTCTACATTGGTTTTAAATTGTACAAAGACATCTGAAACATCCTATGTCCCAATTTGCTATGGTCTAAAGAAATCCAGAATTTCAGCCTTTCTGTGGACATGCAGTGTAGACGTTATGGAGTCAGCGGCCATATTTGATACATATTTTTACCACAATGACTAAGTAGATATTACAAATTATCATCTATCCGCCAATTTGCACGCACAGACATTAGACATTTGAAATATTCATTGAAATTTGTTGCAATTCCTTGTCAATATTATTCACAACATTTATTCCAAAAGACAGCCAATCTAACTTGCTAACCATATGACGTATAATTTAGTCTACCTGATTGGAACATATTGTTTGATTTACTTTGTCATGGAGCAGCTCAAAACCGAGAAAAAAAACTTAATTACACCAGTCATGGTCTGCTATTTGATCTGTTTAAAAGAAATTTCAAATTTTCTCTATTCTAAGAAAGCAAACAAACGAGAAACGACTACGACGAGTTTTAAAAGCCTATGTATTGCATGATTATGCTCTTAGGTATTTCAGCCATATGTTAATATATGTTAACTGCAAAAATCATTCAACCAGTTGGTCATAAAGTGCACTCTGCTAAACAGAGGTAGTCGAATCTTTATAGTTGAGGACTGACTACCTCCGTTTAGCAGAGTACATAAAATGTGGTATTTATTTAAATTCTGCTGAAATCACATGTACACTTTACTTTATTTTCGATACATGTACAAAAAACCCATCTCTCAGTTATAAATTTTGCAGTCATGCTGTAATTTCAAAATGTAAGATCAGTCATGCATACGATAAAACAATCTCTTATATGGGAAAACACTACTAACTTATGGCTTGTTTTCCACACAAGAAATATGGTAAACCCTTGAACGCATTCATTTTTCATGGCTGTAGGTTATGCTATAAAGGACTACATGTGTATTACATCATTTGTTTAATTAAGAATCTTTGTCATTTTCTCATTCAGGATGTGAAACATGAATCACAAATGATTAAAATGGGTTCTTCTGCAATGAATGTACCCAGCTTTACTGGGCCTCTTCAATATTGGTGTTATATACTGAACCCGATGCAAAGGAGAGTACAATGAATATACTCACTAACCACACAAATCACATTTATAAGCTGTGGTTTATACAAATGTGGTGATGCCTATATACATATAATTTTAATATAATATAATATGATAGAAAAATAAAAAAGATCATTACATAAAACTGTTAGAAAACTAATTAGAGGCTCTTCAAATAAGCTGCATGTGATATGCCCAACAATTATCGACATTCAAAAGTTTTTGTTTTTCATCAGAATATATATTTCGTCATATTTTTTGCATATAATTTGAAGTCAATATTTGGGATGTTGAGGGAATATCAATGCACATGTACAGTTAGATTTGATTTGATATCATCTTGCTAATTTGATAATCTATAGACGCATGCTTCCGTTCTTAATGTGGTTTTGATAAGGTAACAAACATTACATTCCTAACATTATTCTAATAAAGTGACAGCAAGTATGAGTAGTATAGTTTAGATCATAAAGACAGACCGATTAAGCTTTGAACATCATCATAGAGATCATTAAGTTAAAATAATGAATAGCACTTAAAAGTACAGTTTGTGTGCATCTATTGTTTCTTCTATGCATTATGCATCTAAAAGGTTTTATTTTCATATTATCGTTTTAAATATTTCAAATATGTCATTGTTATTTGTTGATAAGAACAAAACAAAAGCATTGTGATATGTATTTATACTACAACTAAAACTGAAAATTATCTATGGTGTTAAAAACCACACGTGTTCTTAATTAGATATTGTAAGGATATTTTTACAAAATAAAATATTCTACTCAGAAATCAGAATTACATTAATTATAAAAAGAGGAAATCGATTCTCTGGCAGAGTATATATATATATATATATATATATATATATATATATATATATATATATATATATATATATATATATATATATATATATATATATATATATATATATATATATATATATATATATATATATATATATATATATATATATATATATATATATATATATATATATTAGGGTGGCTAAAAAAAAAAAATCTTTCGGAAAAGTTAACCTCCCGAAGTGGATTGGTGTTCCTTTGGAGGTAAAAAGTCAGGATTAATTTTTTTGGAATTTTTGAAAAAAATCTAGGGGTCGCCCACGCCCCCCAAAGGTCACACCCCAAGGTCGACTATGTAAAAATATTTTAATTGGACGTCAGGGTGGATGTTAGGCTCATATGAAAGCTCTTGGTGAGTAGAACAAATTTAAAAAAGACACTATGGTGCTAATATTAATATTTCTCAAGTTAATTGCATATTTATACCCTGACCCGGGCCCTCCGGCACCACAAAAATAAACCAATGCAGGCTGAATTGGTAGGTCACCAGCGGGTTCTGATTGGTTATGGGGCAGCAGTGCATCTCAAAAACATGCTGGAGAGAGCCCTACTTTGGCTGGCCTGCCGCCATCATGCTGCTGAACTTCACATCAAACATCCATACGACAAGCTCCAGGGTCCAACAAGAGGTCCTGATGATCCTCTTTTTAAGAGATTCAAGGCATGGTTCAAGGCAAGCAGTAATGAAGCGAGACAAAATGGGGCAGACTTCCCTGATCCTGGTACATTTGCTCTATGGCAGTGGGATGGGGATGAAGATTCACCAACTGGACCATATCTCAATGGAAACAACTGGTTGGCCCGCTCCACACTGACCTATGTCCAGGATCAACTCCGAGCAGGCACTTTCCCCAGAGGAGACTACAGAGAGCTGTGTGAGCTTATCAATATCATCTTGGGAGGGGATGTAAGTTTCTTTTCTGTATATTATAATCCTGTTTGACAAGTAAATAATAAATTCAATTTGCTTTTCTGCCCATATCTTTCTGGCAAAATCATCAGCGTTGCCTAGTGCACATTTGTATTTATCAGAACATAATCTGATATTCTCTTTAAGCCAATCCGGATACAGAGAGGTCAAGTGTTTCAGCACTTTGAAATGTATGAACCAGGAGCCTTTCACCATGCTCGCTTCATGGGCAAGAGCATCTACCTCTTGAAGATTTTCCTGCTGTCGAATGTGTTTCCCTTGAGTCAAAGGCAGCATGACATGATTACAAGAATGGTGGGCTTCGTACTACATTTGTATGGCCGCTATTTTCTGAGTGCTCCACTAACCACTGCAGCACCACGTCATGACATCACTCTCTGGTATGAGCTCCAGATGTACCGCCAACACGACCAGGATCAGTTGAAGAGAAGCAGATTATGGCTGTTACCCTGCTCAGCATCCCTCGTCCACAAGTCTTTGTCACAGGAAAGCCAGGTCAGCCATACTTCAATCCTGTTGCTGCTAAGCTGGATGATGAGAGGCCATCCTTGGCTGTCTTCATAACGGAGCGCTCATGGCTGCTTTTCCATCTCCTTGAAGTTCAAACAGAATGGCTTCAGGACCATCCAGCTGTGTGGCCAGATTATGAAGACTATGATCACTGCAAAAGACTCACAATGGATCTGGCAGTAGTCAATGATCCAGCAGAGAGATCTGTGAAAGACGTGCAAGACACTGCGCAAATGACCAGGGATCCAGCACACAGAGACACTGTTATCTTGGTCCGCAGTGATCACAGAGGAAGGGTAGCCAATCTGAGAAAAGACAATCTTAATAATGTATAAAGAGATTAAGAGTTACACCTTACAAGAGTGTACATCATAGCAACAAAAATGAAAAATGTCATTATCATGTAGCAAATATTTCAAGTGACTGTTTGTTATACCTATTTCAGTGTATACATAATTATATGATTGTTTTTTGTATCAACAGATAAACATGATAAAGCATAGTAAGAGCTAAATAAATTTGTTTAAAACTTAAGTCATGTCTTTGTCAGCCAGAATCAATCAGAACCCGCTGGTGACCTACCAATTCAGCCTGCATTGGTTTATTTTTGTGGTGCCGGAGGGCCCGGGTCAGGGTATAAATATGCAATTAACTTGATAAATATTAATATTAGCACCATAGTGTCTTTTTTAATTTTGTTCTACTCACCAAGAGCTTTCATATGAGCCTAACATCCACCCTGACGTCCAATTTAAATATTTTTATATAGTCGACCTTGGGGTGTGACCTTTGGGGGGCGTGGGCGACCCCTAGGTTTTTTTCAAAAATTCCAAAAAAATTAATCCTGACTTTTTACCTCCAAAGGAACACCAATCCACTTCGGGAGGTTAACTTTTCCGAAAAAGTGTTTTTTTGAGCCACCCTAATATATATATATATATATATATATATATATATATATATATATATATATATATACATACTATATATATACATAAGTCTTTGGAATAAAGCTCTATGAACTAGGAGGGAAGATTGATTGTTAGAAATTTGGAATATCCTGTCAACTTGTTAATATATTACAAACAATTGATTGAAAGATGAACATCAATTAATGCTTGCCCTCATCTTCCCGATACACCCATTAGCAAATCTTCAACGCTCACACCCATAAGACCTCGAGACACTGGCTAGACCTGTTGGTATACATTTAACCTACTGATAATCATTTTACATTTAAGCAGATTTAGATCATTCAATCGTGTCCTAAACATTGCGTGTAAGGCCCTTAAGATATTTCAATGCAAAATTCGACCAGCTTGGAGCCACCATGTTTTTAATGCTTTCACATGGCTACAGCTGTCACAAATGATCTTGCTGCTAACGCAACAAGGTAGAATGGATTTACCACTCACTCCTATTCAATTTTTTAATCTGCCATGACACATTCTTACTCAAACAATTAAAGATTACTGAACCTCACATTCTACAAGCTTTAATTGTGATATAATTGGAAACTAAAAAAAAAAATAGGGGTAAATGGCTTCCAGGCTCTTGGCCAAATAATATAAAAAAAATCCGCATCATCTGCAACATTTCAATTGTAATGAAACAACAACAGATTGAATATTTATTTGTGCAGAATATATACGGAATGCCAATTCTAAGTGGTTTGGGACATACCGTTCTCTATGCCCTAAGTGCTAATTCAGAACATATTTTTGTGTCATTAACATGCAATATTAAATTGAATGGGAATGTGCATCAGAGCAGCAATGGGAAGAAGCCGTTAATGGTAGTGGGAAGGAAGGGCATCTTGTCCCCTATCATTGTTATATGTATCATGTTGAGACACTTTGTAAACCTTAATATACGTAGAGATATATGCTCAGTAAGATACCAATGTTCGGGTTGACAAAATAAAAGAGGAAAATAAATGATGGCCGACATTGATAAGTGATCTGATGCTAAATATGACAGGAATAAATGTATTTATACCTGTCACATACAAAAGAAACAAAACGTTTCCTATCATATTAGTTATGCGGTATGTCGATATCGGTATAGTTATATGAATTGTTTGATTGGACATTTCTACTGTACCCATTAGGAATGCAACTACATCAATTAATAAACTGACAAATGCTTTGCCGAAATATTGACATTATTCTGGTCATTTTTGTGGTCACTTTGTACTCTTCCCCTGTTGTCTTTCAAATTAAGTCTATTAAAAAAGCGAGATGACGAATAGGTTTTATTTTGACGAAAGGACGTACTATTCATTTAAACCATTAAACATTGGTCACATCTGGTCATTTTCCATTTACTGAAAAATAAATTATAATCGTGGTTCATTTTATAAGATCCTGCCAAATCAATGTTAATACTCAAGTAACATTGCAGATGATTATACGTTTAACCTACTTGTAGAACGGTAAAAGATGATGAAAATATTAGCTAAATCAGAGCCAACTGAAAAGATATGGAAACATGATTTAATCACAGGTGCGCTTATTCCTTTCATAACTTTTATCAAACTTTTACGGTACAAATCATGACTTCTAAACTTACTACCATCATATATGGAAAGTTTGCATTGCACGATCGGAACTCTACTCCAAAGAACTTTACAAACTCTTGTATAAATGGATCTTTGTAAAATAGGCAATACGTATATGGGAGAAAGAATAGATACAATCACACTGAGATTATTGAATCATGTAAAGTCGAATCTTTAAAGTGCCATATTAAAATATTTATGCCATTTAAGTATTAAGAACTGTAATCATAACTGTTATCTGGTGATTACAAATTGTGGTCTCTGTTCATAGCTTTGGTAATAATGCAGCATTAAAGAAATGGGAGCCGAGAACAACTAATTAATTTGCACACAATTGATTTATTTAACAATAAATCACAACCAGGCCTACCTAACGTTACATGAATGCTGTACCAAATATTAATATTCTGAATTTATTAATAACCATGCCAAAAGGGTGGGAAGGTGGATGAGAGCGGTGGTCAGCAACAGAATGACTTTGAATTTAGTGTTCTCCAATCACCAATCGGCAAAGCCCAGATAGGTGATCTGGAGGGGTTTGTCGAACGTCCATGGTCTCTACCAACTCCAACCAAAGAAAAGTTTGGTGGAGTTGATTGAGCTCTAGTGAAGTAAAAGGTCGCCAGCTGCAAAAACTGTGGTAAACTCGTTTAAACGTCAAAATTGAACCCGTTTCAACTGCCGTTAAAACGGCTTTGATTCAATTTTTGCAGCTGGCGATTATTATCAAGTATTTATATTTTCCTTATTTAATGTTATCCAAAGAATAATTAAGCTTTTTTATGAGATTTTAGACATAATCATACATAAAATATGAATTATCACTAAGACAGTTGGGTATTTAAAAAATCACATCTAAACGAGATTATGTAGGAAAAGCAAAAATCTCAGACCTCTCCAGATCACCTATCTGGGCTTTGCCGATGGGTGATTGGAGAACACTACTTTGAATTGGCCAGCCCGCCAAGGCTTGAGTCCACCACGTGACCACGCGCCGTTGCTAGGTTACTGTGCACCCCTACTGGGTGTGACCCCTGACTAACGCGACACCTAACGGCTCCTAGCCTTTAACCCCCCTTATTCATAAGCTAACATTAAAGAAATGGGAGCTGAGAACAACTAATTAATTTGCACACAATTGATTTATTTAACAATAAATCTACTACAACCAGGCTTACCTAACGTTACATGAATGCTATACCAAATATTGACTGCCGCACCATCTGGCGGATACTGTGGCATTAACATTAGGTAATCATACAAACATACATAGAATACATAGAATAATTAACCACACATATACATATGATTAATATATTACATTCACAATTACATAAACGCTTATGTATGACTAATGCCTATGATTGACAATACATGAATGAACCCATATTAATATTAAATATACTTATATGAAATATTAAAGCCCATGTATTGTAGGAGGTATTTAATTGTTGTGTGCTAACCTTGTGAGAAGTCAATTTCTTTCTGGTGGTTTTCCCTGATATATAGCTTGTAAGGTTGAGAACGCCATAAACCTAGCTTTGAAACATCGGCATCTTCCCAATTGTTGATATTTGCCTGGGATGCTGGACCACATCTTAGACTGTGTGTTGTATAGCCTGTAGGGTCCTTGCCTAATGCACTGACCAGAGACTTGATAATGGCATTAAGGGCCTGCTTGGTGATGGGAACACCCGAACCCAGCGCTAGTAGAGAGGCGCTATGGCCAATGCGCGCTATTCGCGCTCGAGCGGATAAATAGTCCCATATCATGCAAACCGCGCATACTTGTGCCTGGAACAGCCTATTGTTTTCCTGAAACCGTGGGGGTACGTTTTTGAAGAGGAAACTGAAAAGTATATAAATTTGATACCCTCCTGAGAGCCAAACCTAACGGCCGAGACCGGTGGGGGTGGGGCAATGATTTTCCCGGTGGGGTGACTGACCGCTGTGTACTCCGCCCCCCGGAGGCAACCAAAAAAACCAAGTGTTAGGGCAGCTGACCAAGCTAGGCCATCTAGGCTAACGGGAAGTGAGTTAAGCATTGAGTGAAGAAGTTCAAACTTAATGGGCAATTTTTGGAGTAGGGGGATGAATTGGAGAATATAGACCTGAGAGCTAGTTGTACCCTGGGGGTGTTGGTGGGAGGGGGTGTTAGGCCATTGGTTACATGCATGGACCTAATAGCAGCGAGATATACATGAGTGGTGCTATGGGCCAGTCCCTGTCTGCCTTTACCTGTGAGTGAGCCTGTATAAGATATAAACTCATCGGCGGGCATGGGGAGAAGACCATATTGGTTGCAGAACCTGCAGAACGTGGCCTGGGCAGAGTTGTATGTGCTCCGGGTGTTTGGTCTAAGACCGTTGTGGACTAACTTCTATATTCTCCTGTCCAATTCTACAAAGTATATAAAAGGCACAGGAAAAAAAAGGTGAACAATGTGTCCAGTGAGGTACCAATGATGATGTGACGCTACATCGCCTGCGGGCTAATGGGTGCCTGCGTAGCAGGGTCCCTGTAGAGTGACCAGCTAGTCTGACCAGCTAGTGGGTAATAATAAAAACTTAAAATTTTAATTAATATAATATAATAAACATATATATGGGCCTATCAGCCACAATACTTTAAAAATACACTATATAATATAACATAATTACAATAACCCCATTACATTGCCACTGCCCTAGCGGGCTAGTTAATCAATAATCATACAGGATATTAACAGGGGGTGTACTTTTTTGCATTAAGTGCCTGCACCTCTGGATATCCATCCTACTGAGGGCGTCAGCAGGGCCGTTGTACATTGTACCCAGGTGAAAAGCCCTGTAGTCAATATGATAAATGCTAGTGTAATAATACAGAGAACATATAAGGTTCATCATGCCTGGGTCTTTAGACTTCCTATCATTGACACTGAAGCACACTGCCGTGTCGTCTATGTTCATGGCTACCTTCTTATAGGCAAGGCGAGGGCCAAATGTGGCTAACGCTACAACAACTGCCATCAGTTCACGCCATGCTATAGTCTTTTCCTTAATCCAGGCAAAGTTATTGGTGAACGGCAGTAAAGTCCGAGACTGTTCATACACTACACCCAGGCCCAGGTCGGATGCATCAGTGAATATAATGTGTACATCCTGCATAGACCAAGCTAAGGGAAACGTCATGCCGTTGTGTGAACATATGCAACGTTTCCACCATGCTAGATCCGCTCTGGCCTCATGAGATTTTGTGATGGAGAGCTTTGGCTTTCTTGGCTAAATGAATGAGCCTTCTCATAAAGATGGCTCCCCTAGATACCACTTTAGAACAAAACGTTAGTTTCCTTGTAATTGAGAGAAGTGTCCGCTTGGTGGCGTATCTGGTGTTACCCAGGTCCTCCAAATGTGCTAACACTTCTTGCATCCTTTCTTCAGAGATCCTAAGTTGGCCTTTTATGGTATCTATCACTATCCAAAGAAATTCCAGGACCTTAGATGGGCCTAACATTTTCTTATGTTGTATCTCAAACCCAGCCATGTGAGATGTCTCCAGGACTATGTCCAGGGATTCCTGGCATGCTGACTTGCTGCCATCAATGCACATTGTATCGTCCAGGTAGTGGATCATGTCCCTGGATGCTCCATGCTTCTTATATATAAATTCCAGGGCGGATGAGAAGTCATCGAATAGCCTGGGGGCACTACGCATAATACTCTGCACTACGCATAATACTCTGGAAGGTGTTAGCCAAGTCCGTCTTGGCCAGCCAGGGGTCGCTGTATTGTTGGATGCGGCGCACGGCGTCGTCCACAGTAGCATATATTAAAGAATAAATATCCCCATCAATGCCATCATTAATTGGCCAGGAGAGATCATGTATAACACAGATTTTTTACTTGTCTTTCCTTGAGAAGGCCCCTAACGGTGAGACCCTAAAATTAGGGGGGGAGGTCCCTAATGGGACCTTCGACCCTACCTAATGCTACATTGTCACGGACAAATTTAGAAACTTCCGATTTAAATAATAAACTAGACTGCCAATTGGGGGAAATCCTCTTAAACTGCTTACCTGTGTAGCCTATCTTCACACCCACGCAGGCCCTGGTGTAGAGGTCATTGGCTAATGCCCTATCAGGATAGCCCTGCAACCAGTGACGCCAAAACTCAGGTTTGAGAAACAAGTTTGAGGCCACCGGCTGCGCATTTGCCCTGCTTAACACAGGGGTCAAATGGGAGAGGGCCTTTACACTGCCTACAGGCGTGAAGGCGGCGACAACCCTTGAAGTTACACTTAAGGGTCTGGTAGTTGTTACAGATTTCATTCTGTACCTGGCGCGTCTTACTGGATTCAAGCGTCGGCGTGGTATGGCCCGCCGACGCAGCCCTGGGAAAGGGGCAATCCGCCTGCCTAACGTGGTCAACAGACATGCAACGTGGGCATGTCTGGACATTGGCCTTAACTGCTGTCGTGTCGAGATTAGTATACACTAGGTGTGGGTTTATCTTACTAAATTCTACAGATATCTTTCTAAGTTCCAACCTATGTCTCATGTCCAGGGTTGCAACGTAATACCATTTATAACGTTTCTCCCAAGATGTTATCTGCCTGCGATAGTTCGCCATTTGGTCATAAATAAATATGTTGATGGACCATCAGTCTCTCATATTCCCCCCAAGCCTCCAGCCAACTAGACAAGTCAAAAAACCCGCCGGCGTTGTCTCTTCTGGCGGTAGGCAACGGCCCCGGTGTTATCCATGTATGATTCGATGTTGTTGATGTTATCAGGTGGCATATGCAAATTCTGTAAAAATTCATCAATATGGATAAACTCACCCTGTAACGCAGCTTTGACAGTCTTTACAGGGGTGCTCTGTACCTTACATAGCTTGAAGAAATCTGTTATACTGTCGACGTTGGTCAAACCTGGGACCGGACCACCCAACTGTGGGGGTGTGTGCGCTGATGGTGGTGGGGTCAACCCTGGTATGAGGACTGCTTCTTGGGGCTGCCAAGATGGCCCATAGTGCGCTGCTGCTCCCCGGTGGATGCCCGTTGGGTTAGCGATGTTCTGCACTGGCTGCATTGGGTATGCAGTAGGCTGGATACTCATGCCCCCTCCTAGCCGGTCCTGGATGTTGGCCACTGTCTTGCACAGGTCCTGATGAGAGCGAAGCATAACAGAAATTTGAGAAACTAAATTAGACATGTCACTCACATTGTTCATATGTTGACTAACTTCTTGAAACCCTACTGCAGGGGTGGTGGCTGCCGAAAAGCAGGGTGGGGTACCTAGTCGTAGCCTTGCTGGGGTCACGTCCAGGAATGGGTTACCTGGGCTGAGTACCGGTGATGCCGGGTTTGCTGTGTCGGTGACGGTGACGGTAGACATACTCTCTGGTGGCATACAGGCTGCGGCTCCCAGTGGCTGGCTGGACTCGCCAGTGGTCCCCTTTGTGCAGTTACCTACGCCAATGGGACCCTTGTGACCTTTGGCCGGCTCTCCACATGCCCTGCATGTCCTTTACCTGGTAGACATGTTCAGGGAAGGACACCTAGCCAGTCTATAAAAGTCTATCTAGGTCTATAATAAGTTTATGCAGGTCTATAATGTTCACAATGATAACACAGTCTATGATATTACAAGCGTACAGCACATACACAGTACCTCAGGCGATGAGACGAGAGACACACACACTGCACGGTCCAGGGACGGTCGACGACACACAAGACACACAGGACAAGACACATCTGGAAGGACTAGACATGACCATGTGGGTTCTGGACGCGAACCCGCTGCCCCGTCTTCTTTTTCGGCACATACCTTCTTGGCTAACGTCTTCGGCTGGGCAGTGTTGAAACGTCCAAAGAGAGCGGTGGTCAGCAACAGAATGACTTTGAATTGGCCAGCCCGCCAAGGCTTGAGTCCACCACGTGACCACGCGCCGTTGCTAGGTTACTATGCACCCCTACTGGGTGTGACGCCTGACTAACGTGACACCTAACGGCTCCCAGCCTTTAACCCCCCTTATTCATAAGCTAACACCAGGCAAAAGTATGCATTTCCTGTCATTGTGTGAAAAGGTTGTTTATGAAAAAAAATGCATACATACCTTCACTCCGTAGTTGCCACCCTGGTAAACAGCTGCACAATATACTGAGATATATTGCTTTTGCTTTTCCAATATGAAGATATCATGTTCGTATATACACTAACCATACGCTACGTTGTTGTAATCATTCATTTATATGTGCACTTTTTGTACTCATATCATGAATTGCAATAAAGCCTTATAGTGTTTCTGCGCCATTAGGCATTTTTTCATTAATTTAAATCATGTTGTCCATAGTTGATTAACATTTGCAATTTAACTATCAAACTGACCGGTTTTGTGTGTGCTGAATTGCAATTATGCTGACGATAGTTTTCCCTGGTGATTGGCTTTTTTGCACTTTGTATGACATCAATCCTGTCTTAGGTAAAACTAGAAAATGCTTGTAGAAAGAATCGAAGAGAAGAGTCATTGGTATTGGAATAGGACAGAGTCGTTTGACACACTATCTTTTTATCAGCGATGACCAGTCTGATTGTAGTGAATTTCATCATATAAGGGTGCAACATTTAATGTAACAGATTTACAAACTTTGTTTGATATTGTAGACACGTCTGTGAAAGTAAGGTTTTTTTAAACCCCATCTTATTTTATAATCAGTTTTAAGGGCGAAGATATTATGTCAGTCATTGGGCTAATTTGTCAAGAACTACAAAGCGTCATACCGTCCTTTGAATAAAATACACTTATTTATCATTTTCTATTGATTTATTGTATATGATATATTGAATTTAAATTGTTCACATTTTGTTTTAATCTAACATATTATGTATCCAGTCGATTGTATTTTATTTTTATTTTCCCCCTGTTTTAGGCACTGAATGAGCCTAATTGTTAGGCCATTTCTCCATTCATTCATATCCATATAAATCTAATAGATCAGTCTTTATCAGATTCAGGTTCATACTGAAATCACCCTCAGATGTAGAATTGGCATGTCTTATGAAGGCCTGCCTGCCGGCACTCATTTTAATAATTTATAATCTGACGGTAAAGCAATCCAATATCGATATATGTGCGCCATGTATCATTACCTAATTTCAGAACACCAGTCCCCAATGTTCATGTCTGTGCTGGGTAACATATTTTAGCAGGTAGGTTAAACAATCTTTACAGTTACTCTATAAATGATTAGTTGAGAGAGTAAAATAGTATTGCCATTTGTAAATAATATTTACTTTTAAAATATTGTTAAATGTTTATTTTAGGCCTTGATTATACAGTCATTTTGGCTGTTGTGAAACCGCTACACGGTGTCTTCTAAAAGACATATTGACAATTTATCTTAAAAAAATAGAAAGTATTTACTGTAGTTTGAAAGGCTACGGTCTATCTTTCAAGACACACTCTACTTTTAAGATTTACTATAATCAGTTGTATGTGTCCCCGAGTATTAAGCATCCGTTTGAAATATTTATTTTATCTTCAACGTTGTTATTATTAACGTTTTACACATACAATGAAAATTAAGTCTTGTTAATCAAGTCACGTTTTTAATGATATATACATCTTTATATATCACTCATTTCGCTCAATAGTGAGTTAAAAGCAATATATTTTTATATAATTCAGGCTGGTTAAATATGGATTCACTCTCAGTATCAAATGTTGTTGTTGAGGCTATTATAGCTGTTTTAGCAGCATTTGGGAATGGCATTGTTCTCGTTATCATTTTTAAGAATAGACAGCTCCAGACGGTCACAAATGTTCTAATTGCCTCTCTGGCAGCTGCGGACATGATGGTAGGACTAGTGGGCATTCCCTGTGTCATTGCAACCATCTATGGATTTCCACACAACTTTTATGGTTGCCTCCTTCTCAACTGCCTCATCATAATCATGACCCAAGTCTCAATTTTTAATCTCCTGTCTGTTGCAATTGAACGTTTTATTTCTATTAAGAACCCTTTCTTCTATCAGCAACATTTCACAACAAAGGTGGCTTTGGGTGTGGCTTCTTTCAACTGGTTCCTAGGTGCCTTGATAGGACTGGTTCCATTTCTCTGGAATCTTGGTTGGAATGACCTGAACATTTGTGTATTTGTTTGGATAATTGACTTTAACTACCGTGTGTATTTTAATTACTTTTGTTTCATTCTCGGTCCCTTGGTCATTATGTTGATCATATATTGTTACATCTTTGGCATCGTGAGGCGTCAGGCCAGAGTAATAGCCAGTTTAGAAGTGGCTAAAGATCAAGGTAAAGTCTCAATAAAAAAAGAAATGAAAGCTGCCAGAAAGTTTTCCCTGGTGATTGGCTTTTTTGCACTTTGCTGGTGTCCCCTGGAGACGATGAATGCCATATCACTGTGGACGAATGCTGTTTGTCTACCGTGTGTGATCGTGGCAGTCTGGCTGAGTCACCTGAACAGTGCTCTCAACCCTCTGCTGTATGCCTATGGTAACAGTGTCATGAGGAAGGCAATGGTCAGTGCGGTCCTCTGTAAAAAGCTCAATATCAATGAAGACACTTCCAGCTCTTCTACACAACCTACTTCTATTCACATCTGAGCAATCATCAATCATCAGCATTATATTGAACAGTTAGACTAGAATAAGATAACCTTTTCTTGTGTTATAATATCATAATCCAAATGCCTCATTCGTTTCGTTTCTGTGTTTAGTGTTTCTGCCTTTACATAGACAGCTAATGTAGGACAAATACTAGCCTGCCATTATATTGTGCCACATTTAATGTGCATTTAATATATGTCTTAATCTATACAGAACCAGATACTATGGTATATGGCAGTAGTCATTGCATGTACGCCAAAAAACTAAAGAAAATGCTAACGTATATTGTTTTGCCGAATAAATTGTAGGGTGTTGTAATTTCCATTGATTATAAGATAGAAACAAAAACTATATGCGTTGGCAATATAAATGTTTAACCTGTAGTATAACCTATTATATGCGACAAAAGACACATGTTTAAACCTTCGTCAAGTCGTATGACATGACAATATGCAAGATACAAAGGCGATGGAGACATGGCGCTGAAAATACTTCCAGCTAAATTTGAAAGAGATTGTCCAAAACTTAGATAGTCCTGAGATGAATTTGTGCGTAACTGTGCCAAAATGATAAAGCTGTGACATTGGCAATAAAATTGAAAAGCTGGAATTACACCAAAGAATATCTCAATAAAAAGTGAGTATTATTTTATTGCAATGTAACATGCACAGGGCAAGCTGCGCCACAATCTTTTAAAATTAAATTTCTGTAATGAAGATTTGATATCTTAAGATCGATATACTGTTAATGTTTTTACCTGATTAAAGGTCTTCTTTTGATTTGGGCAATGGTACTAAATTAGGATTGGCGCTGAGGTTACAATCAATGGTGTCACTTCTGGTGTGCAGCCCTAACTTCCCAATATAAAACCAAACGTATTGAATAGAGTGTGTTGGCAATATATATTGATTACCTAAATATGGTTACAAAAATATTGCATAAATTGTACTTTTTCCTTCGTCTCAAGTTACATGTTTTCTCGTTTCTTCTCGTTTTTTCATTTCTTAATGACTGGCAATTGATTCACAAGAAATAGCACATATATTAATTGTACATGTACCATTAAGAAGTTATTCCCTCCAAATCCCCAGCAACATCTCCATCTCCCAGAGCCAAACAAATAATCCAGATCATTCCATTTACATTAATACATATACGAAAATAAAATGTATTTTTGCTGGATATGAACACAGATTTCTTTATTGAGTTACCATATTGTGTATTTTGCTTTTACTTATTTAAGCACTGAATGACATCTTGTTGGGGTGCCGTAAAGCACTCATTCATTCATTCATTCATTGGACATACTTTGTTATTATGTTTGAAATATAAAAACTAAAGGTCACTAAAATGTTTAGAACTGGTATGGTATTGCTACCAAACCAGCCCATTGCTCAAACCATAGGTACAAAGTACAACTATACATTTATTTAGATACTAGACATATGTGCCTAGAAACTAAACATTGCCATTTAGAAACTAATCATATTTGTTTAGAAACTACCCATATATGTTTAGAAAAGTGCCTAGAATAATGTTTAGGTGGAATGATATATATTTCCTCTTCGACATGGGACGCATTATGATGTTTTTCCATACGTGAATATACCTAACTTTGGAAGTGAAACTCTGGAGTAAGGAACATTCAAAGTGGATTATGACACGTTGAATACAGGGAGCGGCGAGTGCATTCGCTTCTATTTAATATTTAAATATCAATTCAGATCACATTGCAAATTTTATTAAACAGACGCACCCCCCATGGACTCAAACATTTCTAAATAGTTTCCTGTCCTTGTTATATTCAGACTACTTAGATATCTGCCTATAGAGTAAAAGGTGAGAAAATTATATCTATTTTAACTGGATCCCGGGAAATTTGATGAAGACAAGGCCGATGCAGCTGCTGTTAAAGACAACCACAATTATTTTGAGTGCCTTCCAAGCCAATCAATTTATGCAGCTGAGATTTAAGCACTTTATTTGGCACTGGTTCATGTGAAAACGTTCCATATACAGAGGTTAAAGAACATATTACTGGTTTGCACGTAATAAGGCAAGAACATGTGAGTGCAGTCTTCAGGGAGACAGATCTCTCAAGTTGGTTCTGGTGGAAGGATCTCAAGAGTCCAAAGGACGACTGAGATCCTTCCACCAGAACCAACGAGAGAGATCTGTCTCCCTGAACACTGCACGAACTCATATTCTTGTCTTTATCTCATACTTATCCACTGCAGATAGATGGGGTTTGCAATCAACTTTATTCTCAAAGCAAAGCAGTGAAAACATGGTAATAAGTACAGAACTATGTTGTGTGTGGCTCATTTAAGTTCTCAGCTCATTTACATAATGTAATCAATTTTATATCACTACATGCAGTGAACTAGGCCACCTATAAAGCACTATATGAAATGGGTGTAATTCTGTTTTAACTGGGTGAATAGTCATCAGTTTTGAGATTCCCACAAAAGGTTGCAGTCTCTGCCAACAGGGGGCCCCCTGTCTGTGTTTCAAGGTCCCCATGACCCAAATCTGAAATGTCGTCTGCTCCAGGTCAAAACAAACCTGGACAGTCATCATGTTCATTTCAGAGAAATTAACGCATGATTTGTTGAAGAACTGGCCTTAGACATGATTACATTTATTTTATAATTGACAAATATAATGACATTTGTGCACAAACATATTTAATTAAGCATTTTATTCATTTCAAAAGTATGTAAATAAGAAAAGAATCTTTAAAAAAGATAAAAGGAAAGTAGTTCGGCAGAGGGGTGATCTGTGAAAGTAGTTCGGCAGAGGGGTGATCTGCAAAAAATATCTCATAGGTGCAGAACACTCTCTTGAGGCACCAAGTATGAGATAATAAATGGCAACTGCGTTATATCGAAGCTATTTCTAGCAAGTTACACACAATTAAACCTGAACTAAAATGATTGGGGCAGAGAAGAATAAGTTTTAAGTTGAATAAGCGTGCCTAGTAATATGCTTCTATCATATGACATATGTTAGGTTCCTTACCAATGGAAAATCGCTAAGTGTAAGCCATATTACCCCAGTGTCCCATTCTGAAGGTGCCCATTGTTAGCAAACCTTTCCCTAGCAGATCACTGGTGAGCTAATTTGAATTTTAGCAGAAGACTCATCTACTTCAAGTGGCACAGAAATTATGTATGGGTAGTAGGTAAGTCCATTTCTTTGAGAATAGTTTCCTTTGAAGTGAGTGTTATATTCCGGTCACATGATAGCTGGTTCCATTGATTATCTTCCTATGTTTCAGTAACAGGAATACAATATATAAGCCCTTATACATTTTTATGTTTTCTTACTTACATTGAAGTAAATTGTGATTGTGAACGTGGTGAAACCAAAATAGCTCAGTTGGTTGATCATTTCCACATAATATGTGCTGCCGTATAATTTCGTTCAGCACGCATGTTTAAACCTCATTATATATATTTAAACAAATGAAATAGCAGACGCACCCCCCATGGAATCAAACATTTCTAAATAGTTTCCTGTCCTTGTTATATTCAGACTACTTATATATCTGCCTATAGAGTCACATGAGGAATATCAGAGTCACCGAATACAATATATAAGCCCTTATACATTTTTATGTTTTCTTACTTACATTGAAGTAAATTGTGATTGTGAACGTGGTGAAACCAAAATAGCTCAGTTGGTTGATCATTTCCACATAATATGTGCCGCCGTATAATTTCGTTCAGCACGCATGTTTAAACCTCATCATATATATTTAAACAAATGAAATAGCATATTTAAATCCCTTAAAGCATTTTTCGCGGGGAATCTTCATCATTTAAATATACCATTATAGTATATGATTGCCTGCATGAAATGCGCCGGATGGAAGGTAGGTCTAAATACTTCAACAAGATCAAAACAAATCAGATCTAAACACTTCAACAAGATCAAAACCAATCACAGTTACTACTCGTTACTGCAAAGAGTGAGCATGAAATATGTGACTGACATCTACATATTTATTTAAATTCTTGTGAGTGATTGCATGTTGAAATCTACCAAGCACTCTACTATATTTGACTGCATTTGTAATCCAGTGTCTATTTCTCCTCATTTCATTGGACTCTGGTCACTTACACCCCTCCATCTTCTAGCCAATATGATCATTATAGATAGTTCACATGCTTATCTTTTCATACACCACCTTCTAAAATGCTAAAATATCCGGCAGATCAAAATAGGGCAATGACTGCAGAGGTAGTAACTGAATACTACCTACGTAGGCCACGGGCCGTGGCGCAGTTGGTAAGAGCGCCAGCTTATTAGCACCAGTTCCCCTCTTCCAATCGGGGATAATTTACAAAAGCACATATGGAATTTCAATGAAATTTCAATTCATATTCAAATTTCAATCCATACAGATTTGATATCTGCAATTATGAAAGAGAACCCACAGAAGTACTCTGCATTACGTAGGTAGTTTGTTTGGGGTTTTTACATCACTTTCAACATTATTTCAGTCATTTCGTGATGAGACCTACTTGTAGCAGATATAGTGCTGCCTCACTGAATTGTCATGTCGCAGGTCCTTGACATGACAACCCACCCGGTCACAGATTTACAAGGACAACGGGTTAACCCTTTAGGCACAGGCCTCAGCTCATACAGGAAATTGTATCATGAGCTCAATCTCGCCATGGCCGGGATTTGAACCCACGACCTTTGGATCACCACAGAGGAACTGGTGCTAATAAGTTGGCGCTCTTACCAACTGCGCCACGGCCCGTGGCCTAAGTAGGTAGTATTCGTTTACTACCTCTGCAGTCATTGCCCTATTTTGATCTCATTCAAAGTTTGGAATTCCCTGAGTCATAAATATTTGCCTTGCTCACAAAAATATCATCAAATCTGAATTTACCAACATCAGGTCATAAACTGTAATCAGGTGTCTGACACATAAACTGACCAATCAGTACAACTGTAAAAACAAATTGCAAAACAAATCTATTTGTATTCTTTCACAAATCAGATCACAGCCAGATTTTTATGAATTCTGTGCGCACCATTATACATTTGGTGGCAGGGGCTGATATGATAGAGAAGTCTTGCTATGGAGGGTCTTACACAAGAAGGAAAGATACAAAATAAAATGTAGTGTAACAATGTAATTTGAGGAAATGAACTTTGTTTTGAATATGTGAGTAATCTGAGGTCTTTTGACATGTATTTATGATTTAAGAATTAAGTTACTGGGATGTTTGTCTACATCATGGGAAATCTGAAAAGCTAAGATAATGTCAAAATTGAGTGATCAATGCAATGTCAATTCTTCTTTTCTCATATACAACTAAAGGGTTGAAAGCTTAAATCACAAACTTGGATGAAATAATTTTTATTCCATGTATAAAGTTATCAATTTTACTTTTATGACCTTGAAGTGTGGATGTTTCTGATCTGTCCTTGAATTTAGTGTTTCAAAACTTAACCCAGCCTTACCTTGATTAATATTTCCGCCCAAATCTGAGATCACTTGTACAAAAGTTAGAAAAGCCTGTGATCCAATACAGGTAATTATGAAAATCAATCGTAAAATACCATAATCCTATGCCCAGTGGGGTGTGACAATGCCTTGCAGTACTTTGCAAATGTTATGAGCAATTAAAGGGCGCGCAACATTTTTAAATTCCTAGGGAATAATATTTTTAAAAAGCATAAGGTAAAGTTTTCATTTTCTAAAATGCTTTACTCTCTTAGCATTGAATGGATAATATCCTTTAAATTTGTTGGATGCACAGTTTTCATGCCCTGAGTTTATATATATGGTAGTCCATGCCATATGGACACATGGCTGAGATCAAACCTATTTTTATCATTTGGTTTGCAGAGAGCTCATGGTCTACATCAACGAAAAAACAACAACATGAAATCAATACCATTATAATTTTTCATTTCAGTACAATGTTTTATACTGAAATAAAAGATATGTTTTTAAAACCATGATTCGGCTGCATGTCTGCAATGTCTCAAAACATAGAGGTGTGCATTTTTTTCCTTTACCATAGAAATCACGACTTTTGAAATTGTTTCCCTCATGCGGTAAAGGCTTTGGTTGGCATGATATATGATACCCTTAATGACCTATTGTTAGTATAAAATGCATTTCGCGTGTGAATCTCGAAACAAAAGTTTACGCTGACATCACAGATAGGAGATAGTGCGTTTTGGATCTCCCCTCTAGCTGGGTAGCCACGCTGCGTAGGCTCTGAGTGCCCACGAGACAAAAGCGGAGCGGCCAACATATCTAAATCAAAAAAAAAAAAAAATAACTACAATCATGACAGGAATCTGGTTGTCAAATGTTGTAGTTTACATTTGAGATAGAACACTGTACCCTGAAGGATGTCTGATATCAAAGTGTTAGCCGAGATATCTGACGTTCATGCGGGAGTGTCAATGTATTACAGTACATGTAATACAAGATATATCTTTAAAACACACAAGGAACATGCTATTCATATATTATAGCATGCCATCCTTGAAAAAGCGGTCATAAAATACACTCTCTAGAAGTAACTCTGTCGAAAAATATCGAAGTAAAATACACTCTGTAGAAGTAACTCTGTTGAAAAATATCGATGACATATCAGGCATTCATTTTAAATAAGCATGGCATTGTGTGACTGCATTCGCTGCAGACATTGTTCTTACAGTATGAGCCAACTGTATAAGCACATTGGCAACCTTTATGAACTGATTTTATCTCATTGTGTTTCCTTATATACAAAGGAGGATCAGTTGAATCCTTTGAGTCTTCAAGTGACAAATTTATGTCAGGTTTGTATATAACACAAGCGGTCATCCCATGTACCTATTCTGCACGAGGGCATCTTAGTAACCCCTTCTGAGCACAAGTGCACCAAGGTTCCTATTCTGCACGAGGGCATATTTGTGACCTCTTCTGAGCACAAGTGCACCAAGGTTCCTATTCTGTACGAGGGCATATTTGTGACCTCCTCTGAGCACAAGTGCACCAAGGTTCCTATTCTGCACGAGGGCATATTTGTGACCTCCTCTGAGCACAAGTGCACCAAGGTTCCTATTCTGTACGAGGGCATATTTGTGACCTCTTCTGAGCACAAGTGCACCAAGGTTCCTATTCTGCACGAGGGCATATTTGTTACCTCTTCTGAGCACAAGTGCACCAAGGTTCCTATTCTGCACGAGGGCATCTTAGTAACCCCTTCTGAGCACAAGTGCACCAAGGTTCCTATTCTGCACTCAGTGTACCCACTCTCCATGAAGAGACATCTTGCAACATATACCCAGCATGATATTTCAGGAACCTTTCCTTCATGAGAGGGCATCCAGGTTACTAAACTCAAAATATGGTATCCTATGTGCCTATTCTACATGAAGGCATATATGTAACATTCTCTGAGTAGAGGTGTACCTATTCTGCATCCCAGATACCCACACTATGCAGCAGGGCATTTCAGATATATATTACATGTAAAAGGATCTATTTTGTAGAGAGGGCATCTCAGATACCTATTCTGTACCTATAGATTTAAATCGGAGTAATAATAAGACAAATTGCTATGATTTATATTGGTCATAAATCAATATATTGGTCATGCCGTTTTGATTTTATGACACTAGTATAATGATGGGCTGTTCAAATTAGACTAATAATTCTGCCAGAATAGAAAACAAGGATGATCACCCTGACAATGAACATTTGATATCCTAATTTAATTACAATCCTGACTACCATGTTGACCTGTAACCTAGGCCAAGTTAGATTACCTGTGTATTACTCAGACCCATGACTATAACTTGAAGCAGCCGGCGAAGACGGGAATTATTTACATGCAAATTCTAGAGCAATAAGAATACATATAATAATATAGACTATATTATAACAAATTGCATACACAGTGATCACAGATGACGAGGGCTTGTGCATATACGTCAGAGATTTCTGTGTACATGTCATTCTGTGATGCCTTTGATTCATACCCTTGTGTAGATTTATATAAATAAAGCCGCATTTGATTTGTACTTTCATATAGCAAGTTTGGGATGGTGGCGCTCCGAACCGTGTACATTTGCTTCTTTTAGCAGTTTTGAAATCCATTCAGAAACAAAGATCGCATTCGTCACATTAGATATTCTAAATCAAACAGATCTACAACAGACGCCATTTGGCGAGATTAACGGCCAGGCCATTTGACATTGGAGAAATATAAATATTAAAAAACAAAATTGCATACAAATCTATTTTTTTAAACTTCCTTTTTATGTTTTCCTATACATTCATTTTGAGTTTATCCATAGTGAAGTCAACCCCAAAACAAGGCAAAGGTAAAAAAAAAATCTCTGTATCTGTATTATCTCAGATAAAAGTCAGTTGCAATAAAGAGGAAAATGCCTGGCCTGAAATATATTTAGGAGTTTGCTCATATAACCTATTTTGTCAAACGCGGGTATTTGCACCGTCAGAAACATCAGGAGGGATGAATAATCAATGGGTGTTTAAATAATAGAAAAATACAGCACATTTCAACAGATTATCACCCAATGCGACTGTCACAAATCAAAATTGTGCACCTGACTGAACAAGACAAATTTGGCACATGGTTTACATATGCAATTGCACTCGAAATTTGCTCTTAAAACATTTATATCCAACCAACTGTCAATGCTCAACTATGAATCGTTTGAAACAGTTTATTGGAAAAAAAAATTCAATTGATTTAATATATTATATTCCTATTGGCAGCATTCCCATGTCTAATTTGAAATTTAGTTCATGATTTTAATACTGTCATATGTCCTAAAGTATAATACAATGAAAAATACTTGCGAATGAGGATTAAAGATTCGGTTAAATACAAGAATTTGTATTTTCTTGGTGTACGGATTATTCTGTAATGCAGCCTACTTGATCCTTATTCTGAGTTTCTGAGTAATAAAGGGAAGTACATGGGATATTCTGAGGAATAAAGGCAGGTTCATATTATATTCTGAGGAATAAAGGTAAGTATATGGGGCATTCTGAGGAATAAAGGTGAGTATATGGGATATTCTGAGGAATAAGGTAAGTATATGGGGAATTCTGAGGAATAAGGTAAGTGTACGTGTATGGAATATTCTGAGGAATAAGGTAAGTATATGGGGCATTCTGAGGAATAAGGTAAGTATATGGAACATTCTGAGGAATAAGGTAAGTATATGGAATATTCTGAGGAATAAGGTAAGCATATGGAATATTCTGAGGAATAAGGTAAGTATATGGAATATTCTGAGGAATAAGGTAAGTATATGGGATATTCTGAGGAATAAGGTAAGTATATGGAATATTCTGAGGAATAAAGGTGAGTATATGGAATATTCTGAGGAATAAAGGTGATTATATGGGATATTCTGAGGAATAAGGTGAGTATATGGGTATTCTTAGGAATAAAGGTGAGTATATGGGGCATTCTGAGGAATAAAGGTGATTATATGGAATATTCTGAGGAATAAGGTAAGTATATGGGGCATTCTGAGGAATAAGGTAAGTATATGGGGCATTCTGAGGAATAAAGGTGAGTATATGGGATATTCTGAGGAATAAGGTGAGTATATGGGTATTCTTAGGAATAAAGGTGAGTATATGGGGCATTCTGAGGAATAAAGGTGAGTATATGGAATATTCTGAGGAATAAAGGCAGGTCCATGAGGTATTTGGAGAGATAAAGACAGGTTCATAGGATATTTCGAGGAATAAAAATAGGATTAGAAGAAATAAGGACAGGTTTATGGGTTATTCCCAGGCTAAAATGTAGAATGATGGGTGATTTTGAGGAGTCGATAAGGTTAAAGGGTTATAAAGAATAACAGTTGGTTGAAGGGCCAGTGCTACTTGTTGACAGAACAGTAGGCAAGTTCTGGGTACGTATATCATCTCGCATGAGTCTCTCAAACCTATTTTGCATTATATGTATGCCTATCAATAGACTCCTGAATCCCACTCACCTATTCACAGTGGTTCTCAAAGTGCACTTGGGGACCTTTCTTTTAGTTTAGAATTGTCAATAGTTAATAAATATAAGAACGCAATAATCGATCTTCTGTGTCATAGTGTAGAAAGGCTCAAATTTAAATTTTATAATACGATCATTGTATATTGAGGATTCTTTGTTAAAAGGGTTTATACGAGTTTTCAAACATTTATATTTTTCAAAGTGCATATTTATATTTAGCATTAGCAACAGCAATACTTGTCTTTGCCTATCTTGTATATAATAAATCCCTGTTAAATCCCTATTCTAAAATGTGTGGAAATATTCCATTTGCACTAATTCAATCCATAAACAAATATTGAAAGAGATAACTTTATCTTAATGACTTCCTCAATGCAAGGCCATGTTATTGGCCATTAATTTGTATATTTTCTATAAATACAATACAGAGCAAAACTAGGCTTTAGATGTAGGCACAGGCATTTAGGAAACGGACATTCAAATACATCAATATAGTATATGTTAGGTGTTCCATACAAAGACGTAGTCACTCTAAATAATAATGCAGCTCTGTAAAGTTTGTAAAGCTGTTTAAATAAATGAAGCCAAATCTCCGAAACTATGCCTCCATCATTGGTGGCTTCAGAAATAATCCTGAAGTTCATTTAAAATAGATAAGCACACATCAGCATAATTTGCCTTATAAAGCACACTAACTTGTTCTGGATTTCTGTATATATATATATATATATATATATATATATATATATATATATATATATATATATATATATATATATATATATATATATATATATATATAAATCATGTATGTGTGTGCCTGTATATAATTTACAACATCCCTATATAAGGATACAATTTGATTTGGTTAGTGCAAAAATAGCAAAGGAAACGTGTATGAAAGTTGTCAGTCATGTTGTGTATTACAGTCTCTCTACTTCTCTGGGGCAGTTGTGGTAGGTGGCTTAATGCGTTTTATTAAGAGTGAAACAACGCCAGGAAATACATGTTTTGAACACATCCATTGAGGGACTAAAACTATATAACGCACGAAAGCATAAATTCCCATTTTCAATTTAACTGTTTTTAGGATAGAGCTCGGTTGATCAGAAGTAGATCAACCCCTATTTAGCAGAGTATGTTTTGAGCGACTGGGTCCAATCCATGTAGTCTATTATTATATTTTGATTTCAGTGAGCAAGCAGTGGGTGCAAAATAATTATGCAAGTTATGTGGTGACCGCTTCTAACTCTCCAGTGCGCAGAGTGGGCAGGGCCTCATACGCTGGAGGGCTCTATCCTTGTAAGAGAGACGGCAATAGTGGCTCTTGCTATGTTGCCTACAATTACAGGGAAAATTCAGTCTCGCCATTTCAACAGTTAACATACGATAGCTTAAATCCAGGTGAATTCAGTTGGCACTACATGACACCAAACCAGGCCCTACATAAAAATGCTTATCAAACTGGCTATGATAACTCCAACAGGTATGTAAGAGATGCTCCCCTCAAATCTGTCCTTCCACGAATTTGCCCTTAGCATTAATACATACAGGGGAACATACTGTTAAAATGTATCTGGACTTACAAAATCATTTGGATGTTTCACAGACTTAAATTTAATCATATTTATTACAATTGCAATATTTCCTTCTAAAAGACGTAGAAGCTGAACTTCAGCGTCTGATTATATTCTTTTATCTTGAGTCACGGTGCCAATTCTCACTCAATATTTTGTTTGAATCATGTTTCAGTACAAACATGCAATGCTTAACAATCCATCCATCCTGGATACATGCTTGTAAACATCACAGAGCCTGCTGTACAGTTTATTTAATAGCATTCAATATCTTTACTGAGTAGAATTCAAATTGGCAAAATAATTGGCATTAAACATAACAAACCAAATGTTTTATCCGAGTCATTGTTGAAAGATGTTTTACAATATGTTCAAACCCCACTGTCCTCTACTGCTCAGCTGTTTTAATTCCAAAATATGTCCACCAAAAGATTCCACAAACCAAAACCAAATAGCATTTTATCACCCATGTATATCATTATAATGACATAAATATATCCTGTTGTTAAGCATATTACCAGTTCCCTCACATAAAGTTGTTTCATAAAAAAAATGTTTTGAAACTTTATATTACACGCAATTCGGAAATCAATACTTTTCAGATGTATGTGCACAAAAGTGAAATTATATTTTCAGACCACTCTACACGATCAAAGATACAGTAAGTTGGGATGGTGTTCATGTAGGCTACTACAATCCACTTGACGGTTATGGAAAGATTCCGTGGGGAGGAGGTATAACATCAACATATTCATTTCATGTCCTGCTTTATACAGGTAAGTATGTACCTTTCTTGCCATTCTGACATTGTCTAACTGCTGGGTCAATATGGCAAATGACTTTCATGAAAGGCCGTGTATGGAAATCACGGTCAACTCTCTCGATGGCTTCATGGCATATATGATACAGCCTTCCTCAGGTTTTAAACAATACTTTTTAAGATAGAAATTAAAGCGACGGCAATGTGGGCTTTCGTACCTGCAACCATTGGGTCTCGTCAAGTCATGACTGAAATAATGTTGAAAGTGACGTACAATCCGATAAACTGGCACACACTGAATCAGTAAGCCTTGATGAAGTAGAATTATGATTGAAATGTAATTTGTGCTGTTGGTATTTGTTTATGTGGAGAAAATCACCATTTAAAACTGAAAAATTAAGGCAAATCACCGTTTAGATATAACAAACTTTTCATTGAGATGACATCGCTTACTTCATACCATTCTACCTTAAATTAGAAGACAAAACGATAATCCGGGTTTTACCTGCAAAACCTGTGTTGTTTATTCATTTGTTTTATATACTGGATTTAATAACGAAATAGTAGTTGCGATCTCGCTGACAACCATATTACATTTTATTATAACAAACTATTTTTATTTGCCTTTGATACAGTGCAATGTCACACTCTGGTTTCTTGAATAACATAGAATACCTTTTCTTAAATAATCTACAAAGTAGCCCATAATAATATCATAACTAGTGAACTCGGTAGTAATGCCAGGTGTTGTTAATGCCAGGTGTTGGTAATGTCAGGTGTTGGTAATGCCAGGTGTTGGTAATTCCAGGTGTTGGTAATGCCATGTGATGGTAATGCCAGGTGTTGGTAATGCCAGGTGTTGGTAATGCCAGGTGGTGGTAATGCCAGGTGTTGGTTCTTCTCACAATCACTGCCGTCATTGCCCTACTTTGAACTAATTTGAAATTTGAAACTCTTTGCCCAGTTATGCATATCAGTTACACCGACCAAAATATCATACATTCTGAATTAATAACCCTCAGGTCTTGGTCTGTGATCATTTAGTTGACCAAACCAATTAGAATCCGAATGAATAGTTATTTATTCTTCCACCAATTAGTTCATCGCCAGATTATTAATTACTACAGTATGTGATTCTTGATTAGGGATAGAACATAATATATCTGCTTGTAATTCATTTACATGACTGACATTCAATGTCAAAAAATAAAAATAAATAAATAAAAAAATAAAAATAAAATAAAATAAAATAAACTTATCATGGATGAGCATAACTAACATCACTCTATTTGCATAAAGTGGATGATATATGGAAGGATGCGATGAAAAAAAATGACCCCTCTAATGGATTTAGAGTGAGAGATGACAATACCATGAACGTCTGCAGGGTGAAGGAGGGGAATGCCCTGGTCCCGGGGAAGAAGGTATTCGGCGAGACAGGATGTCGCATTGGGTACGATGGCTCTGAGCTGCTCAGAGGTACATTTCAGCTGCTCATTCCTAACACCAATGAGTTGTCATGGGTTGGGATGAGCCTCCATGATCCCCTACCACCGACAACACTTCAGGCCGGATATGACAGTAATGCAAAGTGAGTAATATTCAATATACACTCACAAACTGATAGCCAGTCTCGGGATTGTCATTTCCAACAATATTTTAATAATTGTAATATTCGAAAATGACGTGTGTTCATATGGCTAAATGGAGCTTGAAAATAGGTTTTTTTTATGATAAAACATAGTCAGCTTTCATTTATCCTGTGTGGACTGTCTGAACAAATCAGGTATTCAACATAATGCAAAGCAAAAAGGATGGTCCGGCGGTTGGAATTCAATAGTAATACTGTAAATATAGTATTTTGTTTGGGAAATTGTCATTTTCAAAACCATTATTTATTTTGAAAGCAAACATATGAAAACAGAAATGCTCAATCTAACGAAAGGCCACCCTATACTTTATATGTATATGTAGAAATGTATGCAATTTGAAACATAAATGATGAGTCCCTTAACTAAATTTGTCTAATATACAAAAATACTAAGGTTAATAATTCTAATAGCAATGTTAAATTATATAGCGCTTGTACAAGACAGTGTCTGTTCAAATCGCTTTATTCTCATCAAAATATTCAGCCAACAATAGATTTACTCATGTATTAACACCAAAATCATTTGTCTCATTGATAAAAATCATTTGTCTCATTGATAAACAAATTGTTCTATTTGTGTTCACTTCAGCTGTTACGTGTGCTTCTTTCAGACACATGTAAAGAATGACACAGCAACCATTTTGTCTCAATGATAAAAAAAGGATTCCATTTGAGTTTATCTTTCAATGATCTGCATAGCAACCATGTGTTTCAATGATGAACAATTTGCTCTATTTATGTTTACCTTTCAGCGATCTGCATAGCAACCATTTGTTTCAATGATGAACAATTTGCTCTATTTATGTTTACCTTTCAGCGATCTGCATAGCAACCATGTGTTTCAATGATGAACAATTTGCTCCATTTGTGTTTACCTTTCAGCGATCTGCATAGCAACCATTTGCTTCAATGGTAGACAATTTGCTCTATTTGTGTTTACCCTAGCTGTTACATATACTTCTTTCAGTGCTCTGTATTCTATCCGTGCAAGTGTGCCTGGGGATGGCGGCAAGCTTCACTCTGGGTACCTCAATCAAGCCACAGGAGAAGCCAAAATCTCATTCAGTAACCAGCAGATCAGCGTCACTCAGTTTGATATTGCAATCATAAACAGCATCTCCAGTAAGATATAGAAACTCTGGATTACTCTGAATTATGGATTACTCTGAAATATTTTTGCACACTCTATAGTTCCACTTGAGTGGTCCAATTTATTTTATTTCTACATTAAAGAATATTTAGTGTTATGTATAACACACATCAATATATTTTTTGAGTGGATCATATTAAGTTATTTTTTATTTTTTCTAAATGTGATTAATATTTTGATGGGATAGTTAAGTTTTCCATGCAATATCATTCCAGAAAAATCACCATGGATGTCATCAAGATATCTTCGAGATATAAGCCTTTCTAATGCGATTTTGGTGCACAACTCTTCTGTGCCGGCCTACAGCGTGGTGAGGGCGGCGTATAGTGGAGGAATCTGGCCGGGAAGACTGTCCTCTTCCTCCCCGTACGCCCACATAGGCTACAACAATGCTGTACTGAAAAGATATGATTATGAGGTGCTCTTCTACAGACCAAACACTCTGGATAAATTCATGTGGATTCCGTTCAACATCAATGATACCTTGCCTGTTTCTAAGATATCTGCTGGGAAAGATTCCAGCAATGAGTATGTAGTCCTCTACCAAATGAAAATCGTTCCTTTGTAAACCGTTAATAGTGAATACTATGCAAGATTCATAAAGCTTACCATGCTTAATAAGTCTAAACATATATTAATAATACAAAAAGAAGTATAGAATAAGATTATCACACAAGATTCCTATTTGATTTTCAAGTGCCTGACGTTTTATGACAAATAATTGATTTTCGACTCTGTTAATGCTCATCTATGAAGCCCTTGATGTACGTTGTTGCTATCGAATACCCTCAAATGTCATTTTATTCCACACAGACCTTTATATGTAATTCGTAAAGAGGTCAATTCAGTGTATACCTCTGGCTATTTGAACAAAGTATCTGGTATGGCTAAGCTTATCAGCGGAAGCAGTCAAATTGATGCCACCATCTTTGAACTCCTGACATACATACGTAAGTCATACTTTGTACATCTCAGAAATCTATTTTAACATCCTCACAATAAACATCACAATAGTACATAAATAAGGACACAGTACGCCTTTTCATACTGCAAACTGTTATTTAAAATACAATAGTACAAAATATTTTATCATGTGCAATAGCTTCTTTTCAAAAGAATTTCGTTAAAACCTCTTTTTAAAAGGTTTTCTTCAGTTAAGTTCTTGCAGACTTTTACTATAGTTTTCATAATATTTCCAAATAATTAAAAGTCAAACTGATAATGGTACCTGAAATCATCTAATTTCTATAAGGAAACTAATCATTTATTTGCCTTGTTCAATAATAAAATATGGCATGGTATGTATGTAATTTTCCTTCAAATAAATGATAATCGATTTCGTCGTTATTAATCATCAATATCGTCCCTACACAATTATATATAATATATCTATTACTTGCATTTTATTTGATGTTTTTTACAAGGTAAACAAGGTAAATAATCTTATTTTTCCACATCTTGCCACATCAATTCTTCTGTTACTGAAATTCACATAAACACTGAGAGTAAAAGGAATTCTATTCCCAACATATTATGAAAGGATAGCTTCACTTCCAAATCATTTAAAGGAAAAGCTTGTCATTACAGTATCATGAAAGCGTGAAGTTTAAGATCCTAACCTTTTAGAGCGCCAGCTTATTAGCACCAGTTCCTCTGTGGTGATCCAAAAGTCGTGGGTTCAATCCCCGGCCGTGCCGAGATTGAACTCATGATACAATTTCCCACATGAGCTGAGGCCCGTGTCTAAAGGGTTAACCTGTTGTCCTTGTAAATCTGTGACCGGGTGGGTTGTCATGTCAAGGACCTGCGACATGACAATTCAGTGAGGCAGCACTATATCTACTACAAGTAGGTCTCATCACGAAATGACTGAAATAATGTTGAAAGTGATGTAAATCCCCAAACAAACAAAATCCTTGAAAACCGGGCAAACAGTGAAGAATATCCGATTTGTGGTACTGCGAATAAATGCTAACCAACAATCATTCTTAGCTGACAAGAGTCCAAATGATCCCTGGGTATGTATATGTTTAAGAGACTATCCGTACAAAGCTGTCATGATATTCTGGTTTTGCCTTCATGGTAATGAAAGATTTATTCAGATGTAAATAATTGAAAATATCTTTTAACATAAAATAAGATACGATATCAATGCACTTTGCACCAACAAATCAATTTGATTAAAGTATTTAAATTGGCTGATATATATTATTATTAAAAGAAATGACCTTTCAAATATAATTGCAGCTCTGATTACAGCAAAGACTTGGATCTCGATTAGGAACCCTGATGCATTTAGATGTAAATTGGATACAATTTGAAGACAGCATCAGGAGACAGAAAATCTGCTTCCAAGCACAGGTACAATAAAACAAACCATTGGAATATGCATACATCATACCAAAGTGGAAACAATTTGTAAATAAAGGCTGATGATTGATATCTTTATCATACCGACAGGATAAGAATATAATTAGAATATATTAAGATACAGTGAAGAACACTATCGCAGCTATGGGAGACTTGTCTGTCAGTTCCAGCTACATACATATTCAATAATATATGATAATATCAGTGAGCTATATATTGAATAACGATTTGTTGAGCATATTCCTAAAATGTATATTAGATACATAAACATATTACTTATACAAACTACTCTTTTTTCCCCCCAAAGATTTTCTATGTAAATGTCTACTTGATATATTCCCCCTTGTCATGAAGTGAATAAAAGCTTATATTTCTTGATTTAACATTATCATATAATTCCTGTCTGTATTCATTATATGCGCAACATAAACTGCATTTCATACTCAATGTTTAGTGAGTCACACACTTTAGTGAGTCACACAAATGTGCTGTTTCTTCATCATTAAATCTGCCTACTTCAATTCTAGTAGACAAAATTCAACACTCTATTTGAACGAAGAGACTCCTCTAAAATCTAGGAAACAATAGTTTAAGTAGTTTTCTGTGTGAGAGTCATCTTTATTTAATGCATGGCACAAGTGCCATGTATGGAAGGTGACTGCAATGCATGATAGAAGAGATACAGAGGCATCAAAAAGCTAATATCTCTAGGGAGATGGATGCCAAAAACAACAAAAACAAAAGATATTTTATTTCACGATCTGCATTTAATGCTTGATTTGAGTTGTGCCAGCTTTATTAGAACTCTGTTACACATATGAAGTATTGGATGCTGTAAAAGATCACATTACCTGAGAAAGAAGTTTTAAAAAAGTGTGAAAGTGGTATTTATTAAATTGTCTCCTTAACATAAAAAACAATAGAATTCATCACTTTAGTGTAACCTTTGTTGGGTCCTCGTTACCCACCTTTATGTTGAAAATTATTCAAAAACAAAAATAGTAATGAGCATACCCATCAATAATGTGAAGAGTTAAACAAATATTTTGTTTGACCCATCAATAATGTGAAGAGGTAAACAAATATTTTGTTTGACAGGGGACTAGATAGATGCCTGACAGTAATATATATATATCAATTCGTGAAAATATGTCCTTATTCTCAGTTTGGTCATCAGTGGCGGTTATCCTGATTTACATGCCTTGGTTAATATTTGCGGGCCACAGGCTAGAGCGCCAGCTTATTAGCACCAGTTCCTCTGTGGTGATCCAAAGGTTGTGGGTTCGAACCTCGGCCATGCCGAGATTGAACTCATGATACAATTTCCCATATGAGCTTAGGCCCGTACCTTAAGGGTTTCCCCGTTGTCCTTGTAAATCTGTGAGCGGGTGGGTTGTCATGTCAAGGACCTGCGACATGACAATTCAGTGAGGCAGCACTATATCTGCTACAAGTAGGTCTCATCACGAAATGACTGAAATAATGTTGAAAGTGATGTAAAACCCCAAACAAACAAACAAATTATTATTTGTAGAAAGTATTTGAAGATGGATATGTAATCATAAATCCCGGTCAGAATACTAGTAGCACAAAAAACATGTTTCATACTGATTTTACCTATCACAAGCTGTTTTGTTTGAGTGGTGTTTCTGAACGTGAGTTGCGGGAGATTTGGGAAATTGATGTCAAATATATTCTGGATGTAAATGAAGTAGATTGATATAAAAGCAACAAATGGACGAATAACATGAATCGTACAAAGAATAGAACGATTTTTAGAGGTGTAAAAAAAAGTGAAATGGTGTTTTTCCGACCCTTTCAGCAACTATGGCCATATCAGGTCAACTTTCGATCCTTTTGACCAGTGTGAAAGTAACACTGCCGGTAGTGGGAGTTGAACCCACCACCTCCCGTCCTCCAGTTATATGACCATTAATGGCACAGATCCTACACTCTACCAACTGTGCTAGTCGGCCGGTTTTAGAGATGTAATACACTGATGAGTCAAGCTTGCATGTCCACAAAATGTGTCCATGGCTGTCAAGCTTTAACACACCAGATGACTCATGGTCCACTCAATGGTATTATTAGGAATTCCTATTTGCTGCTGTTGTGGACTGTATGCTTGTTTTAGGGCAACTAAAGCCTCCTGCATGATGATTAACAACAAGAAGTGTTATCTCTAATGATAGGGAGAGTAATGTGAACTTTAACTCTACTGTGTGAATGATCTCTTCAAACAATGAAGTAATATTTATCTTAAAAGACACGAACTGGGAAAAGTGATCTCAATTTGTTTAAACCTTTAAAAGTCATATGACAAGAATTTTTTTAAGTGGTAAATCTTTAGATTTCATACCTCTGAGAAACATCTGACAATTTTTTCTGCAGTCTGATGTTTAGTTTAGCTATAATCCAAGATCTTTGAACCCCAAGGGTAATTAACCTACTCCCTTGACCTAGAACTGGGTCAGCAGGCTGCCTACGTCATTGCGCCCCGCATGCATCTCCTGCACACATATTCCTCCTATGTCTGTACATGTATAACACCTGATGTCCTTACTTCTACACAAATAACATCCATTGAAAATGATTAATGGCAAAACTTAAGGCTGTAAAATAGAGACTTGCATTTACATCAGCTTCCCATCCCACAATCCCTACTTTAATTGAAGAAAATAAGCAAACATGACAATTGGGTATAGTGTCTGAAATATGGCCTGCTCTACTTTTATCAGTTTCAAGACACTTATTAGCTAGCCCAAAACATCATGGAATGAAGTTTAAGGGTTTTCAAACTGTAAATGGAACATTGAGATGACACTTTTAAAATATCTATGAATTATTTTTAGTTGATATTTCCATATTTTTTTACACTGAAAATTTATTTATTTATTTGTTAACCAATGACCAGTAACAATATCAATTGGTTGAATATTATTCATATTCAGTAATGTTGAGCTAAACTTCGCATGACATAATTGAAAAAAAAAGTTTTGAAAGCATTCAACACATATTTTTAGATCTGTTTCATTGCTGGAAATTATTTTGACTTCTAAATTTTGAGGTCTGGTTATATATTATTTATGCATTGCAGTTGTATTTCAATGGCCATTTGAAATGTTTAGTTTGGTATTTTTTTAATGTCTGTCATTGCGTGTCAGTGGGTACCCAACTAAATCATATATCAGTATTTATATTCAAACAGACAAAGGAATTTTGAATGAAAATAGAAATTCTGTAAAAATGATACTAAACTTTGAGATTTCAACATTTCTTTCTCAACAAGGAAATGACTTTGACCATAATGTTATGATAAAGAATAGTTCAGTCCCTTGAGGGATCTGAATAATCTCAATAGGCAGATGTAAGTTTGCCAAACCCAACTGGGAGCCTGTCTTCCCCATCACTACAGGCAGAATCCAAGTGACTATGATGTGAAACATGATCTGACCTACTATCCACATGTGCTAATTAGGCCACCAGTGGTTCAAAGATGTCATCAACACTCTTGTTATTACTTATAAATTACAATCCCTCCAGACTTTCAATGGCTTGGAGTGGTTTGTTTTGAACATGAAGGGCGAACATGCGTCACTTCCGGCAAAATCTCAGCAGCCCTGATTTGACCCACATAAAAAAGGGCGTGTCCAGCAAATCACTTTGATCCACTATAATTCTGTACTCCATTTATAAAAATGTGTAAAACATGTTGAAATGCAATGTCCATGTATTGTAATATATCATGGCTCAATATAAACATTTTCACAATTTTCTTGTCATGTGACTTTTAAGAACTAGCCTAACTTAAATTTGGTTGATTGGCGAAACAAACCATCTTTGAATCTGCATACAAAATCTATTACATTTATAACCATGGTTATTCGATATGTTTGCCAAGGATAGAGGTCAAGTTTCATAATTCAAGCAGCCACTGAGCAGTCAACGATACTGTAGGATACGAATTGCCCATCCATAGACACTTATATACAAGTATAGACAATAATAATAATAATAATAATAAGATTTATATAGCGCATATACCAGACCGTAGTCTGTTCAAAGCGCTTCATTAAGCATGTGCTTCCTAAATAGATATGTTTTCAGCCTGGATTTGAAAGTATCAATACTAGTGCTAATTCTAATATCACTAGGTAAGTCATTCCATAGCTTCGGTCCAATATGCGAGAGAGCTCTATCGCCCAGCGTCTTCAGGCGCATATGCAGAACATCCAGGTGAGTTCCATCATTTGACCTTAGGTCCCTTTCACCTTGCTTCACCACTAGGAGGTCTCGCAAGTAAGTGGGCGCCTTACCATTTAGCGCCTTCCAGGTTGTAAGCAAAATTTTGAATTCAATTCTGGCGTGCACAGGCAGCCAGTGTAATTCTTTTAGTTTATTCGAGATATGATCAAATTTCTTAATTTTTCCCACCACATGCGCAGCCGCATTTTGTACGTATTGTAGCTTCTTGATCTCTGACTTAGGAAGGCCAACAAGAAGCCCATTACCATAGTCCAGAGTGGAGGTGACGAATGCGTGTATTAGAGTATTGGCGGTTTTCTCGTCTAGACATTGTCTGATGGACGAGAAAGTTTCTAATATGATAGTAGCCTTTTCTGCACATATTCTTTATGTGAGATTTCATATCCATCCTAGTATCTAGTGTTACCCCCAGATCACGGACATTCTCACTGGGTGATATTATTTCGTTTCCCACTTTAATATTGTTAATGCCATCCATTTCACCTTTTTTACTAGTACATATTAACATTTCAGTCTTCCCATCATTTATTTTCATTTTATTTAATACTAGGAATTTTCTAATTTCGTCAACACATTCTTCTAGTTTTTTCTTACTAAGTTTCTTATGTTCCACGGAGTTATTTTCGATTGGCATGTATATTTGCGTGTCATCCGCGTATATGTGGTAATTGAGTCCATATTTGTTTAGGATGTCTGATGATGGTGACATGTATATGGAGAATAAGATGGGACCCAGGACCGATCCTTGAGGGACCCCATATTTTATCAGCTTTTTCTCCGATCTGTAACATCCAACCTTTACACATTGATTTCTGCCATTAAGATAGGAGTTGATCCATGCCAGGGCCTTACCTCTGACCTTACATCTGTTCTGAAGTCTATCCAACAGAATGTGATGGTCAATAGTATCAAATGCTGCCGATAGATCTAGTAACAGTAGAATAACAGACCTATTTTTGTCCATTTCTATCAAGATATCATTTTGCACTTTAAGTAGTGCTGTTGTAGTGCTATGATATTCTTTATATGCTGATTGGAATTTATCACTTAGGTTATTCCTAATTAGATGTGGTACTAATTGATTGGCTGCTGCTCTTTCAGTTAGTTTAGATATGTATGTTAGATTGGAGACTGGTCTATAATTAGATTCCACTAGTTCTAGACCTAGTTTCTTTAGTAGTGGTTTAATTATGGCTAGTTTCATGTTATTCGGTACTTGTGCACTGGATAATGATCTGTTGATGATAGCAGTGATTAGGGGTAATATGTCATCAATTATCTCAATTAGAAGCCATGTTGGGATAGGGTCCAGTTCACATGATTTTTTCGCTGCTACTTTTATTAATTTCCTTACATCCTCTATTTCTAGTTTTTCAAACTTATCCAATATTTGGTTACTCTTTGCATCACTCTCAGTGGCCGTCCTATCACTTAGATGATCACTGTTTCTAATCTCAGCAGTGTTGCCATCTGGTGGTATGTTACCAGTAGTGCTGACATCTGATGGGGACTTCAGATTTTCATTTTGACTAGTGGTGACATCTTTTGATGAATGCATGTTTTTCGATTTTTCATCTAGATCCAGTCGTATTTTTCTATTTTTCCCATAAAATAGTCATTAAATTTATTTGCTAATTTGGGTTCAGAATCAGTTGGTGGCATTGGGATGTCTTTATCCTTATGCATAACTTTATTTAATACTCTAAACAATGTTTTTGGATCATTTTTATTTTCATGTACTAATTTAGTGAAATAGTTGGCTTGAGACGATTTCAATAGCGAGTTATATGCATTTTTTTTTCTGTTATATACTTCCTTTTCTATTGTACTTCCAGTTTTATTCATTTTTCTCTCTAATTTTCTTTTTAGTGATCTCTCTTTTTTAATGATGTCATTCATCCATGGTGCAGGTTTTCTCTGGGTAATATCCGCATGCTTCCAAGGGGCATGTTTATCCATCAATGAAGTAATATTATTATCATAGTAATCAACTAAATCATGTATTGGTAGTCGATCCCATTTTTTTCCATCATTCAATAATGCTCTTAGTTCTGCTTTGAGTGCTTGTAAGTTCAGGTTTTTATAATTTCTGTACTTTATGGATTTTTTCTTTAATATGGGTGCAATATTTAGCCATATTTTAATATATTTATGGTCCGAAATATATTCATCCACTTGATGAGTGTTTAATAGTTTATTTCACTTGAAGGTCATGATTAGGTCCAGGGTATTTCCAAGTTTGTGGGTAGGTTCAGTTACCCATTGGGTCATGTCAAAAGTTGACAGAATATCATTAAATTTAACCACATCGGGTTTGTTGGTTTATTCATGTGAAAATTATAATCACCTAGGAAAATTACCTCATGTTTCATTGCACAGTAATGTGATGATAGTTGAGTAAATTCCTCATAGAATTCAGAGTATGTATATCTCTTTTTCTGCGATGGTTCAGGTCGATAGATCGTGACAAATGTTATTTTTCTATTTTTATGATTTAGTGATGTTTCCATTAGTTCCATTGTTTTTACAATAGGTTGGGTTTTTTTATTTTTGTTCAAATCTCAGCTCCCGTTTGTACATCAAGCCAATTCCAACCCCCGTCCTTCCTACCCTGGGGGTTGATAACCATTCAAGGTTACCATTCTTAAGGTTATCAATAGTCATTTGGTCCATATGGTCTTGTAACCAGGTTTCTGTTATTTTATTTTGATTTGTTTTCTTCATTTTTTTATTATGTGGATTTTTGTTTACTTGTGATACATGTGTGTGTGTATTTGTGGTGATGTAGGGCATTAAGGTTGGGCGCATTGTAACTGACTTACTGAGCATCCGTGCCACCCTCGCTAGAAACAATAGTGATATTATTTTTTGTAATAAAATTCTTTTCTTGAAATAAATTTTGTTCCCTTGTGCTCTCAATCATGATATCTGGCAGAGATCACAGAGGTTACAGAGTGCAAACGTGAAGGCCAACAAGTTCAGGCTAATGAGATGACGTGATGGTCCAAGCCGGAACTGTGCCAGAAGCTGCAGAGAAGCCAGCAGGCCAACACTCATTAATATGCACTCAGATCCAGTTAAAAGGGCCCCGAAATCGCTACTTGGGGAGCAGAAACCACTTGCCTAGAAGATCAATGATACTGTCTCATGACTGCCACTTGTATAGACTTTGGGTGCATTAACAAGCCTGAGGGCTCTGAAAAGATATCAGCATTTGGATATTTCATATATCACACTCTTGCCATGCCTTCCTAGCCAGACTATAGTGTATACGAGCACCGAATAAAGACGACTATTGTGCATTGTATACGCTGAGTCTGCAGTCCTTCTTACCTCCCAATCAGATAGATAGAGTAGGTAGCTAGGTTAAGGCCCCAGCTCACAGCACAGTTGCAAGCAGGTATAGTTCCATATTCCCATTTATGTCCCCATAGGACGGATACGTACAAACCATACGTAACAATACAAGACTTGGTGTCTTTCGCACTTCACCTGCATAAAGTCTTGCTGTGGATGCTGATAAGTTACCATTTGCACTCAAGGGGTGAAAAAAGCTTTCAATATACTACAAAGATAGCTACAAGTTCAAGTTTAACATTGACATACATCAAAATATTGTAAAGAGATTACAACTATCTATGTTAACCACAGAAACAATACAAATGGTAATTATATTTCTGGCTGTACCCAAGAGCTGCTAGAAGTGGGCATGTCAGCACAAGTATTGTGCTTCAATACTAGCCACCGATTCATGCTTCCTTTTACAGTGTAGCACCTGGCTGAAATCATATAGGGATAGCTGTATGTCAATTTCCTACGACCTAAGCTTAATCAACTTAAAACTGGGTCTTTTTTTGTGATTCTTGTAGAATTTTTAATGTTTCCAACTTGAAGGCTTTTGTTCATGTAATTTATCATCAGAGTAGCGTCATCTTAAACTCACATGAATAACCAACCATATTAATTGAACATTTATCCAATGCTGTTTTAGTAGCTTGGTCAGTAACCTTATGTTTTTATATTTCAATCATTATATAGATTAAATTCATAGTATTATGTAACCCCATGGGAAAAATAGTAAACATAGATATCTTCTTTCCTTGAATCCTTTACAAATTATATGCAAACCTTAAAACTCATGATTCAACCACTTGAAATTCATATGAGAGTAGAAACGCAAAATGTTACTAAGTAGATGAGAGAAGGATACAGCTGCATAACTGGCAGCATAACTGGCAGCATAACTGGCAGCATAACTGGCAGCATAACTGGCAGCATAACTGGCAGCATAACTGGCAGCATAACTGGCAGCATTTTACCACAGATTTAAATTGAATTCTGGATCATGTACAGTTCAATATTGGGTCCTTGGATCTTCTTGGATGTTCAAAATATTCGTTTTTTATTAAATTCGTGGGAAAAAGTATATGAAATTGGTACAATGCATTGTATCAACCATGTAGATGGACAGACATTATAGACATTGAAGATAGGCCTCTTGCACACAAAAACAATTGACAAATCAGGGTAAATACAAACTATTGGAAAATTGGTGTTCAATTCAATATATTACCACTCTTTTATTCTTAGCGTACAAGTTGTCACTCATAATATTTCAGGTACTTATAAGTATAAAACCGGTATAAGGACATTCCCCACCCGGACATTCCGCACCCGGACATTCCCCACCCAGACATTCCCCACCCGGACTTTCCCACCCCTCAGCCCCCATATACCATTTGATACACCCCCTCCAACCACCATCACTTCCTTGGGGCCCCCCTCCCTGGTTTGTGCTGGGCATTAAAATGTATGTGATTTTATTAATTTTTCTGATAAAAGTGGAATGTGGGAGACTCTGCGACATGCCTGGAACTGCATGATGGGCCTGGGCCGTGGGAAAGGCTGGAGACTCTGCGACATGCCTGGGACTGCATGATGGGCCTGAGGCCGTAGGAAAGGCTGGAGACTATGAGACATGCCTGGGACTGTATGATGGGCCTGGGTCCGTGGGAAAGGCTGGAGACTCTGCGACATGCCTGGGACTGCATGATGGGCCTGGGTCCGTGGTAAAGGCTGGAGACTATGAGACATGCCTGGGACTGCATGATGGGCCTGGGTCTGTGGTAAAGGATGGAGACTCTGCGACATGCCTGGAACTGCATGATGGGCCTGGGCCGTGGGAAAGGCTGGAGACTCTGCGACATGCCTAGGACTGCATGATGGACCTGAGGCCGTAGGAAAGGCTGGAGACTCTGCGACATGCCTGGGACTGCATGATGGGCCTGAGGCCGTAGGAAAGGCTGGAGACTATGAGACATGCCTGGGACTGTATGATGGGCCTGGGTCCGTGGGAAAGGCTGGAGACTCTGCGACATGCCTGGGACTGCATGATGGGCCTGGGTCCGTGGTAAAGGCTGGAGACTATGAGACATGCCTGGGACTGCATGATGGGCCTGGGTCTGTGGTAAAGGCTGGAGACTCTGCGACATGCCTGGCACTGCATGATGGGCCTTGGTCCGTGGTAAAGGCTGGAGACTCTGCGACATGCCTAGGACTGCATGATGGGCCTGGAGCCGTGGGAAAGGCTGGAGACTCTGCGACATGCCTGGGACTGCATGATGGGCCTGGGTCCGTGGTAAAGGCTGGAGACTATGAGACATGCCTGGGACTGCATGATGGGCCAGGGGCCGTGGGAAAGGCTGGAGACTCTGCGACATGCCTGGGACTGCATGATGGGCCAGGGGCCGTGGGAATGGCTGGAGACTATGAGACATGCCTGGGACTGCATGATGGGCCTGAGGCCGTGGGAAAGGCTGGAGACTCTGCGACATGCCTGGGACTGCATGATGGGCCAGGGGCCGTGGGAAAGGCTGTGAGATATGCATTGGATTGTGGGACATGCCCGGAACAATGGCAAGTGTATGTAACTGCGGGACATACATGGGACTGCAGGAAATGTTTGGGACTGTGGGGTATAACTGAGACTGTGAGAAATTAATTGATCTCTCAAATGCCATATACATCTTTATGAGTATGTTTAGTATTCCAAAACAAAGTTTTATGAGTTTTCACAAAATGTCACTAAAATACTGCCGACTGAGAATCACAGATGGTGCCAAGGAACAATGAATTATAGCCCTAGGGAACACCATAATTACTATCTATATTTTCAGACATATTTCCATCGATAATAAGACATCGTTTTCTATTTGATAGGCATGACTTGAACCAGTTTAAAGAGCTTATCAAATTGTTTGTCATTTGTCATCACAATGACAAAATATGAGGAAAATTCATGTTTTTAATTTTCTTCAAGAAAAGTGTAGTTTTGTGCCAACATGTATATAGCCAACAGTGAACAAATGGTTGAAAAATTATACTCAAAGCAAACATACTTTTTAAAATATTCATAATGCCATTTTGTACCCTTAGCAATGCAGTCTCAGTGCTGTGAAATTCCTTGTATGCTAATTGGAACATGCTTTACATATTGTTTTTTTTATGAGATGATTGACAAGCTGTTTGGCTACTGCCCTATCAATGAGCTTAGTTAGACACAGGTCTGTAATTCATTTTTGATAATTCAAGCCCTAGTTTTTTTAATCAGTGGTTTTATTATGGTTTTAGAGAAGCGGGCACATTTCCTAACATTATAGATTAATTAATAATTGCCATTTTGATAGGTAATAATTGCCCTACACATTCAGTAAGGAGCCATGTTGGTATAGGATCCAACTCACAAAGATTTTTTTTAGCAGCTACCTCAAGTAATTTGTTTTGTCTGAGTTTTGATGTGGGGTGAAATTTTCAAAACATTGGATAAATTTTGATTCTTTTTCAAATTATATCTATTTTTTACTATTTTCTTCCATTTGTCAGAGCAACAGTGGTCTGAGTGATATGTCACCACTTTTGTTCATTCCCAATCATACTTATGGAAATTATACTGGGACGAAGTTCGTTTTTAATAAATTGCATAAAATAAAGCCTGTTCTTGGTAAATTAAAAGTTTTGTTTGTTTATTTGGGGTTTTACATCACTTTCAACATTATTTCAGTCATTTCGTGATGAGACCTACTTGTAGCAGATATAGTGCTGCCTCACTGAATTGTCATGTCTCAGGTCCTTGACATGACAACCAACCCAGTCACAGATTTACAAGGGCAATGGGTTAACCCTTTAGGTATGGGCCTCAGCTCATGTGTGAAGTTGTACCATTATTTCAATCTCAGCATGGCCGGGGATCGAACCCACAGCCTTTGGACCACCACAAAGGAACTGGTGCTAGTAAGCTGGCGCTCGAACCAACTTTGCCATGACCCGTGAACTCATTCTTGGTAAAACTACAAATGTTTGCAGTAAGGATTATAAAGGAGAATCAATTCTAAGTAGACTAATAACAGTCAATTCACACAGCTATATCTCTTTTAAAGGTATTAAGCACCAATTCTACAATTCGGTAAAATTGAAAGCTTATTCACATATGAACATCATGACAAATGAAAATTATGATAGAGTAATAATATATTAAGTTACTATAAGCCATAAGAGTTGCACTCCCAGTACAGGTTTTCTGAGTCATAAGCTGCACGTGACGGGTAAACATGGGTAGCGTGAACATGGTTTGACCTCAATTGAGGCTCAAAGCAGGGTAGCACTGTTTGACGTCATTTTGGTACTATTCAAAGGACAATACATTTGATGATGTCATAAGCATATTGCCATACTCATATGACGTCATTTTACCTTTCAGTGCCCCTATGGTCACACTCCACATAAATATAACGCCAAGAAAGAAGTGTACATGTGCTTTCATAAAGGGGCAATAGATTAGGGTCTTGTTAAAATAGAATTAACAGGCAAACATGGGGATGCATCAATAAAATAGAAAATAGACAACAAAATAGACATCATTTTTCACCAATATGTGAATTTTAAACATTTTTTTTCGAAATCGGTGCTGGTACTGGTGGCCAATTTGGAACTAAAGGTTTTTTTTCATAAAGTGACATGTGAATTTGAATATTTTTTAACAATGTTACTTTAAAGGCTACAATTCTCAAAATTTAATGCATGATAGAAAAAAGTTCAAATTTTCATGCATATTTTTAAGATTTATCATTATTAATTAATATTGCAATTTAGATTACAAGAAATGTTGCACTTCAAATTTTTATTTAAAAAATGACATGGTTTTGTAGCCTGCAAATCTGAACTTGCAAGGTGCATCAAAGTGTATATGGCCACATTAGATATTTTCAAAATTAAATTTCTAACTAATCTGATTGATCAGAATTAATCATTTGAGAATTAAAAAATTGTAATACAACTTTGAAAACTTGAAATAAGTTGAAAATTTTGACTTTTGCCCTTTTTGAAGCTTAGCCATATTGTGTATAAGAATGTAAAACATTTAAAAGATTAAGCAACATTTTGATCAATCAGATTAGTCCCAAATTTCATCTAGTTTATAAAAAACCTTATCTGCTCTCAATATATTTGTATATAAATTCAGAATCTGCAGGCTACAACACTCACATTTTAACAGCTGACATGAAAATAACCTTCCTTTGACTTGTAATGATGCCATATTACTACTCACTGAATGGAGGACAAGTTCAGACCTTTTGGCATGTTTTTATTTTGATCATAAGATCTATTCAGGTCAAATATAAGCAGCCAACATGTTTGTTTCAAAATATCAGTCTCCATTGCTGCATAAACTGTTACAACAGCACGGACTTTTCACTACTATGTAACAATTTTGAGTGATTGGGCCAACTTCACATTGACCTACTTTATTTGGTCAAACTTTGTGATGCAATAAAAGACACATGCAGGACACAACAAAAATAAAACAAGGTAAGTTACATTGATTTTATCAAAGCTTTCATACATTATTTCATGTTAATTATAAGCACATACATGTGTAGAATAATTGTTGTTTCCAACATTTTTATATTTTTGGTATAACTCATTGAAATTGAAGGAATTCCAAGGGGGATAATTTCTGTAAGAAAAGAATCAAAATGGAGAACTTTTTGTCTGTATGGTCAGAGCATATCATAATTTCTAAGCAGTAAACAATGTAATTTTTGTTATCAGCCTCTCAAATGTTTAAATAATTATATCTAGATTGTAATGTGGTACCTATATTTACAGGGATATGTATGTGTTCACAATATGGAAAAAAGTTTGTTGACATGGAAGGGCCACTTTTTCATGAGAAGGTTGTAAAGCTTATGTTGCTAGGCAGGGAGAGTCCATGGTTACTTATAAGGGGGAGGTTCTTTGTGGGGCTACTTTTTAAAAATGTTCTTCATGTTCAATCTTTACTTTTTAAAAAACGGCAAATTTTCTCACTGCTTTTCACAAAAGCTAGGAAGATGTTACTGGCAGGTCTGATAGAGTAATTTCCTGGCTTTCATTTGGTGGTAAAAGTAGCTAAATCGGACAAATAGTTCATAAGTTATGAGCAAAAACGTGATAGCAACTTTTCTATATGAATATTTTTTCCAAAAAAAACGGCAATTTTTCTCACTACTTTTCACAGAAGCTAGGAAGTTAATAATTTTCCTGGCTTTAATTTGGTGGTAAAAGTAACTAAATCGGATAAATAGTTCATAAGTTATCAGCCAAAACGTGAGAGCAACTTTTCTGTATGAATATTTTTTCTGGTTATCAGGTAAATATTTTAATTAAATTTTCTGCATATATTTCAGGGCCAACTTGCCATTCCATACAGGATGTGTCAACTTGCCATTACATACAGTATGTGTCAACTTGCCATTATATATAGGACATGGCAACTTGCCATCACATACAAGATGTGTCAACTTGCCATTCCATACAGGATGTGTCAACTTGCCAGTACATATAGGATATGGCAACTTGCCATCACATACAAGATGTGTCAACTTGCCATTCCATACAGGATGTGTCAACTTGCCATTACATATAGGACATGGCAACTTATCACATACAGTTTGTATCAACTTGCCATCACAAACTTGATATGTCAATGTGTCATCACATACAGGACATTTTAACTTGTCAATTTCTCATAAAAATGTACATTCCCATTCAAATAAAATACAATAAACAAACATTAATTGCAAAGTTTTCATTTTCGATCACATTTAGAACTGTTTTAAAACTTTTAATCCAATTTTGGGCCCCCCTAAAAAGTAGCTCCAAGATTGGGCCTCTTTTAGGGACAAATATTAAATATTTTGGAAAAACCCCTTTGAAAGATGGAGGCGAACCCTTAAGGGATCTAACAGCCAGAATGTTTTGGCTGGCAATGGGTTCTAACTATATCATATTTTGATTGAGTGTTTTGATATGGATATTATGAGAATTCAATATTTTAATGTACAAGATCTACTTATGTTATTTGATGCTGTAGATAATTCATATAAAATATTACATACCAAATACTATTTTTAAGGTAATTGTCCAATCTATCAAGAATCACAAAACTTTTAAGTAGAACAATTACATGAATGAAAAGTGGCTTATTAAAGCATATTAACCATTTAAGTCATTCAGTGCCTAAAAATGTAGAATATTTCATTCATTCATGCATGTTTATCATATAGTTGATATATTGATATATATTGATTTTGTTGAAATTCTATGTTGTTAAGATTGGTTAAATATTGTATTGATCTAAAGAATCAAATATCAAGTCAAAATGTTTTTGCCAATTTTAGGCCACTGATCATCCATTAAGTGAGTGCATTACCATTGTTCTTCCAAGTGCTAGAGGCACAAATGTGAATGGTTGTCAGACAAAAGAACTCAATTGTTTTATGTTTTTAAAAACAATAATGATTTATGTTTTGTATATTGACGTTTTATGTTTTTTATATTAATTATTGACAAGCACCACAGACTATAGACAATACTGTTTTGCAATACAACATTTGTGAAAAGGTAAAGGTACATCTCAACCATTGTATTTACATTCTCATTTAAACACTGTAAATTATTTCACCAGTCAGACAGCTTTAGACAAAATGAATGGATTTTTGAAACACAAATCATTTGGTATTGCAATATTCTATTTGCATTTTATTCTTGTGATGTTTGTATCAAAAACAGTCATATGTCAAGTTCAGGATAATCACATTTCAATGTTTTATGAGTCTGTATATGTGGACCAGCTTAAATCTCTATCCTCTCTGTGTTGCATCAACACATTTGAGGGCAGGTCTTCACTAGAATGTGTGATGCGTTGTTTTAAAGAAAGTGTCAGATCTGGTATGGTTTGTGTCGCAAGTTCATTTGATCAAAGTACAAAAAATGATGTAATGTCCCTTTGTGAGATATGCAGTCTATGTGGCGTCGATGGAAATGATTCATTCACACTTCATCCTGGTAGGGACAACTTTATGCCAATTCCAGCAGGTAAGAATGATCAAATATTACAAGTGTAACTAGTATGAAAGATGGTAGGCCCAAGATCAGTTTGTGCTTTCTTTATATATCTATATCAAATGGATTTTGTTAACAATATCATTTTTGTTATGTAAATGTATGTTAATGATAATGTAAAAGCATACAATAAACAGTTACATTGCAATAACAAAACAAAATAGATATAAATATTTTTTTATCAAAATTATTTCAGATTATTCTGTTTTTATTCCAATGGACAAGAGAGAAGACAATATACTGATTGGTTCAATTACTGGCATTTTATTTGGTGAACCCCAGCTTCACACTGAAACATATGGCAGATACTTATATCTGAATGGTGAAAATCAATATGTTAACTTTGGTAACCACAGGGACAAATGCTTTGGAAACTTAGAAATGTGTCCAGATGGGTTCACAATATCTCTTTGGACAAAATTTGTGAAGCCACGTACAACCAACGCAATCTATTTTTATATATCAAGTGGAGGTCAAACAAGTTCATCACATGGAATTTCAATTTTTAGAAAAAATAACAATCTTGGATTGCTATTTTCAACCACAAAACGAATGTGGATAAATGATAATTTATTCACAATTGAGGATATGATATGGTATCATTTAACTCTCACATGGGACAACACTGGTGGAATATTATTATATGTTAATGGTTGTCAGAAACATACTGTTTCATCTTATACCGAGAGATCTTTAACATCAACAAACGACAATGATTTTGTACTTGGATCAGCAAATAACCCTCCTGGTACCCTCCCTATAGAAGTGTGTGTTGATGACATGAGAGTCTTTTATAAAGTATTATCTTTACCCGAAGTTGCTGTATTCTATGCATATAGAGGACTTATCTGAGAACCAACCTTTAGATTTATCTCAGAGCCTAACTTTAGACTTATCTGAGAGCCAACCTTTAGATTTATCTCAGAGCCTAACTTTAGACTTATCTGGGAGCCAACCTTTAGATTTATCTCAGAGCCTAACTTTAGACTTATCTGAGAGCCAACCTTTAGATTTATCTCAGAGCCTAACTTTAGACTTATCTGAGAACCAACCTTTAGCTTTATCTCAGAGCCTAACTTTAGACTTATCTGAGAGCCTTCGATTCTGGAATTGTTATAATCTGATCTTATGATTTAAACTTGTATTTTATTTGGATGAATGAATTCATGGATTCTGTTTATCTCTTGCTGCAATTGCCTCTCAATTGAAAACATTCTTGCTGATCTGGATAAAATCATTAAAATTTTCATATATAAAACATACATTTCACATTGCAATACAAACTACTGGCCCAGTCCCAAAATTTAGAATAAAGTCTGAGTGTAGCAAAATATAAATAGTCTTATCCCTTGGCATAGCCCTGACATATATCAGAAGAACATTAGCAAAATTATGAGAGAATGAATATCTTACAATCAGCTAGAGTTTGGTCTGTTGAATCATAAAGGTCTGATTAATAATAATAATAATAATAATAATAAAATTTATATAGCGCTGATAGCAGATAGATCTGTTCATAGCGCTTCATTCAAAACGTAAGTCTTGAATAAATGAGTTTTCAGCTTTTTCTTAAAGAGGTCAGCTGAAATGCAGGTTCTGAGGTCGGTTGGAAGGTCATTCCATAGTTTCGGACCTATTGAGGAGAATGCCCTTTCACCAATCGTCCTCAGACGGGTCTTAGGAACGGAGAGGTAAGTGCCATTATTAGATCGTAGGCATCTCTCTCCTTTTTTAACTTGTAAGAGGTCTTTTATGTAAGACGGTGCCTTGCAGTTTAATGCCTTCCAGACCATTAGAATTATTTTAAACTCAATTCTCGCGTGTACTGGCAGCCAATGTAATTCTTTTAGCTTTTCTGAGATATGGTCATATTTTCTTATCTTTCCCACAACCCTGGCTGCTGAGTTTTGTAGGTATTGAAGTTTTTTTATTTCTGCCTTTGGTAGGCCGGCTAATAGGCCATTTCCGTAATCCAAGGTTGATGTTACAAAGGCGTGCGTTAAGGTTTTGGCAGTTTTTTCATCCAAACATTTTCTGATGGAAGAAAGGTTTCTGATGTGATAATAGCCTTTTTTACACATTTTCTTAATCTGTTCCTTCATATCCATTCTCTCATCAAAGATAATGCCTAGATCAGTAATGTGCGAGGAGGGTGATATGTGTGAATCACCTACCCTGACAGTGTTTCTTCCTTCCGATATGTTGCTGCTATGTCCATCATAGCAAACTAACATCTCAGTCTTACCGTCATTGATTTTCATTTTGTTTGATATTAGGAAGGTTCTGACATCTTTTATACATTCCTCCAGTTTCTGTATGCTTAGTTCGCGATCTTGTTGTGAGGTGGGATCAACAGGTATGTAAATCTGGGTGTCATCCGCGTATATGTGGTAATTCAAATTATATTTTGCCAGGATATCAGTCAATGGCGACATATACAGTGTGAAAAGGATCGGACCCAGTACCGACCCTTGGGGGACCCCATACTTAATTGGTTTGGTTTGGGACCTTTTGCATCCAACCTTCACACATTGTTGTCTATTTTGTAAGTATGATTTAATCCATTTCAGTATCTGACCTCCAATTCCATATCTTGATTCCAGCCTATCAAATAATATTTGATGATCAATGGTATCAAATGCCGCCGATAGGTCTAGTAAGAGTAGGATCACCGACCTTTTCTGATCAATATTCCTTAGAATATCATTTTGGACTCTCAAAAGTGCAGTCTCTGTGCTATGATATTCTTTATATGCTGACTGGAATTTATCAGTAAGTTCATTCTTAATGAGATATGATATTAATTGATCCGCCACCGCTCTTTCTGTTAACTTTGAGATATAACTGAGATTCGATACTGGTCTATAATTCTTCTCAATTAATTCGAGACCTATTTTTTTCAGTAAGGGTTTAATTATTGCAATTTTCATATTTTCCGACACTTCTGAGTCCATGAGTGATTTGTTTATGATAGTGGTGATGATTGGAAGGAGGTCATCAATCATATCATGGAGTATCCATGATGGGATTGGGTCTAGTTCACAAGATTTATTTGACGCCCTCCGTACTAGTTTCCGAACATCACTTACTTTCAGAGGTTCAAACTTGATTAAGTTTGGTTGGTTTCGGTTAGATGAATGTGACGTGTTTGTTGTGGCGTCCCCTGGTGTTAATTTACCAGTGCTGTGGTGCACATCAATATTACTCCGAATTGTGTCTATTTTATCTAAGAAATAGTTGTTAAACTTTTCTGCTAGTGCTGTGTCACATGCAGAGGGTGGCATCGGGACATCTGTTGATTTATGCATGACCTTGTCAATGACCCTAAACAGTTTTTTGGGGTCATGCTTATTTTCATCCACTAGATTCGAGAAATAGTTGGATTGAGAAGTTTTCAGTAGTGAATTATATTTATTTCTGTGGGAGTTATATAATTCTTTGTCAATTTCCAGTCCCGTTTTCTTCATTTTTCTTTCAAGCCTTCTTTTTTTTGCCCTTTCCTGTTTGATATGGTTATTCATCCATGGCACTGGTTTGCGCCTGGATACGCTTGCCACCTTAATCGGGGCATGATTATCTAATATTGATGTCAATTTTTCATCATAGAAATTTACCATGTCCAGTAGGGATAGTGATTCCCATACCGTTTGATCTGACATTAATGTTTTAATGTCGCGCCTCAGGGCCTCTGTGTTAATTTTTTTATAATTTCTATAGTATATGCTTTTTCTGCTCGGTTTAGGTGGATGCATGTCTAACATCAATATAACCATTTTATGGTCTGATATATATTCATCCACCATGTGATGTTTAATTAATTTATTTCCTTTAAAGGTGATGATCAAATCAAGTGTGTTACCCAATCGGTGTGTTGGTTCCGTTACTAATTGGTTCATATCGAATGTTGATAGTACATCATTGAATTTTACCACATCAGGTTTATTTGGCTTATTTACATGGAAATTGTAGTCACCCAAGAAAATGACCTCATGATTAAAAGAGCCATAGTGTGCAATCAATTGCGTGAGTTCATCGTAAAATTCTGAGTATGTGTATTTGTTTCCACCAGATGGCTCTGGTCTGTATATGGTTACAAACGATACCTTTTTCCCTTTAAGGTTCATTGAAGCTTCCATTAACTCCATTGTTTTTACTGATGGAGGGTTCAATCTGTTTGTATTAAAAGGAAGCTCCTCTCGGTGAAGGAGAGCAATCCCACCCCCATTCCTGCCTATTCTAGGGAATGAATGTAGTTTAAGGCCACCCTTCTCTAGTTCATCTTGTGTCATTTCATCACCAAATTGATGTAGCCATGTCTCTGTTATGAAGAGTGCATGCAGGTCATTTGTTTCAAAGTAGTCTTTCACTGTTAGTACCTTGTGTTTGATACTCTGGGCATTACATGAGCCTACATTAATGTTTAAATTTCTTTCGGGGGCTTTTTGTTCTGTCCTTTTTACATTTTTCCGTTTTTTAGGTGTTTTAGACCTTATATTGATGTTTGTTGGAATTTTTACTTCTGATCCATGTGTGAGTGTGAAAGTGGTGATGTCTGACCTTAAGGTAGGTTTCATGTTACTCTTTACACTTGGACGCTTTGCCTTAATTGAAATCCATTCTGCACGTGCACTAGAATCAGAAAGCATTTTTTCATTTTGTAATAGATCATTTTTGTATTTTTGTTTCTCTGGATATAGTTTTGATTTCTTTACCTTAATTGTTTTATGTTGATATGTATTTGAGTTAGAAATCTTTTCTTTAAAATCAGTATTTCGTGTATGGAGCATAACTTCATATGAATTCATAAAATATTGAGTTGGAATGATAGAATATTCATGTTTGAGGTGCAGTGAATTTATAATGATGGAGACAACCAAGTTGACAATTGATTTTGGGTCATCTGTGTACTTATTTGATTTTTTGACTTCTACTATGATGCGAATCATATTATTTGAACATTTACAAGCATTTTCTAATATTACAGAAGATATATCATTAACACAGTCATAAAGTTCAGATGTTTTATTCATTTCAGCAATGATGGAATAACTGATGATGTTTTCATACAACATGTTCATATCATTTCTTCTACAATTTTTACAGTAATTGATATTTAAGATTTTTCTCCATACACTGTACCACTGTCAATAATTCTTTTTTCCCCTTGATGATTTGATTGGGGATGCATTTCTAGGTTCACGCTGGTTTCTGGTTCCCCTGGGATCTGCATGTAGGTATTGGCAGTTGTTGCCGTTTCGACACTGCCCCCTCGCAAAATGATAGCACTTTTCCCTATGAGGTCTTGACTCTGGGTTTTCTTTCTCGAAGGCCCTAATTACATCTCTTATGGATGCGAGGGCATTGGCAATTCCAATAGGTGATCCTTTGATGGTCATGGTATCATCCTCCCCACGGGAACCACTTATCTTTTGAAGAGAGGTTTTTGATTCCCGCGCCATCGTTTGGATATTTTTACCCCCTAAACCAATAATTTTGGAGGCGGATCCTTTTGGGATGACTGTTGACACTTCCTCGTCGGGGTATTTGTTGTTGTCGAATTTCACGCAAAGATCATCATCTTCGTTGTCATCTGCACCCTCCTCCTCACTGAGGTCGCAATCATCCTCATCACCCCAGTGCTCCTGCAGGTCAGACTTGTATGATAGTGGCATTGCCTTTATTTCTTTAACCAGATTCACTATCCAGTCCTTTGCAGATTCTGGGAGCATTTTGTGGTTTGCGGTAGAGGGCACCACTTTCGATAGAGGTCGTTTAGAGATTTTCTGTGGAGTTTCTATGATCCTCAATTGTCCATCGTGATGATAGTCTATCATTCTCTTAAGGTGGTGATTCATCATTGTATGTGCCGCCACCACATCATTTGCACATTTCATGGAAATTGGTGGCAATTGACAGATTAAGATGGCACATTTACATTTCTTTGCCATTTGGTATGCCACCCTCTTCAATCTTACGGCCAGAGACTTGCCTTGTTTGCCATTATTCACTTCTAGCAGCCCAAGGCAGATCACAATGGCACAATGGCCATTACTGGATGAGTTAATAGGTGTTGGCATTGCCAACAGATCTTTGTAATGTTTGATAGTGATGGAAAAACGATAGTGATGGAAAAATTTTCACACCAATTCTTATGAGGCCACAAACGGCCCATTTAGACGTATGACGTATAATTTTAGACAATATAAACCTGAACAGGCAACGTCTAAATAGACCGAATATACCTCAAGAATATGTTGGATATACTCTTGTAATTAAAACTCAACCATTTCCAATCTTATTTTATTTCGCAGTTGACCCAATCACACAGACAGAGCAGGCTCGTATTCACTGACCTATATATTACATAATATATTATTACCTAATGTATGTATAATTGAGGTCACCAGAGCAAAATGGAAAAAAAATCATGCAAATTGATCTCAGAGGAATCACTTCTACTTGCTCTGTCTGTGCCAAATCAGCAGTATTCTCCTCTCAGCCATTTATTTGCCATTTAAAGGGGCTGTCATGCTGTAACGTTTTTGACAACGTTTGGGGAACGAGTTTGCAATCTTGACCGAACGTTGAGCTTGCTGAATTTTAGGGGTGGCGCTCTTGTTTACTTAGGTCATTGACCTATTTATCAAGAACCACAAAACATTTTTAAAGTCTTTTAAATTGAATTTATTTATACAAATTTATTTTGTCTACAACTGATATTGAAAGGATCTTGTTGATATTTTGTGTTCGTAAGAGTATTTACATAATTATATTGATTTTATAAATCATATATCTAGTCAAAACGTTTATGTTTTTACCATTTTTAGGCACTGAGTAACCTTAGTGGTTGATGTGCCTCAGAGCAACCATTCATTCATTCATTTAGACCCCATCCCAACATGGCTCCTGTTGGACCTTCTTGATGACCTCTTACCAATAATTACTGCCATGATAAACAAATCACTGACTGTTTCAGTAGATCAGATAGCATGAGAATTGCTATCATTGCTCCCCTACTGAATAAAATTAGGCTTGGAACTGATTGAGAAGAACTTTAGACCAGTCTCTAACTTGACCTATATTTCTAAACTTACAGAAAGATCAGTGGCTGACCAATCTAGTAAGGAATGGCCTTACTGACAAATTTCAGTCAGCATACAAGTCCCATAGCACTGACACTGCCCTACTAAGAGTGCAAAACGACATCCTAAGATATTTGGAAAATAGGAAGTCTGTTAAGCTATTGTTACTTGACTTCTCTGCTGCCTTAGACACCATTGACCATAAAACCTGATTTGATAGATTGGAATCAAGATGCAATGTTAAAGGTCATGCCTTGTCCTGGATGTGGTCATACCTCAGCAACAGGACACAATGTGTCAAGGTAGGGCCCCATAGGTCTTCCTTCAGATCCATAAAGTATGGCGTCCCACAAGGTTCTGTTCTGGGCCCCATGCTCTTAACAATCTACATGTTCCCACTGGCTGACATCCTAGCTAAATTAAATATGACCTCAATTACCACATTTATGCTGATCATACCCAGATCTACATTCCTGTTGACCACACTTCCAGTCAGCAAGTAGACATGAGTAGATGCAAATTGGAAAAATGTGTCAGTGAGGTCTGAACCTTCCGGATCTCAAATAAAATGAAAATTAATGATGGGAAGATGGAAATGCTAATTTGTACTGACAGGCATGGTACTGCTGCTGAAAGTAATATCTCTAAAACTATCAGAGTAGGAGACTCAGATATCTCACCATCTGAATCAGTAGTTGACATGGGCATTACCTTTGATTCTAAGGTGGGCATAAAGGCACAAATTAAGAAAAGGTGTAAATATTATCGCATTAGGAAGGTAGCTGCAATCAGACCATATCTAGACGAGAAGACTGCAGTAACATTAACTCATGTTTTTGTTACTTCTACTCTTGACTATGAAAATGGTCTTCTTTGCAAAAAATCTTCCTCTTTGCAAAAAATCTTCCTCTTAACCTGGAAGGCCCTTAATGGTAAGGCGCTGCCTAACTTGTGTGACCTATTCCAAATAAAACAGGGGGACCGGTGCCTTAGATATAATGATGGTACTTACCTTTCAGTGATAGAGCCTTCTCATCCATCAGCCCTTGACTCTCTCCCTGCGGATATTGGTACTTGTAACTCAATCACCTCCTGAGAGTGAAAATGCATCTCAGGAAACATGTCCTGAACACAGCGCTATGAACAGACTTATATATATTTTGAAATACATTAATATTATTATGGAGTATTATGTTAAACTGAAGTTGCCTTATACTATGCATATAGAGGTCACATCTGAGGTATTTATCCTAAAAGTTGACTTCACACGCCAGTTTCACTATGACTGAGTCTATCTGAAATGTGACGATTATTATTGTCCAGTCACATACTATTGTCTATTCCAATTTAGTTTTTCATTTTGAATTCGTGTATCTTAAAATATATCTTTAATTCATACTATCATGGTACTGAATGAATTCAAAAGGAAATAGATAAACAGAATGAACAGAAATATACAGTTCCAGAACCACCATCTTCTTGTCAGTCTTTTCTTGTACCAAAGAGCTACACATAATGAGATATGTATGCATATGCTCATAACAATGCATCCAAAAAATATTGGGGGAGAATAATCCTATGGATATTGTAAAAAAAAAGAAAAGAAAACAATAATCACAGCTTAAAAGTGAATATTCCGATCCCATGCCCGGGTAGCATGAACGCATAAATGAATCAAATAAATGAATCATATAGTGTGATGGCTCCTTCAAGAGCAGGCTGAAAATGCACCTTTTCAGAATTCACGTTCTGAACACAGCGCTATGAACAGACTTGTCTGGTCTCAGCGATATATAAATTTTATTATTATAATTTTATTTATTTTTATTATTAAGTAGGAAAGATCTACAACAGTGAGAGATAGCTGCACAAGTGAGAGATGGATACAACAGTGAGGGACAGCTATATTAGAGAGAGGTAGCTACAACAATGAGAGATAGATACAAAAATAAAATTTCTCTATCACTGTGAGATATCTGCACAAGTGAGAGACAATTACAACAGTGATATATAGCTAGGCAAGTGTGAAAGATTGTTGGATAAATCAGAGATAGATACAAAAGTGAGCGACAGCTGCATAGGTGAGAGATAGCTGCATAGATGACAGATAGTTGCATGAGTGAGAGGTAGCTGCATATGTGAGATAACTGTAAAATGAGAGAAAGATATTTACACAAGCAAAAGATTGCAACCACAAAAAGCCGAATCACAAATCACAGGAAATAAATACACATTCCCAGTGATCGTACCTGTGGTGTCCACCATCATGATCATGTTTTCCACCTGTGAGCTGCTGCTGCAAGCAGACGAAATGAGCAGTTGGTGTAAATCTATCAGTACGGGAACAAGAACATCATGGCATCACACTTCAAGCCTCTCTTGTTATTTATTGCTTAGATATGACAGTACCGATCACAGAATAACTATCTGTCACAGATAGTCCCTTTTTGATATCCAGTGGAGTGGATACCAAAAAAGAACATTTGTGAATCGGTGCAAATGTGATGGGGTATTAATGAAACCAGTGTTGGTATTGGTTGGGACTGTTGTTATTGTGTATCGTCACCTTTATCCTTAAGTTTGGCCAAACACACCACTTTCACTCTCCCCTATTGAAAACCAGTTTCACGTATTAAAGCATTCATGAAACCTTTCATGGCACATTTTCTTTACATAACATGAGGTATTATAATCTTAACATGCTTTTATTTAGTATTACCCAAAATATTCCCTGTTAACAAACTTTCTGTGGCACTTGAAAGTTGATCAGTTGTCTGCTGAAACATACACTAGCAATTGAACACTTTGTCAACCAGCTTTGTTTAGCTGGTCTGTGATCTCGTGTAAACACCTAATGAGTTACCAGTTGGGCAACCGGCCAACTTGGGAAACAGAGTGGAGATGTTTCGTACAATTTATTGCCAAGAATATACTTCAGAACAACATAAGATTATTTTAATATTATTTCAATCAATGAAATAACTGCCATGGTTGTGACCAATATTTTATGGTTGTGGCAAATATCTTATGATTGTGAAAGATATATCATTTGTGATAAAAGTACACTATTTATTTGAAAAATATCTTATGCATGTGAAAACTTCTCTGTCAAAAAGGGAAGACATGACTCAAAGGCTGTAAGGAATCCCCCTTAACTTAAAGGCCGAGATGTGGAAAAGGTGACATTAAACCCTTTGATCACTGGTTTGGCCTTAAATCACAAGGACTTTGAATGGCAAAACTGTGAATGCTGATAATTGGTATGAGTGAAATTTATGATTTGACCGTCTTTGATGAAATTTGGGGTTTTTTGTTTCACACCACTGCATGGATTCCCCCTTAAAAGCTGGGCTGTATAGAAATGATTTTTTCTACTTTTTTTTGCAAACATATATAATATAAAAAATAATGATTTCGTATAGAAAACAAAGATGAAATCTTCATAATAGGGTTCTATTTGAGAGAAATGCACATCAGAACATATAGAATTGAATTATGTTTTAGCAAACATAGAAAATATTAAGAATAATGACAAAGATGAAATCTTCATATTGGGGTTGTATTTAAGCGATATACACGTCAGAACATATAAAACTAAATTGTCAATTTCTGCAAAATCTTCTTGGATGTTTGTACTCATATTCATCAGTTTTTAATAATTTTACCAAAAATTTTACCAAAAATTTTACCAAAAAGATAACGGTAAGCTATTATTCATATAACAAAACTATCTTATCCATATAACATAAGTTGAGACTCGAATCGATTAATTACCGGTGACCACTACCTGAAACAGGGCCGAACTCCTGTGAGGGTATCGAATTCTGTGTGCACAAATATATCTATATACATACCAAGGCTGAACCCACTTGGCACTGAGATAACTTACTAGCCTAGGCTGAACCCCCTAGTCAGTAACTTGTCAGTAACCCTAGCTGAAACTGATTGAACAATCTGTGTGAAAACACATTGTAGAATTGAAAAGAATTATATAGACAAAATCTTAAGAATTGAAGACCAAGGCTGAATCCCCCTGGTTGTAATTGAAAATTATAGAAAATTGTGCTCAGGCTGAACAACCTGATCAAACTGCATAAAATACATGTAAAATGGAATCCAACATGTACAATGTGAAATCAATTATTGGTGACTTCTATGAGAGAGCAACCAAAACCAGGTTTTATAAGATTTGGTGGGAAGGTTACTCAAGAAAAGAATGTACATATGAGCCACAAGAAAACATTGGATAAGAATTGATTGAAAACTACATAGCACTGAAAAAAATCTCCAAATTTTCTACAAACACTAAAAAAAAATCAAAACTAGATAAGAATGAAAAAAAGAAGGTCATACATGAGAGATTGATGTCTAATGAAATGAATATGACATTACAGATGGCTTCTAAGAATGGCAGCAAAACAAGTGGAGGAAACAAGAAGAGGGAGTCGAGGTCCAGATCCTCCTCCCGATCATGATTGGTCTGACCTAGTGAACCTTGAGGAGGAGAAGAACGAACCAGTATTGCCACCACCAGACCTCCATGATGATTCCCACAAGGGGGCACCGCCAGTGGTGATAACGCGAGTGGAGGCACCCAATGTTTGTTTGTTTGTTTGGGGCTTTACATCACTTTCAACATTATTTCAGTCATTTCGTGATGAGACCTACTTGTAGCAGATATAGCGCTGCCTCACTGAATTGTCATGTCGCAGGTCCATGACATGACAACCCACCCGGTCACAGATTTACAAGGACAACGGGTTAACCCTTTAGGCATGGGCCTCAGCTCATGTGGGAAATTGTATCATGAGTTCAATCCCGGCACGGCCGGGGTTCGAACCCACGACCTATGGATCACCACAGAGGAACTGGAGGCACCAAATGAGGTGGCGCCACCTGTTAAGGCGAGTGAGAAGGGAGAGATGGAAGGCGCAACCGGTGGGAAGGTCCAAGCGGAGGATGTGACTCCGCCTCAGGATGAAATGGAGCTTAGCATGGTGGAACTGGTGAACCTAGTAAAAGAAAAGTCTGATAGCTTTACTAATTTAAATGAACAAGTAGAACTAAAGACAGTAAGAATTAAAGAACTTGAGCAGGAAAGAGATGATGTGATTAAGCAACTGAATGCCCTCAAGCTAACTAATTCCTATGAGAAAGCTAAACTGAAGAGGGCTGAAGGGAAGATAGATGAATTGCATAAGACATTGAACAGAAATAATGAATATATCTCTAAGCTTGAATGTAAGAACGAAGAACATGTCAAACATATCCAGGCAATGGCGGAGGCTGAAACAACTCCGCCATCACCAAGTGACTCGAGTAACACCAAGTCTAGTAGAGAGAAGGTTCTGTTTGTAACAAACAAAGTGTACGAAAAAATGACTAACTTTAGCAATGAGAACATCCCATGGACATGGGAATTTGTAAAAGGTGTAACATGCATCACTGAAATGTCAAAATGGCTTAAACTGGAGTCAAACGTAGATAGTCTTAACAAATACGCAGCAATAGTGATTTGTCTGGGACTTGAACAAATAGGTAATGGTATCATGGGAACAAACATCTTAAAACAACTCAAGAGTATCGTCTACAAGATAGGTAAGAGTACAGAGTGCCCTATCTATCTGTGTCAGGTACCGCCAATTTCATTAGAATGTAAGAGTAAGATGATAATGTCCCACACTGTACTCAACCATAACACGGGTAAGCTAGGACGTTCGGCAGAAGATAGTCAAATCAGCGTTTTTAAAACGCCTAGCGAAGTTATCACTTGTGCAACGGAAAACATAGTGGTGTCGGCGGATGACCCGACACTGCTAGAAAGTGCATCCAAAGACTGGATGGATGAATTATGTAAAACCATTATGTCTAATACTAGCACGTATCCAAATGATCCCAGTGAAGACTGGTACATGTATGAGGAACCGACCAGGGATGATGATAACGAGAACGATAGCAGCTCTGATGATGATGAGATCAAATCCCTGATTGATTTTGATAACTCTGATTATCAAGGGGAAGAGATTATCACAAAGGTCCCCAGTAATGCCACACCCAAGCTGATAGGTTCAGAAGGGTCGATGATAAAGCAAATAAGGAAAAAATCTAAAGCATCTGTGATAAAGATGGATGGGGAAGATGATGATGATGAAGATGAAGTGAAAGTTAGGGGTACTCCACTTGGGATCGCAAGGGTGATCGTAGAAATAAGGAAAGTAGTTAGAGAGTACATGAAAGAAAAAGAGAGCAATAAAAAAGAAGTGTGCTACTATCAGATGCACGGTACTTGTAAGAAGGGCAATAGGTGTAACTTCTCACATGATGTAGGAAAAAAGCAGGATGTAAAGAAAGGAAGAACAACTGATAAGAAGCCGAACCCAAGAAGTCCCAGGAAAGACAGCAGGGCTAAACGCCCAAGAAAATTTTGACATTTACACAGTGGATTGAGGGTATATTCCTATATTTGTGTATCATGTAAAAAAGACTCAAATATGAGTGAAAGAATTATGAAAAATCTATGTGAGCTTGATCATTGTATATTGTCGAATAAAAAGTTGAACCTTTCAAAATATTTTCATCTAGTGTCTTCTATACATATTTATGAATCATGTAAATGTCATATGTCACTAGAAAAGAACGTTAGAATTATCATAGAACTCGAGAGTGAACATAAACATAATGTCACAATATATGATCAGTTAATGGCACTACTATTCAATAATTACATATATAACATAACAATAGTTCTTACTAAAAAATCTGCTAAATCAATTGACATAATCCTCTATCCTCGCAAAAATACCCCAAGGAAAGTTAGAAAACTACCTGTCGGTGACTCCTGGGAATATATAAAAGAAAATAAAAAAGTAAAAATTGAAAAAATCGAATCATTAAGAATGAGGGAAAATAAAAACACACTAGAACAGATTAAAGTGAACCATTATTACGATTTTACTATGTCAACAAACATTTGTACTACGATTCCACACATCTACTACGATATGCCTATAAATAGCTTACGATGTGCTAAAATTAGCACTTCTAAGAGACTTAACGACAAAAATGAACACGACTTGAATGAAAGCCAACTTAATGATCATCGTATTGAAGTTATAAATAGATGCAGGCACCGCGAACCGGGTGACGACACTGAACCACGTGACTGGTTAGGCCACGCCCCTTCCCCGAAATCTACGACACAACATGAGAGTAACGCTTCATCTCGGAGCGAAACTACGCAACAGAACTCTATGACCCTAAGTAGCGATACTTATAACATTGAGGAAATGACCAAGGAAACATCTAAAAATCATAAACGAATGTTATCTACCAGGAATCTGCTCACAAAAAGTCGAATCGAGAGAAATGTGGCCACGCCCACAACCCCTATGATTCGTCGGTCCGCGAAGCAGAATAATTATGGTATGGGGAAACCCCCATTCATGATCTCACCAAAGTCAAGGATGAATGAACCGGGGATTCCCCCAAGAGCACATCTTAATGAAATACCCAACAATGATAACACTAGGCGTAGAAAGAATATAAAAAGACAAAACGATCATAATATAAATAGTATTAAACACCTGAAAAATAAAGAAGGGAAAAATAATCTTGAGCGAAACAATATTAATATTGGAACATGTAATGCTCAAAGTATTAAACACAAAGTACTAACAATAAAGGATCATTTCTATACAAATAAACTCCATGCCTTATTTATCACAGAGACTTGGCTACATGAATGTGGTGATGAAAAAATAAGAGATGAACTGGAGGAAGGAGGACTGAAACTCCACTCTTTCCCCAGGAGAGACAGGAGTGGAGGCGGGATTGCTCTCCTCCATTTGACTGAGCTACCATTTAATACAAATAGACTGAATCCCCCAACTGTAAAGACGATGGAGTTAATGGAAGCCTCGCTGCACCTTAACGGAAAAAAGGTGACGTTTGTGACTATATACAGGCCAGAGCCATCTGGTGGCAATGAATACACTTATACAGAATTCTTTGATGAATTTACCCAATTGGTGGCGCACTATGGCTCTTTTAAACATGAAGTCATATTTCTTGGTGATTATAACTTTCATGTCAATAAACCAACAAAACCAGATGTAGTAAAATTTAATGATATCCTTTCAACATTTGATATGACTCAATTAGTTACTGAACCAACCCACCGGCTTGGAAATACACTAGATCTGATCATTACTTTTAAAGGTTGTGAATTAATAAACAGTCACACAGTAGATGAATACATTTCTGATCATAAAATGGTTCTCATGGTTCTCAACCTTAAATCCCCAAGACCACCAAAAAAGACTATTCACTATAGAAATTTTAAAAATATCAACATGGATGCACTGAGGCATGACATTAAATCAATAATGTCGGAACATGTAGAATGGGATTCTCTGTCCCTGAGTGATATGGTAAACTATTATGACTATTACTGGCCAAAATAGCTCAATTGGTAGAGTATTCGCCTTGAGATCCAGGGGTTCTAGGTTCGAATCCCGGCCAGTTACTATCAACCGCTATGAGCAGACATTGTCTGGTATCAGCGGTATATAAATGTCAGCTTTACTTTACTTTACTTTATGACGAAAAATTAACATTCGTAATTAATAACCATGCCCCTATCAAAGTCTGCACTGTATCCAAACGAAAACCAGCTCCTTGGATGGATAATCACATTAAAGATGAAAGATCCCTGAAAAGAAGATTGGAGCGGAAGATGAAGAAAACTGGCTTACAGATAGACAAAGAATTGTATAATGCACAACGGAATGATTATAATGCATTATTGAAGAAGGCGCAGTCAGACTATTTTTCAAAGCTAGTGGCTGAAAATAAACATGACCCGAAAAAACTTTTCAAGGTCATTGACAAGGTCATGCACAAACCAGTTGATATGCCGATGCCTGAATCAAGTGATGATACCGCATTGGCTGAAAAATTTAATAATTATTTCATGGAGAAAATTGATACCATAAGAGAAAATATAGACGAGCATCCTCTACCTGTTAATTCCACACCAGGCCCTACTGATACCATCCCAACCTTGAGAACGAATCAACCTCAAGTAACCCTGACTGAATTCTTACCTCTATCGGTTAATGAAGTCCGACAACTTGTGAAAAAGGCTTCAAATAAATCCTGTGAGTTAGACTTGATCCCAAGCTGGCTACTTCAAGAGGTGATGGATGATCTTCTGCCAATTATCACGGCTATTATAAATAAATCACTTGTCTCGTGTGAAGTAACCGACAATATGAAAATTGCAATTATTAAGCCTCTTTTGAAAAAATTGGGCTTAGAATTGATAGAAAAAAACTATAGACCAGTCTCAAACCTTAGCTATATCTCAAAGCTAACGGAAAGAGCTGTAGCTAATCAATTAATATCATACCTGGTGAGAAACAGGCTAACTGACAAATTTCAATCTGCATATAAGGAACATCACAGTACTGAATCAGCCCTATTGAGGGTCCAAAATGATATTCTTATGAACCTGGATAAAAGGAAAAGTGTAATATTGCTTCTACTTGACCTCTCCGCGGCATTTGATACCATAGATCATCAAATACAGTTTAATAGACTAGAGTCGAGATATGGGGTCAAAGGTCATGCATTGAAATGGATAAAATCCTACCTACAAAATAGGCAGCAATGTGTGAAAGTCGGCAATAATAGGTCTACTACCAAAAAAATCAAATATGGAGTCCCCCAGGGATCAGTACTGGGTCCTATTTTGTTTACCTTGTATATGTCACCTCTGACAGACATTCTTGAAAAATATGCGTTACAATATCACATTTATGCAGACGACACACAGATTTACATCCCTGTCGATCACATTTCACGACAGGGAGGTGACCTAAGTCTGCTTAGACTGGAAAAATGTGTGAGGGAAATCAGAGCTTTCTTGATATCAAATAAAATGAAAATTAATGATGGCAAGACAGAAATGCTTGTATGTCAGGACTATCACGGTGATCACACCCATGATCCCACTACCACAATCAAGGTCGGTGATTCGATAATATCACCTTCCCAAACAATAGTCAATCTGGGCATCACCATGGATACAAAAATGGATATGAAGGCCCAGATCAAGAAGATGTGCAAGAAAGGATATTATCATATCAGGAATCTATCAGCAATCAGACAGTGTCTAGACGAAAAGACAAGTGTAACATTGACACATGCCTTCGTTACCTCAACCTTGGATTATGGTAACGGATTATTAGCAGGCTTACCAAAATCTGAGATTAAGAAACTGCAATATCTGCAAAATTCTGCCGCAAGAGTAGTGGGTAAAATTAGAAAATTCGATCACATATCTGGAAAATTAAAAGAGTTACACTGGCTTCCTGTACATGCTAGGATAAAATTTAAAGTTATCTTAACGGTGTGGAAGGCATTAAATGGTAAGGCGCCTGCTTACTTAAGAGATCTCCTACATATCAAAACGGGTGATAGATGTCTGCGATCGAATGACGGCACTTACCTTACGGTCCCAAAGACGCGTCTAAAGACACTTGGTGATAGGGCCTTTTCCGCGATTGGCCCTAAGTTATGGAATGACCTCCCGGCTGACCTCAGGGTCTGCACCTCAGCTGATCTCTTTAAGAGCAAGCTGAAAACCCACCTGTTCAGAATACATGTTCTGACAGAAGCGCTTTGAACAGTTATACTGGTAATCAGCGCTATACAAATGTTATTATTATTATTATTATTATTACCACCAAAAGAATGCCAAGAAAGTGTTATCGTCGATTCATTCTCTAAATAGTGAATACAAATGGCTGAAAATGTGTTGCTCCAATTTTGACAATTGGTTAACAACACCTCCTGTGACCTACGGAGCCCCCTGACAGTTTAAAGGTCAAGGTCACACAGCACACTTCCTGTCCAGTACTGCCAGTACTTGGTGGAAACAAAAAATCATATTTCTCAGAGCAGATGTTCTTTTGTGGATTTCAGGCAGATAGCCTATATGTATGTCAATTTTAAGATCATATATTGTTTTCAGATACCTTAAACCACTGTAAAATCGCCTGGAACCTTCCAGGTTTCATGAATGATTTAATTGTCCCTCATCAATTAATCCAGAAATAGATTAACTAAAGAATATTAATTCCATTTTAATATTAAGCTGGGGTTCCCAAACGACTGACTGTGCTCGAGGTTCCATTTCTTTGTATATCGTCAAGAAAATATCAAGCGCTCCTTGGTTGAGATGTATGACGTGTTTTGTACATAACATTAATCAACACACTTGTATAGACTTACTTATGGTTATGGTCACATTCATGCACAATTTTATTGATAATATGCCCCATATAATAGTCTTACACGCACCACTAGCAAAAGGTATTGGAAGATAATTCTTAGAATCAGTTGCCTCAATTCATGAAGGAGGTTTAGTACTGTAAGTTAAAAATCAAGGTTTTCATGTTATTCACACTTTAATATTCTCATTCTTCCCAGCAAAATTATCAGAATTATTATATGAATATATCGTGATGCAAGTTGCACTGTTAACATTCTCAGAATGTAGAGGTGAACGGAAATCAAATGATGAACTCAAGGACGAGGCAAGATCCTCAGTGGGAAGGAAGGGAAACCCCGTATTCCTCTGAATGGTATAGATCATACACTGTTAACTGTTTGGTTATAAAAAGTAGACACCACTATACAATGTAATTAGCAATTCAATATTTGGCTTAGCTGGTCAGACGTCTGTTTACCATGGAACAGGTTTTGGGCTCGAATCCTGTTTGACATATTGTTCGGTCATGTTGCGTAGACCAGAAAGATGGATATCTACAACTGAGTTGTCTCTTATCAACCAGTGCGCCATGAAAGGGTCGTTAACAAATTGATCTCTTGCTGCTAAAATTACACAGTTCACTTAAATTACAGAGTTGGTAACTATTAAGTAAGTTATAATCTTGTGTTAATAGTGTACCGAGGTTGGGTTTATAATTATGTACCTCCTAAGGACCTGTGAATGGCAATTAACAATTAAAACGAGTTTCAATTGAAGCTGATGGGCAAATGATTTAATTAGCGAATAGTTATCTCATAATTCAGTTATAATTAAGACATAATTAAAGATCTTCAATACTTTCAAATTGCACAGCTCATAATCGTATATCGTGAGACATAAGGAGCCATATATAAAGGCGAGAAACTATTTACACTTCCCTCTGTTCCCATCTTCCATATTGGTTCAAGAATTGTGTCAGTCATTTTATAACAGGAAAAGATTGTAATTTGGAAACTACAGATATTTCGCTGACTGTATTGGAGATGAGCCTATCTTCAGGGTAAAATGTCTGTCTGGTACAATCGCTGAACACTTTGGGTAGCATTAAAACATATTGTCATGTCCGGATTAATTGCCGCCATTTTGATAAGTAGTTTTATCAATAGCACTAGCTTTGTTTTATCCCGGAATGATCCGGCGAATAATACAAATAAACTTGTTTACAGTCATTTGAAACAAAATGAAAATAATACCAATTGGATAAATCAAACAGGCATATTATCAGTAACTCAATCAGTTGGAATTCCCATGTCAACATTTCCAAGAGATGAACTAAAAGGATCCAGTCCATTCATAGAGGAATACGGTCAAGTAACGGTTGGATTCACTCAAACTCCAGATAAGTTGAATCAAACTACAAATAATTCCAATCAAATTATAGAGGAATTCAATCAAACTACAGATGAATCCAATCAGATTACAGATAAATCCAGTCAAACAACAGATACACTCAATCAAATTACAGATAAATCCAGTCAAACAACAGTTAATTCAAATCAAATTACAGATGAATTCAATCAAACTACAGATAATTCAAATCAAATTACAGATGAATTCAATCAAACTACAGATAATTCAAATCAAATTACAGATGGATCCGGTAAAATCACAGAGAATAGTTATATGCTACAACCCGTTTGTATCATAGGAAAGAAGTGCCTGAATGGCGAGAGGTGGCCGTGCAATACGAATCATTCTATTACCGCCAGGATGTGCTACCCATCCATGACCCTAGAGGAACAGGCAAATTGTCTTGGTCTTTTAAGCTTTGACAAGTACTTTGCAATTCACAGACTTTCGGAAGAGTTGTGTCTGCAGTCCCCGAGGTTTATACCAGTCTGTGTAGAAAGTCGTGATATCGTCACCAACACTTCTTCTGTACATTTTTGTCACGCACAGATCAATTGGAACGGTATTGCACCAGTGGTTACGGATGATATTTTCTTTAAAAAATGTGGATTCCAATTGACCACTTATCATTTTGGCCAAAACTATAATCGCATTTTGCCCTACACACCACAATCACAGTGTGGCGCTCAATCATTCGATAAACAACCAGTGCCTTCCACCATTGGCACTTCCAGAACAATAACATCGATTGACAAGTGGCTCACGGTGGACGCTGTGTGCGCTATAAAAATCGAACATTACCAAGACTTGATATTTGAAGAAACTGAGGTGAAAAAAAGTTATCGTAAATCTTGTTATTTACCACATTTTGTTGATCCTTATAGTTGTACTGGCGCTCTTCCTCTTGATCGGTTTACAGAGGAGAAAACGTATTACTCCAGAAAAACCGCATATAATTTTATTGCAACTCAGATTTCTGCTTCTCAGTGTGAGCGATTGGAATTTCTCCATGTATGTGTCTACTTCGCCGCCGGTTATGATCCCCACACTTCCTTCCAGTTTTGTTTGTATGGTATTATTGCATCCACGGTCTTTTCAGATAAGGATTTGACTCAAATAGCCAAAGATTGTCAATCTAAGTTTTGGAGACAACCTCATCTAGGTCATGAGTTTAAACCAAAAGAGTGGATCACCGTCCGGATTAAAAACATAAATGGCATAACAAGGGTGAGCAAACGTTCATGTTTATTTTTCTTTGTGCTTTACTGTGTTAGAGGTGAGAACTGCTACTTTGGGTTTACCTATCTGGCTCACCTACGGTAATCTAGGGTAACTCGCTGGCTGTGATTTGCGAGCCAATGTACCTATATACCTGACTATACCTATCAGAGATGGGGGTATCAAGGATGACAGCTGACGCAGTATATACGGTGTACCATAGATGTCTTCATTGGTATAGTGCACAACATACACAGAGTCAGGCTAGGCAATAAAAAGTAGTAACCCACATGAAACGCGGATGGGGATAAATGAATGAATGAATGAATGAATGAATGAATGAATGAAAAGTGGTTATTATTAAGGGGTGGGAAAGCTCCGAACGATGCTGCACTGTAATGACAGCATAGCCGAGTGGTATAATCTCATACCATTGTTCTACACCAATTCTGAACTAATCCGGGTGATTCTGTTATATAACGAATACTTGACGTCTCATAAGACAAAATTCCCATTAAAATATTTAGTTCTATTTGATCATATCATTGTTAATGTAATGGTCACTAATTACTTTGCACATGTCCCTACCTCATAATACTCAACTGTTAATATTTTTTATTAAATTATTAAATATGAAAATGAGAGGCTTCTTTTCATTAAATGGTAAGATTATGATTCTGTTTAAAAAGAGACATAAAAAAACTAAATTGATGCCCAGCACTTGAAGGTAAAACGTCTGATTTCTGTCTGCCCCTCGCAGTATCTATCCCAAGGATAGCCAAGATTCTGGATTGAAGGCAAATCTGGTGCTCTAGTCAAGAAAATCAATAAACACTTCTCAGTTGTATCTACCTATCCGGCGCACTTCTGCCTCATGTCGAACACTTTCTGTGAACATCTTCGGTGTAAAATCCGATCTGTGTCGAGGATTGGATTTTGCTTCGGCTTTAAGGCGCAAAGCTCGGGGCACATATCTTATTGGATTTGTGGCGAGTGTTCACTCTCAATTTAATTTCTATCTTTGTCAAGCTGGGTAAATAACCAAAAAAAATCCCTCATTTACTGAACTACAGTATTTTTCCATCGCTCCGTGAAAAGCGATCCTGCTTTATTCTCCACTATAAATATTAATATCAATCTTTCTTAACGATTGGCGGTCAGTTAAAAGTTCGAAATAGGGTCAAACTCTATTTTTAAAACAGTGCGTAGAAGGAAAGCCCTGCTTCCAGTAAATGGTAGCTAACACTATGAACAGACATTGTCTGGTGTCAGCGCTATATAAATCTAATATCATTATTATCATTATTATCATTATTATCCCAGCTTCTCTTGGCGTCCCCAGGCTGACCCCTTACACCCTCATCAACAGCAGTATATGAACGATTTCAACACTCTTAGTGACCCCAGTTTGGCAAGTTCTCACGATTATGTCTCCCTGGTTACCAGATTAAAAGTATATTTGTTTATATTTGTTTGATATTGAAATATACAGTGGTCTTGAAGGGAGCCGCCAAAGGGAACAGTCATAGCACCTGTCCTGGTCAGTGAGGGGCAGACCATTAAAATAAAAATATCGGTGAGACCACTTGATGGGGAAAAATTATTGAGAAAGCCATCCTTTAGAAATAAAGGATGGCTTTCGGTGCAAGCTAAATAATCGTTTCTACTCCAGTTATTGATCATGACGGAGGTATGGTATTTTGTCTATAGAATATTCAGGGTTTTTTTTATTATTTGTCAGTTTACAATGATTCGATTGACTCATTATTTGTAAATAGTTATAAAGACATGTCATTCAGTACCACTATAAGGTCACGGGCCAAGGGGCAGTTGGCGAAAAGGCACCAGTTCCTCTGTGGTGATCCAAAGGTCATGTTGAGATTGAATTCATGATACAATTTCACATATGAGCTGGGGCCCGTACCAGAAGGGATAACCCGTTGTCCTTGTAAAACTGTGACCGGGCGAGTTGTCATGTCAAGGACCTGCGACATGACAATTCATTGCGGCAGCACTATGTCTGCTACAAGTAGGTCTCATCACGAAATGACTGAAATAATGTTGAAAATGATGTAAAACCCCAAACAAATAAACACAGACACAATCAATATCACTAATGCAGTCGTAGTAGTTAAAATGAATGTAACATGCAAACACAAAACCCCAATGAATATCTAATGCTTGAAAATGTAATGCTAATTGTTGTAATCTTCCAGACATGTTTGAGTGCCGCTTTTGAGGCATATGGCTTACAGAGTATTGAGAAATGGAAAAGATGGGCATTATATACAATGTTGTTCACATCACTCGCAGCTTTCGTGATAAATACAATAAGTGTAATAGTGCTATTGCAGAAAGATTTCATCACAAATTCATCAGAGGTAAGTTGATATCTTGTATATACAAGTTATACATGTTATAAACTTATCTTTCTTGAACAATTTTCTGTCAAAATCATTAAGCATCATATACGCGCGAGTGATACGGGAGACTGGTCGTGTCTCACCACTCGGTTGTCTGAATTTTATTTGCTGAAGTTTGTGTGTATTGAATGAATTTAATGTGTGTATTGAATGAATTTAAAGATTTAAAGTAACAAATGGCATGACATTCTGATACTCAATAGGCAATTGAAAAATGTATAAAAAGCATTTGAAAAAGGGGTCAGAACCTTATATCAATTTGCATTTAAGCTCTGCCCATTTTAAATGCCTATTTAACAATAACTAATGTTTTAGTTTTCACAAATAAATTATGAAATCAAACTAATATTTATGCTAATGAGGTATCAATATGCTGATTTAGTCATGTGACCGGACCTTTTTTTATTCAAAATCGAAATCCCTTACGCTTTCAATACAGGTATCAAGCATGTTGATCGGACATGTACTTTTGAAACTGTGATCAAAATCGCTCTTGATCAAATGATAGGTCAGTATCGGTGAAGGCTCCAAGGCCCTTAATTTAATCTGTTCACTTGTTTTGTTCTATTATGTCTTTGCAGGTGTATCTGGTTTCCTTATGTCTGGTTCAACTTTGCTACACCGGAATGGCATCTTTAGTTTCCATTGCAAAGTTTCTGCCCCAGGCTTTTCAAGTTTTCGTATCCATGAGCACTGGTTGTAGTATAATTACAGTTCTACAGAGATATATTTATACATGTTTTCTGCTTCTGGTGCCCGCAACAACAATGGAAAGATATGTAGCTGTTTGTCGACCTTTTCTTCGAATTGGTCAAAACGATCTCACTCATGGTTACAAGGTTAGTATAATCTTGGAGTAACTATGATAATTACTCCAAGGTATAATCTAATATTATATTAAGCTTAAATTGCTATTGCTATTTAATCAGACAAGAAAGAAACGGCAAAAGGCTATTTTATGAATCGATTGATATTTAAAATATTTTATCTTTGGTTTTACTCTCTACACTTAACAATGCAATTAAATTTTGTTGTGTTCATCCTTGATTTTGTTTTTCACGAATATATCATTGATGTGTTATAGATATTGGGAGGAATCGGTCTAATATCGCTCCTACCTACGGCAGTGCAGATATACTATGAGGTCAGTAGGGTGGATGTCAAATTAGATAAGTGTCAACAATGATTACATAATAAAGAAATATGTCAAATTGCGTTTGGTAACATATTTCTTCTGTTGGTCTTCTTATGATCTTCAATGTGACATCTCATATTTAAAAAACCTACAAATCTATGAGCATATCTACCTAGAGATGCGCACTATATCTGCTACAAGTAGGTCTCATCACGAAATGACTGAAATAATGTTGAAAGTGATGTAAAACCCCAAACAGACAAACAAACCTAGAGATGCCCATAGATTTCAGTCTTATCGGTTGACACCAGTAACATATGGACGCTCTATGAGTTGAGTTCATTGAACTGAGATTAATTGAATTCAGATTCTCATAGGAAATAACTTGCTTTTGATTTGTTTTCTTTAGCATAATCTGATCATGTATAATGTGGATATATTTGTACTACACTAGAAAATGTGCGCCGCATGGCTACCGGCTGAAAACCAGGCGGTAACCAGGTGGTTTCCAACAGCTGGTTTTCACAAAAAAGTAAGACGCATGGTAACCAGGTGGTTTTAGATTTGCCAGCCGCATGGTTTCCAGCTGGCTGCCATGTGAATTCCATGAGATTTACCAACCATGTGGATACCGCATGGCAGGGACCAGGTGGTTTTCATGCGATTTTCACAGCTATTCCAGGTTAGCTCAGGTGGGCTATTGCTGGATTATTATTGGGCTTATATTATTGCCTGGTGATTATTGTGTGCTTTTCAAATGGTTTATTGAGGATATGGCGTTAGGGTGGTTCATGCTCGCTGGGATATTGGTTAAAATTACTAATAAAAATTACTAACAACTATAAGTTATTATAGTTGCTGATTGATTTTTTTTTATTAATGACAAAAGCATCATTTTTATTTCAACAGAGAGATCTTTATTGGAACAATCTTCATCACAATATAGTATTCGAATGTTTTAATCTTGATACATCACAATACCAATATTATAACTTCAGCAATGTACAAATATTTAAATAACAATTTATCTTAGTACACATTTGGATAAATACAGTTATTAAAATATTCGAATCATTTTGTTAGAACATAGGTTAAGCAGTTTTGATGTTTAAGAAAGTTATTATGCAGCATGAATGAATGCTTAATTTCATGACATAATATTTATCTCAGGGAGCTCAAAACAGATATTGGGGCATATTTCTGCTTTTGTTAACCTAGAGGTTAACATTAAAGTTTGCATAGTAACCAGCCTATTTTGACATCATTCCTTGGTGATCTTGAATTAAAATATAAGAACCTGCCGGTCACAAGTAAAGAATCACATTTCAACTTTCAATATCTTAACAGTTCAGGTATTTCTAGATTTAAAGGTCCATTCATCATATTCGTGACTTATCATCTAATACTTAGTCCATTCTGCAATTTTGTGACATGCCATACTGAATTGTCACTCTTGCATGGAATTTCCTTTTTTCTTTTTTTTTTGTAATTGTTCTGTACTTAGTCCCTTATATTACGTACTTTGTCCCTTTTATGGTAATGTGAATACTCAGACCTCACAGGACCCTTTATTTATGCTCATTCTGCACTGAATCTTTCCTACTGATATCTTATGTAAGATAGTGGTACACATCAAAATGTTCTCATGTGAGTCCTTAAGTCCTGCATGGATGGGTGTCTGCTCACTCTGTACTTAGTCCTTCCTGCATGGATGTGTGTCTACTCATTCTGCACTGAATCCTTCCTGCATAGCTGTGTGGCTGCTCATTCTGCACTGAATCCTTCCTGCATGGCTGTGTGTCTGCTCATTCTGCACTGAATCCTTCCTGCATGGATGTGTGTCTGCTCATTCTGCACTGAATCCTTCCTGCATGGATGGGTGTCTGCTCATTCTGCACTGAATCCTTCCTGCATGGATGTGTGTCTGCTCATTCTGCGCTGAATCCTTCCTGCATCCAGATGTGTGTCTGCTCATTCTGCACTGAATCCTTCCTACATGGATGGGTATCTGCTCATTCTGTACTGAATCCTTCCTGCAAGGTTGGTTGTGACTGCTCATTCTGGATTAGTCCTTCCTGCATAGATGGGTGACTACACATTCTGCATCGAGTCCTTCCTGTATGGATGGGTGTCTGCTCATTCTGCATGGATGGTTGTGACTGCTCGTCCTGTAAAAAAAATGTGTCATATAGTATCATACTTGGTGCTTCAAGAGGATCTGAACCTACTAGATATCTTAAGTATTTTTATCAAATTTTTATCAAATTTAGTGAAATAAGACATTACATTCATGAATTATTGATATATGAGATCCCCAAAACAAGGATGTGTCAGAGTAATTTGAAAGTGCTCTCTCACAAGTGATAGGGAACCTCACAAGTGATGGAAAACCTCACAAGTGATAGGGTACCTCACAAGTGATGGAGAACCTCACAAGTATTAGGGTACCTCACAAGTGATGGAGAACCTCACAAGTGATGGAGAACCTCACAAGTGATAGGGTACCTCACAAGTGATAGAGTACCTCACAAGTGTTGGAGAACCTCACAAGTGATGGAGAACTTCACAAGTGTTAGGGTACCTCACAAGTGATAGGGTACCTCACAAGTGATGGGGTACCTCACAAGTGATAGGGTACCTCACAAGTGATGGAGAACCTCACAAGTGATGGAGAACCTCACAAGTGATAGGGTATCTCACAAGTAATGGGGAACCTCACAAGTGATGGAATACCTCACAAGTGATTGAGAACCTCACAAGTGTTGGAAAACCTCACAAGTGATAGGGTACCTCACAAGTGATAGGGTACCTCACAAGTGATGGAGAACCTCACAATTGATAGGGTACCTCACAAGTGATGGGGAACCTCACAAGTGATAGGGAACCTCACAAATGATAGGGTACCTCACAAGTGATGGAAATACTCACAAGTGATGGAGAACCTCAAAAGTGATGGAGAACCTCACAAGTGATTGGGAACCTCACAAGTGATTGGGTACCTCACAAGTGATGGAGAACCTCACAAGTGAAAAGGTACCTCACATGTGATGGGGTACCTCACAAGTGATGGAGAACCTCACAAATGATAGGGAACCTCACAACTGATGGGGAACCTCACAAATGATAGGGAACCTCACAAGTGATAAAGTACCTCACAAGTGATAGAGAACCTCACAAGTGTTGGAGAACCCACAAGTGATAGGGAACCTCACAAGTGATGGGGAACCTCAAAACTTGACATATGTGATGTACAAACCACATGAATGGTGTTAAAAGCACATAAGTGATGTAACCACCCAAGTGATGTTCAAACCATATGGGTAACATACAAACACATAAAACATCTACAATACAAGTGATGCTCAATCACAAATTATGGGCGAGGGTAGTGATTCTCCTATGCATGCATAATATCCTGTAACCTTTACTCACAATTTGTCCAACTTTCATATTGTAGTCTTTCTTCATTCTGTTCCATTTGAAATTTGTTCCATTTGAAGTTATAAATCTGTATATAAATAGACTCAAAACAATGGAGACGTTTCTCATACAGCAAGACCTGATAATTGCTGCCTTCTCTTCAATGTCGTCTGCTCAATGTGTCAGAGGCTTGAAATGAACACACATACCAAGCTGTCAACTTTACACAGGGAGATCAGGACAAACCAAATATCTCCAAATAATTTTCTGACAGCACAATAACTTCCTAAGGGTGATATTTTTTTAGGGCAATAATTTTCCAAGGGTTATATTTTCCAAGGACTATAACTTTCCAAGGGTTATATTTTCCAAGGGCAAATATTTTCCAAGGGTTAATTTTACTGAGGGCTAAAATTTTCCAAGGGTAACATTTTGCAGGGTTATAAGTTTTCCAAGGGTGATATTTTCCAAGGGTAATATTTTCCAAGGGTAATATTTTCCAAGGGTTAATTTTTCCAAGGGCTAAAATTTTCCAAGGATGATATCTGAATATAATTTCTGAGAGCAATAATTTTCCAAGGGTGATAATTTTCTAAGGGCGATACTTTCCAAGGGCTATAATTTTCCAAAGGTGATATTTCCCAGTCCTATAATTTCTTCAAGGGTTATATTTTCCAAGGGCAAACATTTTCCAGGGGTGATATTTCCCAGGGCTATAATTTTCCAAGGACAAACATTTCCCAAGGGATAATTTTTCTGGGGGCTAACATTTTTTAAGGGTAACATTTTCCAAGGGTAACATTTCGCAGGGTTATAAGTTTTCCAAGGTTGATATTTTCCAAGGGTAATATTTTCCAAGGGTTAATTTTCCCAAACGCTAAATTTTGCAAGGGTGATATCTCAATAATTTTTCTGAGAGCAATTATTTTCCAAGGGTGATAATTTTCCAACGGTGATACTTTCCAAGGGGAACATTTCCAAGGGCTATAATTTTCCAAGGGTGATATTTTTCAAGGGCTAAAATTTTCCAAGGGCAAAAATTTTCCAAGGGTAACATTTTCCAAGGGTAATTTTTTCCTAGGGTAACATTTCCTAGGGCTATAATTTTCCAAGGGCTAAAATTTTCCAAGGGCTATAATTTTCTAAGGGCTATAATTTTCTAAGGGCTATAATTTTCTAAGGGCTATAATTTTCTAAGGGCTATAATTTTCTAAGGGCTATAATTTTCTAAGGGCTATAATTTTCTAAGGGCTAAGTGATGTTTTCCAAAGGTGATATTTTTCAAGGGTAATATTTTCCACGTGTAATATTTTCCAAATGTGATATTTTCCAAGGGCTAAAGGTGAGAGAGCTGAGGTGTGGGAGGTGAGGTGAGGGAGCTTAGGTGATGGAGCTGATATGAGGGAGGTGAGGTGTGGGAGCTAAGATGAGAGAGGCAAGGCGAGGGAGCTAACGTGAGAGAGGCGAGATGAGGGAGCTGAGGTGAAGGAGGTGAGGTAAAGGAGTTGAGGTGAGGGAGCTGTGTGGAAGGTGAGGTGAGAGAGGTGAGTAGTGGGAGGTGAGGTGAGGGAGTTGAGGTGAGGGAGCTGTGTGGGAGCTGAGGTGAGGGAGCTGTATGGGAGCTGAGGTGAGGGAGCTGTGAGGGAGGGGAGGTGAGGGAGCTGAGGTGAGGGAGATGAGGTGAGGGAGCTGAGGTGAGGGAACTGTTAGGGAGCTGAGGTGAGAGAGGTGAGGTGTGGGAGCTGAGGTGAGGGAGCTGTATGGGAGCTGAGGTGAGGGAGCTGTATGGGAGCTGAGGTGAGGGAGCTGTGAGGGAGGGGAGGTGAGGGAGCTGAGGTGAGGGAGATGAGGTGAGGGAGCTGAGGTGAGGGAACTGTTAGGGAGCTGAGGTGAGAGAGGTGAGGTGTGGGAGCTGAGGTGAGGGAGCTGTATGGGAGCTGAGGTGAGGGAGCTGTATGGGAGCTGAGGTGAGGGAGCTGAGGTGAGGTGAGGGAGCTGTGTGGGAGCTGAGGTGAGAGAGGTGAGGTGTGGGAGCTGAGGTGTGGGAGGTGAGGTGAGGGAGGTGAGGTGAGGGAGCTGTGTGGGAGGTGAGGTGAGGGAGCTGTGAGGGAGCTGAGGTGAGGGAGCTGAGGTGTGTGAGCTGAGGTGAGAGAGGTGAGGTGAGGGAGATGAGGTGAAAGAGCTGTGTAAGATACAATTAGACAGCCCTCTTCCCTCATCTCAGCCCTCATTCCTCAGTTCAGCCCTCTTCCCTCATCTCAGCCCTCATTCCTCAGTTCAGCCCTCTTCCCTCATCTCAGCCCCCATTCCTCAGTTCAGCCCTCATTCCTCAGTTCAGCCCTCTTCCCTCATCTCAGCCCCCATTCCTCATCTCAGCCCTCATTCCTCAGTTCAGCCCTCTTCCCTCATCTCAGCCCTCATTCCTCAGTTCAGCCCTCTTCCCTCATCTCAGCCCTCATTCCTCAGTTCAGCCCTCTTCCCTCATCTCAGCCCCCATTCCTCAGTTCAGCCCTCATTCCTCAGTTCAGCCCTCTTCCCTCATCTCAGCCCCCATTCCTCATCTCAGCCCTCATTCCTCAGTTCAGCCCTCTTCCCTCATCTCAGCCCCCATTCCTCATCTCAGCCCTCATTCCTCAGTTCAGCCCTCTTCCCTCATCTCAGCCCTCTTTCCTCATTTACCATGTCACAACCCATGTATTTTTCTGATTAATTTAGCCATAGTTCAATCATAATACCCTTTTAAAAAAAGACCAATGCTAAAATGTTGGCCTTCAGCTTTGAATTTTTACAAGTCCTTTTCATATGAAAACCACCTGGCTTAATTCACATGGAAATCACCTTTTGTCAATTCTCCTGGCATTCTCCTGGTTTTTGCCTGGTTTACGCATGATAACCACATGGAAATCATCTGGTTCAATTCCATGTGGTTACCGCCTGACTTTTTGCCATGCGGTTACCACCTGTCCAACCAGGCAATATCCATGTGATATTTGCCAGGTGGTAACCGCCTGGCACAAAACCAGGCGAAAACCGCCTGGCAGCCACATGGCAGACACATGATTTACCTGCCATACGGTTGCCAGGCGGGGAACATTTGGCCATGTAGGTGTTTCTACCTCTTGCTGAATGCCAAGGAAGGATTTCCCGGACTGAGGGCTGTGGAGGCTGGACTTGCCGGACTAGAGTCTTCTGGGAGAGGCAGGCAGGATGCACCAGCTCCCTTCTTGCAGTTACCCAGGCCAGTCAGGCCTTTATGGCCCTTGGTGGGCTCTCCGTAGGCCCTAAATTGCCGTTCTCTAACCAACATGGCTGTTTAGAAAAGGACACGGGCCACAGATATCACAGGTCCTTGACCTGACAACCCACCCGGTCACAGATTTACAAAGACAACGGGTTAACCCTTTAGGCACGGGCCTCAGCTCATATGGGATATTGAGTCATGAGTTCAATCTCGGCATGGCCGGGGATCGAACCCCCGACCTTTGGATCACCACAGAGGAACTGGTGCTAATAAGCTGGAGCTCTAACCAACTGCGCCACGGCTGACGTCTTGTAGTTGCAAAACACTGGAGCAGAATGGCGCTCTTACCACTATTGTCGCCAGAACTGGCGTCCCTCACGTGATCGCTCCGTTGCTAGGTAGCGACAATGCCCTGCTGGGCGGATTATTACATTGACATCTTACGGTTCCCATATTTAACCCACCTTATCTAATATATGGAAGCATTTATTTTAGGAACTGACATAAATGCCATGGAAGAAAAAGTAAAAAAATCAGAGGATCATTCTATCACCAGGCCCACATGGGGATTTCTCACCATACATGGCCAAATGTTCCCCGCCTGGCAACCGCATGGCAGGTAAATCATGTGTCTGCCATGTGGCTGCCAGGCGGTTTTCGCCTGGTTTTGTGCCAGGCGGTTACCACCTGGCAAATATCACATGGATATTGCCTGGTTGGACAGGTGGTAACCGCATGGCAAAAAGTCAGGCGGTAACCACATGGAATTGAACCAGATGATTTCCATGTGGTTATCATGCGTAAACCAGGCAAAAACCAGGAGAATGCCAGGAGAATTGACAAAAGGTGATTTCCATGTGAATTAAGCCAGGTGGTTTTCATATGAAAAGGACTTGTAAAAATTCAAAGCTGAAGGCCAACATTTTAGCATTGGTCTTTTTTTAAAAGGGTATTATGATTGAACTATGGCTAAATTAATCAGAAAAATACATGGGTTGTGACATGGTAAATGAGGAAAGAGGGCTGAGATGAGGGAAGAGGGCTGAACTGAGGAATGAGGGCTGAGATGAGGAATGGGGGCTGAGATGAGGGAAGAGGGCTGAACTGAGGAATGAGGGCTGAGATGAGGAATGGGGGCTGAGATGAGGGAAGAGGGCTGAACTGAGGAATGAGGGCTGAACTGAGGAATGGGGGCTGAGATGAGGGAAGAGGGCTGAACTGAGGAATGAGGGCTGAGATGAGGGAAGAGGGCTGAACTGAGGAATGAGGGCTGAGATGAGGGAAGAGGGCTGAACTGAGGAATGAGGGCTGAGATGAGGAATGGGGGCTGAGATGAGGGAAGAGGGCTGAACTGAGGAATGAGGGCTGAACTGAGGAATGGGGGCTGAGATGAGGGAAGAGGGCTGAACTGAGGAATGAGGGCTGAGATGAGGGAAGAGGGCTGAACTGAGGAATGAGGGCTGAGATGAGGGAAGAGGGCTGTCTAATTGTATCTTACACAGCTCTTTCACCTCATCTCCCTCACCTCACCTCTCTCACCTCAGCTCACACACCTCAGCTCCCTCACCTCAGCTCCCTCACAGCTCCCTCACCTCACCTCCCACACAGCTCCCTCACCTCACCTCCCTCACCTCACCTCCCACACCTCAGCTCCCACACCTCACCTCTCTCACCTCAGCTCCCACACAGCTCCCTCACCTCACCTCAGCTCCCTCACCTCAGCTCCCATACAGCTCCCTCACCTCAGCTCCCATACAGCTCCCTCACCTCAGCTCCCACACCTCACCTCTCTCACCTCAGCTCCCTAACAGTTCCCTCACCTCAGCTCCCTCACCTCATCTCCCTCACCTCAGCTCCCTCACCTCCCCTCCCTCACAGCTCCCTCACCTCAGCTCCCATACAGCTCCCTCACCTCAGCTCCCACACAGCTCCCTCACCTCAACTCCCTCACCTCACCTCCCACTACTCACCTCTCTCACCTCACCTTCCACACAGCTCCCTCACCTCAACTCCTTTACCTCACCTCCTTCACCTCAGCTCCCTCATCTCGCCTCTCTCACGTTAGCTCCCTCGCCTTGCCTCTCTCATCTTAGCTCCCACACCTCACCTCCCTCATATCAGCTCCATCACCTAAGCTCCCTCACCTCACCTCCCACACCTCAGCTCTCTCACCTTTAGCCCTTGGAAAATATCACATTTGGAAAATATTACACGTGGAAAATATTACCCTTGAAAAATATCACCTTTGGAAAACATCACTTAGCCCTTAGAAAATTATAGCCCTTAGAAAATTATAGCCCTTAGAAAATTATAGCCCTTAGAAAATTATAGCCCTTGGAAAATTTTAGCCCTTGGAAAATTATAGCCCTAGGAAATGTTACCCTAGGAAAAAATTACCCTTGGAAAATGTTACCCTTGGAAAATTTTTGCCCTTGGAAAATTTTAGCCCTTGAAAAATATCACCCTTGGAAAATTATAGCCCTTGGAAATGTTCCCCTTGGAAAGTATCACCGTTGGAAAATTATCACCCTTGGAAAATAATTGCTCTCAGAAAAATTATTGAGATATCACCCTTGCAAAATTTAGCGTTTGGGAAAATTAACCCTTGGAAAATATTACCCTTGGAAAATATCAACCTTGGAAAACTTATAACCCTGCGAAATGTTACCCTTGGAAAATGTTACCCTTAAAAAATGTTAGCCCCCAGAAAAATTATCCCTTGGGAAATGTTTGTCCTTGGAAAATTATAGCCCTGGGAAATATCACCCCTGGAAAATGTTTGCCCTTGGAAAATATAACCCTTGAAGAAATTATAGGACTGGGAAATATCACCTTTGGAAAATTATAGCCCTTGGAAAGTATCGCCCTTAGAAAATTATCACCCTTGGAAAATTATTGCTCTCAGAAATTATATTCAGATATCATCCTTGGAAAATTTTAGCCCTTGGAAAAATTAACCCTTGGAAAATATTACCCTTGGAAAATATTACCCTTGGAAAATATCACCCTTGGAAAACTTATAACCCTGCAAAATGTTACCCTTGGAAAATTTTAGCCCTCAGTAAAATTAACCCTTGGAAAATATTTGCCCTTGGAAAATATAACCCTTGGAAAGTTATAGTCCTTGGAAAATATAACCCTTGGAAAATTATTGCCCTAAAAAAATATCACCCTTAGGAAGTTATTGTGCTGTCAGAAAATTATTTGGAGATATTTGGTTTGTCCTGATCTCCCTGTGTAAAGTTGACAGCTTGGTATGTGTGTTCATTTCAAGCCTCTGACACATTGAGCAGACGACATTGAAGAGAAGGCAGCAATTATCAGGTCTTGCTGTATGAGAAACGTCTCCATTGTTTTGAGTCTATTTATATACAGATTTATAACTTCAAATGGAACAAATTTCAAATGGAACAGAATGAAGAAAGACTACAATATGAAAGTTGGACAAATTGTGAGTAAAGGTTACAGGATATTATGCATGCATAGGAGAATCACTACCCTCGCCCATAATTTGTGATTGAGCATCACTTGTATTGTAGATGTTTTATGTGTTTGTATGTTACCCATATGGTTTGAACATCACTTGGGTGGTTACATCACTTATGTGCTTTTAACACCATTCATGTGGTTTGTACATCACATATGTCAAGTTTTGAGGTTCCCTATCACTTGTGAGGTTCCCCATCACTTGTGAGGTTCTCCATCACTTGTGAGGTGCTTTATCACTTGTGAGGTACTCTATCATTTGTGAGGTTCCCCATCACTTGTGAGGTTCCCTATCACTTGTGGGTTCTCCAACACTTGTGAGGTTCTCTATCACTTGTGAGGTACTTTATCACTTGTGAGGTTCCCTATCATTTGTGAGGTTCCCCATCAGTTGTGAGGTTCCCTATCATTTGTGAGGTTCTCCATCACTTGTGAGGTACCCCATCACATGTGAGGTACCTTTTCACTTGTGAGGTTCTCCATCACTTGTGAGGTACCCAATCACTTGTGAGGTTCCCAATCACTTGTGAGGTTCTCCATCACTTTTGAGGTTCTCCATCACTTGTGAGTATTTCCATCACTTGTGAGGTACCCTATCATTTGTGAGGTTCCCTATCACTTGTGAGGTTCCCCATCACTTGTGAGGTACCCTATCAATTGTGAGGTTCTCCATCACTTGTGAGGTACCCTATCACTTGTGAGGTACCCTATCACTTGTGAGGTTTTCCAACACTTGTGAGGTTCTCAATCACTTGTGAGGTATTCCATCACTTGTGAGGTTCCCCATTACTTGTGAGATACCCTATCACTTGTGAGGTTCTCCATCACTTGTGAGGTTCTCCATCACTTGTGAGGTACCCTATCACTTGTGAGGTACCCCATCACTTGTGAGGTACCCTATCACTTGTGAGGTACCCTAACACTTGTGAAGTTCTCCATCACTTGTGAGGTTCTCCAACACTTGTGAGGTACTCTATCACTTGTGAGGTACCCTATCACTTGTGAGGTTCTCCATCACTTGTGAGGTTCTCCATCACTTGTGAGGTACCCTAATACTTGTGAGGTTCTCCATCACTTGTGAGGTACCCTATCACTTGTGAGAGAGCACTTTCAAATTACTCTGACACATCCTTGTTTTGGGGATCTCATATATCAATAATTCATGAATGTAATGTCTTATTTCACTAAATTTGATAAAAATTTGATAAAAATACTTAAGATATCTAGTAGGTTCAGATCCTCTTGAAGCACCAAGTATGATACTATATGACACATTTTTTTTACAGGACGAGCAGTCACAACCATCCATGCAGAATGAGCAGACACCCATCCATACAGGAAGGACTCGATGCAGAATGTGTAGTCACCCATCTATGCAGGAAGGACTAATCCAGAATGAGCAGTCACAACCAACCTTGCAGGAAGGATTCAGTACAGAATGAGCAGATACCCATCCATGTAGGAAGGATTCAGTGCAGAATGAGCAGACACACATCTGGATGCAGGAAGGATTCAGCGCAGAATGAGCAGACACACATCCATGCAGGAAGGATTCAGTGCAGAATGAGCAGACACCCATCCATGCAGGAAGGATTCAGTGCAGAATGAGCAGACACACATCCATGCAGGAAGGATTCAGTGCAGAATGAGCAGACACACAGCCATGCAGGAAGGATTCAGTGCAGAATGAGCAGCCACACAGCTATGCAGGAAGGATTCAGTGCAGAATGAGTAGACACACATCCATGCAGGAAGGACTAAGTACAGAGTGAGCAGACACCCATCCATGCAGGACTTAAGGACTCACATGAGAACATTTTGATGTGTACCACTATCTTACATAAGATATCAGTAGGAAAGATTCAGTGCAGAATGAGCATAAATAAAGGGTCCTGTGAGGTCTGAGTATTCACATTACCATAAAAGGGACAAAGTACGTAATATAAGGGACTAAGTACAGAACAATTACAAAAAAAAAAGAAAAAAGGAAATTCCATGCAAGAGTGACAATTCAGTATGGCATGTCACAAAATTGCAGAATGGACTAAGTATTAGATGATAAGTCACGAATATGATGAATGGACCTTTAAATCTAGAAATACCTGAACTGTTAAGATATTGAAAGTTGAAATGTGATTCTTTACTTGTGACCGGCAGGTTCTTATATTTTAATTCAAGATCACCAAGGAATGATGTCAAAATAGGCTGGTTACTATGCAAACTTTAATGTTAACCTCTAGGTTAACAAAAGCAGAAATATGCCCCAATATCTGTTTTGAGCTCCCTGAGATAAATATTATGTCATGAAATTAAGCATTCATTCATGCTGCATAATAACTTTCTTAAACATCAAAACTGCTTAACCTATGTTCTAACAAAATGATTCGAATATTTTAATAACTGTATTTATCCAAATGTGTACTAAGATAAATTGTTATTTAAATATTTGTACATTGCTGAAGTTATAATATTGGTATTGTGATGTATCAAGATTAAAACATTCGAATACTATATTGTGATGAAGATTGTTCCAATAAAGATCTCTCTGTTGAAATAAAAATGATGCTTTTGTCATTAATAAAAAAAAATCAATCAGCAACTATAATAACTTATAGTTGTTAGTAATTTTTATTAGTAATTTTAACCAATATCCCAGCGAGCATGAACCACCCTAACGCCATATCCTCAATAAACCATTTGAAAAGCACACAATAATCACCAGGCAATAATATAAGCCCAATAATAATCCAGCAATAGCCCACCTGAGCTAACCTGGAATAGCTGTGAAAATCGCATGAAAACCACCTGGTCCCTGCCATGCGGTATCCACATGGTTGGTAAATCTCATGGAATTCACATGGCAGCCAGCTGGAAACCATGCGGCTGGCAAATCTAAAACCACCTGGTTACCATGCGTCTTACTTTTTTGTGAAAACCAGCTGTTGGAAACCACCTGGTTACCGCCTGGTTTTCAGCCGGTAGCCATGCGGCGCACATTTTCTAGTGTAGACCACCCAACAGTAACCAAGGTAACAATCTATTTTTTCTCATCAATCAAGTTTCATCGTTAATGAAATCGCATCAGGAGCTTTAATGGGCAGTGGCCAACATGCAGGTTAATAACACCGTTGGGAAGGCATGTGCCCCTATCTGCCAGCTTAACACAGAAAGGTTGCTCCACACGGAATCAGAGGGCAGGACCTCCGTTGGGCAGGCATGTCCCCCTATCAGCCAGCTTAACACAGATAGGTGGCCCCACACGGAATCAGAGGGCAGGACCTCCGTTGGGCAGGCATCAGGAGCTTTAATGGGCAGTGGCCAACATGCAGGTTAATAACACCGTTGGGAAGGCATGTGCCCCTATCTGCCAGCTTAACACAGAAAGGTGGCTCCACACGGAATCAGAGGGCAGGACCTCCGTTGGGCAGGCATGTGCCCCTACCAGCCAACTTAACACAGATAGGTGGCCCTACACGGAAGCAGAGGGCAGAACCGGGCCAGCTCAGAGGAACAGCACACTCCTGCCAGGTTTGCTGCCACCAACACCATCTATAAAAACCCTAGTGCCTGGGGGGCACCATTCCAGATCTGACCAGCACAGAAACCATCACGGACTACGCCAGCTTTTGTAGGATCCAAAGCACGCTGGAAAAATGAGAACTTATATATGCCAGCCGATAGTGTGAACAGTATTGAATTGATTGTAGACTGTGCAGGCTCAACAGCATACCGCCAGAAAAGGCAACGTAGGAGCATGTGCGATAGTCAAACGATAGTCAATTGTCGCCGATTGCACATTTGTAGGCAATGCAAAGGCCCCTTGCCCTTTGACACGTGCATTAAACAAGGCAAATGCCAGCAGAGTCAAGGTCATTTTCAACCGTGATTTTTGGCATTTCTGGTTCCAAGGTCACCCGGACCCATCATTAGCCAACATGTTGTCTTCTAGGGCACGCAACGGTGCATCAATTGGCTACAGAGGCGATCTTTTCGAATGCATTTCGTACAATTGGTGGTCAAACAAGACTCACAGAGCCGACGTTGAAAAATTCGCGGATTTCTAGCCACTTTTTCTGTCAACCGGGCCCACAAAGTTTGCAGATCAGCGATAAATATTTGTGCAGTTATTACACAAAATCTTCCATTCTCATGTCAGTGATGTTTCATTAACATAGATAGGTGCGTAGTAAGTAGTTTTCTCCCCAAATCTACATATTTTTATGTCTGTGAGTCCGTGAATCCGGATCTGGGTGCGTATTATAGTAATTACCAACAGCAACAGCAAAGAATTTCTGAAGAGAGATTTCTAGATATTATGTCAGAATTAAACAGATATTCAGCCTGCAGTTGCGCCACCAAGCGAGAATTATTGTCAATCACAGGTAAACTTTCATTCTGTTCAAAAGTCGTGGCTAACGGCTGCCTATTTACACTGAGACTAATACAAACGGCCTAAAGGGCAAATTAAAGGCCCTCCATCACAAAATTAGACTGTCTGTAGAGGCAAGGGCTGACCTTGCCTGGTGGCAGAGATGTATCCATTCCCACAACGGAGTCTCTTGCTTTCCTACACCATGGGACATGGCTAGCACTCGTGACGCCTCTGACCAAGGGATAAGAATTGTATAGGAACAATCTTGGATCATCATAACATTTGTGGGGGACCATGCATGGTATAGTATCATGACTATTGCATGGCGGGAACTATTAGCCTTTTTCATTGCCATAGCAACATTTGGGGATAGATTGATCAATAATAAGTTGAAAAATTCATATTTGACAACCTTCATCTGGGACGCGTAGAAGGTCCATTCATGGACCTCCCACCTAGCTTCCGTTCTTTTCCGCTAGGAGCATTTAAAAAGAAAGGTAAATCAAAAGTTAGGGTAATTCATGACCTTTCCTGGCCGCCGGAGCGGTCAGCCTCAACAAAGGAATCAAACCGGACAATATAATATTATATTTATAATAGCTGTGGTTAAAGGGAGAAGTTCTTCCAAGAAGTCAAGGAGTTGAGTCTAGTTCAGAAGATATATTGGCTGCTACTATGATTAGGTATAGTACATCAGCAGAGGAAAGCAGTTAGTCAGAAAAGAGGGATTGCCATTTCAGGTGACCTCACAAATTTTTATCATGCCATCTGGCGGTGAAACGTGTTTAAGAGGTGCATTGTTAAGAGCAGAGGAAAGCAGTTAGTCAGAAAAGAGGGATTGCCATTTCAGGTGACCTCACATTTTTATCATGCCATCTGGCGGTGAAACGTGTTTAAGAGGTGCATTGTTCATAACAATGTGTATCTTTTCAATTCCTTCAAGGAAAAAGCATTGATCTTTCTGGTCTGGAAATGAAGGATCATCCATGGTAAACATAGGGTGTCCCTTGATTTATGCATCAGGGAATCAATGAATCTGCTCATCGTTTTAGTTGAGTGTAACAATTTTGATTTTATAAGGACTCAATATAGTAATATGACAGTCACATCCATTATGTAATAATGTAGATACCTCTGTATTAAATCATGTTTTATTTAATGATCAAGAGCCACAATATACCAAATTGTGTTTAAAGTCTTTTAACTAAGTTACACATATTTTACAATATTACTGATTTAGTTAAAAGTCCGTGCTGTTAAGATTGTTTCATGTTCTTTATACCTATCATATATATCGTCAAAATGTAATTTTGTTTGTACTGATAGTCACTGTTCCATTGCAGGTCAACAACCAAATAGCGAAGTTTCACATTGGTATATGTGACAAATTTATAATAGATGAAATGGTTGTTTTTTCATACACTTACAATGCAGTATTTTCTGCAATCTTCAATGTTCTTACCTGGATCGCTGTAACAGGTAAGCTTTTGAATTATATGTTTGTCATGTCCTCAATAATTGGAAAAAATATGAAATGGTATTTTTACGGCCCAGCAACAATGATGATTTTCTAACCCTTTAATTTGTGTGAATGTAACACTGCCGGTAGTGTGTAGGCAGCATCTATTAGTTTTTTAGGAGTAGGTTTCTGAAACTAAATTATGAATTGTTCAATTAATAATCATATTTTCAATTATGTTTGATGTTAATCACTCTCAGTGTATGTACATATGTGCCTTATCCTGAGCACATTATTTAATCTGGATAATATGCATGTGTTCAATTTCACCGCTCAGCTTATCTCATTCAATTAATGCACACAACAGGTAAATCGTTTGTATTCAAGATGGTGAATATATAATTAACACTAACACTTCGCCAGAGATTGCAAAAAAATAATTTAATGCTACAAAATGATGTTTACAGCGGCGACACCAATGTTATTATTAGTTCGAATTAGGATATTGTAATGAATGCTACAGATACTCTAAGGTTAGAGAAAGAAATACTGGCATCTTCTCGGGGATACAGGTATATATAGTTGGAATAATAGTTGGACTAATTGCTCTGAATTTATTTTGATTGACTGAGACATATACCAATCCCTAGCCAGGAGTATAAATGACCCATCTCTGAATGTGGCTGAAATTTTCAGTTTTTATTTCCAATATGAATGCTTTGTTTCAATCAAACAAAACATATTATTACCGTAAGTAATGATTACAACCCACAGCATATTGATAGTTAGCATTTAGTTCTATTGTGTGTAATGCACAATGATCTCGGTTAATGTATGTAAAAAAACACAGTATTGTGATGTGCAACTTTGTCACAAAGGAAGCCATTCAGTACTATCTCAACAACCAGTCAGATGTATATGCATGTTTTGTGGATGCAACAAAAGCCTTCGATTGGGTACGTCATGATAGATTATTTGATATTCTGATTGATAGGAAGATACCAGCAGTTGTGCTTCGATCCATGCTAGACATGTATGAAAGACAGGTCATGAGAACTGTAAGGAAGGGTGAATACTCGAGTGAATTTTCTCCCAGTAATGGCATTCGCCAAGGAGGAGTAGTGTCACCAGTACTATTTTGTGTATACATGGACATCCTGCTGAATAGGTTGGAAGCTGATGGCATCGGATGTTGGGTGGGATCGCATTTCTATGGAGCAATAGGATATGCAGATGATCTCAAACTGCTTGTGCCAAGTGTGAAAGGACTGGGGAATGTGTTCCAGACATGCGAGCAGTATGGTGTGGAATATGGTGTACAATACAATCCTGTCAAGACTGTGTGCATTTTATTTTCACGAAAGAAGGTGCAGCCAAAACCTGAAATTACACTGTATGGAACACCACTACAATGGGTTGACAGTGTAAAAGATCTGGGCAATGTCCTTGATGCCAACTTGAGTGAGGGAAGTGAAGTGAAAAGAAAGAAATGTGATCTGGTCGGTAGGGTGAATAACCGTCAAGCCACACTTGGGAGAAGTCCTAACAATGTTGTCACTAGTGTTTTTAATACACAATGTGCTCATTTGTATGGAACTGCAGCATGGGACTTCTCAGATGTGAATGTCAAAGATTTCCAAGTGTAGTGGAATAGATGTGTGCGGAGAACTTTGCACCTGCCAAATACTACACATACTAGGTATCTGCCACCAATTATGGGTATTGCCAGTGTGACTGATCAAATGTACAGGAGGTTTCTAAAAATGTTTCTGACAATGCTGGTATCAGACAATGATAAAGTTAGCTCTCTGATCAGGATGTGCAGAGCCAATTCCAGATCAATCACCTGTAGGAATCTACAATTGGGAAAAGGCTCCAAGTGGATGAAAACACTCTGCAGGCAGAGGGAATATCATTGCTGAAAGATGCATATGTGAATGACCTGACAGATGATGACCATGTGGCCCTGAGTTTGATCACTGAATTAAGAGGTTTTATGAAACAGGATTTTAATATAGATGGTTTTAACCAGGAAGAGATTGTGATTTTATTGGAATATAGTTGTACAGAGTAATATGATTTTAATTTGACTATGTGCAATGCAACATGCAAGATGATGGTGCTTTTATAGAATAAATGATGTAAATGATTTATAATAATAGCTCTTGTCCATTAACTTTTGTGTCTTCTTACCAATATTATTTCAGCCAAATATCTGGTTTTATTTACATGAAAATTACTTGCATGATTACAATAAAATAAAAATTGTTGAAATACATGAAATGTTCCGAAATACATATGAATGTTTACACACGCATATTAGAGCAAGCGTTTATCAAGTTCAAGATTCTCTGTTACAGGTATGAATGCAAAAATCATATATCAATTGAAGATACGAGACAAACGCTGGGGTGCTAATAAAGAAATTGCAAGCCACAATATGAGCCTAATCGCCATCAGTATGCTGTACCTTATCCTACTTGGGCAGGTAAATCTTATATTTATCAATTCTCAGTGAAAATAATTTGTAGCAAATATAAAACATCATGTATGGTAGAGCCCAGTGTACATTCTCGTATGCTGCAAGATACTTAACCGCTTCGTCGAGATGAATCGCACATGCTTCATTTATTATTCAGGCGGTGTTAATGCAGTAATTAGATAGGGTAGTTTTTCATCAGTGTTGGGGCCTGCACCGGGCGGTCAGCACGAGTGCTATTCACAGATTGGAGATAGTGCGTATGGGATCTCCCCTCTAGCTGGGTAGCCACGCTGCGTAAGCTCTGAGTGCCCACGAGACAAAAGTGGAGCGGCCAACATATCAAATCAAATCAAATCAAATCAAATCAAATGATACTTCACAACGCCTGTGTTGGACACTGTATGAAGTTTGTCATTTATAACACAGATCATAGAAGTTGTTCTACTTATTAAAGGCCCCGGGCCGTGGCGCAATTGGTTAGAGTGCCAGCTTATAAGCACCAGTTCCTCTGTGGTGATCCAAAGGTTGTGGGTTCGATCCCCGGCCATGCCAAGATTGAACTCATGATTCAATTTCCCAAATGAGCTGAGGCCCGTGCCTAAAGGGTCAACCCGTTGTCCTTGCAAATCTGTGACCGGGTGGGTTGTCATGTCAAGGACCTGCGACATGCCAATTCAGTGAGGCAGCACTATATCTGGTACAAGTAGGTCTCATCACGAAATGACTGGAATAATGTTGAAAGTGATGTAAAAACCCCAAACAAAAACAAATAAATCTACTTATGAAAGTATTAACATACACATGCCTGCACGAAGCAATATGTTTGACAGCTCCGTGTTGACCCCTGCACCCTCATCAACAGCAGTATGTGATGGATCCCACAGACTCTTCCCAAAATTATATTTTCATTTTCATTTCTACAGTATAGTGAATTAATACAGATCTCTCAGCATGTCTTATTTGGTTCAATACATATTCAGTACAGTAACAGTATTTATTAATTTTGTGAACATTTCCCAAACAGCTCAAATTGTGACCAAATGCATAAATACATCAATGTGCTCAGATTTGTATTTAGTATATAAGACTGATAGAAGTTAGAATTAAGGCTAGGCAAGACATTTAACATGATATGTTGGAGATGTTAGTACACTTTGGGCTCTACTCTACCTTGCTAAAAATCAATATCTTTTCAATACGTTGATATTAAAACAGCACATGTAGACCTGCATCTATAGAATTATGTTTTATGTTGATATTCACCTAGAGAATATTAATCATTATAGGTAAAGAAAGTCAATAGGGTGAACATGCATATTTGATCTTTTAAATAGAAATCCTCTAAAACAGTTCATAACATACAGTTAAATTTAGTTTGAAAGTATCATCATTTATAGTTTGACTATTCTGACATCAAGTTGCTACAAGTGGTAACAATACAATAAAAAAGTTCATAACATACAGTTAAATTTAGTTTGAAAGTATCACCATTTATAGTTTGACTTTTCTGACATCAAGTTGCTACATGTGGTCACAGTACAGAATAGTTTCTTTTGCAAAGAAATCTTGCATGTTTGCAGAGTGCCTTGATTGACGGAGTCATCAGATCGGTGGGATGGCAACTGACGGGTAAACCGGCCCTCAGTAATATTGTGTTGACGGTTTTTGAAGATGTTAACTTGATCTCCATACAGTTATTTGCATTTATCGGACCATTTATTTTTCTCTTTCCTGGCTCAAAGTTCAGAAACAAAATCAAGCTGACAAATCCAGTTGGCCTATTTCGGTATCTCCGATGTTTTAAAAATTAATGATGCCCATCGGTCTTTTCTGTTTGAATAGATTTTCTCCAAAATGTTTCAATTTATATGTTTACATTAAGGCCATGTTTCGTAAATGGCTTTAATAATAATAATAATAATTAAAACTACAATATTTTTAACGAAAAATGGACAATATAACAATTCATAATCTTTAAAATCTAATTCAAATAAATTTCTAATTGATGTTTATATATATTATCTTGTATCACATATCAGATAAAATCACAGGTTATTATGTTATCTTGTGTCATTTAGCTGTGTTTCATTTATTTTAGGACAGTAGGGGAAAAGTATTTCTAATAAAAATGGATATTGTAAATCGTACTTTCAACAGACATTCAAGATCAGTGCTATTATAGTTTAGTGTAGTAGAGTTAATATTGAGTGTTCTGAATGTATTGGGTCTAAGGAGCGTTTGGAGAAAAGGCATAATTTTATGATGAAAATGCAGAGTAGTAGAGCTGATGACAACTGAGTTGTGGACAACAGAGCTGTATTTCATTTTATCAATTGATTGCCAAAGTTATAAAGCCATTTGGTATTGAGGCATATATGTATCTGACAAAAACCTGATGTGATTGTTTTCGAAGGTGCATATGTAACTTCAAAGGTCTTAAAAATAGAACCACACCTCTATTGTCACCGTTTTGTTGCAGTCGATAATACAAAATAATAGCTACTGTTAAAAGGAAGCAGAAGTCTGTGTGATCCTTCTTTGTTTTTGATATATACATTTTGACATGTCTCCACTTTCTCTGTACAAATTGTTTATCATATACGTCTGATTATGATTACATTGTATAATGTCACCATTTGAGGTGCACAAGTATAATAAACGCCTATTACGCATGTTATAAAAAAGGCAATTAAATCTTTTTATTATTATTATGCTATGATGACTATATTTAATGAGTAAAATAATAGTATATCATAATTTTTACAAATATTATTATTGGATGTATATTTAGTTATAAATGAAATCGCTACCAGTCTTGTTATTTCATTACCATTAATATTCTTATCAAATATCTTAAAATTAATTTGATCATATTGATTTATCAGGTGCTGTAATCAATCATCTATAAATATACTCTCAACAATATGTAAAACGATATCAATCATTCATATATAAGATTGGTTCATATAAGATGGTTTATATTTCTTTTGATATGCAACGATTCTTTATTTCAATGACCACAGATTGTTATTTCCTATTTTGTCCCTGCCAAATATTTATCTCCAAAACACACATTCATAAAGTAAAGTATTGATATGTAATGCATATTACTAATATAAATTATATCAAGAGAAAAAGGATACATATATCATTTCAAATATTCAACTCTCCTGTGGGTGTGGAAATTAACAAGAAAGTCTTTTTGAAAAAACATTGGACAGTTTCCTTTTTGAAAATGATATTTCTGTAAATGTAGACTACAGTTGCCAGTCACTGTAAATATCTAGCATACCTTTGTTTGTTATTAATTTTCATATATTCTACGTTTGAAAAAAAAAATTTCAATTCTATGTTTAAGTTGAATACAGCACCATCATTGGATAAATATATATAAACTTATATATACCAGGTGCGTATAACAGTGTATTAGAAAAACAAAGCGAAAGTCTAACAGTCTTGCTCCACTGAATATAAAATGAAGATTGAGACCTATACTGAAGCTGAAATATTTCCGGGTGGGAAATATTGAGTGAACAGTGAGAATAATTCTTTATTTGAAAATAAAATTAAGATTGAAATATATACTGAAGCTGAAATATTTCCTGGTGAGAAATATTGAGTGAACAGTGAAATTAATTCTTTATTGAAAATAAAACTGAGATTAGGATATATACTGAAGCTGAAACTATTCTTGGTGAGAAATATTGAGTGAACAGTGAAAATAATTTTGAAACTTAAGACCCACATCATTTGGCAGGTTAATCCAGGGTGTCAGTGCACAAAGCTTGGCCTGCCAGACAATAGCTCTACCTCAAACAATAGCTCTACCTTGAGCAAATTAACAGTGGCACTAAGTACCCCTATCTGTCACTGAAGGTGTGAATTGATATTCTCAATTGGCTTTCTATATAAACAGGACCCGATTTTTCCATCATACTTCAATTTAAAGTACATGTTTAGATCCTCATTTCATGCTCAGATTTGAAGTTTTGCTCAGATTCTGAGTATATACACAAATCCGATTTTTCCATCATGCTTGGAAAACACAGACTTGAAGTTTTTGCTCAGATTTGAAGTTCATGCTCACGTTCTGAGTATTTACATAGATAAAAGATTTTTGGATTTTTCCAATGTGCTCAGACATTTTTTATGCTCAGATTCTGAGTTTTCATACAGAGCTTGGAGACAGCTCAGAGGCTGGCTTCAAGCTGAAGTCAATGCTCCAAAGTATGATTTGTTAAGAAATATTGAATAAATTATGTTAAATTTAAGGATTAGATAAAGTTTAATTGAACAGAAGCACAAGCAGATACATTCCCAGTCACTGGAAAAGTTGTTACGTTACATAAAGTGATACCCCATTCCGAGCCCCTTGTTATCCCCTATTTTGGGCCTCTGTATTTTCTCATTTGAATATGACCTCAATTATTCACTCAATTATAAACAATGGAAATATGACGTCATATGGCTCAAGTACGTACGTCAAGTCTGAGCAAGTAAGCACAATTGAGATTCTAAGCATGATGAAAAAATCCAAAATACTTCACTTTTGGAAGCAAATTTCAGTAAGTTTGGCCTGAAATACATGCTCAGATTTAAGATTTGAAGTATGATGGAAAAATCGGGCCCAGTAATATTATAATTATCTACAAATCTACAAGATTGAAGATTCAAGATTGATTTGATTTTTTATTAGACCATAAACGAAGAACATAAATATATACAGATATTACTTATTGCAAATATACAGTTTGAGGTCAGGAGATACCCATTAAGGCAATTACTTGCTGCTATCATGAGAACCAACTCTGATGGTGTGCAAAAAAGATGCTGCAACTTGTAAAACTAAACTAATATCTGTCAATAATGTAGTACAGTGGAGTATTATTATATAATTTAACAAAACAAATGGTCAAAGCAGGCAAATGAATGAATGAATGGTTGCTTAGAGGCACATCAACCACTAAGGTTATTCAGTGCCTAAAAGTGGTAAAAACATAAACGTTTATAAAATCAATATGACATGTAAATAATCTTAACAACACAAAATATCCACAAAATCCTTTCAATATATCAGTTATAGACATAACAAATTTGTATAAATAAATTTAAAAGACTTTTAATACCATCTGATGTTTCGCGGTTCTTGATAGGCCAATGACCTAAGTAAACAAGAGCTCCACACTTAAAATTGGTTATATCAAAATCAATACATTCAATTAAAACATGTTTGATAGTCAAAGCCCTTGGACATCCAATACACTGAGGCTAATCTTCGCCTTTCAGAAGATAGCAGTGAGTCAAATGAATATGTCCAATTCTTATACGTGTTAAAAGACTCTTACTTTTGAAACTGTGATAAAAGACACTTTTGATCAGTTTTAGCAGTCTCCAATCTCCAACCAAAAGGATGGAGAGCTGTGCCTGTGTTACCTTTCAGAAATGTATGGGAAAACCTCTTAATTGTGGAGTTGCCTTTTCATTCAAACTTTATTCAATATAAAATGCTGTATGATATTTTGTTAGAAAACTATATATATATATTATTTTAATATTTGCAGATCACAAAGGAAATATCTTTGATATAGTGAAAGCTTCATGTCTCATAAAATGTGGTGTAGTAATAGATTACTGCTCGAAGAATGTTCAGGTCAAACTGTTAATGGGAAAAAGTTCTGCAGATTATGGGACAAAAATATAGTGGATTTCTAAACATTCTGAAGGCTATCTTAACAATATTCAATGTGATCCTGACGGATTTTCTATCTAACAGATCCCTAGATTTTCAATTATGTAGATACATTATGAATAAAATAGAGGTTAAGTACAAACTTGATCATTTGGAAAATATTAGTTTTTTTCACCTGTCTTCATATATGTGATTGCCAAATGTTCTTTATATTTGTACATTATACAAATGAAAATGAGAAATTCGGTTTGATTAGAATCACTGTGAATGTTCACACTAAAATGACTTTAACATAAGCTACAGAACTGTGAGAAAGGGAGCTTAAGCTCAGTCGATTAAACAGGGTAAACAATGTTAATATTTAAGTTCATTATTCCAGTTGATATTGTTGATGTCTTCCAGTTAAAGATATTTCATTGGATTCTGGTCTTGTGTATTCTGTGGCCTTTCTCCTCTTTCTCAATTTTTTCTGGGGTTTGACCTTCTTGTGCCTTTTTGACAAAGTAATTTGAATAATTATCAGTCCAATAAGAATACTTGCTATAATGCAGATACTAATAATCCACAGAACATAATTAGTAGAACTGTAGGTAACTGCCTTCCACTGTACAACTGAAATTCATAAATTGAATAACATTTAGAAATCATTAAGATGTTTACAATTAATACATTCTTTTAAAACAGGACCTATATTGACATTTTATGTGGAAAGCAACAGGAAAATACAAGGATAAACAGAATAAATCTGTATACCTGCAAGCACCTTTACTGTCATTGTTTACACTATGTTTTTACACTTATCATTTATTCACATTTACAAGTTTTTAATCCATACCTATCTTGTGAGTCATTTTACAAAGAAATTGGCCTGTTAAATCAGGAGTAGTGTCGGGCTGACATAAATTACCAACTTAACATCTACTTTAAGACATCACGTTCACCATGATTTAGGGTTTGTTAAATGTGATGTTTCCATGTAACTTGTGAGTCGAAATTCATGCTGTTGTATGTTGGTTGAGATATGGCTAAAAATAAATTAAGGGACTGACACATAATGCTAAACCACAAAATGAGCTCCATATGAAAGCCACATAAACATTATGTCAATCCTAACAGAAAACGATTCTTATGGAAACTACATGGAATTGACACAGGGTGTTCTGGTGATTTTGTGTGGTTTTTGTAAGGTCTATTAAGGATATGGAGTTAGTGTGGTTTGTGCTTTCTGGCCCTTGGGATCTGGACTATGGGTTAATATTACAAATTGCTGATTATCTTGTTGACACTGAGGAACACATCAGTTTTATTCAATAGAGAAGTCTCTGCTATTATTGTTGACACCATAGACACATAACTCCTTGATGACAGTATGATGCATTTGTCATAATGTATCAGATATCTTCTATTTAAGTGCTGTTGGAACCAACCCCACTAGCACAGTTGGTTGAGTGTAGGATCTGTGCCTTTGTTGGTTAAATAAGTGGAGGACGGGAGGTGGTGGGTTCGACTCCCACTGTCGGCAGTGTTACTTTCACACTGGGTAAAAGGCTCAAAAGTCGACCTGATATGGCCTTTTTTTGCTAAAAAGGGTCGTAAAAACACCATTTCACTTTTAGTATGCAAACTCATACCCCTGTAACTTTAATTGGAATCATCAACACATAATGAGTATTGTGCACTATGCCTAACACCATTAACACTTTTTTATAATAAATAGGATTACGGATGGTATACTACCCTGCTGAAAACCAATTTCCTTATTGATAAATCATTCGGGCATGGTTTTTCTAAGATGGCATAAACAGTACATGTCTGTCAATATCAAACATAGATTGGATGAATATGGTTAATAACATCATATAGTCATCATGTAATTTCCTGACTTTTGTTCTAGTCATTACTTAATAAATATGATATAAACTGAAATTTCCTTGCTTCAAAGTGTGGATTCAAATTTTTATTCTGACACAATATTTGCCCTCATTGGATCTTTTCTGCCTATCAAGACTTCATGATAAAAAACTGTGCAACTGTTTTTATTACATCTGGCCTATAACGTGGCAGAATTACAATTAATTGCCCATACTTACATTTTTAAGGGAGTTTGGCTTATCAGTTTTCAATTTCATATTACAAATATTTAACACTTTGAAATTTGAATACTTTCATACCAGCCATGATATGAAATCAATAGTCTATAAAAGTTATACAGGGCATAGCTTATTGTAAAAAAAATCAATGCAGATATATTGGGAACCATTTCTTGTCCATAATTTATGCCTATCCTTTACAAATTAAAGCATTACAAGTACAGTTAGAATGTATATTGGCAGGAATAATTATAAAAGATGATAAATTATTGACGATGACAACATCTAAAGAAAGCTACCTCTATCAGTTGTGTTTTAATGTAAAATCGATTATCCTCACCAAATGCAAAGCTCAGAGACTATATTTAATTTAGCAAAATTTATTTGAATTAAATGATGACCACAAAGTAATGAATGGTCATTTCCTTCACATGGATCCTTTTCATACACCTTAGTCCTAGATAGCATCTCCATTTTATGTCAAGAGAAATGTCATATTGTGTTCAAAGCATTGTATTCATATCATGTTATCTAATAAAGTATCTTCTCTTGTTAACCAAGCAGTAATCCTTTGCAATATTTATAGTTAACTGTTTGATGTGTGTCATTTTCCAATAAAACAGATTACAATGTATGAAATTATGGAATAAGAATGTTTAGCTTACCCTCTATAAACGATAACATTGTTCATTTAAGAACCATCCTGATCATGAATCCTGAACAATAGATGCTGACCTGTTCAAAGAGGTGTTTCCTCTTCATGATATTTTACCTCTACATCCGGGGTACTTTGTAAGCTATATTTCACCATGGCAACAATGAAGATGGCACGAAGCCTCAGGTGAGATGTCCCTTAGACTTACCAGCGTTAAAGGTTGATTGGTTTATGCTTATTTCTCTAGCATCAGACGGTGGAAGATTTTGCACTGAACACATTAAACAAGGTTTATGGATAATGCATAGAATTTCACAAAATATTGATCTATTGATGAAATGTAGTGAAATAAACAGAACGGACTAGATTGATGCAATAAAATAGTGCGATCAGCTCCCCAATCAGCATCTGCCACAACACGCAGCAGGTCTAATGCGTTCTGGCATTTCTTTTTCACACACTTAATATGTGAAATGAATGAAATCCTCCTGTCGAATATCAGACCAAGAAATTTAGTTTCTTGGACAACAGGAATCTTGGACTGTTCCTGGTACAAGTCAGGATCTGGGTGCACCCCACATTTATTACAGAAATGCATGCACACTTTTCTTCAATGAAAACTTGAAACCATTTTCATCTGCCCACTCCTGATTTCTGTTTAGGTGTTGCTGCAATTGTCTCTCAATTGTAAATGTATTTGTTGATTTGTAGTAAATGTTAAATAAGGGAGACAATCATTATAGTTTGCACGAATTCGATTCATTCCATAAATCTACCATAACCCATGCATAACATACACACATAAATCATAGTTGGCAAATGCCACCTGGAGGGTAACTGCTTCGTTAACCCGGCAATTGCTTACATATACATTTACGTTGCTACATATACAGGGGACAATTATAATTTTATAGGAAATAACAATTACAGATACAATTCATATTACATTTTAATTAATAACTAATAACATGATAGGTGTAAAATATGTGGCTAAGCCCAAAGTCATGTTGGGAACAACACTAATAGCCCATGTATAACATTGAAAGTGGATTATTGGGGGGGGGGGGTGCTAGTCTGTAGGAGTAGTTTATTTTGTTATTCTTGTTTTGCCTAATGTTTGACTTGTATGTTTGAGACTGCCAGAGCCCCAGTTTGAATACATCTATATCTGACCAATTGTTGGACCCTGCTCAGATGCTGATCCAATTCTTAAACTGTGGGTCGTGAAATTGGAAGGAGCAGAACTTAATGTCCAATGCCTGGCCCGATCCGTATGTCTGCCTGGTGTTAGGACTGAGCCCAGTACTGACTAACGTGTCAACATGCCTGTCCAGTTATGAAACAGTAGTCTTATTGTGAACAATGTTTTCAGTGAGTACATTACATAATTAACAATTAATCTCAAAATACCTGACAAGAAAAGGACAATATTGAGTTAACGGTTTGACTTAACTTTGCCAGTGCTGCGGCTAGGTGCCATCTGCAAATGAGGCTGATGCCTGCTCAATTATTTTTTAATAATTTTTTATAATTAAGATTTATAATTATACTGTATGGCCATGAGCCAACTTCTATCGAGTGGGTATGCATTTAATTTTTACATAACATATATTAATACTTGAATAAATAGTTTACTTGGTAATATTGTATATACAGGTATCTATATGTGAACATATTATTAATAATCATATATAACGTCCTTGTGTGGCGTGCTACTGTGATCACTGTATGGAATGATTCTTTGAATCTGGGTACATCCAGCCGACTCAGTGCATCTGCGGGTCCATTGGAGGGGTACCTAGGCTTCGTGGGAGAGACGGATTTAGTAGTGTAAAGCCTTTGTCTTCTTTGTTATATGTATGAGACATCTTGTGAATATGGAACCACTATTTACAACTTTTGAACAGAATGTTAGCCTGCCTGCAATCGATAGCAGCTCCCGCTAATGCCTCAGTCACATTTGCGCCGATTTCAGTAAAGATGCCCGGCCGATGGGTATTTTAGGCAGTTCAGATTACGTGTTCAGATTGCCGTGCGGGCACCGGGAGATCAACGTCCACAATTGGGCATCTTTAAGACGTCGGGCGGGTGATCGGGAACTTTTATCTGGAACATAAAAGTTGCCGGCGTTTCCCCGATGTCTTATCAGCAAATATCATCTTAAAGTACACGGCAGGGTCTCGGCAGTGTCCCGCAGGGACATCGGCAGATTATCTTAGGGCTGCCGGTGGCATCGTGTGGTGAAAATAGGATTAAATATTTTTTCTAATCCTACCCAGACGTCTTAAAGACATCCTGTAGACGTCTGTGTCATGAAACAGACGTCGTAAAGATGTCCTACAGACGTCTGTGCTATTCAGTTTTGCACGTGTCGTGCGGTGCCCTTTAATAATGTGACCACAGATTGTTGGTGATAAACTCCCCGGCGCCCGGCAGATTGTGAAGTCGGCCGATTCTAACTTCCCCGCCGGCGCCCGGTGCAAATGTGACTGAGGCATTAGTGGCGTAGCAGCGAGTGGTCAATTATTCCAGGTCTTGCAATATTTCAATCATTCTTTCTTCAGATATCATTAAACATTGGTTGACTGTTTCTATTATGATTCTGAGAAATTCCAATACTTTTGATGGGCCTCATGTCTTTTTGTGTTGAATTTCAAATCCAGCTAATTGGCATGTATCCAAATTAATATCCAATGATTTTCGACAGTCCATTTTTGTTCACTTATGCACATTGTATCATCTAAATAATGGAGAGTATCCATGGATGCTCTGCATTTTTATATAAATACTCCAATGCTGAGGTGAAATCATCGAAAAGCCTCGGTGCACTCCTTAAGCCAAATGGTAGGCAAGCCATTTGGTAGTACTGGTCATTTCCCTCTGTGTCTGGCCAGGCAAAACCTAATATGTGGCGCTGGTCCAGGGCAACTTTTATACTGTGGAATGCATTAGCCAAGTCCGTCTTTGCAAGCCATGGACCAGGATATTTCCTTATTCTGCGAACAGCTTCATCTACTGTAGCATAGTTTAAGGAATATTCCTCTGCATTAATGCCAGCGTTATGGACCACTCCGATGGCCATGATAAGTCATGAATGACACTTGTCTTTGTTTTGCCTTTTGATTTACCCCTAGGTGGGAAACAGGAAAGTTGGGTGGGAGGTCCTGCAGGGGACCTTCGACTCGACCCTTACTAATGTTGTCCATGACAAATTTCTCTATGTCATTTTAGTCAGACTTGACTGCCAATTAGGAGAAATAATGATAGACTCGCTACCAGTATATCCTATGTTCATGCCGTGGCTTGTCTGGTGGACAGCTCCCAGTATGTGGTCAGTGATTGTCAGTCTGGTAGTGGACCTCCCAGTTGTGGAGATGAGGTGGCGGTGGTAAACAGGTAGCAGGGTGCTTTCCGTGGCTTGCCATTCCGGGCCATAATGAGCAGTTATTCCATAGCTATATAATCCGGTGACCCTTTCCATGTTCTGCACTGGTTGCATGATAGGTGCAGCGGCTGCTGCTGAACTACCCCCAGCCAACTTATGTTGCATGCCCGCCACGGTTTACATAAGTCCTCATGCTGTGGTGTCCACCATCATGATCATATGATTTCCACCTGTGAGCTGTTGCTGCAAGCAGACGAAATGAGCAGTTGGTGTAACACTATCAGTACGGGAACAAGAACATCATGGCAACACACTTCAGGCCTCTCTTGTTACTTATTGCTTAGATATGACATTATGGCGATGAGTGATGAGGAACTATTCAATGACGATGTTAAGGTAACATGTGGTAACATGTGAGGCATATAATGGCCGATTTTGAGCCAGGTTTGTTAGAGGAAAGTGTGTGTTTTGCCCCTCTGAAGTGGAGTCACTGGATTCCCGCCAAAACATCACATGGCTTTGCAATGAATCCCAAGCCACAACAGGAGAACTTCCGCCCAAGAAAACCAACAAATATGGGTAAAGAAAGCCCCACACTGTTGTGAAATGACAATGTATGTTATGATTGAACAATAAAGACAATGATAAATGAACTCTGTGAGTGTGAAATCCCCAAGAAAGCCTTGCAAGTTGACAATGTTTACCAGTGTGATCAGTGCCCCACTGTCCATGTGCTCCCAATACAGTTTTCACAGAAACTACATGATGCTAAAATTGTGCCACAAGGTATAATGCCAAAACTCTGCCACAAGGGTTGAAATAAATAACTCTGACAAGGTTTCTAGTCTTCTCACAAGCCTCCCACAATGGCTACCCTCTCAGTACCTCTTGCCCAGTCAGCACCCATCCCCAAGTTTGATCCTGACCAAGAACCACAGAAAAATGGTCCAAAGTGGAAGAAGTGGATCAAAAGGTTTGAGAACTATATTGTTGCTGCAGGTATAGACAAAGTAGACAGGCGGCAGAAGGCCCTGCTACTGCTCCTGGCTGGGGAGAGGGTACATGATATCTTTGACACACTTTCTAAAGCTGATGACACAGACACTTTAACAGAAACAAAGACTAAGTTAGAAGCCTATTTTAACCCTATGAAAGACACTAATATGGCAATATACTGGTTCAGGGATTGCACACAGGGGGCCACTGAGTTGAATGACCATTGGGTGACGTGGCTGCGTCAGCTCACACATGAATTCACTGATGTTGAATCAGAGAAAAGGGCTCAGGTGTTACAGAAAACATCCTCAAAACCTCTGCGTAGGAAAATCCTCAAGCATCCCAAATGGAAACTCAAAGATGTGCTGGAGGAGGCTCGATCACATGAGACCTCTGAGGTACAGGCTTGTGATATTGAGCGAACTGAGACAGTGAACAAAGTGAGTTCATACAAGGAGAGAAACAAATTCGCCAAATCCAAGTCACAGAACCCAAGTCACACGTCGCACCACAGATCAGGGCCCAAGTCCCACACCCGCGCCCCCACTGTGCCAGCCCCTAAGTCCACTCAAACATGCCACCATTGTGGCAAAGCCCCACCAGGGTGGAATGTCTAAGCGTCCTGCCAGAGGGAAGAAATGCCACAAATGTGGAATATTTAACCATTTCAGTTGCGTCTGCAGAGCCACAGAAAAAAAGTCCCCACCAACACCGCAAGGTGGCGCCTAGGGTAGTGATTGCAGAAGAATACATCAAGTTAACGAAGTGGAAAGTGACAATGATACAGAATATGTCTACAGAATTAATACCACTGGCGGCGGCAACTTACCACACGCAAATCTGAACATATTTGGAAGGCAGGTGGAGTTTCTGGTTGACACGGGCTCAAGTATAGATATCATAACCCCCAACACACACACCCAGCTTGGAAAGCCCCAACTCACCCCCACAAAGGTGAAGGTGCTGGGCTATAGCAGCTCAGTGCCACTGGAGACATTGGGGAAGTTCTGTGCAGAAATCCAATCTGGACAATGTCAATGAAAGCCCAGGTAGTTGTGGTGGATGTGGACTCTGGAAATCTACTCTTATACCAGACCTCACGTCATCTCGGACTTATCCACATGAGCTGCCCAGTGAACAACATTAAACAAGGAGCAGATGTGATGGAGTCGGACTGCCTGTGCATAGAATTTGCCCATCTATTTCGCGACAAGATCGGCAAACTGAAGGACGCAGATGGAAAAGTGATCCAAGTGAGAATACACAAAGATCTGAATGTGTCACTGGTCGCACAACACCACCGCCGAGACCCTTTCCACATGCAGCAGAAAATTGCTGATGAGATCAAGCGCCTTGAGGACGCAGACATCATAGAGGAGGTGACAGGCCACACCCCATGGGTGTCACCAATAGTGGTTGCTCAGAAGAAGTCTGGTGAGCCCAGGATTTGTGTAGACATGCGTCAGGCTAATAAGGCTGTGCTGCGTGAGCGCCACCCCACTGCCACACTTGATGACCTGATAGCCGACCTAAATGGGGCCACAATCTTCTCCATTATTGACATGAGGGAAGGGTACCACCAGTTGGAGCTGCATCCCGACTCCCAACATTCAAGACGACATGATCATCTGGGGCGCAGAAGCAGCACGACGAGAGTCTGCGCAAGGTGTTTGAGTGGTTCGATGAATGTGATGGGACGTTCTGCCGTGACAAGTGTCTATTCAACCTAGACAGAGCCACGTTCTATGGTATGCAGTTCTCAGAAAAAGGGATGTCAGCAGATCCCAAGAAGATAGCAGATATCGTGAACCTGGATGAGCCACGCAACGCTGGTGAAGTCCGAAGTCTGCTGGGCATGACCAACTACTGCGTTCGTTTCATATCCCACTACTCTGATATGACGGAGCCGCTGAGACGCCTGATGTGCCACGAGACGGAGGGCATAGAGTGGTCATGGTCCGAGAAGCACGACAAAACTTTCAACAGCCTCAAGAAAGCACCCACAGAGAGCTCCACCACTGGATACTTTGATCCAAAGAAGAACACAAAGTACATTATGGACGCCAGCCCAGTCGGTGTGTCCAGAATCCTGACTCAGTACACCTAGAAACCTGAAGATGGATACACTACCACTTGTACATTTACGGTAAGCCTGTATCTGTTGTCACAGACCACAAGCCTCTGGTCAGCATCTATGGAAACCCCCGATCCAGGCCATCTCTGCGCCTGGAGAGATTCGCACTCAGGTTGGATCCGTACCAAGCCACAGTGGAGTACAAGCCTGGAGCCGAAAACCCTGCTGACTACCTATCTCGTCACCCAGCAAAATGCACCGAGGCCCAGGTAGCATGTGACGAGATGGATGATCAACAGGTCAACTTCATAGTCTCTCACGCAGTGCCAAGAGCTATGAATTTGTCACTCTCCAGGAGGTAGCGAAGCGGATTCGTCACGATCCCTGGCGCGATCCGTGCCCACCTGGTGTTGATCCAGTTGCACTCGCCTCATTCAAGAATGTGTCTGACGAGCTCACGTCCCTCCCTGATGATGACCTCCTCCTGCGCGATCACCGCATAGCGTGCTACAGGCTAGAGCGCTCAACATCGCACATGAGGGCCACCAAGGTCTGGTGAGGACCAAACAATTGCTGAGGGAAAAGGTTTGATTCCCCGGAATTGACCGCCAGGCAGAGAACTTGCTGAAGGGATGCCTCTCCTGCCAGGCAATGACACCTCTAAAGCATGAGGATGAGCCTCTGAAGATGTCTGATAAGGTCAGTACAGACTTTTGGGGACCAACCCCTGATGGAAAGTACATTCTACTAACGCTAGATGACTATTCCCGGTTCCCCCTAGTGGATATTGTGAATTCCACAGCTGCAGAGACAGTGATACCCAGCTACGAGAACTGGTTCTCAGTGTTTGGAGTACCAGAGGAACTCAGATCGGACAATGGCCCACCCTTCAATGGCCATCTGTTTGAAGAATTCGCAGCAGAGACTGGTTTCAAACACCGCAAGATAACGCCATTGTGGCCGAAGGCCAATGGTGAAGCTGAACGGTTCATGAAAAACTTGGAAAAAGCGGTGGTTGCGGCCGTCCCGGAAGGTCGGAACTGGAAGCGACAGCTCTTCCGATTTCTGCAGAACTATCGCGCCACCCCGCACAGCTCCATGAACATTGCTCCGGCAACTGTGTTCTTCAATAGACAGATGCGCATCAAGTTGCCGAGCTACAATGAAGTGCCAAACGAGCACCAAGACCTGAATCAGCAGATCAGGCAGAATGACCAGTTTGTAAAAGAGAAAATGCAATCGGGACGTCTCAAGGTCGGGGACACCGTCCTGGTCAAGCAAAGAAAAAGGAACAAGTTCTCGCCAAAGTTTGATCCAAAACCATATCGGATCAAACACAAGAATAGTTCCATGATCACAGCACAGCGTGATGATCACCAAATCACCAGAAATCAAACATTTTTCAAACAGATCACACAGCGGGCCACGGGCAGTGCTCCGCGCGCGCAGGCAGCTTAGTGTGAGGAGACCTCTGATCTGCCCCATGATCAAGTCCCAGCTACTCTGATGCCCTACCGGAAGTCCCACAGGGTGACTCTCACCGGAGAGAAGCTATGACAGGCCTTGGAAATTCAAAGTCACACACCACCCAGAGCCTCACACAGGAGAGAAGCTATACGTGATCATGAAACTCACAAAATCACACCCAGCCAAGAGTCTCACCCAAGCGAGAAGCTATGAGTAGCCCAGAAATTCCACCAACACACCCATCACCAAGAGCGTATCACAGGAGAGAAGCCATTCCGGTGGAACCAAAGCTCACAACCAGGTCAGGCCGACATGTTAAGAAGCCAAATAGGCTTGATCTGTGAAGTGAAATGTGAAAACAAAAACCATTTTCAAAATGGAATTGATAAAAAGCTCATGATATATGTGAAAGAAAATATGCAAGGCTTATGACAAGCTTGAAAATTATGAGCTTTATGTGTTCTGTGCGTCAAACAAAATGTCCAAGGATCCATGTGTGTTTTTGAAGATATGTGTTAAATTTCAACAAAAGGCAAGCTGTGCTCACCCAGCGGGATTATTAATGCCTATCTTGTGTTATTGCAAAGTTGGATTTATATGCAAAATGTGTTCAATTTATTAAGTGTTCCTAAAGTTGAAATATTATATGCGACACTATTGACAGAATTTAAAAGTCCTATGATTTTGTTGAAAAAAAAATGATACATAATATGCAAATGATAGTTTGTTTAAATTGAACCTTAAACTGATTGTTAAAATATGACGTTTTAAGTTTAAATGAGAAGAATGTTTGTTCGCAGTTTAACTCTCAATTCTGATGTTAATTTGCTGAGAATCACAATATTGCAAGTGAAAGACTGTAGAATAATTTTGTTCACTATAACAGTTATTGAATTATTACAGAATCACAAAGACATTTATTCATTTTAAAAAAAAAGGAGGAAGAGAAATGAAACTGACAATCTATTGCAAATCTGCTAGCACAATAGTGTAACTGAGAATATTGACAATTCAAAATGCAGAGAGACTCTATTTGCTAAGAGAAATATTATTGATGGTGTAATTGGCCATCCACAGCTGAACATTTATTTCAAGAACTCTATTTACATGCAAATGTAGAATCAGCTAGTATAGTGTAGCATTAGAATATTGCTATGTCAAGTATTGAGTAACCATCCTTTTAAAGAAAGATAGGGATGTGGTGTCCACCATCATGATCATATGATTTCCACCTGTGAGCTGCTGAGCAGTTGGTGTAACACTATCAGTACGGGAACAAGAACATCATGGCAACACACTTCAGGCCTCTCTTGTTACTTATTGCTTAGATATGACACATGCGAGCACATCATAATTGAAAACTGGACATAATGGTTGAAAGTTCTTTATTTTTTACCTTCTTGACTAACGTTAAGTGGTATATCTGCGATGTTGCTAATCCTCTGGGGGTGCCTTCCTTTGTCCACGTCAGTTAATTGGCTTGTATTCAGGAAAGGATTTCCTGCACTATTCTCTGGCCAGACCAGTTTGGCTTCATAGGTAGCAGTAGATATACCGGTATCCCCTGACTTGTCCGGGATGGCATTGAACATGTTTACAACTCTCATGCAATTCTCGACCCCAATTGTGTCTCTGTGACCTTTGGCTGGCTCGCCACAGGCTCGGCATGTCCTTTCCTGGGTTGCCAAATCGTCTGAGATGGACACTATTGAAGATACAGTTACAATCGTGTGTAAGCGGCAAGTCCATCTGCCGCCGTGTTCACCGGCCCGCCGGCAGGTATGGCCCGGCGGATTTTGGCGGAACCACCGGCTTCAATCGTGTGCACCTTATGTGTAGACGTATGTGTTCCTGTATGTTTTCCGGTGTGGAAGATTCCGGTGTGGAAGATACAATTGTAGAGGATTTGAGGCAAACAGGCCAGAACTGGAGTTATTAGCTCAAAAATATAATGCATCTGTTATTTGTTTACAGGAAACTCATTTTAAAGATAACTCAACAACATTTAAGGGATATGTACCTTAAAAAAATTGGTTCAATAGATGCAATGGACCAAGAATAGGGCGGAGTTTCTATTTTTGTTAAATCCTGTATACCCAAAGCAAAGTAACTTTACATACTAATTTACAAGCTTTTGCAGTCAGGGTTACCTTGCACAATACATTGACAATATGTTCATTATATTTGCCACCAAGTGAACCAATTAATATAACAGATTTAAATAACTCAACAACATTTAAGGGATATGTACCTTAAAAAAATTGGTTCAATAGATGCAATGGACCAAGAATATGGCGGAGTTTCTATTTTTGTTAAATCCTGTATACCCAAAGCAAAGTAACTTTACATACTAATTTACAAGCTTTTTTCTATTTTTGTTAAATCCTGTATACCCAAAGCAAAGTAACTTTACATACTAATTTACAAGCTTTTGCAGTCAGGGTTACCTTGCACAATACATTGACAATATGTTCATTATATTTGCCACCAAGTGAACCAATTAATATAACAGATTTAAATAACTTAGAAACTCAGCTGCCACAGCCATATATGTTAGTTGGTGACTTTAATGCACACAATTATCTTTAACATCAATAGATCTCTCCATGTGCACTCCAAGTTTATTTTTAGACTATTCCTGGGAAGTAGAGGAAGATCAATGGGGTAGTAATCATTGTAATGGATAACACCAGATCGTGCGGTTGCTAAGTGATTTATTGATAGAACCACGCGATACACGAGATGCGGACACATCAGTCATATTTGAACATTACATCTCCCCCTTCTTTAGTTGAGGATTGTATGTTTATGTATATTCATATGCAGTAAACTTTAAACAATATAAATTGTAATATTGTGTTATCGTCTCTTTGAATAAACTTTTTGTAAAGCTTTTCTCTTGTGTGTATTTTTTATAGTCTCTGTCCTTTACACACATTTCCATATCCATTCTCCTCCCTTGAGAAAATTAAAATGTAAGCTTATGGCATATACCCGCATTGTTTTATACAAACAGGAACTTGAAATTTAAACATTTCAAACATACATTTATAATTAACATTGCTTATCATGGAACAAGGCTTTTGCTTTACCATACAAAAATAAGATATAAAAATACATGCTCTTTGCCTGAACAATATTTGAACAATATTTGGCTAGTTTTATAAACAAATTACTAAATAAAATTTTACCATACCATATAAGAGTAAAATACACAGTATTTTAGCATTACTCAAGTATGTAAATACAAAATGATATATATTTTTCTGAACACTTTTATGAACACATATTCTGCTTGAACACTTTTATGAACACATAAAATAATACTATGGCAGTATTTGAAATAAACATCTTATACAATATTTCTGACCATTCTGCTCAAACACACATGTAGTAACTCACTTGAGAGACCATCTTGAGCCTGTCTTTTGACTTTAATAAGTCTCTACTAATCTGACCCTGCCAAATTTGGTAGTTTTACCTCATATTCACTCAAATGTTTTGGCATTTTCACACTCCTGTGGGGACGTGTCACCGGTTCAGATTGAGTTTGGGGTTTACTAGCATGAGATTTTGACTTAAAATGCACAGCTCTAGTTCGAATAGTGTCGCCATGGTTACCGACTGACGGCTGATCGGACATTTCGACTCCGCTGGTGCTTTGCAGAATATCTTCTGGTTCTTCATCCTTCTGAGCCAATAGTGGTTCCTCTGAGACATGGACTGGCCTGAAATGGCTGCTGTTTCTTGCCTTGACTTCAGTCCCTCTCTGAGCCACTATCATGGACCCTTTTCTCTCAGTGACCTGGAATGGCTCTGGCTGAAATCTTGGCACTGACTTACCAGATTTGGTCACGTTCTTCATCAGAACTCTGTCTCCAACCTCCAAGCCTGATGGCTTGATATTGCGTCTCCTCTCTGCGTAGTATTTCATCTTGGCTTTTGCCTTCATGTCATTTTCTGCAATCTTGCTTGTGTCCTCATACCTAAAGACTTGAGGCAGTTTGGTCTTGAGGGGATACCCATTCAAGGCTGTTGCTGGTGGGATACCAGTTGCACTATGTGGAGTTGCTCTGTAATTTCTCAGAAATTTCTGGAGCTCTTTCTTCCACGGCTTACCCTCAAGTTGTGCTGTTTTACCCACCTTACCAAGGTTTTTCATGAAGCTCTCCGCTCAACCATTTGCTTCTGGCCAATATGGCATCACTTTCTGATGCTCAAATCCCAGTACTTCTGCAAAATTCTGAAATTCTTCACTCTGGAAGGGACTCCCGTTGTCACTCTTGAGCTTATCAGGTATGCCTCTTGATGAGAACACCTTGTCCAATGCCGGTATGACTGCACTTGCAGCCTGCGACCCGACTATCTCCACTTCTAGAAATCGAGTTCTGTCACATCTCACTACCAGCAAATAGTGACCTGACGGCAGAGGACCAAACATATCTGTGCTCAGATGAGACCATGGATGCTCTGGAAGGTCTGTCATCTGCAATGGTTCTCTCCGTTTGGGATCGTGGCTTGCAGCACACGCTACACATTGACTAATCTTGGTTTTCACCATTTCCTCAATGCCTGGAAACCAAACCTTTTCACGCAATAGTGACTTGGTTTTCACTATCCCTTGGTGCCCTTCATGTGCTAGATCTACAGCTCGCCTCTGGAGACTGTCAGGCAAAACTCAGCACCAACCCAGACTGAGTCACGCTGAGCTCTGTACTCACATGGCTGAATGATTGCAGTGTTTTGACGTCACAATCAGGTTGCCAAGAGTTTGGTTTTGATACCAGATGCCACTTGTTGCTTCTGATAAGGCTTTTCACCTGTGTGAGTGTTGGGTCAGCCAGAGTTTCTTCTAGTACTTCTTGCTCAGCCATTGCCTTGGGCACAGCTGCTGATGCTATGTAGTTCACATATTCTTCTGCTATCTTCTCTTCTCTGGAAGTTTTCTCATCCTTCTCAACTGGATGTCTTGATAGGTAGTCTGCTGGGTTGTCTTTCCCACGAGCATACTTCATAGTGATGTTGTATGGCTGTAGTCTCAGAGCCCATCTCTCAAGTCTAGCTGTCAGTTTGGCATTTGGACTACCAAGCATAGACAAGAGTGGTTTGTGATCAGTTCGGACAGTCACTAGTCCACCAAATATGTAGGTATGGAACCTCTCACATGCCCAAACCACTGCTAGGGCCTCTCTCTCAAGCTGAGAGTAACGTTGCTCAACGTCAGTGAGGGCTCGGCTTGCATAAGCCACAACTGTACTTGTCTCTGAGTCATCTGTCTGAGTCAGTATTGCACCTAACCCTACAGGAGATGCGTCAACTATAAGCTCAGTCTCTTTGTTCATGTCAAAGTATGAGACTACTGGTTTGTCAGCCAAGTACTTTATCAGTCTGTCATATGCAGTCTGTTGTTCTGTATCCCAGTGAAACTGTACTCCTTGTCTAGTCAACCTCCTGAGTGGTTCAGTCAGTGTTGAGAAGTTTGGTATGAACCTAGCGTTGAATGTCAGCATTCCTAGTAGGCTCTCTACTTCACCACTAGATGTCGGCACCTGCATTTCTAGCAATGCTTGCAGTCTCTTGGGTGATGGTTCCATTCCCGCTGCGGAGAATACCATACCATAGAACTCTAGTTTTGGCTTGTCAAATTGGCATTTTGGCAAGTTGACTGTCAGTCCATTGTCAATCAGTCTCTTGAACACTTGGATAATTGCTCTGTCGTGGTCTTCTTGAGCTACTCCTCCAACGATGATGTCATCAGAGATGTTGAGGGCTCCACCTCTGTCGTCACCGATGCCTTCGATCACGCGTGCGACCGTGTTCTGGAATATCTCGGAAGCACAATTTATTCCAAAATTTAGACGTTTGTACCGCCTCAACCCGACATGCGTCACAAATGTTGTGATGTACCGAGATTCCTCGTCCAGTTCCAGCTGGTGGTAACCAGATCTGAGATCGAGTTTGCTGAAAACGGTCCAGCCGTTAACTCTGTGCTGTATGTCCTCGATCGTCGGTACTGGATGACGGATGCGCTTGATAGCCTTATTGGCGTTTCTCATGTCGACACACATCCTGATCTCGGTCGGATTGCTCGGTTTTGGCGCTACAACCACGTTTGACACCCACAGTGTCGGACCATCGACTTTCTCGATTATGTCGAGTTCCTCGAGTTTGCGTATTTCGTCCTCGAGCTGTGAGCGAATTTTGAATGGTGGGGGAATCAGGGATTTTGCAACCGGTGGCACCTCCTTGTCAACATAGAGATGTACCTTTTCCCCTTTCAATTTTCCGACCCCTGCACTCAGCTCTGAATGGTCACTCACAAATGATTCTGCAACACTAACATCAATTTTGTTAATGACATGTGGTGCTACTTTTATCAGATCAAGTTTCAAACAAGCATTGTAACTAAGTAGGCACCCATCTGAGCCAGGCATTACATATATCAACTCAGTGTATGATTAACCTTTACATGAGATAGTTGTTTTAAATTTGCCCTTTGGCTGAATGCTTTTGGCTGAATATGGGTTGATTTTATCATGTTTTGCACTTTCTAGTTTGATTTTACCTTTTAGCTTAGCATTGAATGTATTTTCATCTATGACAGTACATGTAGCTGGGCTATCTGCAGTGAATACAATGTTGCTGTTCTGAATGGTTACCTGAAACCTAGGTGTTGATTTTACCATATCACCTGACAATGCAAAAAGGTAGTGGTTGTCGTCGTCGCTGTCAGACTCGTTGGTCACCTCATGGACTCGCTGATGCTTGCCGTGTCGGCGCTGCTTCTGTCGACGACCACTGTCAGCGCCCTTGTAACCGCCGCTGCTACTGGAACCAGATTGACCACCACGTTTGGATTTACACATTTTAGAGAAGTGGTGCAACTTGTGACAGTTTCCACATTCTTTTCCGTATGCCGGACAAGACTCTCTGCCCTGGATGTGTGGATAATCCCCGCCACAGTAGTAGCATTGCATCTTTTGTCTGTTTTTTACTTGATTGATGTTCTTATCCTCAGACTTAGGCTGTTGTAATACTTTCTCTATATCTGCATTTTGAGACTTGCACTGTTCGTTGCTACGCCCCTCTGCAAGGACGTCTTCCAGTGTCTTTAAAGATCCCTTTAGCCCTTTTTGCCTAAGTCTGGAATCTGTAGTTGTTGTGACAATGTGTCTCTTGATCTCAATCGCCATGTCCGGAAACTCGCATCTGCTGGCTTGCTGTCTCAGTCTGACCTGATACTGGTCGATGCTTTCGCCTCTCTTCTGCTTCAATCCCCTGAACACGCATACCTCGAAATCAGTGTTCACTTTGGGTTTGAAGTGCGCTGCTAGCTTTGCCTTAGCCTCGTCATACTTATCACCAGTGTTTTCAAATGTGAGGAAGTCTTCAAAAGTTCTTGGAACAATCAGGTGCAAGAGCATCATGCGCTGTCTCTTGTCATCCTTGATATCCAGTGCCCCCATATAGTTTTCAAACCTTGAGATCCATCTCTCCCATGTGACACCACTAGCATCACCATCACCATTTACCTCATCAAATGTGCTGATTGCTGGAATGTTAATTGATGCCATTTTTGAGGTTTGATTGAGTAGCTGGGAGTAGGAATTGTCACTGTCTATGATTTTGATTGGGGCTGTGTGTTTGGAAATCCTGCCTGTGATTCTGATTGGGACTGTATGCACAAATACACAACTTCCGGTCAAGTACGCTTTGTAGCAGTCTGTTGCTTGATTAGCACTTGAAATTAGGAGAAACAGGCACAGGGGAGTCAGCAAAATTGAGGGCCAAACTTGCCTTGGGAAGCCATGACCTTGGGAACCACGTGTCAGCATTTGTGAACTGGTCCGGTAAGTTTGCTGAATGTTTATGACAGTTTATACCAGTTTGCAGACGTGTCCACTTCTTCTGAGCGATGTCTGCAGTTTCCTTGATACCTTAGTGTTGTTTTTCACTTGTTTGGGCGAGGTTTTGGCACTTCTGCACGCCCACAAAGTTCATTTTTATCACTCATCGCCAATGTAATGGATAACACCAGATCGTGCGGTTGCTAAGTGATTTATTGATAGAACCACGCGATACACGAGATGCAGACACATCAGTCATATTTGAACATTACAATCATTACCCCATTATTTTAAATAACCATTTTCCTCCACCAGACAAACGAATCCCCAAGTGGAAATTTCATAAAGCTGATTGGGCAAAATTTCAAACATCCTGTTTTAATAAAAATAACTCCAGAAATTTGTAACAATGTAGATGATCCTCTTCAAGTTTAGAGATACATTGTATGATGTTGCTGATGTGTGTATTCCCAAATCACCCATTATTTTAAATAACCATTTTCCTCCACCAGACAAACGAATCCCCAAGTGGAAATTTCATAAAGCTGATTGGGCAAAATTTCAAACATCCTGTTTTAATAAAAATAACTCCAGAAATTTGTAACAATGTAGATGATCCTCTTCAAGTTTAGAGATACATTGTATGATGTTGCTGATGTGTGTATTCCCAAATCAAAGCCAAATTTTAAAATTAAAGAAAAACCCTGGTTTAGTGATGAGTTTCAGCGCTATGAACAGACTTGTCTGGTATCAGCGCTATACAAATTTTATTATTATTATTATTATTACAAAAAAGCTGTCAATGAATGCAAAAAAGCTGTCAATGAGCACAAAAAAGCTCTGAAAAAATTTAATCGACAGCCAACTCAATATAATTTGCACCAGTTTCATATAAAAAGAGCTAAAGCCCATTATATTATTAAAATAAGCAAAAGAAAAATTTGGAAAAATTACGTTTCTAAATTAAATACACGTTCACCAATTAAGAAATGCTGGAATATGGTGCGTAAAATTACTGGGAAGGGAAGTGGAGCAAGGATCAAACATCTGAATCATAATGGCCAATTAATTACAAATCCCACTGAAATAGGTAACACAATAGGTCAAACCATTTCCAAGAATTCCTCATCTGATAATTATTCTACAAAATTCCAACAAATAAAATATAGAAAAAAAAAGAGAAACCAACTAAATTTCATATCTAATAACTTGGAACATTATAACAAATCATTTACAATAGAAGATTTAAAACTAGCTTTAGATAAATTCCATGATACCACTCCTGGACCTGATCATATACACTATCAAATCCTCAAACACCTCCCTGACCAAACACTTGGGCATCTTTTGGATATTTTTAATAATATTTGGGAAAGTGGTAATTTTTCTCCTTCATGGAGTGAAGCCGCTATCATTCCTATTCCCAAACCTGGCAAAGACTCGTCAGATTCTAATAATTATCGTCCCATTGCTTTACAAATTGTATTTGTAAAACAATGGAATGAATGATTAATGAGCGCTTAGTTTGGTTTTTAGAAACTGCAGCTTATATTTCAGTTGCACAGAGTGGCTTTAGAAAAACTTGAAATACTATTGCCCATCTGGTATGTTTAGAAACATTTATACAAGAGGGTTTTATAAAAGGCGAGCATGTGGTTAGTATATTTTTTGATTTAGAGAAGGCATACAACACCACATGGAAATATGGAATAACAAGTGATTTATATGATATGGGATTAAGGGGTCGTTTACCCCTTTTTATTCAAAATTTTCTATCAAACAGACATTCCAAAGTTCGAGTGGGTGCATCACTTTCTGATGCTTTTGATCAGGAAATGGGTGTTCCACAGGGAAGCATATTATCAGTCACCCTTTTTATTATTAAAATTAACAGAATTGTTGATTGTATGAGGCCTGGAGCAGATTGCTCACTTTTTGTTGATGATCTCAACTGAAGCTACAGGTCCACAAGCATGCAAACAATAGAAGGACAGCTTCAACAACACTTAAATAGATTACAAGAATGGGCGGATAACAATGGATTTAAGTTTTCTTTGAAAAGGATTGTATGTATGCACTTTTGTAAAAAGTGGAAGGTTCACCCAGATCCTGATCTACACCTTGGCCAAACTCGAATCCCTGTTGTCGAAGAAACCAAGTTTCTCGGACTTATATTTGATAGAAAACTATCTTTTATCCCTCATATTAAATATGTAAAAAAGAAATGCCAAAAGGCATTAGATTTATTACGGGTTCTTGCTCATACCGATTGGGGAGGGGATCGTAATGTTTTATTGCAATTGTATAGAGCATTGGTTTGTTCCAAGCTTGATTATGGGTGTATGGTATATGGATCAGCACGTCCATCTTATATTAAAATGCTGTATCCTGTACAAAATCAAGATCTAAGATTATGCCTTGGTGCATTTCGTACATCACCTGCAGATAGCTTGGCAGTTGAGGCAGATGAACTGCCTCTTGATTTAAGAAGAGAAAAGCTTGCCTTTCAGTATGCTGTAAAAATTGCAGCTTGTCCAGACAATCCTGCTCATGATACTATATTTAATCCAAATTATATTGACCTTTTTGAAAATAAACCTAATACAATACCAACTTTTGGCATTCGCATCAAATAATCTTTACAATCGATCCTTAAATATAAATCCAAATCAAATAGCCAAATTTCAATATCCAGAAACACCTCCATGGACCTATGAAACTTTAAATATTAATGTAGCCATGTCAGAATTAAAGAATTACTCAACCGATCCATCCCTTTATATAAATAGATATCAAGAAATTAAATCTGTTTTCATTGGATATCAGTGTATATACACTGATGGATCATTTGATGATGACAAGGCTGCTACAGCTGCTGTTAAGGGCAATCATATTTATTCAGAACGTCTGCCAGATAAATCGTCTATTTATTCTGCAGAACTTCACGCTTTATACCTAGCTTTAGATCATGTGGAGACTTCTCATTTTTAATTTTTTCTGATTCTTTGTCTTGTTTACAAGCATTGAAAGCAAAGGATTGGAAAAATCCTTTTATTTTCAAAATCCTTGAGTGCCATCATAGACTCTGTACTGAGGAAAATAAAGAGATTCGTTTTTATTGGATTCCCAGTCATATTGGAATCCTTGGAAATGAGGCTGCTGACCAAGCTGACAAAGCAGCATTGGATAAGCGCCCAATAAATATACTTATACCTTATACAGAGTTTAAGAAATATATTACTGTTTGTTTACGTTCTAAATGGCAATTGCGCTGGAACAAAGCTATTTTTAAAGGTGCTTGTAGAATTAACCGAAGAGAAGAGCCTCAGTGTATTAGATGTCAAAGGGCTTTGACTATCAAACATGTTTTAATTGAATGTATCGATTTTGATATAATTATGACTCAATATTTTAATGTGCAAGATTTACATTCGTTATTTGAAACTGTAGATACTTCTGTGATAGTATCATATTTAAACCAAATAGGACCAAATTTAAACCAAATATAACCAATTTTAAGTGTGGAGCTCTTGTTTACTTAGGTCATTGGCCTATTTATCAAGAACCGCGAAACATCAGATGGTATTTAAAGTCTTTTAAATTGAATTTATTTATACAAATTTGTTATGTCTATAACTGATATATTGAAAGGATTTTGTGGATATTTTGTGTTGTTAAGATTATTTACATATCATATTGATTTTATAAACGTTTATGTTTTAACCACTTTTAGCCACTGAATAACCTTAGCGGTTGATGTGCCTCTAAGCAACCATTCATTCATTACACAGACAAGTCCTCACCCATAGGACCTATCATCCCACACAGACAGGTCCTAACCCATAGGACCTATCATCCCACACAGACAGGTCCTCACCCATACGACCTATCACCCCGCACAGATTGGTCTTCACCCATATGACCTATCACCCCCCAAAAAAATAAGACAGGGCCTCATCCATAGGACCCATAATAAAGAATATATAAACAATCTTGGTTGGGAATAGAACACATTTATAATTGATATTTGTAACATTTTTAATATTTTACATCAATTAATATTACTCATTAACGTATATTATCAATAAAATTAAGGGTCATGCCATGTCCCACTCTATGACAAATTGTCCCATCACATAATTGAGACATCGTCTCGTATACGAATTTCCCTTTCTTAACCACTAATTACTTCTGATTGTTAACAGGCACATAAATCTTGAAGTCTGGTGGTAATTCATCCTCTGAATACAATTTGTCGGAGAAGTACACCCTACGGATTCGGCAATTGGCATGTATCTGTGAAAAATAAACATATCTATTAGCTGGAGCAAAACATCACACACTCTTATGATCACACAGTCATATGATCACAGTCTTATGGTCACACAGTCTTATGATCTCACAGTCTTATGATCACAGTCTTGTGATCACAGTCTTATGATCACTTAGTCTTATGATCACTTAGTCTTATGATCACAGTCTTATGATCACACAGTCTTATGAATCACAGTCTTATGACCACACAGTCTTATGATCACACAGTCTTATGATCACATAGTCTTATGATGACAGTCTTATGATCACACAGTCTTATGAATCACACAGTCTTATGACCATACAGTCTTATGATCACACATTCTTATGATCACACAGTCTTATGACCACACACACTTATGATCACACAGTCTTATGACCACACAGTCTTATGATCACACACACTTCTGATGACACAGTCTTATGAATCAATTAGTCTTATGATGACACAGTCTTATGATCACAGTCTTATGATCACACAGTCTTATGATGACACACAATTATGATCACAAAGTCTTATGACCACACAGTCTTATGATCACAAAGTCTTATGATCACACAGTCTTATGATCACACAGTCTTATGATCACACAGTCTTATGATCACACAGTCTTATGATCACACAGTCTTATGATCACACAGTCTTATGATCACACAGTCTTATGATCACACAGTCTTATGATCACACAGTCTTATGGTCACACAATCTTATGAATCACACATTCTTATGATCACACAGTCTTATGACCACACACACTTATGATCACACAGTCTTATGACCACAAAGTCTCATGATCACATAGTCTTATGATAACACAGTCTTATGATCACACAGTCTTATGATCACATAGTCTTATCATCACAGTCTTATGATCACAGTCTTATGATAACACAGTCTTATGAATCAATTAGTCTTATGATAACACAGTCTTATGATCACACAGTCTTATGATCACACAGTCTTATGATCACACAGTTTTATGATCACATAGTCTTATGAACACATAGTCTTATGATCACACAGTCTTATGATCACACAATCTTATGATCACAGTCTTATGATTACACACACTTATGATCACATAGTCTTGTGATCACAGTCTTATGATCACACAGTCTTATGATCACACAGTCTTATGATCACACAGTCTTATGATCACACAGTCTTATGATCACAGTCTTATGATTACACACACTTATGATCACATAGTCTTGTGATCACACAGTCTTATGATCACACAGTCTTATGATCACACAGTCTAATGATCACATAGTCTTATGATCACATAGTCTATGATCACACAGTCTTATGATCACAGTCCTATGATCACACAGTCTTGTGATCACACAGTCTTGTGATCACACACACTTATGATCACACAGTCTTATGATTACACACACTTATGATCACATAGTCTTGTGATCACACAGTCTTATGATCACACAGTCTTATGATCACACAGTCTTATGATCACATAGTCTTATGATCACATAGTCTATGATCACACAGTCTTATGATCACACACACTTATGATCACACACACTTATGATCACACAGTCCTATGATCACATAGTCTTATGATCACAGTCTTATGATCACACAGTCTTATGATCACACAGTCTTATGATCACACAGTCTTATGATCACACAGTCTTATGATTACACACACTTATGATCACATAGTCTTGTGATCACACAGTCTTATGATCACAAAGTCTTATGATCACACAGACTTATGATCACACAGTCTAATGATCACATAGTCTTATGATCACATAGTCTATGATCACACAGTCTTATGATCACACACACTTATGATCACACAGTCCTATGATCACATAGTCTTATGATCACAGTCTTATGATCACACAGTCTTATGATCACACAGTCTTATGATCACACAGTCTTATGATGACACACACTTATGATCACACAGTCTTATGATAACAGTCTTATGATCACACACTTTTATATTCACACACACTTATGATCACAGTCTTATGATTACACACACTTATGATTACACAGTCCTATGATCACATAGTCTTATGATCACAGTCTTATGATCACCCAGTCTTATGATCACACAATCTTGTGATCACACACACTAATAATCACACAGTCTTATGATAACAGTCTTATGATCACACACTTTTATAATCACACACACTTATGATCACAGTCTTATGATTACACACACTTATGATTACACAGTCCTATGATCACATAGTCTTATGATCACAGTCTTATGATCACCCAGTCCTATGATCACATTCTTATGATCACCCAGTCTTATGATCACACAGTCTTGTGATCACACACACTAATGATCACACAGTCTTATGATAACAGTCTTATGATCACACACTCTTATAATCACACAGTCTTATGATCACAGTCTTATGATTACACACACTTATAATTAAACAGTCCTATGATCACAGTCTTATGATCACAGTCTTATGATCACACAGTCTTATGATCACAGTCTTATGATCACACAGTCTTATGATCATACAGTCTTGTGATCATACACACTTATGATCACACAGTCTTATGATCACAGTCTTATGATCACACACACTTATGATCACACAGTCTTATGATAACAGTCTTATGATCACACACTTTTATAATCACACACACACTTATGATCACAGTCTTATGATTACACACACTTATGATTATACAGTCCTATGATCACAGTCTTATGATCACCCAGTCTTATGATCACACAGTCTTGTGATCACACACACTAATGATCACACAGTCTTATGATAACAGTCTTATGATCACACACTCTTATAATCACACACTCTTATGATCACACAGTCTTATGATAACAGTCTTATGATCACACACACTTATGATCACACAGTCTTATGATCACAGTCTTATGATTACACACACTTATGATTACACAGTCCTATGATCACAGTCTTATGATCACCCAGTCTTATGATCACACAGTCTTGTGATCACACACACTAATGATCACAGTCTTATGATCACACAGTCTAATGATCACACTCTTATGATCACACTCTTATGATCACACAGTCTTATGATTACACACACTTATGATTACACAGTCCTATGATCACAGTCTTATGATCACAGTCTTATGATCACCCAGTCTTATTATCACACAGTCTTGTGATCACACACACTAATGATCACAGTCTTATGATCACACAGTCTTATGATCACACTCTTATGATCACACTCTTATGATCACACTCTTATGATCACACAGTCTTGTGATCACACACACTTATGATCAGAGTCTTATAATCACATAGTCTTGTGATCACACAGTCTTATGATCACACAGTCTTATGATCACATAGTCTTATGATCACACAGTCTTATGATCACACAGTCTTGTGATCACACACACTTATAATCACAGTCTTGTGATCACACAGTCTTGTGATCACACAGTCTTATGATCATACAGTCTTATGATCACACAGTCTTGTGATCACACACACTTATAATCACAGTCTTATGATCACATAGTCTTGTGATCACACAGTCTTATAATCACACACACTTATGTTCACACAGTCTTATGATCACAGTCTTATGATTACACACACTTATGATTACACAGTCCTATGATCACATAGTCTTATGATCACAGTCTTATGATCACACAGTCTTATGATCACACAGTCTTATGATCACACAGTCTTATGATCACACAGTCTTATGATCACAGTCTTATGATCACCCAGTCTTATGATCACACAGTCTTGTGATCACACACACTAATGATCACAGTCTTATGATCACACAGTCTAATGATCACACTCTTATGATCACACTCTTATGATCACACAGTCTTGTGATCACACACAATTATGATCACCCAGTCTTATTATCACACAGTCTTGTGATCACACACACTTATGATTACACAGTCCTATGATCACAGTCTTATGATCACAGTCTTATGATCACCCAGTCTTATTATCACACAGTCTTGTGATCACACACACTAATGATCACAGTCTTATGATCACACTCTTATGATCACACTCTTATGATCACACTCTTATGATCACACAGTCTTGTGATCACACACACTTATGATCACAGTCTTATAATCACATAGTCTTGTGATCACACAGTCTTATGATCACACAGTCTTATGATCACACAGTCTTATGATCACATAGTCTTATGATCACACAGTCTTATGATCACACAGTCTTGTGATCACACACACTTATAATCACAGTCTTGTGATCACACAGTCTTGTGATCACACAGTCTTATGATCATACAGTCTTATGATCACACAGTCTTGTGATCACACACACTTATAATCACAGTCTTATGATCACATAGTCTTATGATCACAGTCTTATGATCACCCAGTCTTATGATCACACAGTCTTATGATCACACAGTCTTATGATCACACAGTCTTATGATCACCCAGTCTTATGATCACACAGTCTTGTGATCACACACACTAATGATCACAGTCTTATGATCACACTCTTATGATCACACTCTTATGATCACACAGTCTTGTGATCACACACACTAATGATCACAGTCTTATGATCACATAGTCTTATGATCACACAGTATTATGATCACACAGTCTTATGATCACACAATCTTATGATCACATAGTCTAAAGATCACATAATCTTGTGATCACATAGCCCTATGATCAATTACCCTTATTGCCACTCTTGAGATCAAACTCTCTTATCGTTGATCATACATTCTTATTTTTGATTACACACCCTTAAAAATATAGATTTACTTACAAGATTATCGTTGACAAACATGCAAATTTCTAATAGCTGCATACTTTTTTATATGTTTCCCAGTTCATGTATATGTTTCCCTTGTCTAGATCTCAGGTTGGACTAGCCGCAAGTATCCCTGGACAAAGTATTATTATTCAAATCTCATTGTATTTTAAGCAAATGTACATTCCACAGTGTACATCCATGAGTTGAGTTGGGTTGAAACAATTTCAAGGGTTAATGTAAGTGTTTGTCATAACGGATTTGTTTCACGTTTATTTCCATCTTTCATGTAATGGGAGGTGATGTATATTTCCAAGGAAGTGTGACTTAAAGAGATAAACACTTTATTCCACATAAAGAATAAGAAAGATTCTATTCACACTTCCTACATGATATCAGCATTATTTTCAATAGCACTGACATTGATTAAGCAAAATGTCACTAACTTACCTGTACCCTAAGAGTCTCAATGTAATTTGTACCATATGCACGCCTTGTGAAATCTGACAAATTGAACTGAATCTGATTCCAGCCATCATCAAGTTTCATCGGCATGGTGCAAATAAAAGGCTTAACTCTTGTTGTACTTTGATAGGTGCTGGCCCGAAACCGTCTCCTAACATTCTTATCATCCAAAACCTAAAAGGAAATGATTGATTGCACACATTATTATCTTGACCTCATCTGGAATTATCGAGTGACGTGTGTAATAACTTTGTATTTTTTAAAAATCAAAATCGTCTGAGTATGTACATAACTTAACTTGTAACAAAAACTGCCCGCCTTATAATCCAATTAAATCTACGATTAAATCTATGTTTAAAAAGGATTCTAGGCTTTTGTTAAAATCTTAATATATAGAATGCTAATCATATTTCTAACGTAGAATTATATTCAGATTGACCTGATTTATTTATTTTGTGACAGTAAAAACGTACCTGAACTTCAAATGTAAAATATTTATTAAGATTCTTGATGATCATGATAAGGAACGGGTGCTTGATTCCCAAAGTATGCTTTGGATCACTCGGGCATGTAATGTATGTTGTACTGTAATTCACAGAAAAATATTATATTGTGCTTATTTTGATTAGATACCAAATTTACATAATGGCATGATAACAAGTTCTTTCAGGATTATTTAAATGAAGATTGTTTAATAAAAGGAACTTGTAGATTGTTGTTGACTGAGGTTCAGTCCTTTCCCTCAAGGAAGGAATATGGACCCTATGGATAGGTGCATAGTCAGAGAGGACTTGGAGGCTTTGCTATAAGTTTAACCACTTTGTGTTGGCTATCATTTGCTATGTTAGAATGACACAATGGATTTAGATTAGATTAGATTAGTTTGAATTAACCTTTCTTTGACATCTTCTTATTTAAAGGGGTACTTTAAAATGATATTTCTAATAACAAACAAACCCTATGTTCATTTGGAGGTATTTTTACAAACATATATTACATCATTTATCATGTACATTATGATGAGTAATATTTTGACCATGCTTTGAGCTTCAACGATGCTGCCATTTTGTTATTTGATTTCATTTTTTCAGCACTATTCATGCTATATCAGGTCAGATAGGATCCTGTCATCGGGACTCAATGTCCTTCTCTTTTCGGAGAATGACTGGGGATCTTTGTTTTGCTTTATCATATATACATGATAGCACAAACCATGGCCCTTGGAGCAATGGCTGGAATGGCAAAAAACCTACTAGCAGATATCTTCCTTTCTCAACCCTGGGACTTTTAGCATGGAGGACATCTTATTAACTGAGCCACGCCCCACTGCCAACAAATAATATAATCCAGGGCACTTCATTAATATATGTAGAGGGTAATACATGTGGTCAAGTACTTCTACAATGATGTGGAATCATACACTATTGTCACATAACAATATTTGAATGTGCATAGTGCAATCGGCAAATTAGATTATTGGTACCTATTACCCATGTTATTTCGGCTGATTACATCATGTGTATGTTAAACGTTTACCTTTCTAAATAATCTAATCTACAGTTGAAAACTTTCAGAAGATAATTAATAGATGGCATTGTAGTCATTGTGTAATAAACATCATAGACATTTATCCAAACATTATCTATCCTCGTGGATGAATCAAATCGTCTTGTGCAACATTAAAGTATAATACGTAAATTTGCATCTGTCATCTGGTTTACATGACTAAGAAAATGGGATATCAAAAGTTTGGTGTGCAACCATACCTGTTTTAGTGCATGCTGAAACTTAGTTTTGAATTCTGAAATATCAGCTGATATATATGGTCAATCATTATACACACCTCACATTTGATCCTATAATTTCTATAGCAAGTGAGTTGATATCTTGATCAGTAAGACGTTTGATGTGACCATTTTTGACCTGCAAAAAAGAATCAAATTGAAATATTTATCAAACAGAAGCCAATGGCACATGGTAATTGCTTAATAAATGACAACTGCTTCATAAATGATCATTTAAATCCTTTTCCTGAGACAGATGATAATTTTGAACAATAAAAATGTAGGTTACTTATTAATTTTGTCTCCAACTTCTTATCTCGATTTTCATTGGTTAATATTTGTCATGTTATTCAAAATGACACCTTCTTGACAACTCAGTGATATTCATTCAATCTAAGGTCCCTTTAATTTGTCCATTTTTGGGTTTTAATAAAAAAGATATGTATTCAGGGGCATACCCATTTTGTACCTTCCATGTCAGTAGAGCTATTTTAAAATCTATTATAGCCTCAACAGGGAGTCGATGTAACTCCATCAATTTGCCCATTATGTGTTCATGCTTTCGTAATTTCCCTACAACCCTAGCTGCAACATTCTGCAATCTTTGCAATTTGGCTATCTCACACTTTGGTTGTCCAGCCAAAAGTGAATTACCATAGTTAAGGGTTGATGTAACAAAATCATGAGCCAGGGTGTTAGCTGTTTTTTTTCAATGAGAGGTTTGTTACGTGATAAATGCATTATATAATTACACATTTTCTTTATTTGCTGCTTTAACGTCATAAAAAAAGTATACCTAAATCCTTAACATTATTTGATCTTGAAATAATTGCATATCTTACCCAAATGTCATTAAATATCACACCATTTTTCAAATGAGAGCCTTTGCCAGAGATTATATTTTCAGTTTTATCATTATTAATCTTTAGTTTTTTTATTAGAATGAGAATGATATATAATCAGAGGACTGTGATATGTATTTTTCTTTGAAAGTTTTAATTTACGTGCTGTAAGCGTTTTTGTTTGTTTGTTAATTTGTTTGTTTGGGGTTTTAAATCACTTTCAACATTCTTTCAGTCATTTCGTGATGAGACCTACTTGTAGCAGATATAGTGCTGCCTCACTGAATTGTCATGCACATCTCATGTGTGAAACTGTAACATGAATTCAATCTCGGCATTGCCGGGGATCGAACCCATGACCTTTGAATCACCACAGAGGAACTGGTGCTAATAAGCTGGCCCTTTAACCAACTGCGCCACAGCCCATCGCCCTTTTGTCAAATAAACATGGCCACTATGTTGCATACTACCACTCATAATCTCCTGGATGCTCGGATGCCTCATATATAAAGAAAACCAGTGCCTTATATATAACACATACATACATACATACATACATACATACATACATACATACATACATACATCCTCTTCTTCCCTTGTCGGCTTAGCGATAGCTGCCGGTTGGAAGATCGGTCTCATCGTATACTCTCATTGCATCAGCTAAGAACTTGAAGTGTAATGGTTCCTGGCAATATCTGTGCTTTTTCCAATGCTTATCCAGTCTATTTTTAAAAGCGTTCATACAAGGTGAATCCTTTATGCTCTCAGGCAGACTGTTCCATGGATTTACCACCCTTACACTGAAAAAGTTTGTTCTGCATGCTTTTTTTGACTTTTCCTTATGGAGGATAAAACGGCCTCGTCGTAAAGAGACATTCTCATTAAATTGTATGTAGTCCACATCAACACTATACTTTCCATGTATATGTTTGAACACTTCAATCATGTCAGCACGTAAACGTCTGTAGTACAGGCTAGGGAGGTCCAGTTTTCTTAGTCTCTCTGTATACTCCAGGTGCTTTAGCCGTGGCACAAGTTTAGTTGCCCTGCGCTGAACATTCTCAATCATAACACAGTCACCAAGTAGAACTGGCGTACAAGCAGAGTTACAATATTCCAGATGTGGGCGAACAATACCAGTATAGAGCTTTTTCAGCGATGGGCCATCTAGATACTTATAGGATCTCCTTGTCATGCCAACCAGCTTATTTGCCATATTCACCTTCTGTTCCCAATGCAGACTGAATTTCAAGCTCGGGTCCATATAGACACCAAGGTCTTTCTCAAGCTGTGTTTCACTTAATTCTATCTGTTCTCCATTCTCATTCTCCATGTGGTATTTAAATTTAACATTTCTTCCACCAAAATGCATAACTTTGCACTTAGGCGCATTGAATTTCAGTAACCATATACGTGACCAATCCTGCAGGCTATCTAAATCCCGCTGTAGTTCTACACAGTCCTGTTGGTCAATAACTTCTCTAAAAACCTTAGAATCATCCGCAAACATAGCTATAGAAGAATGCACGACATCTGGGAGGTCATTGACATAAATTATGAAGAGCAAGGGTCCCAGAACACTTCCTTGGGGTATCCCACTAGTAACTGCACTCATTGACGACTTGGTGCCATTCACGATTACACACTGTTCTCGTCCTTGCAGAAATGAACTGATCCAATTCAATATTTTCCCTTGTATACCATATCCATGTAAGTATACCATATCCATGTAAAACACAGTTCCATTAGAGACAAACAAACCAACAAAATAAAGGTAGCAAACACACACACACACAGGACAGACAGAGCAATGAGAAGTATGACTTTCATCTGGGTAATCAATCCTGACACATTAAAATGTATCATCCCGGCAAATATTAAAACTCTACAATAGCAATCAATAATGTTCATGGTTTGAAATATTGACAGAAAGTGACATCTCAAATACAGTTGTCGCAGAGAGACAACAATCACGTTCAACAACTGTAAATTTTTTGCTTGAAAATAAAATGCAAATATGTGTGTTTGAGGCTTTGTGCAGTTTAATGTCAGGTGCCATAAAGTCTTACTTTTTTGTCCCATATCTTTAATGGTTTGCTGCCAATACTGTACATGATGGATAGAAATCCAGATTGATATACATCTTTAAACATATTGTCCACCTGTTATCAAGCTATCTATATTCTGTATTCCGGTAGAGATGGTGTTTCTTTTACACATTCAAGTTGTCCTGTGATGATTAATTTTGTATACAAATAGTTGTCAAGCACTGCATCCCCTGTAGTTATGCGTCAAAGCCATGCTCACTGGCATTTTTAATTATTGATTTTTGCTGGATTTGTTCCAGTAATTATCTAATATATGATATAGGTCAATTGTCTCATTACATGTACATTTTACTCATCCTGACAACAATCACATGCTCTCATTCTGTTTGCATTTATACATATTCCTTTTACATGTACTATAAAAATAGAAAATGATGTTGTTAGCTTTTGGGGTGGTGCATCTATTCATGAGGGCCTTTATGTAGTGGTGCATCTATTCACGAGGACTTTTATGGGGTGGTGTATTGGGTAGTGCATCTATTCATGAGGGTCTTTATAGAATGATGCATTTATTATTCATGAGGGCCTTTATTGGGTGGTGCATCTATTCATGAGGGTCTTTAAGGAGTGATGCATCTATTCATGAGGGCCTTTATTGGGTGGTGCATCTATTCATGAGGGTCTTTAAGGAGTGATGCATCTATTCATGAGGGCCTTTATGGAGTGATGAATCTATTCATGAGGGCCTTTATGGGGTGACGCATCTATTCATGAGGGTCTTTATGGGGTGACGCATCTATTCATGAGGGTCTTTAAGGAGTGATGAATCTATTCATGAGGGTCTTTAAGGAGTGATGAATCTATTCATGAGGGCCTTTATGTAGTGATGCATCTATTCATGAGGGCCTTTATGGGGTGACGCATCTATTCATGAGGGTCTTTAAGGAGTGATGCATCTATTCATGAGGGTCTTTAAGGAGTGATGCATCTATTCATGAGGGCCTTTATGGAGTGATGAATCTATTCATGAGGGCCTTTATGGGCTGACGCATCTATTCATGAGGGTCTTTATGGGGTGACGCATCTATTCATGAGGGTCTTTAAGGAGTGATGCATCTATTCATGAGGGCCTTTATGTAGTGATGCATCTATTCATGAGGGTCTTTAAGGAGTGATGAATCTATTCATGAGGGTCTTTAAGGAGTGATGCATCTATTCATGAGGGCCTTTATGGGGTGACGCATCTATTCATGAGGGTCTTTAAGTAGTGATGAATCTATTCATGAGGGCCTTTATGTAGTGGTGCATCTATTCATGAGGGTCTTTAAGGAGTGATGCATCTATTCATGAGGGCCTTTATGGAGTGATGAATCTATTCATGAGGGCCTTTATGGGGTGACGCATCTATTCATGAGGGTCTTTATGTGGTGACGCATCTATTCATGAGGGTCTTTAAGGAGTGATGAATCTATTCATGAGGGTCTTTAAGGAGTGATGAATCTATTCATGAGGGCCTTTATGTAGTGATGCATCTATTCATGAGGGCCTTTATGGGGTGACGCATCTATTCATGAGGGTCTTTAAGGAGTGATGAATCTATTCATGAGGGCCTTTATTGGGTGGTGCATCTATTCATGAGGGTCTTTAAGGAGTGATGCATCTATTCATGAGGGTCTTTAAGGAGTGATGCATCTATTCATGAGGGCCTTTATGGAGTGATGAATCTATTCATGAGGGCCTTTATGGGCTGACGCATCTATTCATGAAGGTCTTTATGGGGTGACGCATCTATTCATGAGGGTCTTTAAGGAGTGATGCATCTATTCATGAGGGCCTTTATGTAGTGATGCATCTATTCATGAGGGTCTTTAAGGAGTGATGAATCTATTCATGAGGGTCTTTAAGGAGTGATGAATCTATTCATGAGGGCCTTTATGTAGTGATGCATCTATTCATGAGGGCCTTTATGGGGTGACGCATCTATTCATGAGGGTCTTTAAGGAGTGATGAATCTATTCATGAGGGCCTTTATTGGGTGGTGCATCTATTCATGAGGGTCTTTAAGGAGTGATGCATCTATTCATGAGGGTCTTTAAGGAGTGATGCATCTATTCATGAGGGCCTTTATGGGGTGACGCATCTATTCATGAGGGTCTTTAAGGAGTGATGCATCTATTCATGAGGGTCTTTAAGGAGTGATGCATCTATTCATGAGGGCCTTTATGGAGTGATGAATCTATTCATGAGGGCCTTTATGGGCTGATGCATCTATTCATGAGGGTCTTTATGGGGTGACGCATCTATTCATGAGGGTCTTTAAGGAGTGATGCATCTATTCATGAGGGCCTTTATGTAGTGATGCATCTATTCATGAGGGTCTTTAAGGAGTGATGAATCTATTCATGAGGGTCTTTAAGGAGTGATGAATCTATTCATGAGGGCCTTTATGTAGTGGTGCATCTATTCATGAGGGTCTTTAAGGAGTGATGCATCTATTCATGAGGGCCTTTATGTAGTGATGCATCTATTCATGAGGGCCTTTATGGGGTGACGCATCTATTCATGAGGGTCTTTAAGGAGTGATGAATCTATTCATGAGGGCCTTTATTGGGTGGTGCATCTATTCATGAGGGTCTTTAAGGAGTGATGCATCTATTCATGAGGGTCTTTAAGGAGTGATGCATCTATTCATGAGGGCCTTTATGGGGTGACGCATCTATTCATGAGGGTCTTTAAGGAGTGATGAATCTATTCATGAGGGCCTTTATGTAGTGGTGCATCTATTCATGAGGGTCTTTAAGGAGTGATGCATCTATTCATGAGGGCCTTTATGGAGTGATGAATCTATTCATGAGGGCCTTTATGGGGTGACGCATCTATTCATGAGGGTCTTTATGGGGTGACGCATCTATTCATGAGGGTCTTTAAGGAGTGATGAATCTATTCATGAGGGTCTTTAAGGAGTGATGAATCTATTCATGAGGGCCTTTATGTAGTGATGCATCTATTCATGAGGGCCTTTATGGGGTGACGCATCTATTCATGAGGGTCTTTAAGGAGTGATGAATCTATTCATGAGGGCCTTTAGTCGGTGGTGCATCTATTCATGAGGGTCTTTAAGGAGTGATGCATCTATTCATGAGGGTCTTTAAGGAGTGATGCATCTATTCATGAGGGCCTTTATGGAGTGATGAATCTATTCATGAGGGCCTTTATGGGCTGACGCATCTATTCATGAGGGTCTTTATGGGGTGACGCATCTATTCATGAGGGTCTTTAAGGAGTGATGCATCTATTCATGAGGGCCTTTATGTAGTGATGCATCTATTCATGAGGGTCTTTAAGGAGTGATGAATCTATTCATGAGGGTCTTTAAGGAGTGATGAATCTATTCATGAGGGCCTTTATGTAGTGATGCATCTATTCATGAGGGCCTTTATGGGGTGACGCATCTATTCATGAGGGTCTTTAAGGAGTGATGAATCTATTCATGAGGGCCTTTATTGGGTGGTGCATCTATTCATGAGGGTCTTTAAGGAGTGATGCATCTATTCATGAGGGTCTTTAAGGAGTGATGCATCTATTCATGAGGGCCTTTATGGGGTGACGCATCTATTCATGAGGGTCTTTAAGGAGTGATGAATCTATTCATGAGGGCCTTTATGTAGTGATGCATCTATTCATGAGGGCCTTTATGGAGTGATGCATCTATTCATGAGGGCCTTTATGGGGTGACGCATCTATTCATGAGGGTCTTTATGGGGTGACGTATCTATTCATGAGGGCCTTTATGGAGTAACACATCTATTCATGAGGGCCTTTATGGGGTGACGCATCTATTCATGAGGGTCTTTATGGGGTGACGTATCTATTCATGAGGGCCTTTATGGGGTGACGCATCTATTCATGAGGGTCTTTATGAGGTAACACATCTATTCATGAGGGCCTTTATGGGGTGATGCATCTATTCATGAGGGTCTTTATGGGGTGACGCATCTATTCATGAGGGTCATTATGGGGTAATGCATCTATTCATGAGGGTCTTTATGGGGTGACGCATCTATTCATGAGGGTCTTTATGGGGTGACGCATCTATTCATGAGGGTCATTATGGGGTGACGCATCTATTCATGAGGGTCTTTATGGGGTGACGCATCTATTCATGAGGGAATTAATGGGGTAATGCATCTATTCATGAGGGCCTTTATGGGGTGACGCATCTATTCACGAAGGCCTTTATGGAGTAACACATCTATTCATGAGGGCCTTTATGGGGCAATGCATTTATTCAGGAGGGCCTTTATGGGGTGGTGCATCTATTCATGAGGGCCTTTCTGGGGTGGTGCATCTATTCATGAGGGTCTTCATGGGGTAAGGCATCTATTCATGAGGGTCTTTATGGGGCAACGCATTTATTCAGGAGGGCCTTTATGGGGTGGTGCATCTATTTATGAGTGCCTTTATGGGGTGATGCAATATGCACTAATGTTTTCAAACCTGAACAAATCTACCCTGGTCAGTTCTGAGAGCATGATACTAATTCTTTTTTCAAAGATGCACCCTGATTTTATCAACGGAAACTTCTTTCGGAAAAACCAATGACCAGTGATTGCAAATTTTTCTGGAATATTTTCTTGTCAAAGACGCAAGTGTTCTTGGTATCAACAATAGAACCCAAAGCAATGTTCTAATCAATCTCAGAGTTGAAACAGCCACTCTGTTAAAATGGAGTTGAAACAGTCATACTGCCGTTAATGTGGTTCCTCTGTGTAAAAATTCTTTGTTTTGAGATTATTTATCATCGTCTCTTTTGGGATCATCACAACAGATACAAAGACCATGTGTTTTCAAGACACTTGCAGAGGCAGAGAGTTTGACTGAGTTTACAAAACAGGATCCATATGCTCACCTTCAAGCAATTCCAGTAAGAATGTCATCGAGAGTAGAACTCAGACCTAAAGCAGAGCAAGCTTAAAAGTTAACCCATTTTAAAGTGTGAGCTTTAGGTAGCTGGGCAGGATATGAATCAAAATGCAAGTTGACTAAGTATACAACAGGATATAGTATATACATCTCAACCATTTGTCAGAGTTGTAGTTTTGGATTTCACATGTTGATTTGCTTGTGATCGTATTCAAGCTGTTATCTCCAGTAAATCATGATCATACACTTAAGACATCTCAAATTAATATATATATATTATACATATACATTTACAAATATATACTTACATAAATATTTATATCATATATTATATATTGTATATATAAATATATACACACATATATACTATATATATTATAAATATCAAATATATATATGTGTGTGTGTGTGTGTGTATGTGTGTGGTTCTGACCAATCTATTGGATATATTTCTAGAATTACTAATATATGTCAATAAATGATAACCCTTAAATAGTTACCAATCAAACTATTCACCAGATAAACGTGATTCATCATTTGATCATTCTGAATGTGCTCTCTCTCTCTTATGTCTGTGTTACAGGTTAGGTTTGATCAAACCAATTTTATTTGCATTTCTACATTTAATGAAGTTCATTACAGTTTACTGCAGAACACAGTGATGCTTTAATATATTTCATTCAATTTTTTTCAGGACATGTCATGACATGTCACATATGTTAAGGATGCAATTTCTTAAATATTATCAATTGGAGCTAATCCTTTATTTGGATACCAAGGAACATGAACAAATGAGGTCAAACATGGACACTGCATGACCAAAAGTCAAACATCATTCTATCTGGGGTACTACTGTTATCAGATAGTATCCACCATGTCACACATCATTCTATCTGGGGTACTGCCGTAATCAGATAGTATCCACAATGTCGCACATCATTCTATCTGGGGTACTGCTGTTATCAGATAGTATCCACTATGTCACACATCATTCTATCTGGGGTACTGCTGTTATCAGATAGTATCCACTATGTCACACATCATTCTATCTGGGGTACTGCTGTCATCAGATAGTATCCACAATGTCACACATCATTCTATCTGGGGTACTGCTGTTATCAGATAGTATCCACAATGTCACACATCATTCTATCTGGGGTACTGCTCTTATCAGATAGTATCCACTATGTCACACATCATTCTATCTGGGGTACTGCTCTTATTAGATAGTATCCACTATGTCACACATCATTCTATCTGGGGTACTTCTGTTATCAGATAGTATCCACAATGTCACACATCATTCTGTCCAAGGTGCTATTTTCCTCTTCTTCGTCATCTTCTTCGGGTTCTTTCTTAATTTCCATCAAGGAATTTGAAGCGGATGAAGTTTCAAGAGGTTCTGTTTTAATCACCAGTTTAGAGTCTAAGCTGGACTCATCTGGTAAGGCATTCACAGCACTTTGCAACAGTTCCTGTACCTTATCCAGATGCTTCTGGAAGCGTTCTGCAGTTTCCTGTCTCTGTTGGCGCTGGACATCCATCATGACCCGCAATGTCTCTCGTGCCTGATGTGGCCGGAACTCATTTATCAAATGGTGCATGTGAATAAACAGCAAAGTCAGATCATCAATCTTTTCTGTCCTTTTTGCAGATTCTGGTGATTTTATCAAAATGTCCAAAAGATTTAGGAAATTCACCAGAATGGACTGGTTTAGCTTTTTCAGTTCTTTTTTAGGATCATAGTGCACTGGATACAAGCGCCGCAGACCTTGACTCTCTAGAGGTCGTATGATGGCGTCATCAGCCTGGAAGGTCGTCCCAAACATCTGGTATGTGTCCTGAAATAACATATCAACAAACATATCAACATATGTATAAATAAAAGAAACATTGTAATTCTTGTTCGATCTTTCAACAGTTGCAAGATAGTAAAGATAATAAAAGCAAAAATTAATCCATATGGTAAAATGTTTAATCCAAGATGATGGAGAGAATGTATATGTCAGATATTTTAAATTTGAAAGGTTGAATAAGATGCTTATAGAATTATCAAAGGCATGTGTTTGAAGCACACAAACTGAAGAGATTTCTATCATCCAGTGTGACATATTTAAAACAGCCAATGAAAATACATAATGTGCTGTACACTGCATACAGCGTCATATTTCTTATAAGATATATTTCTTATAGATCAAGGTAGAACATAATAAAAACACCATATGCAAGTGACTCACTTTGATAGGAGGAGGTGGCTTAGGAGTGCGTCCTCGCTTGACATTGTCGTCTGTGTAGTGTGCCACATACTGCATGGGAGGTAAAGGTAGTGAACTCACTCCCTGGTTCTCTGCGGCCATCTTACCTTCTCACGCCTACACCCTGCAATAACACCACAAGCATACTAAATATGATGTGAAAACTAAAGGGTAAATAAAGGTCTAGAAAATGAGGAAAACAACAATCTCTAATGACCTCCAATGCCAGCTAAATGTATGGTTTGTACTAAACAAGTGTTGATTTTAAAAAATCAAGCTCGCGTAAGTTTGCAAAATCCCAAGGCAAAAAACCCAACAAAAACCCAAGGCAAAATCTTCTTACTCTACTACGCACTCACAAATCACTTCTCAAACAAAAGCGACATCTGACGATGTAATCAGAATTATTGAGCCAAAACATGGCCGCCATGGACCGATAATCGGGGTAGGCTCCATTGACTTACGGCTTAATCATCTTGAAACCTCGAACATCTAGCCCTAAAGGCAAAACAAACGCGAGCGAAAATCTTCCTTAAAAAATATATATATGCCATTCGTTCAAGTGGAAATCCATAAAATCAGAGAAGAAATATTAAGAAATGATAATCAATTTGACAATGTAATAACTCAAAAATATTTCCGTATCTGCACATGGAAATGGCGTGGAAGTACAAGAAGTCTTTCCTAGCCTTGTCAGATGCTGCTCGGTGATCCTCTTTGAATACTACATATGGCCATCAACCATGGCAGTAGGAGCTGCCTCTCATGTTTAGTCCATTTCACTTAACATACTGATCAAATGAAATTTCATTTTATCCAGAGTTAAACTTTTACATGTCCAATTATCAGATTTTATCTGAAAATTGTGTCGGGTTGGACACAATCAAGGTCTGAATGTACATTTGACAGTGTTACAATGCAATGAAATATTTCTTGACTTCAACAAACATTCAAGATGCCACTTATAATAACAAGCTGAATGATACCTTTTAAATAAAAAAAAGAAAAAAGCTGAATAATACCTTTTAAATAAAAAAAAGAAATCACGAATCGGTGTATTACTTCCAAGACAGTGAATATTTTAATGTCCTAAATTTATCAAAAATCAACTGTTACGAATGTGCATTATGTGTTGTACCTCTCTGTCAAGGTAAATTTCACAATTAATACAAAGGTTACATTGCACAAATAAGTTATATTTTGACTAATTATCTCTCTAGTTTTTTTAGATTGTCTGGTGTATGGTATCATCGCAAATTGCATATTCCACGATACCTCAGAAAAATATGTGTTTTGTTACGGAATTTCTGGTTTAAAACCCCAATAATAAAAGACTGTCTACATTTCTAATATTAATAACACAAATGTATTAAAAAATGCCTTAATTTGACAATATCATATGAAGGAATAAACAAATAAATAATCTAAGATAGTCAAATCATTGTTATATATGTGAATATCAGGCCATATGATGTTTTGAGGTGAATTTCAAGAAAAATGCGTAGAGTACGTACCCCCATGTGAATTGGTAGTTCCAGAAAAGACAACTAATTCATAATATACAGTCATATTTAGCTAATGTTGAGTATTGTTAGTGAGATAATTATTAGTTGAAAGCATGCTCCAAAAACATGAAAATGAGATGTGAAGTCTGTTTTGTAGTGTACGTACCCCCTTGTAGAGTACGTACCCCCTTGTTCACTGAGGTGTTAAGTGTTGGTCTTCATAGACTTTTAAATCATTTATATTGTTTGTAAAGTGATGAGATGTCAAGTGGACAACTCTGCTTAAGAAAACAACAGTTTAAGAAATTGTTTGATAACTAAGTGTTTGCTCTCTACACAAAATTTCTTACAATAATTTTGATAATATTCGACGTTCTACCTAAATCATGAGCCAGACTAAGTGAAACTTTGAAGTTAATTTTGAATAAGTATATAAAAAGTAAATACAAATGGTTTGATAATTATTTCATTTTAAATTAGTATCATAAAAGTTTGTATAGTCTACTCCATGAACATACTAAAATGTAATTGCTTCTGGGGTACGTACACTACAACATTTGAGTAATATTTACCAAATACTGCTCACCCTTGGACTAGGTGGCTCATAACAATTTATGAACTAAACAGAGCAAGGAGTCCATCAAGTACAAAAGTATGTGGAATTGTTATTCAAAGAACATAGCCAAAATGAGTAAATTAAACAAGAATACAGTTAAAAAATGAAGGCAACGTCATGTTTCATATTTTTAGAAATTTTGTGTTAAAAGCCAAAACATAATTATCAAACCTGTTTTTTTTTTTAAAAAGAGTTGTCCACTTGACATCTCATCACTTTACAAACAATATAAAAGATCTAAAATTCTATCAAGACCAACACTAACATCTCTGTGTACAAGGGGGTACGTATGCTATGATGGGGGTACGTACACTACAAACAGACAAGACATCTCATTTTCAACCAATAATTATTTCACTAACAATACTCAACATGAGTCAAATATATTTTTGTACCTATATTGTACATGTATAAACTACTATAAAAATAAAATTGATCAATCAATCATTATTAGAAATGCAAAATCTTTTATTACAAGAGTTAAAACCAGAAATTCTTTTAAAAAAAAACACATTTTTTTCTGAGGTATTGTGGAATATCCAGGTTTGCCATGATGTCATACATGAGACAATCCTAAAAAACTAAATGAATAATAATTAGTCAAAATATACATTGTTTGTACAATGTATCCTTTATATTAGTTGTTAACTTTAACTTGACAAAAAGGTACAGCACACAATGCACATTCATAACAGTTAATTTTTAATAAGTATTACATTATTACATAAACGCTTCGAGCAGACTTGGTCTGATATAGCGCTATATAAATCGTTATTATTATTATTATTTTTAAAATATTTATTGTTTTGGAAATGGTACACTGATTCATGGTTTATTTATTTTATCTTTTTTTGTTCTCTAAAAGGTATAACTCAGCTTGTTGTCATAAGCAACATCTTAAATGTTTGGTGACATCAAAAAATATCTTATTACATTGTAATACTGTCAAGTGTACATTCAGACCTATATTAAGCCCAACCCAACACTGTAACAAAATTATTTGATGCTCAAGAAATTATTTGATGCTCAAGTATGAAAAAATTATGGGATGTCAATTGCAAATCAATTCAAAATAAAAATCTGTTTTCGAAACATTTTAATTTTATTTTTGTTGTGAAAATCATTGTTGTTTCTGTGTAAGTTTATGCATAGAGTACGTACCCTGGGTAATGTATCATTTTTTTTAAACAATAAGAAGTGAAATACTTAGGCGGTTGCATATTATATCTTTCAAAAATATTCTTTCTTTATCTGCAGTTGAAAAGCATTTTAAATTAAGATTCATTTGAAGTTAATTCGTTATCATAATCTTTGCGAGGAGCATTCCTGGAAAAATCAAAATGTTATTTTCCATCTCAACATTTTTTCTCTATATATTTAAAATTTTGGTTGTCCAAATTTAGTTTTAACTATGTTTGAACATTATATACACTATATTAATTTATTTGCCTTATATTTGTTTCATTAATATAACCAATTTGGATAAGATTTCTGAATTATCCAAAATCAGTGTATACAGTTTGTAGAGTACGTACCCCCTGCAACACGCGTATGCTAAGCAGCCATAAAATTTCAATGGTATCTCCTTGTGCAAAAAAATTTTGGATTTGGGACAAGGAGACCTTGAATTGTAATAAAACATACCGGTAAGTTTGAATTGCAGATCACAGGTTTGATTTTTCATGTTAAGTGACTGCCTCTAGTGACCTTGATTGTGTCCAACCCGTATGCATGAGGTAGACATTAGAAGACATTATACGAGGGGCAGTAGACATCGTGTAATCAGAACAAAAAATTGTGGTGTGCAATCCTTTTATTACTCTCCGTACTCCTCTGGTTAAAGAAAAGAATATTCACAAGATATTAAAAACTATCCTGGAAGCCTCGTCACAACTTTATACTTTTTGTGTATTTTTCACCCATCAACAAAAAAAGTCAAAATGTCACTTGGAAGTGAGAAATGAGAAAAAAATTGTGGCCTGCAGTTGTGATTTTCAGGTATAGGAATTTCATTTTTAAACATAATCCCATGGGTTGATAGCTCAGTTGAGTCAATTCCATTTTCAAATCATTTTAAGTGCATCTGCACTTATAAAAATATTCTTGTATTACTGTTGTCTGACACATGCATGTGACAACAAAGTCGAATGGAGTAATAAAAACCGGCAAACAATTGATAAGCTACATCGCAGCTTTGCTGTCGCCCGCAGCTCTGTTGTCGTCGCCTGTAAATGGCCCAATCTCTCAGGGAATAACATGTTAATCGGCTCTATTGAGCACTGTAGGTGGCCATGCTGACAGATCAGGACTGGCAAGATTTTACAGTCCCCATCATGAGAGTTTTTAAGTAGTTATTTTTTTGATTCAATAATATTTATGTTAGCTAACTGCTGGGCAGCTTTACAACTTTCATGCAGGCTTATTAAAATGTATATTATCTTGATTTTATTTCCCAGTTAAGAAAAAAAAAATGTTAAAACAGCTACACACTGGAGGCATGCAAACTGTGATTCGCCAGGCTTTTACTGTGCTTGCATTGCCAGTATGTTAGAGTATTACATTCACTACATGCAGAATGGCAGTCATTATATCAACTGCCCAGTCTAGAAACCAATTCCAGTTTGCACTGTAGACACCTGGTGGATCATAACTGTTGGAACTCAAGCAGCGAGAATTGCCGGTCACTGTCAGTGTAAACAGACAATGTTGACTGTTGTGTTGCACGGATCGCTTGGCGGTATTTTCCGGCAACCAATAAAAACCTACGAGGAGCTATAATCCCACCAGATTGTACACAGAATGCCCAATGATTAAAACCATTATATGATACATACCTTGTTCAACTTAATGCAAAGCAAGTACTGAAATATTATCTTTCATTTCCACCGCTTGTGACTTCAATTTATAAACTCCCTTTGTATTTCCAGTTCCGCTTGCGCTTGCGCGCAATCACTCGTCACTGAGGAGTCAACTTCCTTGATTGTAAACTTTGTCAACTTTGGAACTTTTAAGTTTGTTTCATTTGGATATTAGAAAATTTTGCGAATCTGAATCATTCTCTACTGAAAACTGGAGAAAGAACAGATTTTGGGTAAGTTGCAATTCTTATTTGATCAAGTCAAAACATATTTATGCCAGCCCATAACATAAAAAACAACTAAAAAAACATTGATTAAAAGGTCTCCTCACACTAGTTCAGTAGTTCACCTAATAGATAGCACAGTATGTTCTGCTTTGATCCCATGTCCATCGTCAAATTGGACATAAGTCTACTGTTCCCAAGAATATCAATCATTGACCATGAGTTTCCAGCTATGACTCTGGTCGAATTTGATTCTTGACTTGGACTAAAGCAATGTTCCGTGGTTGCTGGCATTTTTGACTGTTTTCATGTTTGACCGTGGCGTGTTCAACCATGGGAAAAAATTCTGTCTGTCTGTTTGACCACATCTACAGGAAGCAGGCCCACAAGAAGTCTGCTCTAGTCGCTCTGTTAGGGTTTAAAACTCACAAAATGTCATTTGAGAAGGCTATGATTGACCCTCATTGCCAAACCTGCAGCAGTTTCCCCGTTTAGCTTACAATTAAACGCATGGGCTTGCACACAGGCACGCGTTCACACGGAAGGTGGTACATGGTCAAATATCAAATGCACGGGGAACGTGTCAGGCTCATACCATTATTTTAATGTTCGCAATTACAGCATATTAATATGAAATCTTCAAAACTAAAATGAACATCTTCTTATATTGTTCGCTATTACGGCAGTCATTTTCTGGTCCAAAATGAAGTAAATTCTACAAAATACATATGTAATGGTCTTCCCTGTGTTCCCACGGTTTCATACGTGTATGAATCATTTATTTAAGTGTATTATTAGCCGAGATATTAATTTGAAATATTCAAAACTATGATTAACAGAAATGTGAAATCTTCAAAACTATACCTTCCTGTGCATTTTATTGTAAGCTAAACATAGCCAGACGTATATTTAATTCAATTAAAAAAAATACTTAAAACATATATAATTGTTTTCTTGTTCTTATGAGTTCAGAAATGTTAATTCTTTATTCTTCTGTAGAATATTGATTATCTTAGAGGTGGCTCCAACAGATTCTGCGTTTACCATGTATGTGGGTAGCTTCAACACTTTCAGCACATGGTTGCAATCTGTGTTAGGGTTGGCTTCTGGAACTGTACAAACATGTAAAGTATCTTAGGGGTGGCTTTAACAGGTTCTAACTTAGGGGCGGCTTCAACACTTTCAGCACATGGTTGCAATCTGTGTTAGGGTTGGCTTCTGGAACTGTACAAACATGTAAAGTATCTTAGGGGTGGCTTTAACAGGTTCTAACTTAGGGGTGGCTTCAACACTTTCAGCACATGTTTGCAATCTGTCTTAGGGTTGGCTTCTGGAACTGTACAAACATGTAAAGTATCTTAGGGGTGGCTTTAACAGGTTCTAACTTAGGGGTGGCTTCAACACTTTCAGCACATGTTTGCAATCTGTCTTAGGGTTGGCTTCTGGAACTGTACAAACATGTAAAGTATCTTAGGGGTGGCTTTAACAGGTTCTAACTTAGGGGCGGCTTCAACATTTTCAGCACATGTTTGCAATCTGTCTTAGGATTGGCTTCTGGAACTATCTAGACATGCAATGTATCTTAGTGGTGGCTTCAGCACTGAACACAAAGGGCATTTCGTGGTCTTTGATCTTAACCATAGTACAAATAAAAAATAAACAATCAAGAATTTCTTTTTATTGATAAGGTAAAATATTTTGAAGATGTTTGATGACCATGGATCAAACTCTTGTTTGTTCAATTTTTTTGTACCTGCAACAGACGAAAAAACAATGTAAAAGAGGAGTCTATATATCCAAAGAATAGTCAATATATCAAAAGAACAATTTTGATAAGTGTATTATTTGCTCACCTATTAATGAGAACTGTAAAATTACATGTTATATATATGTGTATTATATTCAATACAGTTTTAAAGATTTCACATTAATATCTCGCTAATAATACACTTACATAAATGATTCAAATATTTATGACATGGTGAGAACAAGCGAAATACAATAGTGTGTATTAAAAACGTGTACCCATAAACGTTCGCATGCGTTTACCATGTATGTGGGTAGCAAAATGGTGATACCGCTGTACACATAACAGAAAAAGCAGAAAGAAGATAATTTAATGGATATAATATACATTTGAATAGGCATGGTCAAAGAGATTACAGCCGAACAGGGGAATGTTTGAAACAGCCAGTCACCATGTTCCCTTCAAAACAATATCAGGCACAAGGCTGGTCAGAAAAAAATCGTTGTTGCACTTCTTGATCTTGGCATTGTTACAGCATTGTGTGTGGACCTGCGCAGGGAGGTGAGAAATGGGTCATCCTATTCAAAGGTGTGACAGCAACAGTCTGAAGCTCGACAACACTGTGGCTTCTGACCATGCTGGCAGGTGACTGGCTTTTTCGACTCAGGCCTTGACATAAAGAGAAAAATATTGGTTGTCCGGTTGGGCCACCAGAGAATGATAAGTGGTGCCCTAAACTTTCTAAGTATAATAATATGATGTGTGATACTTGTCCCAATTAAAATTTACAAGTCCATTGATTGTGATATTATTCAAATATCTATCAAGGATTAGAATAAAATCAAGATAGTTTCGGCCACTAAAAGACCAAAATATGGTTGCCCAACTGTGCCACTACAACAGACCATTCACGAGGCCAAACAGAATCTAGTGGCCCCGTGCCAACAGGCCAGTGAGTATGTCAAGGCCTACGACCATTCCCCTATTCAACATGTTCAACCATTAGCTTGTTTGACCGTAATCTCTTCGACCATGCGGGTTTGATCATATGATATCAATGGCATTACTGATTCTTACCTTTTAACTTTCTCTGTTGAACATTAATTTGGAATTCAGGGTCAATTAGTCATCTCAAAGTATTTTTTGTGAGTTTTGAGCTATTAAAGAGTCAGCAGAGTGACTGAGATGGACTACTTGTGTGGTCTGCTTCTTATTGCCACAGTCGAACTGGGCAGGACAGAATTCTTACCAACAGTCAAACATGCCATGAATGAACAGGAGAACAGTCAAAAACACCAGTAACCTTCTGACATTATATGATGTGTTACCCTTTGACATGACGTCATCACTTCTAAATGTTCTAAATGTCATCTTACAACATCAAGTGACATGAGATGGGGTCGAGTTTAATCAGCATGAAGCTGATATGGCACACATGGGTCTGTGTATGCTGAGAAAAATTTGATTTTCAAGTCCATTTTGAAGTTGGTTATGGGAATAATGTTCTGGTGAATGTTTGCCTCGCTTTACACACAAGTTACAAACAGAGAGCACATAGCGTTATGAACAGACTTGTCTGGTATCAGAGCTATATAAATTTGATTATTATTATTAAATATTATTAAGTGCCACAAGCTGACTTGTAGTGTTGATGTGAGGTTGATGACTTGATAGTGATATGTATTTTATGCCTTGATGGACCAGAAAAGCATCAACATAATCATTGGCAATGGATGATGACATCTACATCTACATCTATAAGTTTACTCAGCAAAACCAATTGGCAGCCTGCCAAGGGTAAACGTCCCCTTTGTTCTGGATCAGTGAGCTCCTTATGTAATATTTGAAGAGCTGCAGCTTGTTACAATGTAATTATGGTAATGGAGTCAGACTGCTTGTATTGGGAACTTTTAACTCCTATTTACCTGTGAGCATGTTATCTAACCGTGGTCTTGAATCATATTAGTTCACAATGCTGATACACTGGTCCAGACAAAAAATATACTTATTCCTGCCATCCAGCAAAATGTAATTATATCAGTTCTTTAGTGGTTAAAAATACATTCCTCACTATGTCAGTAAATCTAAAAATAAACTTGTTTCTCCATGTTCTTGGCCTGGCACGTTTTGCACCAAAACGGGAACACGACCGGGCGTACTGTCACCTGACAGGTCGTACTGTCATGTTATCGGGAAAGCTAAGTCACGTGATCGGGATCCAGCTTGGCAGAGGGACGATAGGGCGGCCCAGCGGGAGAATTTTGGATGCGCACGCTATGTCCCTAACACAAAACGAATGCTAAAGTTCTCCCGATTCCGGAATCAGAATTAACGGGCGTACGGTATGTGCAAAACGTGCCAGGCCCTTATTAGTTTAGGATTGTTTAAATGAATTCTGTAATTTTCTGTATTATTTATGGAGCTATTGGAAATGCATCCCGTCTGGATGTTCTTCCATTGGCATATGAGACTATATCCACATTAGCCATTAGGTATTGACTATCATTTTAATTATCCAGAACTTTTATTTGCAGACAATCACAAATAAATGGCAGTATATAAAGCTATAGGAGTGGACAGAATGCCACAAGAAAAGGATTTCAGAGACCTCTGACAGGAACACCACAAACTACTTCAGTGTGTAAATAATCTATAAATTGAGTTAATCAAACGCAAGGGATTTGTGTTACTATTAAACATTATGAAATAGAGAAAATCAGTTTGAAGATGATGTCAAATACCACTGTGATTAAACAGGACTTTATGTGCAAACGTTCACTCGGGAAAAGTTTTTTCGGACAAGAGAACTTCAAGAGTCGTTGGTTCATTCTGACGCCAAGTACAGTGAAATATTATGATGGAACACTCGAGGTAAGTTTTTTGTTTATGAGTGTCATTTATACATTTGATAATCATGCAAATTGATGGGTATTTAATATTTTTTATTTATTTAGAAGAAAACATTTTGTATGTTACATTTAAATAGGGTTTCCATTCGTTCTCTCAAAATTTGCTTCAAGAAAAATTACCGGTAGTATTGTTTCAGAAACCATTTGTATAATTTGAATTCATAAATAAATCCTCACAAGCATTACTCTTTCCTCTTATTGAAATTGGAACATGACTATTTTTTAAATGTCAAAGCCTTCCTCTTACAGACTGGTCCAAAGACAGAGAAGGGTCAAATATCGCTGAGTCAGGTGAAAGTTGTTGCAAAAGTGGAGGAGTTACAGCTCAACACCAACCCAAACTCCTCACCCCTGCAGGTATGTAGACTGGCCGAAATAGCTCAATTGGTAGAGTATTCGCCTTGAGATCCAGGGGTTCTCGGTTCAAATCCTGGCCAGTTACTATCAACCGCTATGAGCAGACATTGTCTGGTATCAGCAGTATATAAATGTCAGCTTTACTTTTATGTAGCCCGAAGGAAACATGGAAATCACACTCTTACTCATCATTTTAGGAGATTTAAAATGTCAAAGTGGAATTGAACAGGTTAAGTGACTAAGCAATACCTTTTTTTATCTTATCTTGATAGTTTTAAGAGGTGTTGGTCTGACTAAGTTGTCACTTCCTGTCTGACTGCCTGACTGTTTTTCAACATTTGGAGCAAAACCTTTGGCTTGACTTTTGCCTGAAAGTTCATGTCACTGCAGTTACCCAATGTTACATTATTCGGAGAGCTTATTAAGTTTTCAATTATCTGCTCCAAATAGTGTTTGAAAGACTTTGATATTTATGATTCCAATACTTTGTACATATATGTTGAAGATTTTTAATGTTTTAAATAACTACATGTACTGCGTGTTTGATTTTTAACTCTGCTAACTTCTTTGAAGTCGCAGAGCTTAAGGAGCGGGGGAAAATGTCTGTCTGTCCTTCCAATACTGGGCATGCATGACAACCACAAAGTGTAGTTCTGCACTGTGAGTTGTTTTGCCCCTGCACCTATGCTATGCACCTTAATGCAATGATTTTAAGGTCACAAATTTTGGAGCATATCTCAGCAATCGCTTACATGGGGAAGTTCATACACAGTTTGGTATGCAGAAATGTCAAACTTAAGATTTATTGAATGAGATTGGCAGAAGATCCTACCAGATAGCATAACAACTGTAGGTATCTTTGATATGTCAATGTAATTTTCTTTAGTAATAGCATCCCCCATAGACCACATAATGATACCATAAAAATATTGCATTGGTTAGGGACAAACAGAGGATTTGTCAAAATGAGCCAAATAATTAACACTACCAATAAATCTACTGTAAAAATATTGAATGACTTTCTTATCATCATTTTTCTATATGATTTTTGTAGAGATATGAAAAATATGATATCAATGAATATCACATCAAAACTGAATTGATATCATGATATGGAAACTGTAACCTGTTTGCTAGTTATACTTTATCTCAGTTCATGTGTTTTCATTTAAGTCAGCAGAGCTATAAATCCAAGGGGCTATGTTTTTTTTTACTATTTTGTCTTTTCCAAGACAAGAAGATTTCCTCAATTTGTGATCTCAGTGTAATATATACTTTTATAATGTGCCATCTTGATCCATCAAAAGTACATTATAAATCAGTGATATTACTGAAATAATTAAATTTATTATCATTTAAAGTACAGTAGATACAATCAGGTACAATGTTGACAGAATATTAATGAGGAGATACATTGCATTTATGAGGAAGTTAGATTTTTAATTCTCATTTACCACTGGTTACCTATCACAACTCAATATAATGTGACAGAATATATTAAGTAATGTGACAGAATATAATTGAAATGAAGAGTTCTCATATTTTTCCTGCTTTAGTTTGTTGAAAGTTAAAATGTTCTTATTTTTTTAGAATCACTTTTAGATTTATTCACAAATGAGTGCTTCCTTGTGCTGAGGCTTTATTTATTTTAATATCTGTATAATGATTAAGGAAGCATCCTCTTGTGATTTTAAACATTTCCCTTTCTTAGTAATAATAATTGCTGATGACTAATGTGATTAATTTTGCTCAGTATTACTCATCTGTGTCCATTACTTAATATGTACAGTCTGCATGTATGAATCAGTCATTGTGAACCCACACAGAACTGTTAGTCCCCCCCCCCTTGTTTAAATGCACTCAGCAGAAATTGTTTAAAGTGTTAAAATGAGTTTTTTGTAAAATCTGCAGTTATGGATGAGCTCTCTTGAAGTACAGTAGATCTCAGTGTAATATATACAGACCTAAATAAGACGTTTAGGAAGTTTAAAATAGCACACAAACTGTAATGAATATTTGGCATTTTAGCATTGATATTCTGGAAATGAACGTCATTTTGACTTTTCATTAATTAGCATAAGAGAAAAACCTATTTGGGCAAAGAGATAAATTTCATTTGTCACGTTTGAATTATTATTGACAAGCAAAAACTGCAAACCTGTGGCTTATGGCTAGCTCAGATTGCTAGCAAAAAGTCAGATAAATATATTGATTTTGTTAAAATTGTCCAGTAATCCATGTCATTGTGTTAAAGACCAGGGTCATCATATTAAGGCCACGGGCCGTGGCGCAGTTGGTTAGAGCGCCAGCTTATTAGCACCAGTTCCTCTGTGGTGATCCAAAGGTCGTGGGTTCGATGCCCGGCCATGCCGAGATTGAATTTATGATACAATTTCACACATGAGCTGAGGCCCGTGCCAAAGGGTTAACCCGTTGTCCTTGTAAATCTGTGACCGGGTGGGTGGTCATGTCAAGGACCTGCGACATGACAATTCAGTGAGGCAGCACTATATCTGCTACAAGTAGGTCTCATCACGAAATGACTGAAATAATGTTGAAAGTGATGTAAAACCCCAAACAAACAAACAAACAAAATCATCATATTAAAAACCTGTACTTTCCAGTGTTAAAGTATCAGACAATTTTACAAATAAGAAGTTGACACTCTTGGTATCAAGTGAGCATGAAAATATATACAAGATTCTAAGATTGATTCAAGATTCTAAGATTGACAGAACTGTTAATTTCAAATGATACTCTGCTGAAGATATTGATAATGAAATGATATTCAGCAGGAAGATATCCTTCCTAATATATTGCCAATTTATCAATGTATATTTACCATGTCATTATCCTTGTCACTCACTCAAATCAAACACACATAATCAGTAAAAGCCAAACATGTATTTGTTGATCATGTGGTGTCACATTTAAAGGCTGAGGTGTTTGAATGCAACAATTTAGACTCAAGAAATAATGCTATTGTGTGACTTTGTTCAATACTGACCCAGCTGAGTTATTGAGGTACTGTAACTCTTATTACTCTTATTGAGTAAGATTGATTGCCACACATGTCCATATATGATATGAATTTATCCCTGGTTGGATTTTTTTGTCTCGTGCTGCCCTCAGGTGGCAGGTGGAAAAGGTTTTCGCACCAGGGGTAATTCATATCGTGTTTAGACATCAAGCCAATCAGTTAAGAACTTATTCATTTTACACTTGCATATCTTGGAAAATAATGTTTCTGACCTCATGTTTACAACCATATGTTGACAAGAAGGATGGATACCCAATATTATATTAAGATATGGGACAAATGGGGAGGGGGTTGGGGAACTTTTGTTTGCAAGGGTATTGGGGGAGGGGCTTATTCTTTGGTACTTGTTTGCTAGTTACGTAAGCATTGTAATTATCAAGAACATGGGGGGATTGATACTTTGATTGTTCAGGTTGCTAGGCAACTGTCACTTATTGTTGTAGGGAAGTGATCATATCCTATCTTTGACACACAACACCATATAATCTGATCATTTTTGCTATCTTCACTTAATATAACTGCTTGTATGCAAATATACTATAAGCTATCATGCCATGGCTGAAGACCTATTGACCTACATTTGAGTCATTCAGTTTATTTCTGCTGCTGATATTGTATATCCATGTATATTTAAGCAGCAGTTTGCACATTGTGTGTCCCCCTCCATGGAAACTTGGTGTCCAACTCAGCCAATAGCAATCCAGGAAGACATTAAAATATGTGTGGTGTTATACAAGGCACATATATAGACTATGTTTATCACACGTTACTGTCCATTGCCTAAATGGTGACCTGTAGTCTTTGTCAATATCTGATTGGGTGGGTTGTGATAACAATTTAGTGAGGCAGCACTATATCTGCTATAAGTAGGTCTTTTCATGATATTTTAATTTTTTTTGGGGGGGGGGGTTTACATCACTTTCAACATTATTTCAGTCATTTCGTGATGAGACCTACTTGTAGCAGATATAGTGCTGCCTCACTGAATTTTCATATCACAGGTCCTTGACGTGACAACCCAACCGGTCACAGATTTACAAAGACAACGGGTTAACCCTTTGGCATGGGCCTCAGCTCGTATGTGAAATTGTATCATGAATTCAATCTCGGCATGGCCGGGGATTGAACCCACAACCTTTGGATCACCACAGAGGAACTGGTGCTAGTAAGCTGGTGCTCTAACCAACTGCGCCACTGCCCGTGGCCCTGATATTTTAATAATGTTGGAAGTTAAATATAGCCCTTTTAAACAAAGAAAAACATAATTCTGTACCATACGCCGTCACAAATTGACCCTGATATCAGTTATGTTATTACTCAGATATATGAATTTAACTACTATTACAGGAGGAGACACTGTGTCATGTGTTGACACTTTGTTTGGATTCAAACTGATTAACATATAATTAGCTGAGTGTTGGAGTTTGTGTGATTCATTTCCTGGTATGATTTGTTGTTGTTGTTGTTGTTGTGGACAGGTTGTGTACCAGGAGCAGAGCTCGGGGCGTATATTTCCACTCTATATTATAGCTAATAAGGAGGAGCAGAGAGAGGAATGGATCCGAGCGATAACAACCGGTGAGTGACACTCATCTGTAGCTCGCTTAATGTCCTGTATGATGCTTACTCATCAAAAACATACTAGTGATCTGCATGTTGAGGATGTCTGATCCTTGTTATTATGTTTTGATTACTATCTAATTTTTTTTGTGTGGCCAATTTATATCAAATTACTTGGCTGTTTCCTGAATACAATAATGTAAAAAGAATTAGTATTTATGGATGTCTGATTAGTTTGCCTTAAACTTTTAGATTGAAATAGTGTTTAATTATCTCAGATTCGACACATTGTATATCAGAGCTCTGAACAGTGCCAGATATTAAATTTGAACTAATCTGTACAATTCTGGACAACAACCTAACCAGAAACTAAACCATAGCATAACTAGGTGAAAACTAAGTGGTGGCAGATGGTGAATAATTGATAAATTTGTTTTCTTTTATCATAATATATCAACTGTCAAGAAGTTGGATTAATTCAGAATTGGTTTAGAACAATGGTATGACATCATACCACTAGTTATGTTGCGATTACAGCGTGGCACCATTTGAAACTCTCCTTTCCAGTATACATGTAAGTTATTCCTGTATACATGTAACTCCTGTTTCAGAATGTGCCAAATGTGGCGCCGCCATGTGGCCAATGTACCACCCAGGAGTGTGGACTCGCAGCTCCGGCCAGTACTCGTGTTGTAACCTGATAGACCGCCGGGCACCCGGATGCCAACCTGTCAATAAAGACCTAGAAGAGCCTGTCAACAACAATAATAGCCGTCACATACATCTCAAGCATACAGGTTGGCCACTTGTCTGCTTATATTTCATAATGTCCTCTTTAGTTTATTTATTTGTTTCTTATTTGTTGTTGTGTTCAGCTGATTGATATTGATTTCTTTTTGTTTTCGTTTGTGTCATTGCTTGACAGAACCACCACAGAATGAATCGCCTTTCTATCCAGTGAGTTTGATTTATTCAAAAGAAAATGCTTTATATTTGATATTTATTTTAAATGATCAAATAAATACCTTTCATCATGGATACACACAAAATAATCCATAGTTTGAAATACATTTTGTATAAACAGTAATGAAAAAAGGCCAGGATTTTATTTATAAATCTATAAAACCAAAAAAAAAAAAAAAAAAAAATTAAAAAAAAAAATTAAAAAAAAAAAAAGAAATCTATAAAAGATGTAAGAGTTGTTGATGTTGTGTTGTTTTATATTCAGCCACAGCCTCAGAAGAGACCACCATTGCCTGATCCCCCGAGACAAGTGAAGAAAGTGGTCGCCTTATATAACTATGAAGCCACCCAGCTGGGAGACTTATCATTACGCAAGGTATCACATCTGTTAAGCTCTATAATCCACAATGTAAAACTGGGACAGACCTATGTTTTTTTGGCTTAAATGTGTTCAAAGTAATGTTATTTGTTAATTTAGCACAGAAAAAGTAAACTTAACCAGCTAGTATTAAATTTTTATTATTTAAATTGAACCCGTTTTAACTGTAGTTAAAACGGGTTTGACTCAGTTTTTGCAGCTGGTGACTTATATCAAGTATCTTTATTTAATGCCATCCAAAGAATAATCAAGCTTTTTTGAGATATTTTAGATATAATCATGGCATAAAATATGAATTATCACTAAAAGAGTTCGGTATTTAAAAATCTCATGCAAACGAGTTTACCCACCATGTGTGCTGTATGGGAAATACCCCCCACTGGCGTCATAGCCTCACTCTCATCCTGGAATCCCCCAGAGCCGAAGGCAGTTACGTAAATATACGAGACCACACGAAGTTCTATCCAGATGCTTCAAACCGACTGTGGATTATAGACCTTAATATGATATATACAGGTTTATATATAGTGCTGATGTTCTGTTGATAATGCTAGATAGTTAGTGACTAAGATTCAAGCCAAGAAAGTCTCAGTCTCAAGGCAAACTCTCTACTAATTTAGCTTTTTTAGCCATATTAGGTATTATATAAACAGTATTTATTATGTATAAAATATTAGAATATTTGATTGAAATCTGGCCATGATACATTCTGATAATCCATGATGTTCCTGAATTTATTCATTACCATTATTGTGGAAAGCAATATTAAAAGATTTTTGATTGGAGACTTAAAACATGTTTGTATGGAATATACCATCAAATGTTGAGGTAGATTTTTGTTAATAATGGTCATAAGTATTTATATCTTTCTGGTTTTCTGTCAAGGTGAACTCTATTGATTGATATTTAATGCAGAATGTAAATATCGGCCATGTTGTAGGGTGAAGAATATGAAATTTTAGATGACAAACACGAAAACTGGTGGAAAGCTAGAAGTAGTGATGGGTAAGTTTATATATCATAAATAGTTAATCTCGTTTATTGTGAAAAATTATCTTAAATGTTGTCTTCAAACTTGTGTTAATTGGAGGCTTTTAAACCAGTTCTTTTAGTATGTCTTGCTATACTTGAGGGATCACTTTCAAAAATTTAGGTTGAACCAAAATCATTGATTTTAGCTGTGCTGACTTTGTTGGTATAGCCATGCTGTGAGAGTAGGACATTTTTGGTTATTCTTTCTGTCCATACAACTCAATCTTCTCTGCTGAAATTACTTGGTAGATTTCTTTGTTATTTGTAGGTAAGATTTAGTATTGTTAGGAGATATTGAAAATATATAATTGAAATATATTTGGACAGTCTCATTTAAGGTTATATGTATTACATATAAAGATAGCAGATAGTTTCTTTTGATACAAGACATCATATTTTGCTGAGTAAATTTAAAGTATATATCCAGAATATATGTAAAAAAACTTTTGCACCTTAGACTTGATGCGTAACCAGAATTATAAGTATTTATAGGAGATATGAATATAACAGTTGCACACCCCATTTGCCCCTTTAAGTTAATTGTTGGAAAGGTCAATATTTCATGTACAATCAGTGAGACAGCTGCTGAGTTGCCCAGACAGACCTCTCCCTCTCCTCTACAAATTGAGGACACAGGCCGTGGCGCAGTTGGTTAGTGCGCCAGCTTACTAGCACCAGTTCCTCTGTGGTGATCCAAAGGTTGTGGGTTTGATGCCCGGCCATGCCGAGATTGAAATCATGATTCAATTTCCCATATGAGCTGAGGCCCGTGCCTAAAGGGTTAATCTGTTGTCCTTGTAAATCTGTGACCGGGTGGGTTGTCATGGCAAGGACCTGCGACATGACAATTCAGTGAGGCAGCACTATATCTGCAAGAAGGTCTCATCACGAAATGACTGAAATAATGTTGAAAGTGATGTAAAATCCCGAACAAACAAACAAACAAAATCTACATATTGATACCAACTCAGTGTGTTTTGCCAAATTTAATGTAGGCCACTAGGAAGCTATGAATGTGGTCTGCAAGGGACTAAACTTGATTTAGTTAAGGGACCTTCTGATAACTTTTTTTAGGTACAAAAGGTACCATAATCTAGACTTTTATACAAAATGGTAACTGTACATGTAGAGATATGCCTAACATATGTGTACATCATCCTCTATTAATTGAATAGACAAGACATTGAACAATCCTATTAAGACTGGCTCCAACAACCTTGGTGCAGAGTTAATGTGCTTCCAAAAAATGGATGGAAACTAAATCAAGTTTGTGTTGATTTTGACAGGCATGAAGGACACATTCCAGCAAATTATGTAAAAGTTCCCTGTGGCCTTGAAGGATATTCGTGAGTATTATCTTTTTATTTTGGGACAAGGTGGAGGACAGTTGTGTTTCAAGTAGTATTACATCAATTTGAATTTACATGCTTGGACCTGTTTTAAAACATCAGTACTCACATGTGCTGATTTCAACTGAATAATAGTAAAAAAGCTATCATGGCAAAATATATGAAATAGTAAAATGTGGCACGCACAGAAATACTCTGCTAAAAATTGAAATGGCACGTCCAACTCAGAAATATCAGGATTTTTTTTTCTTTCCATTTGTTTTGATGACTTTTTTGCATTCATTGTGAATATGTTTTTTAAATGTTTGACAGTTAAATATTTCTAAGCTTGAATGATGAGACTGGCAACAACAAAAAGTAAGCACTACTAACAGTTGCTGCTTATTTCTCAGATGCTGTATATATGAAAATATAATTTTCCTCTGTTCAAAGTGTTCAAGTGGATCGATTATTTACAAAAAAGAAATTGCGATGTTCATATCTGCAGAGTTTGATATGCGGCTAAAGGATGACAATCACAATGACTTGACTGAGAAAACAGGCATTAACATTGATGAATTTGAAGACAAAGAAATGTGAAAATCTTAAAGTACAATGTACATGTGTGTCTATGTTAATTGTTTCTGATAGATTCTCCTGAAGGTTATATGTGAATGCACATTTCTCCTGAAAGTTATGTTTGTATTCATTCCTACTGATAGAACTTAGTTGACTGATCAAAAAATTTCCAATTTGAATTGGCTTAGTGTATGTATTTAATTCAATATGATTCAATGAGTATTGAATACCAATTGAATATGCAGTCTGAAATAATTCATTTAGCTATTCAAGCTATTTTGTTGTATTGTAAAATATTTCAAGTTGTATGAAATATTATAACATTATTGTGATGTTCAGAATTCAAAGAGCCTTTAGTTGATATGTACTAAATATCAATATGATATATGTGTTTCAGATGGTACTACCCAAACTTAACACGCTCTCAGGGGGAAGGGTTGCTGAAGCATGAAGCAAAGGAAGGTTGCTTCATCATCAGGGATTCCAGTCTCAATGGCAAATACACACTCTCTGTCTACTGCAAAGAAGGGTAAAAATCAAATTCACTTCTGATAATATATAATTCACCCACTCACTTCTAATAGTGTATGAATCACCCATTCACTCACTTCTAATAATATATGAATAACCCACTCACTCACTTGTAATATATAAATCACCCACTCTCTCGTAATATATAAATCACCCACTCACTTACTTCTAAAATATCAATCACCCACTCATTCACTTCTAATACTATATAAATCACCCACTATCACTTAATAAAGGAAAATAGAACATTTTCATCATCATTTTTTAATTAATACTTTTACACTTAAAGAAATGAGAAGATGTAAGATAGATTTTGTTATATTTGCAGAGGTCAGCAGGGCATAGTGCGGCACTACCATATCAAAGAGACGGACGGCTTGTTCTGCTTCTCAGAGAGACATGCTTTTAACACCATCCCAGAACTAATCAATTATCACAAGCATGATGCTGGAGGTAAGATCCGATATCTCATTAAATATCACCGGCAGGATGCTGATGATGCTGGAGGTAAGATCTGGTATCTCATTAAATATTACCGGCAGGATGCTGATGATGCTGGAGGTAAGATCAGATATCTCATTAAATATCACATTCAGGATGCTGATGATGCTGGAGGTAAGATCCAATATCTCATTAAATATCACAGGCAGGATGCTGATGATGCTGGAGGTAAGATCTGATATCTCATTAAATATCACCGGCAGGATGCTGATGATGCTGGAGGTAAGATCCGATATCTCATCAAATATCACCGGCAGGATGCTGATGATGCTGGAGGTAAGATCTGATATCTCATTAAATATCACCGGCAGGATGCTGATGATGCTGGAGGTAAGATCTGATATCTCATTAAATATCACAGGCAGGATGCTGATGATGCTGGAGGTAAGATCTGGTATCTCATTAAATATCACCGGCAGGATGCTGATGATACTGGAGGTAAGATCTGGTATCTCAGTAAATATCACCAGCAGGATGCTAATGATGCTGGAGGTAAGATCTGGTATCTCATTAAATATCACATTCAGGATGCTGATGATGCTGGAGGTAAGATCTGATATCTCATTAAATATCACCGGCAGGATGCTGATGATGCTGGAGGTAAGATCTGATATCTCATTAAATATCACCGGCAGGATGCTGATGATACTGGAGGTAAGATCTGGTATCTCAGTAAATATCACCAGCAGGATGCTAATGATGCTGGAGGTAAGATCTGGTATCTCATTAAATATCACATTCAGGATGCTGATGATGCTGGAGGTAAGATCTGATATCTCATTAAATATCACCGGCAGGATGCTGATGATGCTGGAGGTAAGATCCGATATCTCATCAAATATCACCGGCAGGATGATGATGATGCTGGAGGTAAGATCTGGTATCTCAGTAAATATCACCAGCAGGATGCTGATGATGCTGGAGGTAAGATCCGATATCTCATCAAATATCACCGGCAGGATGCTGATGATGCTGGAGGTAAGATCTGATATCATTAAATATCACCGGCAGGATGCTGATGATGCTGGAGGTAAGATCTGATATCTCATTAAATATCACCGGCAGGATGCTGATGATGCTGGAGGTAAGATCTGATATCTCATTAAATATCACCGGCAGGATGCTAATGATGCTGGAGGTAATATCCGGTATCTCATCAAATATCACCGGCAGGATGATGATGATGCTGGAGGTAAGATCTGGTATCTCATTAAATATCACAGGCAGGATGCTGATGATGCTGGAGGTAAGATCTGGTATCTCAGTAAATATCACCAGCAGGATGCTAATGATGCTGGAGGTAAGATCTGGTATCTCATTAAATATCACATTCAGGATGCTGATGATGCTGGAGGTAAGATCTGATATCTCATTAAATATCACATTCGGGATGCTGATGATGCTGGAGGTAAGATCTGATATCTCATTAAATATCACCGGCAGGATGCTGATGATGCTGGAGGTAATATCCGGTATCTCATTAAATATCACAGGCAGGATGCTGATGATGCTGGAGGTAATATCTGGTATCTCAAACATGTGATCTCAAATCTTGTTTATCACCATTAGCATTTAAAACAATGGATGAAGAAGTGGAACATTTATCTCTGTGTACAAGTTAGACATATCATAATTGATTTTGTAATAATGGTGTTGGTTGAATTCTTTTTCCTGGAATAAGAAGTGGTGTTTGGTTTGCAGGTTTGGTGACCCGGCTGCGAGTACCACCATCAGAGTCTGGGGCAGCCGAGCCAAACACAGCAGGACTCGGCTATGGTAGGCAAATCCTCCTCTCATCTGATATTATGTGTGTGTGTGTGTGTGTGTGTGTGTGTATCAATATACCCTCTATTAGAAAAAAGTATATTTATCCTATTTCATTATATATGCAACTTGTTTGATGCAATTTAAAACAAAATACTCATGTAACATCAGGTTTAGTTGACTATCTTGCCTATATTGTCATTGACACACAGAGTATGATTACTATTTTGTTTTCGTATTGTTTGATGTGTAGGACGTTGGGAGCTGGATCCGAATGAGCTGCATATAATGGAGAATGTGGGGAACGGAGAGTTTGGGGTGAGTGCCATGTTGATACTATATAATCAGCTGAGTGCAAGTGTGGCATGAAACATGCATGTAACAAACTTCACTTTGCAAGCCAATTAAGTACAGTGAAGTAGGGTGGGTGTTATATCAGACCCCGCATGATAGTTCCAAGAGACCTGTGACAGGTCGTTGTTATCCCCTGTGGGGTAGAAAATAGAATTTGTGATTTGAATATGTCTTGTTGCAGACAGGTGTTGCAAACCTGACAAGGAAGGTTTTTTTAGTCTGATAGGTTACTATGGAAACAAAAAAATTTATCCTCGAGATCTTGTAGTTTGAAATTCTGTATGGATATCTTTGTCAAAGACCTGAAGACATATTACCTAGCCATTGTTTATGCTTGCTGTGTTGACACTTCTAATAACTTAGCTTAGTGTGTTTAAGTTAGTGGTTGATCATGATGTAATTTCAAGGTCATAAGACTGTTTTAAACTGGCTCTTTTGAAGAGGACACCTATAGATAAAACCCAAAATTGTTGTGGTCTTAATTAGATTAACAACATCAAAAATAATTTTGATAAAGATGTTCGTATTTTGCATATGCCAGGCAGTGTTCCGTGCCAAATGGAGAGGCAAGAAGGAAGTTGCTGTGAAGATGATGAAGGAAGGGGCCATGTCTGAGGACCAGTTCATAGACGAAGCTAAAACCATGACGTTAGTATATAGCACATCTTATCCTCCACAGGCCGCGTCAGTACTGCATTGTATGTCTCATCAGCTGTATTGACTGTCAGTACTGCATTGTATGTCTCGTCAGCTGTATTGACTGTCAGTACAGCATTGTATGTCTCATCAGCTGTATTGACTGTCAGTGCTGCATTGTATGTCTCATCAGCTGTATTAACTGTCAGTACTGCATTGTATGTCTCATCAGCTGTATTGCCTGTCAGTACTGCATTGTATGTCTCATCAGCTGTTATAACTGTCTGTACTGCATTGTATGTCTCATCAGCTGTTATGACTGTCAGTACTGCATTGTATGTCTCATCAGCTGTATTGACTGTCAGTACTGCATTGTATGTCTCATCAGCTGTATTGACTGTCAGTACTGCATTGTATGTCTCATCAGCTTTATTGACTGTCAGTACTGCATTGTATGTCTCATCAGCTGTTATAACTGTCTGTACTGCATTGTATGTCTCATCAGCTGTTATGACTGTCAGTACTGCATTGTATGTCTCATCAGCTGTATTGACTGTCAGTACTGCATTGTATGTCTCATCAGCTGTATTGACTGTCAGTACTGCATTGTATGTCTCATCAGCTGTATTGACTGTCAGTGCTGCATTGTATGTCTCATCAGCTGTATTGACTGTCAGTACAGCATTGTATGTCTCATCAGCTGTATTGACTGTCAGTACTGCATTGTATGTCTCATCAGCTGTATTGACTGTCAGTACTGCATTGTATGTCTCATCAGCTGTATTGACTGTCAGTACAGCATTGTATGTCTCATCAGCTGTATTGACTGTCAGTACAGCATTGTATGTCTCATCAGCTGTATTGACTGTCAGTACTGCATTGTATGTCTCATCAGCTGTATTGACTGTGCTTATGCAGCTATCCATTTTCCATATAAGGCTCAGATTTATAAAGAAATATTTATGATTTTTAATAACTCCAATGGCAAACAAGACCTCGAACATCCAGCGCCTCATTGCGCTTATCTTAATATAGCCTCAGTTTGAGACTTATAGAGAAAAGTGTTATAGTACAGTAACGACACATTGTTGTTTTGCAATGAAATTTTCCCATGTGGACAATTGCCGCTATGAGGTGCAATGTATATTTGACATATTTATTTAGAATTTTTTTTTCAAAATCTATTAAGTATTCTGCCCTTATGATTTTTAGTCAGTTACAACACCCAAACCTTGTGCAGCTGTATGGGGTGTGCACAAATACAAGACCTATCTACATAGTGACTGAATTCATGGTTTATGGTGAGTTTATACAATTATAAAAATATTCAAAATGGCATCAAGGATGTGTGAAGTAATCACAGACTGCTTGTCATTACTACAAATTAATGAATTTCTGGTCTGCTCTGTTTTAGCTTGACACTTTAATAAATACTGTGATATTAAGATCTGATGTGAAGAGGTTCTCATAATTTAAAAAAACTTTGTGTCTTTGTTATCTTGGCCAATGTCCTGTTAATATCCTATTTGGACAGAAATGATAATCATTATTATTTGTTTTCAGGAGCATTATTAACATACATCTCTGGTCATCGGAAAAATACATTACTGAGAAATCCACCTGAAATGCTAGATATATGTTTACAGGTAATTATTTCCGTTTATCTCTCTTTATTGTAGTGCTCTTATGGTGGTATTGCAAAGCTAGTGTATCTGCCCTATTGTACCAACAGGTACAATACCCTGGTCTTGGGGCTCCAGGGTCTCTTTGCCAGGCTCACCAGTTTACATTTTATGTCATATTTAGAAATTGGGGGTCGATATGTATTACCTACCCTTAAATGGAAATTAGCCAATTAAGCTAATTATCAGATAAAAATGGACTTTCTTTTATTAAGATAACAATATCAAAATCTTCCAAGTTACTTTTACTAAGTATATCTGAGACAATTGGAGGACAATCACTCTATTTGAAATTTGCACAGTGCATCAATTCTACAATTTGGTATATTGAAATTTTGATATCAGCTCTGTCATAAACATGTGTTGAAAGTTAAAATGAAAAATGACATTGATATCATAATGGTATTGAAATAATGATAATAGTAAAATGATTGTGTTGAGGCAAACATGAGGATGTAAAGCATTATTCTTATAACTTCGTTTTACAAAGGCTTTCCTGTATGTCGTATGATATCCTGTATTGACTTTAATATTTGTCCACATTGTGCAGGTATGTCGGGGTATGGCATACCTTGAAGAACAGGGGATTATACACAGAGACCTGGCAGCCAGAAACTGTCTGGTTGGCAACAATGTCTACAAAGTTGGAGATTTTGGATTAGCCAGGTAACATTTATATTTTGAAGGTTTTCATAAACTGATTGATAAGTATGTGCAATGTAAAATACAGAGAGTGAAAAAAACCCAACAAAAGTTAAAACCCTTCCTGATGATTTGCTGTGTGTCTGGTTGTAGATTTGTGCTGGATGATGAGTACACTAGTTCCAGTGGGGCCAAGTTCCCCATCAGATGGGCAGCCCCAGAGGCTCTCAACTACTGCCGCTTCAGCTCCAAGTCTGACATCTGGGCATTTGGTAAGCGTAGCTGGTTGTCCATTCTATCAGGTACTATATCCTTTGGTAAGTGTAGCTGGTTGTCCATTATATCAGGCACTATATCCTTTGGTAAGTGTAGCTGGTTGTCCATTCTATCAGGTACTATGTCCTTTGGTAAGTGTAGCTGGTTGTCCATTCTATGAGGTACTATATCCTTTGGTAAGTGTAGCTGGTTGTCCATTCTATCAGGTACTATATCCTTTGGTAAGTGTAGCTGGTTGTCCATTCTATGAGGTACTATATCCTTTGGTAAGTGTAGCTGGTTGTCCATTCTATCAGGTACTATATCCTTTGGTAAGTGTAGCTGGTTGTCCATTCTATCAGGTACTATATCCTTTGGTAAGTGTAGCTGGTTGTCCATTCTATGAGGTACTATATCCTTTGGTAAGTGTAGCTGGTTGTCCATTCTATCAGGTACTATCTCCTTTGGTAAGTGTAGCTGGTTGTCCATTCTATCAGGTACTATCTCCTTTGGTAAGTGTAGCTGATTGTCCATTCTATCAGGTACTATGTCCTTTGGTAAGTGTAGCTGGTTGTCCATTCTATCAGGTACTATATCCTTTGGTAAGTGTAGCTGGTTGTCCATTCTATCAGGCACTATATCCTTTGGTAAGTGTAGCTGATTGTCCATTCTATCAGGTACTATATCCTTTGGTAAGTGTAGCTGGTTGTCCATTCTATCAGGTACTATCTCCTTTGGTAAGTGTAGCTGGTTGTCCATTCTATCAGGTACTATATCCTTTGGTAAGTGTAGCTGGTTGTCCATTCTATCAGGCACTATATCCTTTGTTAAGTGTAGCTGGTTGTCCACTATCAAGTATATCCTTTGGTAAGTGTAGCTGGTTGTCCACTATCAAGTATATCCTTTGGTAAGTGTAGCTGGTTGTCCACTATCAAGTATATCCTTTGGTAAGTGTAGTTGGTTGTCCATTCTATCAGGCAGTATATCCTTTGGTAAGTGTAGCTGGTTGTCCATTCTATCAGGTACTATATCCTTTGGTAAGTGTAGCTGGTTGTCCATTCTATCAGGCACTATATCCTTTGTTAAGTGTAGCTGGTTGTCCACTATCAAGTATATCCTTTGGTAAGTGTAGCTGGTTGTCCACTATCAAGTATATCCTTTGGTAAGTGTAGCTGGTTGTCCACTATCAAGTATATCCTTTGGTAAGTGTAGTTGGTTGTCCATTCTATCAGGCAGTATATCCTTTGGTAAGTGTAGCTGGTTGTCCATTCTATCAGGCAGTATATCCTTTGGTAAGTGTAGCTGGTTGTCCATTCTATCAGGTACTATATCCTTTGGTAAGTGTAGCTGGTTGTCCACTATCAAGTATATCCTTTGGTAAGTGTAGCTGGTTGTCCACTATCAAGTATATCCTTTGGTAAGTGTAGCTGGTTGTCCACTATCAAGTATATCCTTTGGTAAGCAGAGCAGGTTGTTCACTTAATCAGGTATCCACCCAGCATGGAAAGTTCTCTTTATGTTAACTTTGTGTTGGGTGATTTCCAGTTGCCCTCTTGTTTTTAACTTCCCTCATTGAAGTGTTTTTTTTTTCGAAAATGCAATTATTGAAAGAAAAAAAAATGAAAAAAAATATTGCAACTGTCACTCAGTTAATATTGATTCAGTTTTGTTAATTTTGAATATTTGCAATCTGTGCATGTGTTGATTCAGTTTCATGGACATAGGATGTCTTCAAAGTGTGTTCCAGGATTGAATGATTTATATTGATGGCATTTCAAGATCTGATTTATATGTTCATGTGTGTTGATTTTAGGTGTCTTGATGTGGGAAGTGTTCACAGGCGGTGATATGCCATACAGCAAAAAGTGGGATAACAAGCAAGTTGTGATGAGAATCGTTGAACAGCACTACCGTTTGCCAAAGCCACTGTCCTGTCCAGATAACATCTATGACATCATGAAAGATTGCTGGCTTGAGGTAAGTGTCTTCTAGAATAGTCTCTGTGACATCATGAGAGATTGCTGGCTTGAGGTAAGTGTCTTCTCCTAGAATAGACTCTGTGACATCATGAGAGATTGCTGGCTTGAGGTAAGTGTCTTCTAGAATAGTCTCTGTGACATCATGAGAGATTGCTGGCTTGAGGTAAGTGTCTTCTAGAATAGTCTCTGTGACATCATGAGAGATTGCTGGCTTGAGGTAAGTGTCTTCTCCTAGAATAGTCTCTGTGACATTATGAGAGATTGCTGGCTTGAGGTAGGTGTTTTCTCCTAGAATAGTCTCTGTGACATCATGAGAGATTGCTGGCTTGAGGTAAGTGTCTTCTCCTAGAATAGTCTCTGTGACATCATGAGAGATTGCTGGCTTGAGGTAAGTGTCTTCTAGAATAGTCTCTGTGACATCATGAGAGATTGCTGGCTTGAGGTAGGTGTCTTCTCCTAGAATAGTCTCTGTGACATCATGAGAGATTGCTGGCTTGAGGTAAGTGTCTTCTCCGCAAATAGTCTCTGTGACATCATGAGAGATTGCTGGCTTGAGGTAAGTGTCTTCTCCTAGAATAGTCTCTGTGACATCCTGAGAGATTGCTGGCTTGAGGTAAGTGTCTTCTCCTAGAATAGTCTCTGTGACATCATGAGAGATTGCTGGCTTGAGGTAAGTGTCTTCTCCTAGAATAGTCTCTGTGACATCATGAGAGATTGCTGGCTTGAGGTAAGTGTCTTCAATAATATTATTCACCAATCAAAATGTAGGAAAATTTCAGTTCGCACCTCTATAAAACAGGAGATGGTTGATGACGGAAGTCTGCTTCCCTTTGGTATATTAAATAAGGATATTATTAGAAAGGGGGCGTGGCATTGTTAACTTTGAGAGAGTGGTGACATCCTAGGGTGACATCCTATTATTCACTTACATTTCAGGCAGATATTCTCAGTATAATGGTTTAAAGAGGAAATATCATATTGTTTGAATTTCTATATTATTTTTTTCCAGACACCTGAGGATCGACCAACCTTTAGTACATTACAAAACAAGCTGTACAGAATCCAGGAAAATGAACCAGAACTCCCACCACGAGTTGTGTACAGATGAGCTTTGAGATAATCCACACACCGAGATTAATGTAGCGCAGAATCAATGTTAATAGCTGGTTCTAATGGTGTAAATATTACTATTACATGTACATGTATGTGTTCACAGAATATTCCTTTTTTGAGGATTTTTAGGTGTTTAGATTAATACATATGAGATAGGAATTGTATTTGATATCGTTGTAGATTGCACTCAGTCCATAGGTTGATTGGCAGATTGCTGTGAGAAAGACCAGTTATCTCTATTTCAGGTGTCTGTTATCGATAACAGAAATGTCTAAGTCAGCAGATCCCTTGCCTAATATTTTAGGCTAGGAGAAAAAAGGATCTTGTTTCTCATCAAAGGTTTTTCTAAAAATAGGTCTGAGGAAGGGAGGTTTTTTTTTTGTTGTTGTGTTTTTTTTTTCAGCACAAAATCATATGCATCAGTATTCTACTCTCTTATTATGAATAGGGCCACTGATAGATTTTCTCTTCCAATAACAATTTTCAATAATAACATCTGTGCTAAAGCATTTTCAATAGTAACAGCTGTGCTAAAAGAATATTTCTTTGAGGTGAGGTTTGGCACATTTTTTATCCTGAAATAGGGGAGAGCTACAACGAGAAACAAGACTCTTTTTTCCCCTGGCCTTCTTTTGTCAATTATCAAGTCATAGCATCAACACCTGAAGTGTTAAAAACTTTTCAAAACCAAAATTATACCAGCACACCAGTATATCTTGGCAAATTTGAATAAAATAATTACTCACAGCACAAAATCAGTAATATTAAAAAAGCAAGATGTACACGTATACGTACATGGACACTGACGGTACCACAATTTAAATACCGCGGTAGTCATTTATTGCTTCTCTCCACAAGTGTGACAAAGTAAGATTTCTTCACTGATTAATATTAATCTATTTGTAGGCAGTCAAAAATAAGCAAGGTGTGATAATATGCTTTATTTCATTAACAAGATTACTTTTCATCATCTAATAATTGTAAATATTCTTGAAAAGCAAATATGGTTACCTTCTGAGGTCAATTATTATTACAGTTTATCATTACATTTTTTCTGGCAAGATTTGTTGTCTTTATCCTTAAAGGATGTGCCTGTATATATAGATATGTATATAACTCTCAGGGAAACATTTTTGATATCCAGGTATTCTGGAGGGAGAAATATTTCCTTTCTGAACAATTTCCTGAGAATTTTTATTTAGTTTTTGCATGCCCTAAACTAATTGTGCCATGATTCAATAAGTTAGTGTCTATTTACCTTTCATAATACGTCAATGATTTAATTTTTCTATTCCAAAACTGTATATATGTATATGTACAATGTAAAGTTGATGTTAGAACATGATTCAAGAAATAAAATGCCAAGAACATTATGAATAATACTGTTCCTTTGCTAACCACAACATTTTTTTAAAACTGAAGAAATTACGTTTTTGGGATAAAGCAAAAGAATAACCCAAGCAAAAGAGAACGCTTTTGAAAAAGTCTATCATTTAAACAGGTTAAAAATCTGAGGCTATAACCTTTAAGATTTGTTGAGAAGTTGAGCTAGGTGATGTACAGGCATTTTAATTCCTCACTATCATGATTAAATGAAATTTTGAAATGTGAACCAAACGGATGCGTTGGGTCTTCCTAAATGCAATACAGATGATCATTGACAGTATTTTATCAATTAATCAATTGTAAATAGCTTTCTGTAATTTTATATCCACATAACTACTCTGTAACATATTTAAATTAATCAAATTTAATTTTGTACAAATTTCTTACTTAAAACCTTTTATTGTAAAGCACTTCTATAACCTGCATAAATTACTGTCCTTGTTTTGGAAAATATTTATTTTTATATGTAGCATCTTTGCTGATTATAAATCTTGTTCCTCCAGTTCAACAATACTTTCCAAAATTGTGAACTTTTTAAAACTTAAAATATCTGATGTTCTGTAATCTTGCAAGTCTCCAGATTCTTTTCTAAATGTCAAAATGGCCAGTTTCCTTTTTAGAAAATTTTGATATACATGATATAGGGACAATGATAATATATATATATGTAATAATATACATGTAATTTATATGTGGATGAAATAACTGGCACAACTGGAAGAGACATTTCTAGGTAATATTCACAAGAATTAAAATGGCCTATATTTTATACAATAATGCAAGAACACTCTTGGAAATAAATGTGTAAAGAAATAATTGTGTAATTTTTTTAAAATACAAAATGTTGGTCAAAGGAAGAATGAAATAAAACCTGGTTTTCACACAAATTGGAATGAATGCATTCAGAAAAATTTTCAGTGGAATATAATGCTTTATGACAACTATCAGTCATACACAAAACACAGATTTCAAAGAGTGCCAATTAAATGTCAAGTATGTATGTATTCGCATGATGTACACAGCAAAAGGTAAAAAAGATTATATATTAAGTGAGAGAAATGATATCACTTTGGGTAAATGGATCTGCCAAAGTAGACGTGTCATGAGCAAGATTATTCTTAATTTTATTGTCATTCGTTAACATGGGACAAAAATGTTTTTATTCTGGTTGTGGAATTGCCATCAGGTTGTACAGGTTATCTGATGTATCGAATATACACCTAAAGAAAGACAGTAATTATTTCCTAAGATTGCATTTTAAAATATATTTTGTCATCATAATGGTTTAATATTCATTCTAACATCACCAGAGGGTGACATCACAAGTGGTTTTTAGTGAATGTCAACTGTGCTTGTGTGCTATGAAATTACACAAAAAAATCATGCAGCAATTTTTTTACTAACCAAATGGTGCTTTGTTTAAAAAAAATAGAAATAAAAAACAATTAATATCTGGATAAAGCTGCCTAACAAATTAAATTAGAAATAATGTACTAAGAGTACTTTTGATCACATGATATAAAGTGAAAAATGTCACGTGAATTCAGATAATAAAAGTGTGCAAAATATGTCTTTATTAGTTGATAATTTTAAATATATGCCATGCTATGGTCATTAAATTAACAATTCTATTTGTTTACGCCTTCAATTTTAATTATTATCATGGTCATAAGAAATATTTTTTGTTCTGCTGAAGTTGTCAGCATAGTTTATGTAGTTGGTGGGGAAATAGGAGATTGTTAGTAATCACATATATTATTTAAAGTTAGGGACATCATGGAGTTGATCTTTTACTTGTTACGCAACTGTAAGATCTCATCCTTAGTGCAACTGTGAGATCTCGTCCTTAGTGCAACTGTGAGATTTCATCCTTAGTGTAACTGTGAGATCTCGTCCTCAGTGCAACTGTGAGATCTCGTCCTTGGTGCAACTGTGAGATCTCGTCCTTAGTGCAACTGTGAGATCTCATCCTTGGTGCAACTGTGAGATCTCCTCCTTAGTGCAACTGTGAGATCTCATCCTTAGTGCAACTGTGAGATCTCATCCTTTGTGCAACTGTGAGATCTCATCCTTAGTGCAACTGTGAGATCTCATCCTTAGTGCAACTGTGAGATCTCCTCCTTAGTGCAACTGTGAGATCTCGTCCTTAGTGCAACTGCGAGATCTCATCCTTAGTGCAACTGTGAGATCTCCTCCTTAGTGCAACTGTGAGATCTCGTCCTTAGTGCAACTGCGAGATCTCGTCCTTAGTGCAACTGTGAGATCTCATCCTTAGTGCAACTGTGAGATCTCCTCCTTAGTGCAACTGTGAGATCTCGTCCTTAGTGCAACTGTGAGATCTCCTCCTTAGTGCAACTGTGAGATCTCATCCTTAGTGCAACTGTGAGATCTCATCCTTAGTGCAACTGTGAGATCTCATCCTTAGTGCAACTGTGAGATCTCGTCCTTAGTGCAACTGCGAGATCTCGTCCTTGGTGCAACTGCGAGATCTCGTCCTTAGTGCAACTGTGAGATCTCATCCTTGGTGCAACTGTGAGATCTCCTCCTTAGTGCAACTGTGAGATCTCATCCTTAGTGCAACTGTGAGATCTCGTCCTTAGTGCAACTGTGAGATTTCATCCTTAGTGTAACTGTGAGATCTCATCCTCAGTGCAACTGTGAGATCTCATCCTTAGTGCAACTGTGAGATCTCCTCCTTAGTGCAACTGTGAGATCTCGTCCTTAGTGCAACTGCGAGATCTCATCCTTAGTGCAACTGTGAGATCTCCTCCTTAGTGCAACTGTGAGATCTCGTCCTTAGTGCAACTGCGAGATCTCGTCCTTGGTGCAACTGTGAGATCTCCTCCTTAGTACAACTGTGAGATCTCCTCCTTAGTGCAACTGTGAGATCTCGTCCTTAGTGCAACTGCGAGATCTCGTCCTTAGTGCAACTGTGAGATCTCATCCTTAGTGCAACTGTGAGATCTCCTCCTTAGTGCAACTGTGAGATCTCGTCCTTAGTGCAACTGCGAGATCTCGTCCTTGGTGCAACTGTGAGATCTCCTCCTTAGTACAACTGTGAGATCTCGTCCTTAGTGCAACTGTGAGATCTCGTCCTTAGTGCAACTGTGAGATTTCATCCTTAGTGTAACTGTGAGATCTCGTCCTCAGTGCAACTGTGAGATCTCATCCTTGGTGCAACTGTGAGATCTCGTCCTTAGTGCAACTGTGAGATCTCATCCTTGGTGCAACTGTGAGATCTCATCCTTAGTGCTTAAGCACAGCATGCAATACAAGGCAAACTAGTTTTTTTGTCAAATGACAAATAGGATCCAAACAAGAACATCACATGATCAGCTCTGCTGGCCATAAACCAGCTTGCTGCCACTGTACTGTTGGATGAATGTGACCTATTGACCTACTTTGAAACTTCAGTGCTAAGAATAGGTTCTGAATAAGAAGTAGGTCCAATGTTCAGGCGCTGGAGCTAACAAGTGTTGTTTGTGAATGCACTTTCTGGCATGAACATATATATGGACATACTTATAACACAGCTGAATAGTTTATTATAGTTTTACAATCATTTGACCTTGTTATGTAATGAACTTGTAGATGTTCTCATGTGGAGAGATTGACATAGGTAGGTTGTTTATATTATTGCATTGTTGATTTCGTCCCACCTTATACCTCCGGAGTTCAGCCACGCATTTATACATGTTCTTATTTATTACATGTACATTTTTGTGCCATAAAAACATTGCCAGTCTACAAATATGTAAGCAAATAGAATTTGTGGCCCTCTATTCTGACGTGAGATAGCCTATTGCCATCAGATGAATCCTATCTATTTTCTGGGAGTCGTAGATTTTTTCATGTTAAACAAATATGCACTGACTGACAAAGTGATGTTTATATTTGTAAAAAAATATTTATTGATTGCATTAGTACACTGCTTCAACTTATGAGCAAAACCAGAGTTAATTATGTATCAAATTCCATTTTAAAAAATATCGAGATAAACTTCATGTATTTCAATATATCACGAGGCTTAACAACAGGTTATTTTAAATATAAATTCCTGGTAGAGTACATTTTTTATGAACACTGGCAAGCAAATTTTTTTTTTTATAAAAAAATTGTATTAATTTTGACTTAAATCTTTCAGTTTGTCAAAAATATGATTTAATTAATTTCTTTGGGAAAATAGGAGATACAAAAGGATCATTTCACATGTAAACTAGCAAAATATACTGCAAGCAAACATAATGTTTACAATAAGGGGAGTCCGGCAAAAACATCCAAAGTACTACAGTTTTTTTCCCCAAAGCACTTTCTTGTCTGGCATAAGAAATCAGTATGAGTAATTACAAACAGTAAAATCAAAATAGCAACCAATATAAACAATAAAGATACCTCCATAAAAAAGCAACAAGAAAAAAGCTTTCATTTAAGTACATCAGAACATGCCCATAATTGCAGTCACGAATATCACTGATAAAGGCTAGAAATTAACATTAACAAACTATAGCTACAATTTTTTCTTCCAGAATAAAAGCAGTTCTGTTTTCAGTCACGGCGCTGTCTATATATTGTTTGTTACCTTGGTTTCTTTTCAAACTGGTGTACATTAAGTCTATAGTTGTCTAAAGTATTAATCTTTAGGTTGATCCATGAGTATATTTTCATTCCCAGCATAAAGAAGCTCATATGCTCAAAATGCTTTATTATTGTGGAAATACTCTGACCCAGAAAGGCTGGGATAAATTTAAAATTATGATATTAATTCATGCAGCAGTTACATTTCTTCCTGTATCATCTCCATTTCCCGCAGTAACTCATTAAAAGTTGGCCGATCCTCAGGATGCTGCAAATAAATAGAAATACATATTATTTCTAGAATATATTCAATTCCAATTTTTCTACAATTGTCAATGTGCCATTGTATGCCTAGTGGCCTCATTGTGTGTGTGTGTGTGTGTGTGTGTGTGTGTGTATTATAACTCCCTGTGATGTTGATGGGTTTTAACAGGCTAATCATACCTCCTAGCCAAACTGGTCGACTTAAATGTAAAGTATAGAAATATTACCTCATTCCATGCAGGCATCATGATCTCCTCATACACGACCTCTGGACATGCCTTAGGTCGCTCCAATCTGTAATTGTCATGCACGACCTTTTTGTAAACCTGAGGATTCTTAGTGTACGGTCCATAAGGCATCATTCCCCCAGAGAATATCTCCCACATCAGCACTCCTGCAAAGCACAATACTTCCTTTGCAACTTTGTTAAGTCCATTTTAATATTGACAAGCATTTTGTAGGACAGAGAGGGTAATTACTAAAAGGTACTGGAAATTAAAGCAATGTTAATACAGCCCCACAGACATGACATGCACATGTAGCTTGCATACAATATTAATTACATATCATTATGAAACTTGTGATGCATTCTCACCTAGCGACCATACATCAGACTTGGAGCTGAATCGAGCTGTCTGCAGCACCTCTGGCGGAGCCCATCTGATTGGGAATTTATGACCAGTTGCTGTGTACTCATCATCCACCACAAACCTGCAGCACAATGTTGCCATGGTTACTATATATATATATTTAAAAAAAAAACTCAAAGATGTGAAAGTATATCAAACAGGAGTAAGAAAGTTTTTTTAATGGACTTCAGACTGAACTTAATTCATAAGCACCATGACTGGACAATTTAATAAAATATGTACATGTATAATCTAAATAGAAACATAAGAAATGCAAAAAATGTAAATTTGAGCGATATTTTCATTTCCTTATTTTCATTTTACAGACATTTTACTTGAATCTTGCTCAGGCTATTATATCCGCAACAGAACACTTGACATTGGGTTTGTCCTTAGTGTTCTCCAATCACCCATCGGCAAAGCCCAGATAAGTGATCTGCTGGAGAGGTCTGAGATAGTGTTCTCCAATCACCCATCGGCAAAGCCCAGATAGGTGATCTGGAGGGGTTTGTCGAACGTCCATGATCTCTACCAACTCCAACCAAAGAAAAGTTTGGTGGAGTTGATTGAGCTCTAGTGAAGTAAAAAATCGCCAGCTATAAAAACTGTGGTAAACCCGTTTAAACGTCAAAATTGAACCCGTTTCAACTGCCGTTAAAACGGGTTTGATTCAATTTTTGCAGCTGGCGATTATTATCAAGTATTTATATTTTCTTTATTTAATGTTATCCAAAAAATAATCAAGCTTTTTTGTGAGATTTTAGACATAATCATACATAAAATATGAATTATCACTAAAACAGTTGGGTATTTAAAAAATCACATCTAAACGAGATTAAAACCAAAAAGCAAAAATCTCAGACCTCTCCAGATCACCTATCTGGGCTTTGCCGATTGGTGATTGGAGAACACTAGTTTGTCCTTGGGATCTTGGCTTCTCAATTGCCTCTCTACAGATCTTTGAATCTCCCTCCTGACAAGTGGTCGGAGAATAGTGTTAAATTGTTGGATTTATTCCCTTAAATCGCTCAAACTGCTCAACTGGTCTCATTTTTCTATAATTCACATCATTCTACTGTACTCACTCTTTTTTTAGTAAAAGAATAAAATAAAGTGGGCGATGGAGATGAGCCGTTACCTTGCGAGACCGAAGTCCGCCACCTGGATGATGTTGTTCTCTCCTACCAGACAGTTGCGAGCTGCCAGGTCACGATGAATGATATTCTGTTTCTCCAGGTACACCATTCCTCCGCACACCTGTATGGCCATGTCCAGCGGCTGACTTGGTCTACGCAGTAACATGCCCGACTGGCGGCGCAGGTACATATTCAATGCACCTACAATTAAATGTCAATGTTTTTTTGAGGGGGGCAAAAATCATGTTCCACAACTTAAAGGTGATTTTATGTTCACACAAGATATGGATGCAGACAATCACGAATTGATTAGTTTCTGTCCTGAACACAGTCATGTGCATGGCATGTTCTAGGCAGGACATTCTGCTTCTTAAGTCAATTCCCAAATGATAAAAATATCTGATCTCAAACTCTTCAGCTTATATATTCTTTTCAACAATTGAAACTGTAATTACAAGAATTAGACTTTAATCATTTGTTTTAATGCTAGATCAACTTGTTCTGAAATCTAAAATCTACATATGATATGTTGAATTTCAGACTTTTTTTCACAGCCTCTAAATAGGTTTTTATTTAATGATCTGTCTGCACAGACCAATATTAAATTTGAAGTACGTATACTGACCATTTTTCATAAATTCAGTGACAATATAAAGTGTTTCTTCTGCCTGGCACACTCCATACAGCTGCACCAAGTTTGGGTGTTGAAGCTTCCTGTAATGTTATAATAAGTTTGCAGCTTTTGCTTATGTGCACTCCTTTGGGGTTTATGGCCAGGGTTTGCAGACAAAAATAATTTAGTAGTTACATGTACATGTATGTGGTAAACTTAGCTTTAATGTTTTTTGTTTTTTTTGACAAATTTGATCTTATTATACCTTTATCTCTGAAAATTTGTATAAATTAGTTTTCCACATCATACATTTGGTACCAGATTGAAACAAATTTGAACGTACGTCATGGTTTTTGCTTCTTGGAGGAATTCCTCATTAGACATCGAGCCTGGCTTGATCATCTTGATTGCCACATCTATGGAGTTCTTCCATTTTCCTTTATATACAGCCTAAAATAAATAATCAACAATGATTCCATCACCTTCCATTATAAGAGATTCTGCCCAGTATAATATCATATACAAATCCTATACACAATTAGAGCTTTTTTTTAGAGAGAGAGCTTTTTTTAATCTCCACATAATTTGTTATTGTTGTATGTATCATAAGTATGATTTAATAATGTTCATTAACAAATCTTTATTTATTTTTTATATCGGGACCAAGCTTATACAACTAATTACATAGAAAAAATAAAACTTGGTATGCATGTATTGGATAAAATATAATAATTATTATTATTATTATAGCATGTGTCGAGTAGGCCAGGCGTACCCCAAATTCCCCACGTCCCAGTTCCATCCCTATCTCCAGGTCTGATTGTTCAATATTCCATTTACCTGTCAACACATAAAAAATGCTTATTTCTTTCCCAGGAAGAGAACCACAATTAAGATTTTATCCTCATGATTTACTTCATTTTCTTATTCAGTGAATTTTTTTTTTGATCCAATGAGATATCTGTATAAAATATGCAGTGATTTGATATTCAATAAATAATTTAATCAATACGTAACATTAACATATTTATTCTTTGCAGCATATAATGCCTGTATTGGTAGTTTGAACAATGGAGGGCTTAATCAAATTACTCTGGGCTGAGTCCTGTCCAGATGTAAAAGATACACACAGATATAAAGCAAATTAAATATAAACTGGAAAAGTCCTCGAAAATGTAAAAAAACCTCACTAGTCGAGACAGTTCAAATGATCATTTGTATCACTACAGTAACTCACTGTAACATAAGAAGCAAATCCAGGATTATTTTGATTTCAATTCTTTCATTTTCACTTGGGAGGTTGGATTCAAATTCTGTTTAGCAAAGCGGTTGGCAGCTTATATTAGCATGATATCTGAGGCAAGACTCAGCCTGGCAACTGAATATATTTTGTATCCAAAGTGAATATAACAAGATCATTGTGATGAACAGACAAAGCATTTTCCAGGATAAATGCTGTGCATATTCCCCAATGATAGATACATGAGTAAATATTAACCAGAACAGAGAAAACATCTAAAAATAAAATCACACACTAATAAAATGCACTCTGTTATAATAAAACATTATAAAAATTATTGGAAGAAAGAGGGTCAGGAGTATGGGGAGAGGGTGGGGAGTATGGGGAGAGGGTCGGGAGTATGGGGAGAGGGTGGGGAGTATGGGGAGAGGGTCGGGAGTATGGGGAGAGGGTCAGGAGTATGGGGAGAGGGTCGGGAGTATGGGGAGAGGGTCAGGAGTATGGGGGAGAGGGTTAGGAGTATGGGGAGAGGGTTAGGAGTATGGGGAGAGGGTCGGGAGTATGGGGAGAGGGTCGGGAGTATGGGGAGAGGGTCAGGAGTATGGGGAGAGGGTCAGGAGTATGGGGAGAGGGCCGGGAGTATGGGGAGAGGGCCGGGAGTATGGGGAGAGGGTCAGGAGTATGGGGAGAGGGTCGGGTGTATGGGGGAGAGGGTCAGGAGTATGGGGAGAGGGTCGGGAGTATGGGGAGAGGGTCAGGAGTATGGGGAGAGGGCCGGGAGTATGGGGAGAGGGTCAGGAGTATGGGGAGAGGGCCGGGAGTATGGGGAGAGGGTCAGGTGTATGGAGAGAGGGTCGGGAGTATGGGGAGAGGGTCGGGAGTATGGGGAGAGGGTCAGGAGTAAGGGGAGAGGGTCAGGAGTAAGGGGAGAGGGTCAGGAGTATGGGGAGAGGGTCGGGAGTATGGGGAGAGGGTCGGGAGTAAGGGGAGAGGGTCAGGAGTAAGGGGAGAGGGTCGGGAGTAAGGGGAGAGGGTCAGGAGTATGGGGAGAGGGTCGGGAGTATTGGGAGAGGGCCGGGAGTATGGGGAGAGGGTCAGGAGTATGGGGAGAGGGCCGGGAGTATGGGGAGAGGGCCGGGTGTATGGGGAGAGGGCCGGGAGTAAGGGGAGAGGGTCAGGAGTAAGGGGAGAGGGTCAGGAGTATGGGGAGAGGGTCGGGAGTAAGGGGAGAGGGTCAGGAGTAAGGGGAGAGGGTCGGGAGTATGGGGAGAGGGTCGGGAGTATGGGGAGAGGCAGTTCCTTGGTCGGGTGAACAAGATTTTGCATGCAAAAATTGGTGTTGTTTATCACTTAATTTCAAAAGGGTATTTGGTAATTCATATTCATGACAAAAATTTAAAGGAGAAGACCACACTCATAAAATATTTTATACTGAAGTAATCAATGGATAGAGGGAAAATTTCTTTCATTACATTACACAGATGACTTGAAAGTTTTTTGTTAAAATCTTATGAGACCCTCTTAAACCGTTTAAAACCTATATCATATTCTATGCATCTGCCTGAAATGAAATAATATTTTTTTTATATTCAAAAAAGAAAATTGTGTTTTGCTAAACAGAGGTAGCTATCAAGATGACCATATTCATGATCAACTACATCTCTTCAGGAAAAATTGTATAAATGAGTAAAATTTTCAAAATAATTGAAACATGATAAAATAAGGCGATCGATTTTAAAAATATTTAAATAGATATGCATCTTAAGATAGCATCCCACGACTTAAAAAATATTTGTCTTTACCAGTTTACTTTTGCACGCACATCTTGGTTTTGTCATGAATATGCGTGACCAAATACAAATTTGACTTTTAATTTTGACCATATACCAATAACTTTATCCAGTTAGCCCCTAATTTAAACTCTTACATCGACTAAATGGTTCGTATACTCATCAAGTCATACCTCCTTTTGGTTATCTACATGTATTTATCTCCTTGTGTTTAATTTTTATTGACACTATTTGTTAAATAATGTATTCACATATTATTAGTGTTTCAGATAAAAAAAGGTCCTTGGCCTTGCAGTTGATAGACGGAATATGCAAAGCAGGAAATTTAGACAAGGAGGTCAGTGATTTTGGAAGTATATATAAGAAAAATGGGATAATGTTTTTGCTGAACAAAATTTATAGCCCACAAGAACATAAATTTCCAGCACCATTTTGATGGAATAATTGATGTGAATACTTCTTTTGGGGGTTTTGCTAATAACTATGGGACTGACCATATTGGCCATAATTATGAGAGAATATGCAAAGAGGGATCACTTGCAGACACACTCAGATCTTACTAATTTGTGGGTAATCACACTACAAAGCCAAGCTTGTGTAAAACAAAATATTCACAGAAATTACTCACTCGATTCTTATCAAAGGAAAAATAAACCTGTTTAATGTATTAAACCACAATCTACATATTTTAGTCAAAATGGAGATATTTTGACTTATTTTCAAGAAAGAATTCAAGACATTTCTTCATTCCAATTATAACATTTCAACCATGAGGTGTAATCCAACACGTTAGAGAAAACAGAAAGAGATGGTGGTTTAATGTTCATTGGAAAAGATAATCACCAGAATAAAATCAAATCAATAAAAACTAGCAATAACAGATCAAAACATTTAAATCTAAGAAGTCTATTTTGGTGTCTACACGCACAGATGTGTGGGACATATTCAGTATGTCTTAATTCAATCAGATTTTTCTTCATTATATTTTCACCGAAAAGCTTTTTGAATTTTATATTTATTGCTTCACAGCAATAAAATAACATTTCACATGTACAATGCACTGAACCAAAAGTTGATAAAATTTCAAAATGACCATCGTGATATAAAAGTTTTATTTGACTGAAGGTGGCACACAAATGTATGTTAATACTTCTATAAACACCTTCTGAATATTGATGTAACTACCTTAATCAAGGCATCCACTGCCAGGAGTGTGCTACATAATATCACAAAGTAACTATATTAATGCTGTCTGACAGAACATGGAGAAAGAAAAGTGTGACTAATTTCACAGTTTCATGTATCTCCCTATAGTGCCAGGCTTGGGAATCACACAATGATACTATTACTCACTAGATGGCACTAGCTAATAACATGTGTCCTTTAGTACAGACACTTGGACTTAGTTGAAATAATTGTCATATTTCTACTGAGAAGTAAGGATGCGTGAAGTAAGGAAAAGTGACAAACCAGCCACAATGTATGATAATTAACAGTTTACTCTATTCTTATAAAATATGCTCTGTACTTTTTAATATCAGAACATCAGAGAAGAAAGACATCTGTTGACAGGGAAATTCACAAAAGTCAATCAATATGGAAGGTCTTAACTCCAATCTAACAAGCACATAATGACATTAAATTTTCTGCAACAGTGTGTGAGGTCTTGGGTCATTTTGAAATGTTTATGTGGGGTCAAATTCTCAAAAAGCAATGAAGATATGATAACATATTACTCTTAAAAACCATTACAAAAGAATGTAATAAACATTAGGCATACCAGTAAGGAAACTTGAGTGATAATGAAAAACACTAAATGCTTAATTTCATTCATTAATCATATTTCTAATCTATATTTAAAAGGATTAGTCCTTTAATAAGCTTACCTTCCCTCAGGAATTGCACACTGCCTTTGGATCGGATACGTTCTTTTTGTTTGGATGGGGGACAGCGCAACCTGGTGGCCAACCCTGAAAATGAGCAAAATTAGTTGTATGGATTTTCCTTTATAATTCTAAGCTGTGTTAACCTGATTTTCCTTTATGACTGAAAGCTGTGTTAACCTGACCACATAAACACATTTTTACCAAGTTTTAAGCTTACACATTGTTTTTTTCATTGGAATTTGGCTAAAATGGAAATACACATCTTACTCTTGACAACAGCCATTTTGGGTGAGACTAAAAGAAAATATATCTTTATTTCTTTAATCTACTAACAGAGGAAGTCGATCCAAGACCTCTCTTTAGCAGAGTAAATTTCTCACATTCATTACGCAATATTTTGTTATTTTCATCTGCACAGAATTAATGAGGTAATATTTGAATAATATATTTCAAATTTATCATGCAAACTAAAAAAAAAACTCCACAATCATGTTATACTATCATGCATTAAAAGAAGTTCCTTGACCTATTACTCGTGTATATTCCTGCTTCACATATTACAAAGCCTCATTCACTTATAGGCTTATACTTAAGATAACCTTACTTAATACTTCCTGAGAGAGGAATAATCTACATGTATTTCTATACTTATTCTAAAGGGCTCCAAATAGCCGGGTTGTTTTGGGGTTGTCTTTCTCCTTATATGATCTGATGTGATTTGTACAATTTCAGGCTATGATTTTTTTCATTTGATTAAGTTATTTTGATTAAGTTATTTTGTTTCAGCAACAAAAAATATTATGGCCCACAATTGTGTTCAACAGGTGGTACATGAAAGATTCATGCTGACAGCTTGTTGCTTACAGGGTGTGCAGCTAAATTTACAGTAAAATATAGTAAAATATAAACTTCAATTGCAAAAATTCAATATGAAAAGAATCATAATAGCAAAAGAATGAGAAACAAATATAATTTCTCATGCAGATTTGACCTCTTTTCGCATGGAATTAATCAAATTTGAATGAAAATATTAATTAGTTACCAGTCTGAAGTGTGTTACCAAATGTAAATTTTCTGGTCTTTTGTAAAAAAAAAAACAAAGAGAATGTAATGAAGGCAGTAGAAATAGATAAAATGCAATCCCTGCACACAGCAATCACATCACAATTCCAATGCTACATGCAATTTCATTATACTAACTTATCTGTCATTATTTAAGAAGAGCATAAAATCACAAGCCAGAAACTATGGCTGGATTGGAAGTTGACAGTAAGTGGTGCCCCCTGGTGAGCCATGTAAGTACCTCCTGCATTGGTCTTGTGATATGATATGAGGTCAGATATTGTGGGCCGACAATGGTCAGCACAGATGTAGAACTGGTCATCATGGCTTGCATAGATCCGATAGTGGTAACATTTACACTTTTTGGTACTTCTGAAACCACAACCATTTTAAAAGTTAAGTCATTTAATTCAAATCCCATTATCTTTGTAGAATGCTATATATATATATATATATATATATATATATATATATATATATATATATATATGTTCTCATGTATAACTGGTCCATAACGCAGGGTTGGGTGTGACTAACAATATGTCTTAAATATTTAAATCTCGGATGTATATATACTTGCTATTTTCTAAAATTATGAATGGCTGGCTGAGTGAAAGAAAAGAAAATATGATCTGTTCCAGGAATATTGCACCTCTTACAAAATGAATTACTCCTTTTTTTTCTATTTGCCTTGTTGAAAAACTAATATATTGTAACTTATACATGTAGATGTATAAGACTTTTTCCACACACATTTTAATACCTATTCAATTTATTTTAATTCAAAAATATGTCAGAGGCAGCCCATGTGTGTATAATATACTTGTCCTATTTGATCGCACAATTTTTACAGTTATTACCGGTATGTAAGCATGATAAGATTGTGCAATGCCTAACAAAAAACAATGTTGAACACTTCACAAGAGTAACAGTGCATATCAGATGGTCTCATGCCTTGGAAGGTTAAATTGGCTGATCTGCATGACAGACCTCCTACTTGTTTGATCTTAACAGGATCCGACATAAAAGAATTACACAACAAATTCTGCACTTATCAAGCTTACATGCATTCATGTTAAATTCTTATTCATAAAAGAGAAGCTATAAAAGGTTTGAACTGGGAGCTTTAATACATTCATGTGTTGACCCACTTCTGATACACAAGCATTCAGCTTCATACAAGGAAGTGTAAAATGCATGAATTAATATACATTATGAAGATCTTAGCACAAAAATAAAGGTTGTACTTCTATATCTTAAAGTCTAGATGAGAAGCGGTTTTAAATAAGAAATGGTACATGTATTTTTTATATGATGAAAATAACAATAAAATTATAAATTATATTAACCTCAAGAGTTCTTTAACATATGAATTCAGGATTCTTTAATTTTAAGATTTTTGAAGGAATAATTGCTAGTGTTGTCATTGGTTTTCCTGATGTCACATATTTTGAAGGTATCATATTATATAGTTGATTAATCTCCACTCCCCTCTTCCGCACAAGGAGATTGAGTGACCTCCAAATTTGAGGGACAGTTTTATTCATAATTAGTATTCATATATTCATGATAAATTTGATTTACAATTAACATGATTAATGTGGGTCCATTGAGGAGATATGGGATGAGACAAAAATGAGGATAATTATTGCACATTTTGCTGAGAATAATAGGCAGTGGTTCGGTCACCACTGGTCTGACTGTCCCAGAAGGTGAAATCCAGATTCTTCAGCTAAAGACAATTCTCTGGGTGACTGGGGAGCCATTGGGTGGGGGTGGGGAAAATATAAATATATTGTGTGCAAAAATGGTGCAATCTTTAAACAAAGTGACTATTCCAGTCTTAGGTTGTCCCCATTAGGGGGGTCAAACAGTCCAACTCTACACTGTCGAGCTGTAATTAATCAAATATTTTGTGATGAAACAATCTGGAAGGAAATGAATCTTGCAGGGAATCACTGTCTGCATACAAGTTTGAAGCAAGGTCAGTTTGTGAAACTGCCCGCATTGACACAGCTTCATTAAAGGTAGACTGATCCTGGACTCCAGATAAAGATCACACTGGCTACAAATATATATCTCAAAGTTTACCTGAACAATAGCTTCTGATCAAGATAAATACTGATGTTGAGAAATCTGCTATCTGCTTCCACCACTACTGTGCATCCATCTTTGGAATATTCAAGGTGAATCCTACCTGAGGAATTTTTCTTGTGATAGTCAATAAGTTCTGCCAGCTCTGGATATTTGTGTTTCTCTGAGAAGTAGTGTAATCCTGCCGCATCCTTCTTGAGCTGATAGTGTCGCACCACGCCACCCTGACCACCACTGAAACACCATGCAAACACCATGCAAATATCATGCCATACTTGCATTATATCCTCATGCAAAACCTATATTTATTAAGACCCAAAAGACCCTGAAAAAGCCCAAGACTTAGTTGGGTCCTTTGATACTTAACATAAGGGGGAACAGTGTTTTCGAAAATTATTTTTTCCCACCAAAAAAAAATCATGCCCCCCAAATGTGAACCCCCAGATGACACAATGCAAGATAATTGCTTTTTACTAAAAAGCTCAGGAAATGTCTTTCGATTCAATTTTTAATTTGCTTTTAATATTTTATCAATTTTATGATATTTTGCTTACTTCTTATTTTGTATCAATGGGCAGTAATTAATGCAACAGCTACTGGCTAATGGATTAGTCATAAAAGAGCACAAATGATGTTTCCATGTGTATCTATAAACATTGATCCCCTTTGAACAGAAATATGTTATCCATTTAGTTGGTACTTTGGTATGTTATAAAAATGCACTATTTCATGTAGTTCAAGGAGCGATGACGTCATAATGGTGCTGTGGCTCTTTATCAATGAAATAGTGAGGTCTTACTTGTTGGTATCTTAGCAACCATCAACCACACATTTCATACAGCTGTGAACCTCTGTATGAAGTGTCCCTGTTCCCCCTAACGTTAATTGTAGTACTAAACTACACTGCACTGAAGAAGTATTTGATTTTAATCATATCATAATAGTTCATATAAAATGAAAAACAATTTAAGACTTAATTATCGTACATGAACATGCATTGAAAGAAACAAGCCAAAGTGGTCAGTCAGCCCAATAGTCCTGCACTGTTCTACCTGTTATGACTTTTAGCAGATGTACTTATGGTGTGAACGCCCACAACACCCACCATGCCCATAATGCCCATCACACCCACCACGCCCACCAAGTCCACCAAGTCCACCACGCCCACCAGGCCCAACACACCCACCCCACCCACCAGGCCCAACACACCCACCAGGCCCAACACATCCACCACGCCCACAATGCCCAACACACCCACCAGGCCCAACACACCTAACATGCCCACCCCACCCACCATGCCCAACACACCCACCACGCCCACCAAGCCCACTCGCGGCATGAATTTTGTAGTAATCATATGTAATCAAAGGAATTGAAGTGGGACACTCTAATTATGTGAAAACAAAAAAAATAGAAAAAAAGGGGAAAAAAAGGGGAAAAAAGGGGGGGAAAGGGGGGAAAAGGGGGAAAAAAGGAAAAAAAAGGGAAACAAAGGGGAAAAAAAGGGGAAAAAAAGGAAATTTTCTGCTGAGTTTTGGATAGTGTGTTGGTAGTACTTACTCCCTGGTGTAGAGAGTGAGTGTGTATTTGCCGGGCTGGCTTGAGTCCCTCACCAGGAAGCAACCCTCTATGTCCTCATCCACCAGAATCTTCTCTGCCTGACCTCGCGTCACGCCCTTGAAGTACCAACTGCAATCATAGTTTTACACTTAGTTTCTCTGCAAACGTTATCTTGTAAACAGTATGACAGTTTTATTATATTGTATTATCAATGACAGTGATGTATTATCACTGACAGACAGACAAAGGATGCAGGCAATGACAATAACCTAGGTTATTAGTAATGTCTTGTGTGTAAACAGATTTCAAATAGGGGAGGGAATAATCTGCATTTGCCACATTGCACATTTGATGTCCATCTAAAATATTAGTTATTATATAAATAGGGCTATGTTTCAAAATGAAAAACAAAAATAAATCGATGCATACCCAAATAATTCAATTCCTCCCTCTGTGACAACTTCCACATAATTGACTGGAATAAATCCTGTTTCACTGAAAAAGAAATAGTTCAACTTAGCACTTCGGATATTGATCATTCTCAGAAGATAAAAGGAGATCACTAATGGCTAATGGCATGACATCATCCTCCACATGCTAACAGGATGACATCACCCTCCACATGCTAACAGGATGACATCACCCTCCACATGCTAACAGGATGACACCACCCTCCACATGCTAACAGGATGACATCACTCTCCACATGCTAACAGGATGACATCACCCTCCACATGCTAACAGGATGACATCACCCTCCACATGCTAACAGGATGACACCACCCTCCACATGCTAACAGGATGACATCACCCTCCACATGCTAACAGGATGACATCACCCTCCACATGCTAACAGGATGACATCACCCTCCACATGCTAACAGGATGACATCACCCTCCACATGCTAACAGGATGACACCACCCTCCACATGCTAACAGGATGACATCACCCTCCACATGCTAACAGGATGACATCACCCTCCACATGCTAACAGGATGACATCACCCTCCACAGGCTAACAGGATGACACCATCCTCCACATGCTAACAGGATGACATCACCCTCCACATGCTAACAGGATGACATCACCCTCCACATGCTAACAGGATGACATCACCCTCCACATGCTAACAGGATGACATCACCCTCCACATGCTAACAGGATGACATCACCCTCCACATGCTAACAGGATGACATCACCCTCAAATTCAAGTATTTGAACTATTAGAATGAACAATGTAATTTTCAATAAATATATTTCAATTTGCACAAATGTACAATGTATTAATATTTCTAGATAAAATGTATGATCGAATAAATCATTAATAAAATTTACCCATTTTTATTTCTTACTTCCCACCAATGTTGCTGTGAAAAATCATCTATAATCTCGTATTCTTCTCCCTGAAATAGAAAAAAAATAATACTCATACTCTGATAAAATACACACTTATTAACCTCATTAACCCCTAAAGGACTAGCCTCTCTGAATTTTGTTGATTGGCAGGACTAGCCAATTTTTTCTGGACTAGTGTATCTATATACTAAATTGATGAAATTTATAACCATAGTTACTCAATATGCTCAATGAAGTGCTGGGGTCAAAAGTTCATGATCCAAGTTGTCTGACGTCATATCATGATTACATTGTAACAAGTTGTAGCCCTTCAGAATGTTACAAATGAAGTCAATAAGCCAGAACAATGGGGACGTCAACGTCCCTCCCACCCGTTACCCGTCTGTTTGGGGTTAATATTGTGAAATCATTTTCAAATACTATCAAATACATTTCCAAATACTGTGACATGTATACATGTACACACAATTGCAAATAGGAGGAAACTATACATTTCATAAGGCTCTCATTTCAAAAAGAAAATAAAACAAATCAACGTAAGATTAAATCAGCTCTGAGTCATTAATACAAGTTCTTATATTGGATTCGATTAGTTCACCAATGAGAAGCCTTCTGGTCATGACGCCTTAAAGTCAGAAAATCTACTGGTACATAATAAGGCCTTACATTCAACAGTAAAGATTTCAAAGTAATATTTTTATAATTCTGAGTTCTTTCTGATATTGAATTAGGTCAGGTCATCAGCATGAGGCCTTAAATTGATGACCAGGGGTCAGCATCATAATGACCAGCCTCAAAATGGCTAAAATGAGAGAGACGTGATCTTACCTGGATGAGAGCCAGATCATCACTCTCCACCTTTGTGTAGTCATATAATGCCACGCATTTCTTTACAGGTTCAGCTTTAGCTGCAACAGGTTCCGGTTCATTCACTGGAAGTGGCTGAAGAATATATATATACATGTATATATAGACGTATACATTAATTAAAGAAATTGTGAATATTTTTCAATCATATATTTTACTGTTATGTTGATATCAGGGAGTCAAAACATAGAATTAAATATCCATGAAAAATATATAGCATAGCTTTTTCAAATTTGTGAACAACTGGTTCACCCTTTGATTTATTCAAACAAGGGTATTGCAATTCAATTTTCCCCTCACATTTCACCATCTGATGTTCAAAGATCTCAAAATCATATTTTCATTTATTACTGCATACCTTCTATCTACAATATCTGTTTAACATCTACCTTGTGATCTAGCTTGAAGATGAAGGACGAGTACCCTCTCTGATGTGTATAACATTCCTATACTCACCGGTGGTGCTCTCCGGCCGCCCCCATTCCCTAGCGTGGAGGTGGACCCAGCCCCGGGCTTTGCGGTTCTGTCTGGTGCTGATTTGACGGGCTTTTTCACAGGTGTCGGTCTCGGAGTGTCTGTTGATGAGGTTCGGGATCTCGTCCTTTCTTCTGGTGAGAAAGGAAAAGAACAGTAATATTTTCCAAAACATAGGCATCAGAGATGCATCAACCCTCAGCCCTGGTAACTCATTGCACAACATTCGCTCCACACAATATTTGTGAACAAAACTTCACTGCACGAAGGCAAATTGATGCAGGGGTAAAAAAAACCCATAAAATCTACTTCCTTTGATAGCTTAGGTGTGTCAAGTATCATGAAACTGTCATCATTTACTCTAGAATTATTGAGACGGGCAGGTGACCTTGAAAAGCAGGTTAAGGTCACCGTCCATCAAACTCATGTGAAGACTTCCAAGATGCTTATGTGTGTCAATTTTCATGAAGCTGCCATTATTTGTTCTTAAGTTATTGCAATGACGTGGATTTGACATGATTGTCCCTGTGACCTTGAAAAGTAGGTAAAGGTCATGTTCCATCAAGAGAAGTCTGAGGTCTTCACCAGATGCTTATGTGTGTCAAATTTCATAAAGCTGCCATCATTCATTCTTGAGTTATAGCAATGATAGGGATTTCACATAATTGTAACTGTGACCTTGAAAAGTAGGTGAAGGTCATGTTCCATACAAAAATGTCTGAGGTTTTCATCAGATGCTTATGTGTGTCAAGTTTCATGAAGCTGCCATCATTTGTTCTCGAGTTATCGCGATGACAAGGATGATTTCACATAATTGTCCCTGTGACCTTGAAAAGTAGGTGAAGGTCATGGTCCACCATGAGAAGTCTGAGGTCTTCACCAGATGCTTGTGTGTGTCAAATCTCATAAAGCTGCCATCATTCGTTCTTGAGTTATTGTGATTCTTGGGATTTCACATATTTGTCCCTGTGACCTTGAAAAATAGGTCAAGGTCGCCGTCCACTGAACTAGTCTGAGGTTTTCAACAGATGCTTATGCGTGTAAAGTTTCATGAAGCTGCCATCATTTGTTCTTGAGTTATCACGATGACAAGGATGATTTCACATTATTGTCCCTGTGACCTTGAAAAGTAGGTGAAGGTCATGTTCCATCAAGAGAAGTCTGAGGATGCTTTTGTGTGTCAAATTTCATAAAGCTGCCATCATTCATTCTTGAGTTATTGCGATTCTTGGGATTACACATAATTGTCCGTGACCTTGAAAAATAGGAAGGTCACCGTCCATCGAACTCGTCCGAGGTTTTCACCAGATGCTTATATGTGTCAAGTTTCACGAAGCTGCCATCATTTGTTCTCGTACTATCGCGATGACAAGCATGATTTCAAATAATTGTCCATGTGACCTTGAAAAGTAGGTGAAGGTTATGTTTTATAGAAACAATTCTGAGGTCTTCACCAGATGCTTATGGGTGTCAAATCTCATAAAGCTGCCATCATTTGTTCTTGAGTTATGCGATTCTTGGGATTTCACATAATTGTCCCTGTGACCTTGAAAAATAGGTCAAGGTCACCGTCCATCGAACTCGTCCGAGGTTTTTACCAGATGCTTATATGTGTCAAGTTTCACGAAGCTGCCATCATTTGTTCTCGAGTTATCGCGATGACAAGATGATTTCACATAATTGTCCCTGTGACCTTGAAAAGTAGGTGAAGGTCATGTTTCATAGGAAAAATTCTGAGGGCTTCACCAGATGCTTATGTGTGTCAAATCTCATAAAGCTGCCATCATTCGTTCTTGAGTTATTGTGATTCTTGGGATTTCACATAATTGTCCCTGTGACCTTGAAAAATATGTCAAGGTCGCCGTCCATCAAACTCGTCCGAGGTTTTCACCAGATGCATATGTGTGTCAAGATTCATGAAGCTGCCATCATTTGTTCTTGAGTCATCGCGATGACAAGGATGTTCGCTACAGACATACATACAGACATACATACAGACATACATACATACATACATACCCACGCCAGGAGTACTGCAATACCCTCAGCCTGATTACATCAGGGGCTGAGGGTAAAAATAGGTGAAGAAAAGTAGGTGAAGGTTATGTTTTATAGAAACAATTCTGAGGTCTTCACCAGATGCTTATGGGTGTCAAATCTCATAAAGCTGCCATCATTTGTTCTTGAGTTATGCGATTCTTGGGATTTCACATAATTGTCCCTGTGACCTTGAAAAATAGGTCAAGGTCACCGTCCATCGAACTCGTCCGAGGTTTTCACCAGATGCTTGTATGTGTCAAGTTTCACGAAGCTGCCATCATTTGTTCTCGAGTTATCGCGATGACAAGATGATTTCACATAATTGTCCCTGTGACCTTGAAAAGTAGGTGAAGGTCATGTTTCATAGGAAAAATTCTGAGGGCTTCACCAGATGCTTATGTGTGTCAAATCTCATAAAGCTGCCATCATTCGTTCTTGAGTTATTGTGATTCTTGGGATTTCACATAATTGTCCTTGTGACCTTGAAAAATAGGTCAAGGTCGCCGTCCATCGAACTCGTCCGAGGTTTTCACCAGATGCATATGTGTGTCAAGATTCATGAAGCTGCCATCATTTATTCTTGAGTTATCGCGATGACAAGGATGTTCGCTACAGACATACATACAGACAGACATACAGACATACATACATACATACATACCCACGCCAGGAGTACTGCAATACCCTCAGCCTGATTACATCAGGGGCTGAGGGTAAAAATCATTTTAAAATAACACACTCTTTGTGTATGGTGGAAAATATTTGGAAAAATCCACTTTTTTACAAAAACGCATTTTTTGAAAGCTAGCCACTGCTTAATTAATTAATATCCATCATTATAAAATTTCTCCATTCTGGACAATGTCTTATTAAAAATTGATGAGATGAGATCTCATAAATGGAATATCTATGAAGAAGAATAATTATATGCGTGTGATCTGACTTTTCTTGGTGTTGTTGTTGGTGGTGGCTGTTGCTACTTTGCATCCCTTAGCAGTTCGGCTCAGCTGGTCACAGCAGCTGAATGCACCGGTCTTGGGCTTCCAAGCTCCCGGGTGGTAGTAATCCCACAGCTCGGAACGGCATGCCGCACACGCTGACAATCAAACACAACCAATATTATTGCTCCAGTTCATATTATCAACCATAAACATTTATGTATAAGAAAGATTTTAAAACAAATATTTTAATATGTTGTGGAATTTTAGAATATAAAAACAGTCATGTACATATGTAACATGCATAACCCCCTAACGGATAAAAGCCAATACAAGATTTCTTGCTTAACCAAGGTGATTCCATTCAAAGATAATCTGTTTATTAGATATGTAATCACTGGACCCCCTGAAGGTGAGGTGGATAAAGACAGATGGCAATCCAATTTTATATTAATGCAGGCATAAAGAGTAAACACTCGGAGCGAATCAAGATGGCCAAGCCCTAATAGTACCAACCATCTCGGAGTTTCTGCACCCATTCGTCTCTCTGGTTTTCAAAATTACACACACAATAGAGGGAATAAGGTAACGCGTCCTCCAGGTACACCACCTGAAGCCAAGACAGGGCAAGTGACACAAAGTTACAAAGTTACAAAGTTACAAAGTTACAAAGTTACAAGCGATGTCCTTATCGGTTATTTAATCTAGAATTACTTTTTGTGTTGACATATTCATGTCCCACAAATACAGACCCACTATTTTGTGTGGGACAATCTATAATATCAACAATTTAAAGATCTTCCATTCATCGATATGTATATCTTATCATGATATATCATGACTCAATCCCAAGTGCAGGTTTCACTCACCTGGAAAGCGTTTGGCATGGCCAGGGCATCATCATCTAGTTTTTCAATGACTTTGATTAGAGGAATATGGATACTGCCTTTCAACTTCTCCTTCCCACCCTAAAACATAAACATTTATTAGTCAATTAGGATAAAATAATGCATTAACTGTCACATTGACCTATATATCATTGGAAAATTGTACATTTTCCCTTATGACCTACCGTATCTCATTATTTTACCCCAAAAAATATTATTTATTTATATTTATTGATTATATTTATCATATATGTTAAGAATTTTACTATTTTTATTTAGGTCAGTTTTAAAAAGAGCATAACGATATTACCAAGAACAAAAGATTTTTGCGAATTATTTAGTAATATAAGAAATATTCTAAAATAAGTCAGTTTTTTAAGACTAATATATGATCCATTCACCTAATTTTGATAATAATTAGAAGTAGTGAAATCCGTATTGAACAAATATCCAAAGATTTGGCAGTACCGATCTGTTTCTTTTTTTTTTCTTTTTTTTTTTTTTGGGGGGGGGGGGGGGAACAATTTACAACTCAAACATTTAAAATGTAACATTAATTAGTCTTCAATTTGCATCATGATGAATATTTTTATACCATTACGTGTAATAATTCTGACATCAAATATGACACCTGCAATTTTTAAAAATTTTAAATAGAAAAGATTTAATGCTCAGACATGAAAAGTAAGAAAGATACCAAAAGTTAATTTAGTGATTAAGTTAAATGACAATCATGAATGACCTAATTGGGTCTTATTTATGAGTGACCACAGAGATGTTGGACTCTGACCCCTTCATACCAAATAACCAACGGCATATTTTTATTAACAAAAATACAAAATTTGTTTTGAAAGATTTCAGTTTAATGGTCACAATAAAAATGTGTCCAATAAAAATGCAGAATAAAAATTTGAGTACATATATGAATACAATGTTGTATAGGATTAACTGATGCCATTGTGATTATCAAATTTTCACTACCATATTATTTGGTGTAACATGATACCAAAGCATGTATATAGTGTCATAAAAAACTTCTCCCATAATACATCTGACATCCTGCTTCTTATTTACAATTCAATCAGAGCTCTATTAACAGGCACTATTGTTCCACATCCACTATTTGATCTGTAGAATTAATGTTCACTAAATATCCTATTACAATAATCCTACAATTATAGTCATTTCACAATGTACCCTGCTCTATTCAACTTTATTCCCTCTTTGATGAATTACATTTTGTACTAGCTTATTGCTTGACAACCACTCTGATCTTCAGTTATCTATACACAACTATCAGAGTGTAGAATATTAAACCTTGGGCTGGTTATTCAGAAAAGAGGTTTTCCATTTTTCAAATAATAAACTTTGACCTAAACTCTTTCTGAGAGTTGCTGCTAATCTTCAGGAACAAATCGGCTCTGATATCAGATTTTGATAATGTGCAGAACAAAAAGTAAATTGAAATACCAGTAAGAAAAATGTAGATCATCATTTCTTTTGTATCAATTATGAATATTAGAAAATCCAGTAAACAAGGTAGTGAAAACGCAGTCCACGAAAGCTTTAAGCTGATCAAAAATGTAACCATAAATGTACAGTACTTCCCACTTACTTTTGCTGAGAAATAACCTGGTAAGGCTAAGCAGTTACAAGTCACTTGACAGCCAGACACAGCAAACAGCAATACCCCATTCTGCCTGAGGGCTTTGGAGTAAGAACAGATTTATGATACTAACCTCCAAGGATCCATCGTAATATTTCAGTACGGAGGGAAACAGCCAGAACCAGCGATGTTTGAAGTTCTCTCCGGAGTACCACTTTTTCATCTGTGATCTCTTGAGGAGATAATCTTTCTTGATAACCTCTTCATCTTCCCCCATCCTGGTATTCCTTGTATCTATAAGGTAAGTCACAACTGATTTAAACATTTTGTTTTTGTTTTGCAAGATGTACATATTCTCCCACTGGCCTTGTTATCGAGTTTATATGTGTATCATATTAAATGACTACCGGTATTTACTTAATTATATATTTGCTTATTTATATAGAGGTCAAACTGACAAATCCTTGACAAGGATATAAATACCAATTCAAATTTCTGTGAAATACAGTCTGTAATTTACTCAAATAAGTTCACCTTGTTATACTCCAGTCACATTTGCACCGATTTCAGTTAAGATCCCCAGCTGATGGTTTTTTTTTTTTTACAAAATTGGCCAAAAGTTCAGATTGCCATGAGGGCACCGGGAGATCATCGGCCACAATTAGGCATCTTTAAGACACTGTACGGGTCATCGGAAACTTTTATCTGTTACATAAAAGTTGCCAGCGTTTCCCCGATGTCCTCTCATAAAATATCAAGCATATCTTGAGATTATTTTAGGGCTGCTGGTGGCATTGCAAGGTGAAAATAGGATTTTTTTATTTGATAGGCCATCGTCAGATGACCCAATATGCTTTTTATAGTTTGTACTATTTTTCTACACATCCCAATTCTAAAATTCTCAAAATATTTAAATCAGTCCGAGTCCTTTGAAGTTACTAGTCAGCAAAGACAGCTTATTGTCAGTTTATTATTGAACGGAATCAAGTTGTGAGCTCCAAAGGCAGTCAAGCAAGGATATGAGTTCACTCTTGATAGAAGGCGACCTGATAGTTTCATTCATAAAACTGATTTACTCCGGTGAAGTTATTGAATACGCTTCCAAATATTCATTAACATTCCACTTCCTATTTGTCTGCTGTTGTTACGCATCCATTTACCCAAATAAAACTCAACCAATCCAGGAACATCAACAACATGATTCCTTGCATCAAATGGTTCTTCATTGTCACACATGAACCTTTTCATCAATTTTTTTTTTCAATGTTTGGCTGTGGGAGACACAAACTTGTCAAATGTTTGGTCCATGGATGTTTATAACCATGATAACAAACTGCAAAAGGAAATTCCAACTTTCCACTTGCGGCACACATGGTCACTATGCGTGGTTTGAAGCACACATGGTCACTATGCATGGTTTGAAGCACACATGGTCACTATGCATGGATTGAAGCACACATGGTCACTATGCACGGTTTGAAGCACACATGGTCACTATGCATGGTTTGAAGCACACATGGTCACTATGCATGGTTTGAAGCACACATGGTCACTATGCACGGTTTGAAGCACACATGGTCACTATGCATGGTTTGCGGCACACATGGTCACTATGCGTGGTTTGAAGCACACATGGTCACTATGCATGGTTTGCGGCACACATGGTCACTATGCATGGTTTGCGGCACACATGGTCACTATGCATGGTTTGCGGCACACATGGTCACTATGCATGGTTTGAAGCACACATGGTCACTATGCATGGTTTGAAGCACACATGGTCACTATGCATGGTTTGAAGCACACATGGTCACTATGCATGGTTTGAAGCACACATGGTCACTATGCTTGGTTTGAAGCACACATGGTCACTATGCATGGTTTGAAGCACACATGGTCACCATGCATGGTTTGAAGCACACATGGTCACCATGCATGGTTTGAAGCACACATGGTCACCATGCATGGTTTGAAGCACACATGGTCACCATGCATGGTTTGAAGCACACATGGTCACTATGCATGGTTTGAAGCACACATGGTCACTATGCATGGTTTGAAGCACACATGGTCACTATGCATGGTTTGCGGCACACATGACTTGACATCAAAGCCATTAGATTTCAAAATCTTACCTTATACCAAATAAAAAATCAGCACCCATCAATTCAGTCCTTTACATGATGGATAGGTTAATTTAAATAAGTTAACTGACGATGGACCATAACACATGTGATTCAATTATTTATAACATTGGCTGATAATGTGGTAGTTTTCTTGTTTACTTACCATATCAAGAATACTCAACCCATTGGCATAAACAATTAATGTGCATAATATAAATAATTTGTTATTAAAAAAATGCGCCATGCAACTTCACCGAAGTCAAATCATACAAATTGGCTTTTCTCAGTTAGTTCCTAGATGATTTGCATCATTAACAACTCAAAATGTAGCTATTGGGCTAAACTCATTAATTAAATTAGTCTGGTGTTCGGTATATCGTCATCAAAATCAGAGGAAAGATTGTCAGTGCAGTCAGTCCGTAACAAATTTTAATGGTTGGATAAATATATATATATCTAACATACGCACCACAATCATCAAACATATGCACCACAATAACACATATATTATCAACTGGGGGGGGGGGGGGTATTTACACAGTATGAGACTAAAACAGATAATTCAATCTCTGATTTGGAAGATAACAGTTCACAAATAATAAATAATCATAGTTACAAAAATATGCTTGTTCAGTCCATTTCAAAGCAGGATTCACTAGACACCTTGTCACAAAAGGTACTGTCATAATAACCTGTGGTGCCAACAATAATAGTAGGCATGGCAACAGCCAGATTCCTTAATATGTATACATTGCACTGATATCTAACCTAATGACCTAGCTCTTGTAACCTGTGCTGGATTCTGTTAAGTGCACTTGCACTTTGCTGTCTGATCTTATTTATAAATATCATGGCCCTTTCCCACCCCTGTGGTCTGGATACAACAAACATAGTCTATTGTGTGCATTGTATAACACCACACATATTGTCATTTCTTCTTGGATTGTTTTTGGATTCATTGTACATACATGGAGGGGAACACATTGTATATAAGCTGCTGCTTAAATATGCCTTTACACAGTATAAAACCCACCATTCATTGCCAACAACAAAGGCTATTTTTAGCACTGATCATTCATATGTGGGTCAATAGGTTTTCCAGCTCTGGCAAGGAAGGTTGTAGTAGTATTACATACAAGCTGCTGTATTGTGTTAAGACAGCAACAATGAAGAGACTATAGAATGTTGTGTGGCTAATAATAATCATAGTATCTGATCACTGCCCTACTTAATGATAGTTGCCTAGCAACCCAAGATATCAAAGGATCATTTCCATGTGTCCCCTTGTCCTGATGTTGCATCAGTTTATGTAACCAGAATCAAAGGATCAAAGGATCAAGAACTGACAGAGCAGGGTCAAACTGTGTGTTTTTGTAACAATTTGCTTTTTCCACATGTGCACATTGTCATGTAGCCGAGGTCACTGGGTGCATTTTTTATAACATTTCATTTGTACCCATCAAAATGTCTGATGTTTTATTCATTATATGCATACAAGACATTTTCCTTAGTATCAGTCAATCCTATGATTACGCAAATCCTAATGTCGTTAGCTTTATAACTCGCAAACAATTGTTCAAAGGATCTGTCAATGGCTGCATAAAATTAGACAATTTTTGTAACATGGATGGTCCAAAAAGGGACTATCTGTGTTATTCTGTGATCAGTACGATCATGGACACAGACAGAGACATTTAAAACATGAACATTTGTTTTTGAGAAAGAGGAAGAGGAAGGTGGGACGAACAGACAAATGGACACAGGACAGAGTCATTACTATTCACTGAGAGCAATAAGAAAGTTAAATATAGTTATATTGCTCTCAGCTATTCAATTATCTCAATTTAGTTTTCTGAGAAAATCCAAAATGAGAGTTGAAGGCTGTTGGTTGACCTTGTTGAGTTCACAATAAGGGAACATAAAAAAGCATTAAATCTAATGGATCCAATACAGGCTCTCTTACTTGAGCTCTGCTTACACGAGGAAACTTGTTTTTTTATGACCATATCCAAACCCTGCAACACTTATGAAATTCAGAAATGATTGTGTAATATTCTTTACCCTTCATTTCAGTTCAATCAAACAGCATCTGTTGCCTTTCAGAAAATCAATATTTTGAGCATGTGTATGAAAATGCAAAATATTTCAGTGATATGAACCAACAAAAAACATGTTAAAGCCAGAAAAGGCACCTTGAAGTTCAAATGGGTTTTGTTATGTTAATTTTGATTCACTATAGCCTAGGTGTTGACTGACAATCAAGTTTAGACACTTTTACCCAAGACCAGGGTGTTCCTGTTTGTACAATGAGTTCACTGGTTTCCAGCCCAAGATATTTTAATGTCAGCTTCCCTTGTCACTGATATATCGTTTTGTGCATAATTTTAAATGTCATCCCAATAGGCGGTAACATCAAAGGGAACTGCAGACAAAAGTATGGAAATATTAAGTAATACTCACTGTGTTTTTCCTTCAAATTTTGGACAAAAATGTTATACAAGTCTTGTTTGTTTCAAGGAAGTAATTTGCTGCGCAGGCGGAGTAGGTTAAATGTTCCATATGCGGGATTTGGTGACCCAAAATAGGAAGAAATGTCTTGCAAGTTGTTTGCGCTTCTTTGGAGCATGACGACACGTCAAACTGAGTGTTCTATATTAGGACTATCCGTGTCAACTGGCACGGAAGGCTGAATCACAAATCACACCAGGTGTCGCTCCTAACAACATGTAATGACACAACCTGCTCAGTAAATTATTGATCAAGCACCAATGCACGCATTATCATCTGACATCATCCAAAAATAAGATCATTCTAGATTTTAAAATCATAGTATAATCAAGACTCAAAGTTGAATAGGGAGAATCAGACTCATGACATGATCATCAATAATTAAAAGTACCGTAGAGTCGACGTCCACCAAGTCTATAAATGTGAAGCATATAAAACGTAAATAAATATATTACTTCTATCATTTATCGAATAAACAGACGGCAGCACATTTATGTCAATTATCTGAAAAGCTGGTAATGGAAACAAGAAGATCCTAATATATTCGGACAAAAAATGATATTGTATCGACCAGAAATGAACAAATCGAGTGTACTAATTGACGTTATTTCAGAGGATCAGCCCCAGAGGTAATATACTGTCTTGTACAAATTAATAAAATATCTTTTTTTCAACCGACAATTATCTTCACCATATTGTTCAAATTATAATCTCCACGAACAAAAAGTATCAAAGTATCCTCAGAAACACCCAATACTGTTTAATAACTGCTAATCTATATATGTCAAATTGTTTTTTTTGTGAATTCCACAATTGGACCATTACTATTGCCCCTTTGTTATCAATCAACATATGAGGTCTCTCAAACATATATTACTTCTTTTTCAACCAAAGGTTTGATAGAACCATCTAGGCTCTATGAAAATGCACAACATCTAATTGGTCAACTACTAAATCAGATATAAACTTCCTTTGTTTAAAGATCTTATTTAAATACATTGTATGATTGGTCAGATTGTTTTTTTTGTTTGTTTGTTTGTTTGTTTGTTTTTTGCAGAAGACTCATCTACTTTTAAATAATAATAATAATTATAATAATAATGATAATAATAATAATAATAATAATAATAATAATAATAATAATAATAATAATAATAATAATAATAATAATAATAATAATAATAATAATAATAATAATAATAATAATAATAATAATAGATTTCTATAGCGCTATTTCAGACTAGGTCTGCTCATGGCGCTTAAGGGCCCCCATAGGGGGGGTATGAAAAACCCAATAATCCCCCTTTTTTTACCTAAAAATCCAAAAATCCTTATCTTTTGTAGCCAAAAATCCTTAAATATTTTTCCCCTCAAATCTAAAAATCCAAAAGTATAAAACAAAAAATCCTAAAATATGTTTACATTTAGTACAAATTTATTTGGCAATGAATTACATAACATGCATGATATAACATGATATTTAGTGTTTCACACAGGTCATGCCACATTACAAAATGTACTTGCAGAGTCCACTTGAGCCCACAGAGTTTGAAATTAACAGTAATCTCACTGTTATAGTGATACGGAGACACCCAATCCTTTTGAACATATTCAAAATTAGTAAAAAAAAGTAATCTGTGTCTTTCCTTTTTTTTTAAACTCTTTTATGCCTAGTGGCCCTTGTGTCACTACTAAATGACAACTGAGATAATTCCTCACTAATTAACTCTTGCTGCTCATTGGGTGTCTCCGTATCACCCTGATCCTTTATCAGGTCCAAAAGATTGATCAAAACCTCCTCATTCAGAACAATTATATCATCCTTTGGAACATATTCATAGTTAGTATCATCTAAAACAGTGATGACATTTTCTCTATCTATGACACATTGTTTTTGATTTGAGAACTCTGTGGGCTCAAGTGGGCTCTGCAAGTAGATTTCCCCTTTACATTTTCCCTTCTCAAGCATATCTTGCCTCAGTTTACATATATGCACATGTTTGATTGTGTTAATAACTACAACAGAACCTTTTTTGACATAGACACTTCTCCCTTGTGAGGGCTCCAACACACTCTGGCCACCAGTTGATGATTCAAAATCAACTGGTATTGGTATGACTCTGTCACTCACATAAACATTGAGTGGTAAGGTACCAGGCTTATCCTTTGTGCTTAAATTCCTAACAGTATTTTGACGTACACTTTGTCCAAATTTTTCACGCCACATAGATAAATCTCTCAAATCATTCAAAAATCCCAGATATTTCACCCCAAAAATCCAATAATCCCTCTTTTTTAGGCCAAAAATCCAATAATCCTAAAACCCTATGGGGGCCCCCGCTTAAATAGACAGATATTTATGTCAAAGTAATAGGATTAGTAATGACATTGGATCACAAGGTTTAGGGTGTAATCATTTAAGATATGTGAAGTGTTTTAAAATCTGATTTCGTAAAACCTTTAATATAGATTATCTTGTTCATCAAAATATGAGAAAATAATTTGGAATTATTTATTTAGGAAGATGATCAATGCGCTATTGTTTCAAAACAACAAATTCGTTGTCTATTTGGTTATAATGATTAAGAACATTCGTATATATCCAAAGAACTATTTCTCATCCAGAAATAACTGTATTAGGCATATTTACCTGTACATATTTGTGTTGCTAAGGAGTGCCCTCTGGTGTCAGACAGTTGTCAAGAAGCATCAATTTCCAACTGTTTGTAAGATATCATGTCATGTTTAGATCAAGGCTGAGGAAGGTTATTTCAGTTCAGGTTAAAGAAATAACAGATAAGATGATTTTATTGCAAATCAACGTAAAATGGTTCATAGTAAACAATCTATCATGATATTTTTTTTTATAATGTCCCTGTTATATGTAAGGCCCTAAAGAGATTTTATCGCTTCCGGCCGCAACGTTGTTAGTATGGCCTTGGGGTAATCATGGAGTAATTATGAATGGAGCCATACATAATTACACCAAGGGGTAATTATGAATGGAGGCACAACGTCGCAAGATCAAAAGGGACATCATAGTTGCCGCCATGGCCAATGTTATGATGACGCCAATTAGGTGCAAGATATGAAAGTTTTGACGTTATTTTATTTCCAGAGATATTTTAAGGCATCAAAACCACGATTTAGAGTTGTTGTATTTCTCTTTAGGAAAAATACTTTTCAGGTAAACATTTATTACATGTGTTGGAAACGTCTTTAAATAGTATTCAAGGCCATGATTATATATTTTCAATATCCGATGAAGTTAGTCATAAAGAGTGTTGTGAAGTAAATAACATACAACTAGTCGTGAACATATGGTTTATTTCTCATATACCACACTAATATGTCACATGCATCATATACAAAAGGGCCACTGTTACAGATGGCTTTACTCCCATTTTACGGCACAAGGCGCAGCGCCATGGTGCCACACTGTACACTGACACAAAATAAAAGATTGTCACTTTGGGTCTGGTAAAAATCTTATGGATCAAATGACCTTCTCGGAGGAGATTTCATGAGCGTCTAGAATTAATGACAAACATCTAAACATGCATATAGGCTGATGTTTTGTCATCCTGCACATGGTATATGTGTTGCGCTGTGGCACTGTGGCGCCACGCCAGGTGGCGTAAAATGGGAGTGACCCTAACAGATGAAACAGTCAGACCACTATCAACATTCTTAATTTTGATAAACAAACCCAAATTTGAGATATACAACTTACTTCAGCATGTCAAGCAATCCTTTAAGATAATGTTTTTACTCTTCAGTCAGTAATCATGCTGGTTGGTGGGACTAGAAGAGGGGCAGCTTATCTACTCCCTCTGGTGAGTATTTTGCAATCAGGTTTATAAGCTATGTCTTAATCCTTCATTTATACTTTGTATATTACTATAATCCAAAGGTGCTGTTCTGCCTAAATATGCCAGAACAAATATGAATGTTTAACTTTAAGTATTTATCACAGCGGAAGAGTTGTAGATGTTCAGTTAACCGCGAACAAAAGGGTCAAATATTTATTAATTAGCCCAATATAGCTCACCGTGTGCTTTGGCAATACATACATGTCCATGTACTTACTGACATAGTTTGGTGCATACGAATAGAAAGTAAACAGGAAAGTTTAGCAATGATGAAATCTCGCAACAGTCTGTTACCCATCACAGAAATTCTGCTATTCAAACTGTGTGTGTGAACTTAATTACTTATTCACTGTTCACAATTCATTATTCAGATTTTTTTTCGAAATTAATAGTAGAGTACTATGAATTCAGATAAAAATAAGTAACAAAGTTACACTTTTTAACTTGCATCATAAAAATATGGGTTGTTTAGTTTGGATTGAAAGTAAATACCTCTACCCATGTGAATTAATATAACAGATCAATATTTGTTGACGAGACATACCATTATATAAACTGTGTATTTCCATGGATTTTACCTGCCATGTAAGTTGTTGATATTTAATTATAAATTCTTTGCAAAATATTGATTATAAGACAACAACAGTTATTTCAAATAAATATACATTGCTCTCAAAGTTTCCACAATCGTTCATATAGTGTACATAATCAAAAGGTAATAGAACGAAATTGTCATTGACTGAATACTTGATATATTTCCCTACTTTATCGGGATATTGTATACAGACATCTGATTTAATTATGAGTCAAAATCCTTTAGTAATCAAAAGCGAAATATAACAATATGTGCATATATGTGCATAACAACTATGAGATTGAATTTGACTAGAATTCTTTTTCTTCAAAATATTTTCAAAAACATATAGAATAACCAGATAACCAGTCTTTGTCCACTTATCTCGGACTGATCATGCATATCAATAGATATCAGTTTCATAGTAATTGGGTTTACAATTCCTTTCCTCTTTGGTATAAATGATATATTTGATTGGTACATTCTGAGATATAGAAGAAATTTGGGAAGGACTTGGTGCAGTTTGTTTATTTTCAGGTTCGTGTTTCACGGGTAATGGTGCTTTCATTTTGCTGTTTGTGACCGATGCCATCTTTTTGTTGAAGTCTATGACAGCAGGAGGTTTTGAGATGTAATGTTTTGTGGTATAAGGATGGTGCACAGAAGGTCCGTACACAGAAGGTCTCTTTGTTTTAGCGTGGGATGAGGGTGATTTCGAGTTTAATCGCTTTGATACGCTTTGGGATGACCTTGACCTGTTTGATCCCGAGAGTGATGCGGACGACCTTGACCTTTCTGAATCAGATTGCGATACACACGATTTCTGGGAGGTATTGTGTGATAGCGATGACCCTTGAAAACTATCATTTGACAATGATGAGGATGTAAAACCATCAGGCGTGGCATTTGACCCATGTGATTCATTTAGTTTCCTGTTTTTCAATATACTTTTAGGTCTCTGTTCCTTTTCACCGTTTAAGGTACCATTTCGTTCACCGCTTCCACGGAATGACTCATCTCTACAAGTGTCTGTTATATTTTGTTTACACATTTGTAAATGTCTTTCCTGATCTTGAATGATATGTTGTTTAATTGGGAAATTTTCATTATTTTTTGGTTTTACATCTATATCTGCTCTCTCTGGCTGTTGAACTTTATTTCCAGATTTTCCATTTTCATCTGTGTTCATGTATTGGTTTCCGTCATATTTCAATGTACCTGCATTCTGCCGATACTTCCCATTGTTGGTTGCCTTAGGTTCACTTTTACGTTGTTGTTCACTTACATTCATGGTCTGTTGTTGTTCACTTGCATTCATGATCTGTTGTTGTTGTTCACTTGCATTCATGGTCTGTTGTTGTTCACTTACATTCATGGTCTGTTGTTGTTCACTTACATTCATGGTCTTTTGTTGTTGTGGACTTACATTCAAGGTCTTTTGTTGTTGTTTTTGTTGTTGTTCACTCACATTCATACTCTTTTGTTGTTGTTGACTTACATTCATGATCTTTTGTGGTTGTCCGTTCTTGTTGGTTATCCGCTGTTGTCCATCTCTGTTCATGTTCTGTTGTTCTCTGTTAATTTTCTCTCCTTTTTCATTTTTTATTGTGAACACTTGTCCATCCCTGTTTCTGTTTTGCAGTTCACCACCTTTGTTCATGTAACTTTCGCCTACATTCTGCTGCACAGGTTTTACCTGCTTCAGATCAGCATTATTAGAGTTGTGCCTCTCTGTTCTGATATTTGTCAACAGTTCACTCCTCTGTTTTGACTCCTGTCTGATATCTCTTCTCATATCTTGTCGCTTGCCACCCTTCAAGCCCATTTCAGTATTCTTCTCTACAGTTTGGGGCTGTCGACTTTCTGCGCCATTGATCAGCTTCATGTTTTTCGCTTTACCAGTTTGCTTCCCATGGCTAGCGTCTTTCATTTCAAGAGCATCATCCTTTGGTGTTTTCTCAGGTAGTTGTAATCTCAGTAGTAATACAGCATAAATGCTAACCACAATTGATCCTAGTGCACTAACAATAGCAAATCCGTATGAGTAATGGAGATTCTCCTTTTTATCTATTCCATAAATCATTACTGCAATAATCAGGAACAACCCTGCAACATATACATGTTAAAGACATGTGTAGTCGGTTACAGATATACCCTATATATTATTGAGATAATACTCCAAGAGGTACACAGTTATATAATATATACATATGTATATATTCCAATGAAGAATATCACTAGCAATGTAATTAATTTAGATCTATAGATCAAATAACTTGTTTCGCGGTGATTATAGTACATAAACACACAATATAGGATACACAAGTATATCATAGGATATACCTTGCTTGTTTACACAATGATTTCAAATACAAAAATACACCAGTTTTAATGATAATGAAGCGTTATTATATTTCATACCAAACTACCTAATTTACAAGATCTAAATCACTATTTGTTCTGAGGTTAGCCTGATTTGGTGTATTACCTACCAGATATTCCTGACATAGCTGCCAAAGACACAAGGAGTATCTGTTTGAAAATCTTCCTTGACACAAATATTATCAGAAGAGAGGACACGGATGAGAATATGATCAGGATCATACTCATTGTAACAAAGGCTCTTACAGCATGGAACCAATCTAAAACAGAAGGCAAATAAAGTGAGAAAAGATACTATCACAGAATGTGAATTAAGTAAGAAAAGATACTATCACAGAAGGTGAATTAAGTAAGAAAAGATACTATCACAGAAGGTGAATAAAGTGGGAAAAGAAACTATCACAGAAGGTGAATAAAGTAAGAAAAGAAAATATCACAGAAGGTGAATAAAGTAAGAAAATAAACTATCACAGAAGGTGAATAAAGTATGAAAATAAACTATCACAGAAGGTGAATAAAGTATGAAAATAAACTATCACAGAAGGTGAATAAAGTAAGAAAATAAACTATCACAGAAGGTGAATAAAGTATGAAAATAAACTATCACAGAAGGTGAATAAAGTAAGAAAAGAAACTATCACAGAAGGTAATAAAGTGGGAAAAGAAATTATCACAGAAGGCGAATAAAGTGGGAAAATCCTCCTCCTATTTAAAACAGAAGTAATAATGTAAGAAAATGATCTAGCTTGAACAGGAGATGACTAAAGTTAGTAAAGTTCATTCACTATTACAGCATTAGTACAGGTCTTAAACATGAATATAGTAAGAACAGGATCTTTATCAGAAGGTTTGTTATGTAAAAAGGCTTTTATTGGATGGAACCCATCTGAAACAGAAGCCCTTCTTCCATATCATACCATGTGATATGAGGGTTCCCAAGTGAATTTCTACAATCTAGAAATGAGGTGAAAAGGATGAAAATAAAAATTAGAAATTCAATTATAAATATATGTGAGGTGAACATAATTAAACATCAATTAATCAACTGAACTCATTTATCAATGCTAATGGGTGGAATTCTTAGAACAGAAAACAGTGTCCCAGAGAACTGAAAACAGTGTCCTAGAGAACAGAAAACAGTGTCCTAGAGAACCGAAAACAGTGTCCTAGAGAACAGAAAACAGTGTCCTAGAGAACAGAAAACAGTGTCCTAGAGAACAGAAAATAATGTCCCAGAGAACAGAAAACAGTGTCCTAGAGAACAGAAAATAATGTCCCAGAGAACAGAAAACAGTGTCCTAGAGATCAGAAATCAGTGTCCCAGAGAACTGAAAACAGTGTCCTAGAGAACAGAAAACAGTGTCCTAGAGAACCGAAAACAGTGTCCTAGAGAACAGAAAACAGTGTCCTAGAGAACAGAAAATAATGTCCCAGAGAACAGAAAACAGTGTCCTAGAGAACAGAAAATAATGTCCCAGAGAACAGAAAACAGTGTCCTAGAGAACAGCAAACAGTGTCCTAGAGAACAGCAAACAGTGTCCCAGAGAACAGAAAACAGTGTCCAAGAGCGTAAACATGAATTATATTCAGGTGGCCTATGACTGAGATATGCAATATACCTCTTATGTGAATGTAGTCAAGTGCACGGCAGTCTCCATACTGTATGCATCTCAACCAGAGACCCTCGAACAATACCCCGGGAATGCCGTACCAACCAGGTGTTGCCATGGAGAGGATTGTGGTAGACGCAGTTGCTATGGTAATAACAGCCAAGCCTATTGTTAAACGTCTGATATTTTCCATTTTCTCTGAAACAAAAATAAAAAAATATGATTGTTAACGGCACATCGACCCACTTAGTTCATTTAGTTCCATTATGGTACGCAATAAAACATTTAAATGTGGATCTGAGTATCACTTTACTTTAACCAATAATTTACACATTTGTTGAACTCACTATGACAGCAGGTGGTTTTGTGATGTAATGTTTTGTGGTATTGATCAGGTTATTTCTACGATGTAATCATGTGTCTACGCAAATTATTTATCTTAAACATTTTCTTTCAAACCATTTCACAATGGAAACCAAAAATTAATATAAACTAATGATAATTACATACCTTGCTGTGCATGTGGTTAGCGTGGGTGACTCAACAAACTCAATAAACACACATAGTCATTGTAAGAGGTATTTCTGTACATATTTCAGTGAACAGCCGATAAGCCAGGCATGTCACTGCCACTCGCCAAATAGATAATTCAGTGAGGTTTATTTACGTCACCTGTTCAAAGGCCACTTTCTATCAGGAGGGGGAATCCCAAACTGTAAATCCTATAATTGTATATATCAATATTGTCTTGTCCTTTTTCCTGGTTATGACCCAATAAAGGGAAACAGTGATATCTGAAGATTCATCCATGTAAATATCTTAGGCATACTATTAATATTACTTTTATCGTCCTAATGTTTGTACCTAAGCAGACAGACATAAGCAGAAGTTGAGTTTGTCTTCAGCCCAAAGTTGTTGTTTCATAGCTTTCATAACTCAGAGGTGGTTGAACAGAACAATAAAACCAGATAACATCTTTACAAGCGCAGTGCTTTTAACAAGAGGGTGATAAAGATAAAGTTGTTCTACCTTTCAGTTATACCAGAACAAATGAATATAAACTGATGTGAATCACATATCTTTCTGTGCATGTTAGCTTGATATGCCTGATCATGATATGCCAATCATGCATGAAGACTTTTTTTATTTATTTATTCTTTGTTTTTTTTATTAAAGGTGATTTATCCATTTTAACCAATTTGTATCAAGTAATTTACCGTCTGACCAAGAAATCATCCGTTCCTCCTCAGAAACTTGGTGCATTCTACTTGAAACATTAGATCATGTGTTGGCCTCATGTTTGGGTATTGAACATTTTATGAGATTTATCATAGATTTTAATCCTCAATACTTGTGATATCAATGAGCACTTTGGGCACCTTGAATATTACTATATAATTTGTCCAAAATCTGATGCCTTGGGTTGAAAATGTATGACAAAATTTAGAAATATTTGAAGCCTAATGTTTAGAATTCACAGGTTAGAAATAATTATTGCGATTTTGTGCTTTCATGTTCATACCAGGTAATGTCAATGTCTGCCAGAGACTCATTTGTTGTGAGGTGTCACTTATTTTCAGTGAGGCCATATGTCTAAAGCTCCAGTCTAGACGTGTCTAGACGTGTCTACTCGTCTGATCCCTTGAGATGAATTATATGTTATTTGATTTGTTTTACATTTATTAATTACATTTTCAGCACTGTTTTGACTAGGTTACTGGAACCCAATGCCCTACTCTTTTCGAAGAGTGACTGGGAATCTTGCATTAACACATAATCATGACCTTCGATCAAACATGGCGCACAGACTAGAGGTCATAGGCCGTGGTGCAATTGGTTACAGTGCCAGGTCAATAACACCAGTTCCTCTATGGTGATCCAAAGGTCGTGGGTTCGATCCCCGGCCGAGATTGAATTCATGATACAATTTCACATATGAACTAAGGCCCTCCCTAAATGGTTAATCCGTTGTCCTTGTAAATCTATGACTGCGTGGGTTGTCATGTCAAGGACCTGCGCGACATGACAAGTCTGTGAGGCAGCATTATACTACAAGTAGGTCTCATCACGAAATGACTGATATAATGTTGAAAGTGATGTAAAAACAAACAAACAAAACACCGGCTGAAATGGGAAAAAGTCAATAGCGAATGTCCACCTTTTTCACCATACAGTATGACCGAAGCACTTCTCCCAACCGAGAATCGAACCTCGGACCAATAACATATGAGACAGACGTTTTACCAACTGAGCCCCACCCCAACCCCTCCATCGAGATGTAAACCCGAGTACCATCTGCATAGACGTAATAGGTCAGTCCATACTTAGCAATGATCCCTGTGATTGTTTCCATGAAGTTACAAAAATCCAACATTTTTCAACATGTGGAGAGTCTGGCATGTGCGGCTGTCCATTCTCTGAGTTCATATTGAGGCCTAATATTACTGCATGTACAGCTATATCTATACTTCAAACAGAGAGAACATTGATTAATGGACTTGACTTTGAAATATTCACCTTTCTTCAAACTGTTCATCACATAGGGAGTTACAAATAAATCAAGAAATGGTGTTTTCACGATTCTTTCAACACTAATGACCATGTCAGGTTGATTTTCAAATTCACAATGGGGTAGGAACACTCCATCTCCCGTCCCCCATCAAATATAAAGCACAGATGCATCATATTTATGCATAATGATATCTGCCAAATAAATCATCAATTTATCCCGCAGAACTTCATGGGCTACATTTAGCGTCAGATCATCTGGATGAACACAGTTGTTGATATAGGCAAATTCAAGTTTATTATTGTACTGATATTAAACTAAGAGGGAAAATCAAATGCTTGGCAAGTAGATTGATTTTCGTTTGGCAAGTAGATTGATTTTCGTTAAATATAGTAGATTGATTTTCGTTAAATATAAACAAACACAGATGTCAATTGTTAAAAGTCCTGATATGTTGCTAAATATTTCTTTGACCCATGATGTCTTTGTTTATGAAGGATTGTACCGAAGTAACATCTCCGGTGGCCACAGGCCGTGGCGAAGTTGGTTAGAGCACCAGCTTATTAGCATTAGTTCCTCTGTGGTGATCCAAAGGTTGTGGGTTCGATCCCCGGCCGTGCCGAGATTGAACTCATGATACAATTTCCCATATGAGCTGAGGCCCATGCCTCAAGGGTTAACCCGTTGTCCTTGTAAATCTGTGACCGGGTGGGTTGTCATGTCAAGGACCTGCGACATGACAATTCAGTGAGGCAGCACTATATCTGCTACAAGTAGGTCTCATCACGAAATGACTGAAATAATGTTGAAAGTGATGTAAAACCCCAAACAAACAAACAAACAAACATCTCCGGTGTATTTGACTGTGTAGTGATGTAAAACCAGAGTATTTAAGTTTGGGTACAAGTTGAATAAACACTGACATTTGGCTGCTCAGTAATGAAATTGCACTTGGTTCCCCTGGTCACTATAGTGATCATAAGTATCTCCTGACAAAGAACAGAACCAATCAGGATAAGACCCCTGAGAAAAGTACTGATTGACGTTCTTCTCAGTATATAAAAGGGGGGTCTGAAAATAGTTGGAGAGGGAAGAACAAAGCCCCGTTAAAACAGCCCTGGTGATCCACGGTTATAAATGGAGCAGAGCATGGTTTCCAGAATTCCTGGTTTCTAGACGACTGAAGAGAAAGGTCTCCAGGATTCCAGTGGGCACCAGAAGCTGTACAAGATTACTGGTAGGCCAATATTCTGTCACTGATGGTTACGATAAAGGCAGCACACACAAACAAAAATATCATGACAACATAAAGAACTGTATAAATGTCGCAATAACGGAAAGGTAGTAAACCAGAGTACAGAGATATGATCTTATCAAAGAGAGATCCTGTAAAAGTGGTCAAAAAAGGAACATAAAAAAAACAAATTTGCAAATTTATTGAAGACTTTTCAATAGAATAATTTCTCTCAGATTGTAGATGAAAATAAACTTGACCGCAAAGATTATTTTGGGTGGTTAATACCCTATTACATCAATTCGCCAATCCTACCTGATTTTGTCCTAGAAAAATGATAAACTCCACAATATAGCAGTTACACAAGCCACTGTTCCAACACCAGATGTCATTGCAAACAATACATGTCAATAACAATGCTGAAAACTCCACTCAGATTCTGTCCATTAACCACTGGTGAGGTGCTGAAACTGATTTATCAAATAAATCATGTGGGCCTTTTCCGCCAAGCAATTTCATGACTCTGTGGAAGAGCTTTGCCTAGTATGACATCTATCATGAATATATTACTTACCACACTTTACCTACTTTTTCTGCTGCTGAAAAATGAAATCAATCTTTATTAGGTAATGTGATCATTATCATCCAGTTAATTTTCGTACTATGGTGGCATGTATTTGTCCCCATGTCAGAGAAATCGAGATTCTGGAGACTGGAAGGTCCAGGGTCTCCTAAGAACTGTACCCCTATCTACTCTCAGAACTAGCCCGTACCCCCTCTCTACTCTCAGAACCAGAGAAGCTGAGAGAAATACAAACGACAAACCATGGGTGACTGATCATTTCAGAGACTTATGTGTGAAGAAACACCTAGCAAAAAAGTTTTCTAACGATGACATGTATAAGGGCTTGAAAAACAAAATTTCTTTTATGTCCAAACATTTGCAGAAAAACTTTTATGATGAACAATCAAAAGACTCAAATTCAAGCCAATTTTGGAAGACTGTGAATACATTAACTGGTGGTAGAAAGAAAGTAGATGGTCCTTTACAGTCACTAGCAGACAAACTCTGTGATGGAAATTTAGAACTTTTAGCTGAGAAAATCAATAATTTTTTCGAATCCATCAGCTCAGACCTGCCCAAGTTATCAGTGCCAAAGTTTTCAGATAATGCTGTTGTGCCAAATGAATATATAATATCTGTTCATGAAATGGAAAAGAGGCTGCTCAAAATAAAGATTAAAAAATCCCCAGGCCCAGATGACATCCCAAATTGGATCTTGAGAGACTTTGCACCTATCCTTGCTGGACCTTTGGCAGCAATTATGAACAGTTCTCTAGCTGAAGGCCACGTTCCTGACATATTGAAATGTGCAGATGTTGTCTCTATACCAAAGTGTTCCCATGTAAAATCTATTGAAAAAGACCTTCGCCCTATATCATTAACACCTACAATATCCAAAGCGGGCATGGAACATTTTGTATATACATGGCTATGGGGGTGTGTGAAAGATCAAATTGACCCCAACCAATTCGGAGGCAAAAAGGGTACCTCAACAGTACATGCATTAATAAAAGTGCTGCACGAATGGTACATTGCAACTGACACACCTTCAACCATCATAGATGTGGTCTTAATTGACTACCAGAAGGCCTTCGACCATCTAAATCACAATATCATAGTGTCAAAGCTCATTGAAATGAATGTACCCACTTTTATAGTAAAATGGATTTGTGCATTTCTTGAAAATAGGCAGCAGCGAATCAAACTTGGTAAAATAAAATCCCCCTGGCTCTCTATCAACGGGGGTGTACCACAAGGAACAAAACTTGGTCCCCTACTATTCATCATAATGATAAATGATCTCCACCCAGTAACTACCACAATGAAGTTCATGGACGATACCACCACATATGAAATCAAGAAAATCATAGGCCCAGGCATTCTCCAGCATGGTTTGAATAATGCACAGGATTGGACAAATGATAACGATATGAATTTGAATGTGACCAAAACAAAACACCTCCCAATTAACTTTACTAAACAGCCAGAAGCATCACAAGAGCTAGTTATGAGTGGAGAGATAATAGCCAAGGAGAAAACAGTGAAACTACTTGGAGTCCATATATCACACAACCTGAAGTGGAATGCCCATATAGACGCTCTCACTTGTAAGGCAAGTCGCCGGCTTCATTTTCTTACCATCGCCAAGAGAGCTGGCTTCAGTGAGGATAATCTCAGATCCATCTTCATATCAAAAATAAGATCCCTACTAGAGTACGGATGTGAATCCTGGCACCCGGGACTATGCCTCGGCCTCTCTCAAGATCTAGAGCGGATTCAAGTTCGTGCTCTTAAGATAATGCGATCAGATCTGAAATACTGGGATGCACTTGAACATTTCCAACTAACCACATTAGAAGACAGACGCATACAGCTATGTAAGAACTTGTATAGGAAAATTAAAGAACCATCACACCCTCTCCACTACTTACTACCACCAGTTAGGGAAAACAAGTACAATACAAGACATGCAAAAAGCAGAGTAACTGCGAAAACAAGAACCAAGCGAGCAGATGGTAGCCTCATACAATATTGCCTGAAAACATTCGAATAATTCATTGATACTTGTGGAATGCCAAACTACAAACGTATATAGTCACCATGTTCTTCATATTTATTTTAAAAATGTATCATATATTACCATGTACTTTGATCAGCCATGTGTTGTCAAAATAAATTATATTGTTATTGTTATTGTTATTGTTATAACCAGCCCGTACCTGCTCTCTACTCTCAGAACTAGCCTGTACCCCCTCTCTACTCTCAGAACCAGCCCGTACCCGCTCTCTACTCTCAGAACTAGCCCGTACCCCCTCTCTACTCTCAGAACTAGCCTGTATCCCCTCTCTACTCTCAGAACCAGCCCATATCCCCTCTCTACTCTCAGAACTAGCCCGTACCCCCTCTCTACTCTCAGAACCAGCCCGTACCCCGTCTCTACTCTCAGAACTAGCCTGTACCCCCTCTCTACTCTCAGAACTAGCCCGTACCCCCTCTCTACACTCAGAACTAGCTCGTACCCCCTCTCTACTCTCAGAACCAGCTCATACCCCCTCTCTACACTCAGAACCAGCTCGTACCCCCTCTGTACTCTCAGAACCAGCTCGTACCCCCTCTCTACTCTCAGAACCAGCTCGTACCCCCTCGCTACTCTCAGAACTAGCCCGTACCCCCTCTATCAGAACTACTCATACCTTCTCTCTACTCTCAGAACTAGCCAATACCTTCTCTCTACTCTCAGAACTAGCCAATACCTTCTCTCTACTCTCAGAACTAGCCAATACCTTCTCTCTACTCTCAGAACTACCCATATCTCCTCTCTTTAGAAGCATATAAAAAGCGATTTAGGCGTTTTGAGCTCAGTACTGTAAATGTTCTAGTTGGAGGCAAATGAACAACATCGTTACTGTTGTAATACAGCGATTCTATCCTCCCACCTAATGTCTATAAATATATGCTTTTATTATATTATAATTGCCTGATCATTCTCCAACTAGAACATTTATAATATATTGTTTTCAGCCAAAATGCATAAAACATGTTCAAGGTATCAATCTGTGCAATGTCTCTTTGCTACAGGAAAACAAACTCATTCATCATTCTTTTGGCTGAAAACAATATATTATTGTTTTCAGCTTTAGTTAATACATGTTCAGTTATCCAAGCATATCTACTATATGATATTGAAATTTAAAAAATGATTCTCTTCATGCCAGTGTTTTCCATTGAGTATTTGTGTAGGATCCCATTAGCACCAACATTAAAAATAACCAACCGTTGAAAGCGCTAGGTTCCTTACGCAAACACAAAGATTGATCCTATTGTATTCCAGGTACCAGGTGGCACTACATTATGATCAGTTTACATTTCCACTAGGTGGCATTGTCAACATACTCTTCTTCATTTTTGAAGGGCTGCAGCCACCATACTGGGTGCTCAGGCCGACATGGACCGATAATACGGGTATGCTCCATAGACTTACAGCTTTATCATGTTGAAACCCACACTGTCCACCAGAGGCACACGCAAACTGTTAGTGATAGGTTCACCGCGTCGCCCTCTGGTGGAGTTTGGTTGAAACCTCGAATATCCAGTCCTGACGGCAAAACACACACGAGCGAATACTTCTACGATGTAAATTATCAAAATGAAATATTTCAGCTCAGCTGTAAACAGAGATCGTAAGCCTATTTCAAGGTTAAATTATATTCCGCAATTAGCATCTGGAAAGTAGTACCTTCAAACTACTTTGTGAAGGTGTGTCGAGCACAAACCTCTTGCTTTGAAATTAAATCTTTTTGGGCAATCGACATTACAATGGGGCTTGTATATGATAAAACTGAGAGCAATAAATTATTATTGCTCTCAGTTTTATAATTCTATCCTGAGAGCAATAATAAATGTATTATTGCTCTCAGGATAAAATTAAATATATTATCAACTATTTTATTTGAATTTTTAATTTCGGTATCAGCAGTCAATTGAAAAAATGGTCATGGTCAATCTTTCTTCATATTTTGCTTTTAGAAATATAAACATTTATTTTATTGGATAAACAATGCACATATTGCGAATTTTTAAAAGTGATACTTTTACAATAGTTTTCAGTGAGGTTCTGTAAGAGTGGTCAGAGTCCCGGTGTACAGCATAGCAATGTTTCCACTAAACTTCAGGTGGAGCCGCCAGGGCCTCGATAACTATTTCAGCATGGAAAATGTTAACTGCAAAATTACTGTTTGTGGGGAAAAAATGAGAAAATATTGTTTGCAATCGGTACATGAAATATATATTTAGATTTTGATAAAGCTATTTCCCAAGATAGAATTTGGCTGATCCAATGAACATGAAATAGATTATAAAAAATGTGTTGTGATATGATCAGAAACATGCCAGGATGTTGGTGATGACTTATTTGTGTTTTCACTCTCTTTTTGGCCCAATATAAATGTATATTCTTTACGTATATTAGATAGTTCAAGTTAGAAGTCAGGTTATGCAGGGATGTTGTACTATGATAACCGTTTCTGTTTCATACAAAACTTTCTCTTCAGATTGATGGCATCACATCAATACGGTCCTTTTTTTTTACGAAAGTTGCAAATTGTGTCTGGCATTAGGACTTTCCCGAAAAAGAAAGATGTCTCTTAAAAAAAGAAACCATAATGTGTGAACATTAAAGAACTTATGATTATTTCACACGAATTCAGCCAGAATTTCGGTATTCAGAAATGGGGGGCATTTCATATTTGAGCGTGTCACAGTTTGACGCATGTACGCATGTGTGTACACATAGATGTGCGTACATGTGCGTTACCATACATGTACGGCTACGGTATGATATATTTGGAATGTTTATATGATTATCAAAAGCACGTAAAACGTGTTCTGAAAAACGTATGCTTTTTACTACGATGACCCAGTACTGGCAGCCCACGTGAGGACCAACCAAAGGACATTTATAAATCCTTGTTATAAAGTATAATATTATTTTCACATTAAATTATATTGATGTAATAAGAACCCACAAAGGTGTGAGCATTACTCCTACTGGGTCCTAGGCCTTAACTTAGCTAACAAGAATATAATAAAAAGGATTTTAATAAAAAGGATTTTAGCAGATAATGATACCATGTTGCTCCCTATAGATTGGCTTCCTTATATGGCAATCCAGAATACACGGATAAGGACACTAAAAATTGAAAAAGAAAGGATCTTTTCTATATGGCTGGTATTAACACAACACTGCATAAGACAACCCCCTCCCATCTTCAAATAAAAAGTGGTGTGTTTTTTGTGCCAGAGCTTTTAACGAGTGTTCTACGCCATGCCTTGGTACCTGTTGCTTTACGATAAGCTGGCCAAATATAATTAAAACTTAGGCATTGTCTCGGCGATATCTGCGTCCAGCGGGGGCCCATTAACTGCGCCTTGTCTGCGCGTGACCTCGGGATGGGGGTGATGATTTAATTACTTAATGGAAGCTTTGGGCCATTAGTGGATTATTATATTTGTTTGGAACAGATGTAACTCTTGCAGGTGTCCTAGGTGAGTTGAGAAATAGGGGTGTGTTGAGGGTGATGGGGGTGATGGAAGGGGTGTGACGAATGGACAGTAACCTGAGAAATCTCACACAAACATCTTAAAACCCTTGCGCTGTTGTGTGAGATGTTCTCTGATTAAATCCATACCTCTATAATTAACAGAACTGGGTTCCGCTATAAGTAGTATAGCTATTTTAAATAATTACTTCAAATGTTTTGTTATTTTTTTTATTCTATCGCATTTTTATTCTATCGCATTTGATTACATAATTAATGATGATGATGTTTAAATAGAGAAATAGTTTTGCTTAAGTCAATAGGCGTAAATAATTCTTATTATTGGATAATTAAGGTGTTTAAAATAAAATCATAAATACAAAACATCACAAATAAATCAGTGAGGCCAGACAGACATGGTGTAGGGACAAGCAGGTGGTTGTCACATAGTATATAAACATGTCCATCTCTCAAGCCGCCCTTGTATTGTATAGACATGTCACCTTGACAATGATCTGCTCCCCGCGCGTCAAGACAAGCCTGAGTAGAAGCTGACAAGTTGATTGAGCAAACTCCTTGCGTTGTCCTGCCATTGTGCTTGCCTTAGTAACCTTTGTCTTCAGACTGCGGTCACGTGTCATCACATGCGTTCCTGGACAGACAATGCCTGACTAATCATGCAATCAAGATGAGCCTTTTTTTTATTGTTTATTAAAATTTACACGGTTTTCATATATTTTTTTATATTTATCTCAATTTTATATCTTCATCTCAATTAATGGAGTTGAATATCCCCAAATGTTCCAAAGTAGAATATCCCAAAGCACTAAAACAATGTTTATATGTAATGGAATTTCCCCTGTGGACCCCTTATTTTCTCATGGTTATTATCCTGAACCTTCATGCAGCACCTATGCGTGCCCATACATAAGATAGTAACGGTGTCATCAGGGGTCACAGTTCACTACACAGGCAGATGTTGTCAAGGGAACACAGGCAGTTGACACTTCTTGGAACAGTTGATATAAGGCCCATAATTCTCTGCGAATCACTCACTTCCTGGCAACACTTATTTAGGACAGGAAGGGTTGTCTCTCTCGTACAATATTGAATAATTGTTAAGTTCCCTCCAGGACATATTCCAGATTGCCTGACATCAGTAAGTTGCAGCACATCAATGTCCGTCATCATAACTCCATCAGAAGGATAAGATTTGATATTCTTGGATGAATAGATAAAGGTGGGTAAAATTATTTATTATTTTTTTCTACATTTGTTGTTATGATGAAACGTTTTGTTGTGAAAATTCCCACGCCTTATATGTCATAAAACGTAAATAATGCAAATATCGATACATACACAATATGAATATGGCAGATTTACAACCACCTCTTTTCTTGTGTACATAATATTTATCTTTTTTCTTCTTTTATTTGAGATTATTTTTGAATGCCTTGTTTTATTTGCCACGCCAATTTTCTTAGCGACGTCGTCATTGTTTTTCTATTTATGCACTTCTGTTTCCCAATATGTCGATGAATGGACGGGCATCCTCTTAAGGCGACTTACAGACCTTAGGCAAATACTGTCTTCAAAGTGTTCATTGACATCATATTGACGAACTGGTCATTTCAATTGAAATCAGAGTTGAAACATTTAGAGTGGTGCTAAACCATAATATATGAACAAACATACAAATGGCTACCCTAATGGTGGAAGAAAATCAAAGAAGACTTAGTTAACTTAGTATGACGAAGTGCTATATAAACATCTATCAGTCTTTTCCCATAATTTACATAGACCTCCAGGTAATCGTGAGAAAACTGCTTCATCACACAGTAAATACTCTCTAAACTGTCATGTCGCTGCTCGGACGCCATCTACCGGCGAATGTCTTCAATGTATTCAATAATAAGTTTTCGGGTCTGTCGTTTCATTAAACGTTTATAACAGAGATGAGATAGGAAGCAGCGCGTACAGATGCCCACAATTTTTTGGGGAAAACGATGTAACTGCGTGGTGTATACAGTGAACAACAGGTGGAGCTGCTATCGGTGAGAACACACCTTAAGTATGAATAAAAACATGTAATTGGTATGGAGCTAAAGACCAGTGTAATCGGGACAACAATTTCGTGATGAAAGTCATCCTGTGAGAAAGCTGGTAAGTGTCGTCTGCATTGATGCCGGGCTAATATCATATAAAGCAATCTCTGATTCTCCAGCTATGCTTACATATATACCGAAAGTGACCTCTCAATTCACTTAGCTGCACAAGAATTTAGGGTCATGTCTTTATTATTTAAAAAAATAGTATGTAACTGTATGGACTTGCAAATTTTAATCGGGATTATCTGGAGAAAAACACATGATTATCATTTATTTTTTGTTTTATGATGTTTTATTGTTATTCCCTTTTATCCTTATATATATATAAAATATATATATATATAGAAATTGAACATATTCCATTTTGTATTGAGTGAATGGGAACAGTGCGAAATTATCAAAGCAAGATTCCTGGGAAACTTTGTCAACTTTGCATATTATCCCAAAAAAAGTCCAACGTGTAGTTCTTTAACACATTGATATTTATATAGAGAACTGTTCGCGATGATATCCATGAGACATCAGCATGTCACGTAAACTCCATGGAGTCTATTCAGGGTGTGTATAATAGGGCACTGACATGACCTAACCCTAAGTTTCCCAATAGAGATGTGTATCATCGTCTACCTGTCACACTCCTACTCTAACAGTGGGAAATGTTAAAGCATATTTAATGAAAGTCTACATGAAAATGAAAAGGCTAATTTCAAAGTCTACCAGACCATTTCTTTCTTCACATGTGTGAGTACAATTTGAGCATCATCATTTTATCGACATCTTCTGTACAGAACAAAATGAAGTGGTGTGTCATTTGCATATCTTATAACCATTTTTGGTTATTTGATGGGCGATTCGTGTTGTTGAAAAGACGGACCACACTGACATGAACTATTAGGCAAGTGTTATTATCTTAAGAAGGTATCAACTATTCCTCAAAGATAAATTGTTCAAATTGCTTAAAGTTAAATGGCGCAAGAATCATATCTGTCCACAAATCTCAATGGTTAAACTGGGACTGGAAGTCGGCGCTTACTGAGGAGACAAATTACCTTCATGGTTTCAGCATAGTTCATTGTGCATTACCCTTATAATTTATTTTCGTAGAACACGTGTTAAATCTAATGCAACCGCATAAACATAACTTTATTCTTTGACTCTGAGACAAAATATACTTTAGATGTTTCTGGCACAAACATGAAAAAAAAACCAAAACACACCAGCTGAATCATGGCAAACTGAGACACAAAAAAAAGTTGGTTGGCTTTCTTGGGATTTTCATCAGAACGACGTGGCTTCTAGGCAAAGAAAATGGAATATTCAATGATATTGTTGGCAGCCTCCAACCGCAATTAAAGCTCATTGGTGTCTGGGAAAATGGACGCCTTGGGGTTTCACGCACATGCATAACTTAGCATGCATGCACACTCTATGCTTTCAATGCAGGGCCCTGTAGCATATTTAATATATATGTATATGATCCATTATGAAAAGTATACATCAGAACTCAGCAATAGGCCCTTTATGTGCTGACCTGGGCAGCGTCCCAATTGTCATTGTGTACAAGGACACGAGGCCGAGAAAGGTCCTTACACAGAAACCTGTTTCACCGATAAAGACTTTTCTTGAGACGTGTTTTCCGATGATAATTTAAATACAAATAGCAGGATCTAGGAACGTGCATTGGGTGGAGCTCTATAGCTTTCTATATGAGTGTCATGTATAAGTACAATTTTAAAGATTAATGTCTTATTCATTTATGCATTAACCTACTCAATAGATATTGAAAATCGTTATAACAGTCAATCATGAATTCAAAGTCCTTAAAGCAAAACTGAAATAATACACATTACCAATGGCAATTATGAACTCCACTGGGATTTGGATGGGATTGTCTCAAGATTCCCTGACCTTCTTGGCCACGCGACATGTGACACTCTGACGCTCCCTCAATTATCTACCAAACAATGACTGCGTATCTGGCAAACAATTGCAGATTTATAAAGCAATGTTTCGGCTGATTGTGTGGACCCATGGAGCATGACTTGACATGCCATTCCACCACATTGTCCAAGACAATATAGAGGGGAGTTCTTTTGTGACGCGTGAGTACATCATATTATTCCAGCGTCCAGAGAACTGACGAGACGAGGCGTCGGTGCTAAGACAAACAGACGGAACGCACAGGGCCATTTTGGTGGTCTTTAACAACGGAAAAGACAAGGATAACAACTTTAACATGCAAAGTGATGAGAAAAAAGTCTTAACTGCACATTCCTGTTACATTTTTTTCTGAGCGTGTAAGAGATTTGAAAATGTGTAATATTTAAGTCCGCGAATCAGAAGATAAAAAATAAATTTGGTGAATATACGGCGAGGGACATTCTTCATTGTTGAATAGCGAAAATCACAATATCTACAAAATCTAATGCATAAGAAATACAAATGAGAAATTTGTCTGGGGTTTTGAACTCAAAAGAGCGCACGCTTGTGGGTGCGATGAACGCGTGTGTGACCAGGTGGGAACGTCAAGTCGACAATACGAGTACAATACCCTCCATGCCCACATCTTCGTGACAAGGCCCTGTCATGTTCTGACTTTTTAATCAAAGTTTTTAAGTTGACGTGATACGCCGTCCGCAACAATGGGAGGTCCGGGCGCGCATGCTCCTGTCCTTGGTCTCTGATTGGCGGGAATGTTATGGACGACAGAGGGCAGTACTAACAGGACACGAAAAGAACAATAGCAGATGAGCAGTTTTGCACGTTTATCACTTTGTTATCTTTGGCAAACTGTATGGTATGAAGGAAATAAGAAATTTCAGCTGTGATTAATGTTGACTTCGTCACAAAGATTGAAGTACATTTTGTTTCTATGATATTTCAGGCCAAATTATATCTCGTCGAAATTCCTAGGGCATATACTTATTTCAATTTTGGAAAATATTTAAGATATTATTGGTTAGTTTTTATTGTGATTGTGAATCACACAAGTTAGTAAAAGAAGCACATTTAGCCAGCGTATTGAGGTAGATAGTTAGATTGGTCTGTTTAGAAGGGTAAGCAATTATCTGCATACACGTGACAACGAGATGTTATTCAGCATACTGGTCATGACGACATTGTACAGACCAGAAAAGGGCATTAACCAAATAACTATGCGAATCAATATGGATTATATTTGGCATCCATACAGATTAGCAATAATAATGACTTGAAAATGGTCAAAGAGTTCCAATTTACACACAACATCTAGAAAGAATCACTTGATGGTTTGAAACAAATTATGCAGTTCGAAAAATGTTAAATAAATAAGTGATAGGTGAAACACAAATTGAATCATGAATTTCCAGGACCGCATCGTGAAAGCAGAATTGTGGTAAAATCTAACAAACCTGCCATTTGCTACTTTTCCATTTTAAGGAATCCTCAATCACACAAAAAGATGTATTGCATTTAGATAATTAAGGCCAAGTGTTATCAATAACACATACATATTGAAGAGTTTTGTTTATATATCATGGAATTTACAGACACTGATCTATACAAGTTTGCCTCATTTGACCAAAACCACACTCATCTGCTTTTGGTTGAAATAAGAAAGAGTGTTTTTTATCTCTACCAATCAATTAAAGATGGGGAGACAACATTTAAAGTAATCCAAACTAAAAATAGAGAAATTATAATGTGGAAATGTTCACCAATTTTGAAGGTACCCCTTTGATACGCAGCGTTCTATTCACTCTATGGTGCAAGTATCTATGATTAACGTTGAGTGGACGGGGTATTGTCTGGGGGCGTGGCGTAATCAGATCTCATTTACATAAACAAAATATCGAGAAAAAAGTCTAAGCGCAAGTGATATATTTAACCAATTGTAATCGAGTGGTAAACACCCTTGATTTGACAGGTGTGGGTGATTTTGAATTTGACATTGTTACTAAATATTATGTTTGGCCACAAAACTAACATCATTACCCGACCCAGACGTGCAGCTCATTCTGGAAGAGTTTTTCATCCATTTTAGACTTTAATCAAATACACACACTTTGCTGTAGCAGGTGGGACGGCGACATGGTATGACAATGTCTAATTATCCTCAGTACATTATAGGAAGCTCAAACACAATTAACTAAGTCTACCTTAATGCTAAAATTATAGTGCAAAGTTAGTTGTTCTATCCTTCAGAAGAGAGGTCTTGTTGACATATGCGTAGAACTTTGATGTTCTCACAGAATAATTATCATAATTATATAACCTACGCGGATTTCCTTTACTTTTAATTAATTGAACGATCAGTGATATAATTTGGCATCTGGCTGCATGAAACGTGGAATAATATTCATCCAGTTTGATTTGAAATCGACAAGATAGTCAAGAATGTTCCTAAATATCAGGATCCCTGTTTTTCATTTACACGTACTCGAAGCGGTTATTTAAGATTGCGTCATTTAACTTGAAATTATTATCATTTGAGAATGAGGAAGACAATTCATTTGAATACAGAGACTTATGACAAGAAGATAAACTCTCTGAAAGTATAGTATATAACTGTATATGTTGCTAATTCAAGTATAATAAATGTGTCTAAAAAGTTATAATAACTATTCATTTGAGTGATCCAATTCAATAAAACTATTGATAATCATTTTATTGGCACCACAATTTGACACTTTGGACATATTTCATTCATCTGGTTTCCTTGCCAATTGAGCTTGAATAGTTTTTACTCAATGCAGTGGGAAGAACATCATATGAAGCATATGTCACGTGTCGACCACGTGATTCATATGTCTATTGGAGGGACGTCTATGCCATTTGTAGGGCATAATAATATACAGAATAAAAGAAAACATAACCCCCTGACGATAAAGATATTGTGGACCAATTATCATCGCCATATCTCTGTTTGTCTACCTAGAATTGCATTGTGTGAAACAAACCGGTGCCAAAACCCACAGAACGCCATCTGGCGGGAAGGAGATTCAGCTTGCAAATGATAATATATAGATCGGATTTGGTTCTGTACAGAATTATAGCGGTTTTATTTTTTAGTAGAAATCACTTCACGCCACTAAACACTTGGCTTTTAAACTTTATGAAACATTTAGACGTCTATTTCATGTGTTCTGTGCGAATGCCTTTGACTATTGAAGCGTGAAGTCTATAAACTTCCAAATCAGAAATAAAACAGCCACATTTCAAACGGATGCTGCGTCAGTGTATATGCATTGATTTTTGTCTTCGCCGTTTTATTATTTCACTATTTTTTTAAAAGCATTTTATGGGTAGTTCTGGCGGTTAATGAGGAGAGAGACCTTCAGATTCACTCCAGTGGGCAGTGCCACTATTGTCACAACTTATAATTGTTTATCAATAGAAACCTCTCAGAGTACTGTCAGACTTAACATGACATTGATTGATGCCTTTTAACTTGAAAGTATATTCTTTATTACTGATGAGAGCAATGAAAAGGGGAGTTTCCTTTGCTGGATATATAAGGGTAATTTTGACCTTGTCGTATTCTTACTTTAAGAAATAACTGTAGAGTTAATGGGCTACACCTGAAAACGTTTTCTTTTATAGTATATTTTCCCAGAGCTGATTCGAAGTATAAAGAGAGACATGGTACTAGCAATAGAATAGAACCATTCCACATAAACATAATCGCATATCAGTTTTGTTCAAAATGATTAATTTAAAGTTTTGATTCCATATCACCATCATCATTGATCCCAGAGGATTTTAAGGGTATGCCTCTGTATATTCAAATAACAATCAGTATGAGGAGTGATGGGTCTTGGGAAACACAATCTTCAAAGTTGCCTTCACAATTCACATGAGATACTGAAGTCAGAATACGCTGACACACAATGGAAGATACATTGGTTAAAGGTTATATACGTTATATAGCCCTCACCAGACAATGCCAAAATCATAGTGTTCGATAGTAACTGGCCGCGATACCGGAATCCATGGGTCTCAAAGCGAACAATATACCAATTGAACTGTTTCTGCCATCCGATAGCTCAGCTTAATAACAAGAAAGTTTGTAGAGAAGAGCCAAAGCGTCATTTCACATGTAGTTTGGCATGAGAATTGTGAAGTTAATTATGGCAGAGACTGTGTGTGTCCGCCAGACTGGGGCAGATGGTAGTTTATAAGAGAGAACCGTTCATCATTCATGGCTGATTAGGAGCAGAGACAGTAATCCCCGTCTGTGGGACAGACAATTACCTTATCTTATCTTATCTCTTGCCAATTACTTCCACCTGACACACAAGTCAATCATAATCAATTACTTAAGATGCATAATGCAGAGTCTGTCTGAGTCTAACCTCCCCAAAGGGGAATGCCTGCTCAGTCAGGCCTAGTGGAATCTACCTCACTGAGATTAAAACTATCTGTATAAAATCCTTGCCAACTGTACGCTATGGATTCGCTAGTGTGGCTCAGATGTCTTATTTGGTGTTTTTTTTAAAGAAATTTCAATTTTTTAATTGGCAGTGTTCACTTATTTAGTGGTTAGCAAAATTACAACATATCTGTAGCGATTATAGTCGTCTCTTGTATATGTTTATCTTTAACAAAAAATGCCTCATTTGTCTTCAATGAGTCTTTTTATCATATTCATAATGCATAATTCAATAATTATATCTCACAAAAATGTTCAGATAAGTTCATGTTTGCAGATTATAAAATACTGTGAATGCTTCAAATTATGTCATTAAAATATTTATCAACATCTTTGCATTGTTCAAAGTGTAGAGGCAATAATATATTAAACATTTACCTGCTCCAGAAATCGCACTTCAGGTTTTATCACGAAATGCAACATGTTTAATGTCCCTCGATAAGTATAATCACAAAGAATTTATACATAGATATTCTGTAGGAAATAACAAACAACATGATGCTATCGTTCCTCATCATGCTAATAAGCTAATGAGAATTTGATGTTCACAGATAATTTCAACAATAAGTACAATAGATTGATTGGTTAAGGCAGCATGTTTGCCCATTCTAGTTCTTGATGAGGCTTTGTATTAATGGATCAGGCCCAGATTGAATAGCATTGTCGATGAACAAAAACCTCAGCAAATCAGTGCTGCCATCTACGCTAAATACGCGGCTAATTCAGGTGCGATATTGCTTTGCTGGCAACAGATGAGAGTTGTATGTTAATAGCTTACATAAGGAAGTGTATTATTTATAAATCGCTCATAATATATTAAACAGTTTTTTTTTCTTCTGTGGACATATTGTTCCATATAACCTTTGATTTGTTATCCTGGATAGGTGCACGTGCTACACATTGAAAATCAGGAGAAATAGATAATAATGAAATAATGATTAGCAGAATTCATTTGTCAATAGACCCCGATCCATGTTTGGGAAATTAAAGGGGCCAGTCTTTTTTCACATTTCATGTGACTGTCTTATTTGAACGTATAAAAAGAATCATAAAATTATGGTAAATGGTTAGAGGCAAATCTTTGAACAAAAACATCATAAAAAGAATTCCAGTGTTGGGGGGGGGGGTTATATGCCCCTGCCAGGTGTCGTATATATGTGGATTGAGCAGGTAGGGTGGCATAATGATGGCAGGTGTTAACATCAATGGCATCACTCAATCCAGACTCACAAAACAAAACATTAAACAGATACATGCATTCTCCCCCTCTCTCCAAGAAAAAACGGTACAAGTTAACAACATTTATAAACATTTGAAAATAATACCAAAATAAATACTTGGTTTACAAAATTATTTTATCGTTTTATTTTGTCACTTTACTTATGCTGAGAAAACATAATTGTGTGATTTTCTATCTAAATATTTCCAGATTTTGTACGATTCGTTTCTTTCTGTCTTCCTCTTTGACAGAACCAGTTTCTACACAGTATTTCATCATGATATTAGTCAATTCACCGGATTACAAATATGCCACAATCAGACATGATGATGAGCTTGACATGCGCAGTAACACGGGTCACCGGGTTGCATACCTAATGCCACGGGTCTTTGTTTCTGCTACAAAGTAACCATTCAAGCCTATATTCTCCTCATTTTATTAGCCCCAGAAAAAACTTCACTGATTTATCCCCATGGTATTTTGCTTATATATTCATACTATTGTATAGAATCCAGGTTATATCAAGGTTTATAACCTTTTGGGAATTTACAACAATACAAATTAAAAAGCTAATTTGTATAAAAATAAAATCAGATAATTAAAAAATCTAGGACCTAAACAAATGAACAAAGTCTTGATAAGAATGGAAACACAGGTCTGTTTTTTAAAAACAACAGCCTATCTCTTGAGGTATATATGTACATAAACGATAAAAAAACAGATAAAATTATTCTTTAAAATCAGAAAAAAAATCAAAATCTTCATTAATTGGTTGAAAATGAAATTGAGACCGTTCATGACAGAGTAAATTGACGCTGTAATTTGTGATGCTAGGTTTTTTTTAGATGTGTCTCTTGCCCTGGAGACATTTCCAACGCCAAAGCGTCACCAAATTTACCAAACTAATACTCAATTTGTCGTTGTGATGCAAATAAATGTTTCATAACGACTGTTTGATTAAATTCATATGTTTTTTTGTGAACAGCGGGGTGCTGGATAATCATAATGCAACTTCCAAATTAGTCAGGACACTGATTATTTCCTGTTTTTTGGTATATATGGTAATGCTGATGGTATTATTGTAATTAAGTCAATAATAGAACTACAGGCATCTCTCACAAACCAAAGAGATATTGTACCTGACAAAAAACACTTTCTTTTCACAAAAAAGCTTTATTAGAAGGAAAGTTATACATAGAAACGGTATGGATTTAAATGTATCTAAATACAAATACTAAAATAGGTGAAAGGATAGACCTATCTCTTTAAGTTAGTCTTTATAATAAAGTTAAGATATTTCAATAGAGTTTTCAGTTATTTGTCAAGTTGGTGACAGGTGTCAAGCATCTTTCCAGGGTGCGCAATATCCCATATATTTCAGTTTTGTCCATCACCCCAGCTAATGCACAGCCCATATCTGGCCAGAACACATTGAGGTCTCAATAGCTATTGTGTCTTTGTGTCCATCATTTGGTGGGTTTCTATATACAAGGACGCCATACCAAGCCTTCCCTCGTATCTCTTTCTTGGTGTGTGAGTTCACCCTGCATCTGTAGTATTCACAAAGTTTATGTCTCATCATGTTCCATGCATTTGTTTGGAATTTATATGATTATATATATGAAAGACATGAATATATATGAATATATATATTAAAGACATGAGTATATATGAATATATATATGAAAGACATGAATATATATGAATATATATATATGAAAGACATTTTACTATCAAAAAGAGGGTTTGGGTTTTTATTGTTGATCAGTTCTAGAATTACCTCTTGACTCCCGCCTCCTCGGTGGAGTGTTGTTTTCATTACCCCCACTTGGTAAGCATTGAGGCTTGTGCAGATGAAGGAAGCCCTTCTTACGATGTCCTTTATGCTTGTCATCGTGACGGGCACGATCCGCTCACCCGAAATCGCCCTAATTCTCAATTCTGATAGGTCATTTATACAAGAATAAAGGTGACCCGGTGAGTAGGGATAGGAGGGGGTTATTGTCCGCTGTTTACGTTTCAGCTTCATCTGTAATTCACGTTTTCTGGTGTCTTACTAAACTCAATGCGCACAGACTGAAATGCTTGTATACAGGACAACCAGAAAGGTGCCCACTTGAATATGACAAAGCCGGTCTTCTTGAAAGCGGACAAGGCTTGAGAAATTTGATACCTCAAAGCCCCTTGGTGATAATTTGCGTTATCCCATTGGAAAACACACCAGATTTAAGTTAGCATGTGAGCCATGAAAAGTGGAGAAGAGGCTTGGTTATTACAGTGTAATGATGCATGGCCTCTCCGACCCGGGCTGGGACCCGCAATACCAGGCCACGGGCGCTTCTACATACATACAGCCAGGCTTTTGGTTGTTATATTGTAATTTTACAAGGTAATTTGAGCAACAATTCAGTATGTTGTTTGTTAAGGAAGACTGTGGAATGCTACCAGTGTGTTTTCTATCATCACTTCTCCGTGTATGTAAAATATGGTTAGTATTTGTGGTTGGTTCTTTTGGAGCCATATTAAGTGACTATCAGATTACCGTGATCAGGTAAATATTGCAGAGCACTGTGTTTCACATACACAGCTATTGGTTACGTGAAAGCAACATATAGCTGCTGCATGTCATGATAAAGTGGAATGAAATTGTGGCAATCAAATGAAATGTTAAATCTATTTCTCTTCAACAGAATTGTGCTGAAAGTTTTAAGCACTTTTATTTCCCTGTTCTCTACAAATGTGTGACAAAAGTACAGTTCCATTGTTCGTATATTGTGCTATTATATATAGTGTTTCGGCAGAAATATTCTCTATATTTAGCGTGATTAGAAACTGCTTCCTATCTTAAAGTGTGGTTATCTTTGTATGTATATCAGCAAACCAATATATCACTCTATAATTAGGGTGATATATTGCTGTTTGGCAAAAATGTATTTTTCATAGTGTTACATTGAATTGCTAAGCTATTAGTGAAGGCGTGATATACATATATGGGTGTGGTTCACGCAGACATTTTCACCAGCCGCAGCACTCATTGACACATACAGTGCTGGTACCAACAACAGCCCCTGCAGGACCGCCCCTGCTGGTACCAGCAACAGCCCCTGCAGGACCGCACTTGGCAAGGCATCGCATCTTGGCGAGTTTGTTGATCATCATTGTAATGAATGTGGTCATTTCTCACCACAACAGATCCCTATATTACCGTGCATAGTTTGATCATAGACTTTAATCCAAAGGATTTTTATTTTAAAAAATTATTATAAAAAAGGGGCACCTGTGTGAACACTGCTTGAAGCAATATATACTTAATACTTAATTGGAAGTAATTAATCGATAGCTGAATATATTGATGAGTTTCTCTGGTCCCTGATGGCATGCCGACAAGATCATATTAAATAACACATGACGTGAAATGTACAAAAAGATTCACCCTCGTTTATTGATTTTCCCTTCATTGAGAGGCGATCCACAAAATCACCGACTTCTCAAGCACCGTGAGCGCCACGCTTCAATGAGACTTTCACTCAGGTAGAAATTACATCTCCAGGTATGCAATTGAAAACATGTTCTCTTTTTTTCATGAAGTACTTTCTTTTTCAATCAGGGAAGATCATGACTAAAGTGATGAAATGGAAATGTAACACGAAACTGATCACAAACCGGCGTCCATTTATTATTGATATAAATGGCAACGATTCAAAGAGTTCTGATCAGGCCATCTTATATAGTTATTTCACTTCTGTTTTTGTGTCCGTTCCAAATGGACTATTTGCTTTAGAAGAGAAAAAAGGCAAGTTTGGACGTTATTAGAGATATTCCATACCAGAGACTGGCCGATAATAATTATAATAATAGATCTGAAGGAGTGTGCGATCCTTTGGAGACGCCGTATATTGGCGGGAAAGGTGAGCGCATGAAAGTAGGTCACGTAGACGCCGGAACCTGCAAGATCGAGAAAGAGACATGTGCCAATATCTTCATCATTATAAGGTAAATATTTCTTTTGGAGCATAGAAACATTCGTTAAGTCCGACAAAACAGCTTAACAGCCAAGGAAGGGTTTGGCAGGTTTAATTATTTGTAAAGACGTCTTGGATTTCAGACGATGTGAGGTTGAAATCTGCAATATGTTACCGGGTGTCATGCATTCATTACATTCAGCATTTTATTATTTCTCACTATGGATTTGATATCTAACAAATTATCTTTAATAGTATGAATTATATTTATATTGACACCATGGACATATCTGCTGAAAATATACAATCATTCCCTAGATTAATGTATCATAACAGATATATTCATGTAAACACAAGTAACGATGTAATATCTGTACTTGAGTATTGTTTTAATATTGCAACATTGAATAGTTTAATATTGTTAAAGGTCAATGTAGTAGTCTAAATGATGAGAGACAGCCTGGTAATCACGATGTCAGCATCTCAGTCAGTGCTATTTGATCATCACACAACAAGGGATGTCTTTGTGTCTTTCAACAAGGGTTCCTCTAGTATTACACAATAAGGACCTTCTCAGTGACATACTTTAAGAGTCATTATTGTGTCACATCATAGGAGAATATGCAGTGGAACCCTCTTCATCTTTCTCTGAGTCACAGGACAACTTATAGAAAACAACCTAGCTCTATAGCACAGGTGGCTACCAAACAATCACTCAGAAAATATTTTAGATTTTTTAGTATCAAGGGATATGGTGTCTCACATTGAAAGTTTAAACTTTGTGTTAGGCTGAAAGGGCCATTCTAGTATTAAACTAAAGGGTTGCTTACACTACCTTAGAACATTGCATGATGAAGACACAAGAAAACTATGAGAGAAGGCTTTTTTAAATAAATAAAATTAATGGGGGCAATTTGAATATTGTGTCACAAGCTCAAATCATTGAGAATAAAAAAACAGCTATGTAATTAATAGTATATTTTTCTCATACATAAGATATATTGAATGTCTTAGATACTCTTATTTGAATAATGGTGTTAATCTCATATTTCTTGATAGTATAAAGGTCACAGGAGGGACAAGTTAGTTTAATGAAAAAGTATGGGACAAAGGAAATTGGAGGATAATTATCAGTATATGATATGTGATCTGTATTACCACCATAATAACAACCATTACACTGACCTGGCAGATAGAGATATAGTTTTTTTTCCTCTCCATTATTTGCCAGATTATATTTCAATAGCTGCATTGCACATGTTGTAAAATTACTTATCATTTAAAATATTTCATGGATATGGTATAATGGTGAAGGAGTATGATTTAGTTCAGCAAAGGATAGGACATATGATTTCATAAATTAGCATTCAATGATTTCAAGTCTTTTTTTCTGAATGATATAATTACAGATACATCTCTTTATAAGATTAAATGATCATCAAATCTATACATAGCAGAAACAGTAGGCATCCCATTTAGAGTGCAAGATTGCACCTGTGGCCAGGGCTTGACATACGCACTGGCCCGGTGGCCCGGGGCCACCAGATCCTCTGTTCGGGCCAGTGAATGCTCTGTTGTAGTGGCCCAGTTGGGCAACCATATTCTTGGTCTTTTAGTGGCCCAAACTATCTTGATTTTATTATTCTAATGCTTGATAGATATCATATCACAATCAATATTTGATTGGGACAAGCATCCCCCACTCAGACACTATACAACCTTATTATTTACAATGTTCTTTATTGTATCACACATCCTTTTATCCTTAGAAACTTAGGGCCACCACTTCTCATGCTCTGGTGGCCCAACTGGGCAACCAACATTTTTCTATTTATGTCAAGGCCTGTGTGGCACAGCTATGTTAACATTGAAAAAAATCATTTGCACCCAGTTTTTATTTGGATTTGTATTGTTAATTTGTTTTTGAATGGCTATTTAAAGCTATGGGATTCTTAAATTACCTTGCAAGGTTTGTATGCTGTCTTTTCCTATCATATATTAGGATTTTTTATGGAGTTTGATTTGGTCAGATCAATGCTTAATTTTTCTCTTTCAATGGAGGTATAAAGTATTGACATTTATGTCAATCTAACATCAAGATGTCATGTAAAACATGTAATAAATTAATTATTAACATATTGCATATTAATTGATAATACATTTCCTATCATAAATCTTTATATATTGATTCAGTCATCAAGTTTTATCGTACATTTTTTTGCATTGTGAGTAATATAATGAAAATACAATGTTAAAATGGGAGATATTGGAAGCCATATTTTGTGGTGGGTTAAGAACAACAGCTAATGACAAAAGGACTAAAATATAGAGAATTCTCTTTTATAATGAAATAATCCAAGCAAAAAGTTCATTTTGCATTAAGATTTTATTCAATCATTTATCTATAATTTCTGGCTTTTAAAGTGTATGGTAAAAACCATGAATTTATCAATAATCCTATTGCAATAAGGACAATCATCATTTCCATAAAAAAAAATCACATAAATATGTATAAAGACTTCTATGTTGGAGTTTATAAAAGTCATGGTTCTGCCAAACAAAAAAACAGGTGCCATAAATGTGACGAAAACTTTAATGAGCATGAAGCCACTACACAGAGAATTCCTGGAAAGGTTAAACTGTGTACATGGTATGGGGAGTCAGCCATGTTTGATGGGCCTTCTAATAACTATGGGCTACTCAGTAAGGAAAAGGTCAGTGATAATTTGAAAATGAATATTTGATGAAAGAGACAATTTGTAGGATGTCGGCGGTGACGATGTCATGCCATGACAGTTTGCTAATAAACACTTCGCAGGCTAATACACCGCTAATCATTGGCCAATCAAATCATATGTGTAATCAAGGAAGAGAAAGGACAGACATTATTTAGCCAGTTGGAGATTTTCTTCTTGTACCCCAGAGACATTAGGTGAGGAAAAATAATATCTTGCTTTGATGTTGCCAGATTGGCGCACTAAAAACGAGCACTTGCCCCTACTGGCTAATAACGATTACTGCAGAACAACATTTGATTTAACCTGTGCTAAAAATATGTTTGAATTAGCCTCAGAACAAGATAAAATATACCTGCTGCTGCTGTGAATTCTCCTTTGCTGTAACCAGAAATAGACGTTTTTTCCTCGTGGAAAAAAACATTTTCTTTCTCATGGCTTAGCAAGTTGGTATCAGAGTATATAATAAGTATTGCTACCATGATTGCCATTTAATTACCTCATATGCATATTCCAATTCATACTTTGCACCTTACCATTGCAAGTATCAGGTTTGCCTTTATCCACAGCTGTGATAATTATTTCCATCTCCGCAGATAATATTACATTCTTTTGGCAGTTAATTATAAAGGGATAATATGGTAATATGGGTGTTGGTATTAAATACATACCTTAAATTTACGTATTATGTCTACACATTGAATATGAATTTGGGGATTTTTTGTCACATACATATTGACACAATTGTGTTATATTGGGAAATATAGCACAATTGGGTTCTTTATAAAATGAATTTAAACTGGTATTTTTAATTTAAAATGCTATTTTAAATAAGTACATCTGACCATTTGTTGAAACTTAATCTTTAAAAAATAAGCTCATTTGTAGTTGTTTTTAATATATCCAGTAGATTTCAAACAAGCTGATGCCATTAACACATGGCAAGATCTGTTTGATCAGAGTGAATAGATCAAATACCCTGAAAATATTTCAAACCCATCTACTGCTCTTTGCCACTTTTCTTGATGACCTCTTCTCTTCAGTGAACCAAATGAAATCCAAATAATACGCATGATGCTGGTCACATATTGGCACTTATACAGCTGCCCGGGATTAACCCTACAATCACATAAAAGGTCCTCAAAAGGTCCTCCGAGGACACTTGAGGGGATTCTGTGCCCACAACAATATGATGCCCTTTTGTAAGGCCGGCACACATGGTGATAATGGGAACTAAATCCTCTTTATTTAATCATTAACATTTAACATCTTGGAGGCCAGGTGGATGGGTCAAGATGGCCACTCAGGGACTACAATAGAGCTGATTGGTCGGGAGCATTGAACAGATGGAAAGTTATGTTAGATTGTTCATATCATGCCGTATCCCAACTAAAATTGAAGGTCAATCAAAATGTATATTCCACAGCTTACAGTTAGCTTCATTTTGAAAGACTGTCACATGTTTAGAATACTGAAATTTAAATCATTTTGCAAGTTGCTTTTATGTCAAATAAGTTTTGTTTGATATGTTTCATTTATTTTCCATATTAACATTATTTGTACCTATTTAGTGCCAATGTACTATGGTATTATTTTTTAAATTTTGCACAGGGTTATATTTCATATTTCAGTTTTGTAGGCAGTCCTCAATTCTTTACATATATCAGAGAAAAATAAATTGCCACAAAAAGGATGGATTCAGTAAATCAATGGAGAAATAAGGAGGGCCACCCATATTTAGAAGCAGTAACCTAGCATTTTCTCAGGTTAGGTGTCAGCTAAGTAAGTGGTGGTATGATTATGGAAACCGACTCAATTTGGATCACATTCGCGTCCCCCATGAGTAATGCCCACTCCGATCCGTAGCCTATAATTACAAGTGCCATAGATTATTTCAACTTGTGGGGGTTTTACAACAAAATAGTGGGGGTTCCGGGCAGAGCTGTCAAGCCTTTAAACTATTTAAGCATGGCCATTGTTATAGACACAAAGTTGGGCTCGAGAGATCAGATTCGGTGAATAATCATACACATGCTTTGCACTTTCAAAGGTAGTTTTATAAACAAGAATATGAGATAGAAAGCTCCGACACATTCTTGATTCACACCTGAGATATTTGTAATTGTCTTCTGAGATATCGGCCAGGACAAGTGGAAGTTATAAGTGACAAGATTGATTTAAGGTAGGTTTGCTCATCTTCTGAATCTTATTCTGAAAAAAATCACGAGAAGATTAAAGTAAACAAAAAAAGATGAGTAAATTTGAGAATAGATGACAGCATAAAAAAACCTTGAAACTTAAATGATTCATTGATCCAGATAAGTTAGGTATGAAGTGTTTTATCTCAGAAGATGACAACGGCCATCATATTGAGTTCTTTATTGTTACTGGTAGTAGCGACTTTCACAGATGGATTCATCACCTTAGCTCCGGAGTGGATCACACTGAGACCTTATTAACACATATAAAAGGCTGAAAAAAGGAAACTTTTTGTTACATTTTAGGTATCTATATCACCACTTAACATAAGGTTAACCCTTGCAATGTGATGTGTTAGACATTGCATCAGGGTAATCGTCTTCAGAGTTTATCATATTTTAAACGTTTGAGTGAGAATTGATTAGATCTTGGACATCTTCAAGTCAGTGAGAGAAATATAGTGTCTGGAAAGTTTTACTATTGAATTTAACTTTGTGGCATTTAAAGGTAAAGAAATGGAAAGATCAGTTACAGTTGCAAGTCACAGGCTGATAACCACAAACGGCGTCGGAAACTTAGACTACCACATAGGTTGCTTGTGATATATCTTACTAAAGTACATGTTGTCAAGCAAGAGTTTTGTGGATTTTAAACATGGTAAAGTATTATGAGGGTATATTCTACTGTTTGAGTATGTTTATCAGATGTTAGATATAATCTTTGTTTTCCTGGTTGTATTTTTTGGTTACTTTATTCATTGCTTTGATTTGGGAGGTTTTCAGATGAAATTTTGTTGCAATGGTATTTTACTGTAATATCGGAGGTAAAAGAAAACTGTTTTGGGTATTATCCCAAAGGAAATATTAAAAACAAATTCATCTTGGCATTTCCAAAGAGTTTGTTACAATGATTGATAATTGCAACAAACAGCTGTGGGATATTTCTAGAAATTTAACTGAAATTCACATTTGTGTGTGAAACTTACATATGATTTATTGGTGTCTTGTTTCAAAGTAGAGGAGAAATATTTAGGCTTCAGCAATTCTGTGATAAAACATGAGATGGACGCAGGTCACAGGTCAGACATATAAGAACAGCATCCTAGTTACCTTGGTAACATCTCAATCACCCCCCTAGTGGGAGGTGGTCAGTTAGGGGGGGCCTATTACCCCCATAGTGGGGCATTGGTCAGTTTGAGGGGGTCAGTTAGTGAGGCAGGGTGGTACTTTGCCAGGTGTGGTGTAGTTTATAGTGCTCAGGTGTTTCATCGTCCCCCTGGTGGCCATTATGCTGATTATACCTGACCATTACTGACCATTACCATGAAATAAGCATGACCCTCGGTGCCACCGATATGAGGCGTCCTTGACGTACGCTGCCAAAAGCCATCATTATAATGAACAATCATACAAACAAAACCCATTTCTTCATTCATCCGATCTACATTAATATTTGATCACAATAATTTACAAATAACACACAGACATTTTTTCCTTTGCTCAGCTGTTAATATTAGTTTATGACATTGTCTTGTGCCAAACTTACTTGGCAAGGATAACATACTATTATATTGGTCAACATTTCAAGGAATGATACTCTCCAATCTTGGACAGATTTCTTGCGAATGTATTGTTGACCTAATTTAATATTACAAGTTTTGCTCTTTTTATAAAAGTAGTTCTTGGCACAGTTCATATTTTTGTAATATCATTCTTCATAATGCAGGTCATTTGCCCATGATTTATTTAAAGAAAATGAAAAAGTAACCCGAGCTCGGATGGAAAGAAGGTTTTCCGCACAATTACACGACGAAACCTACAATTGCTCGCGATGCCTATTACCATAATTACTAGGTATTTTCTTTCTTCAAAGAAGGTTAGAAATAGAGAAAAGTAGTCCATTTAGTTGAACTAAACAGACTACAAGTTTAATTCCGTGCCCGAAAAGACGCTACAGCAGCTCAATTCCGAGCTGGCTGCACGTAACATAGAAGGTACAAGTGTACCTCCCGTGTTATTGTCCGGGATTGGACATCACAGCAGTCACTTAGGACATCAACCAATAGGCAAGGAGCAATTATTGATGATAAAAGGGTTAACATTGCCAAACGTTGATTTAAGCAATTTGAATATGTCATAGTATGTGGATAACCAAATTCTGTATTGATCTTAGCATAAATTGCCATCTTAATTCTTGTCTAATAAAAGAACATCCCATCATATATACAAATAAAGAAGGCGCATTTTCACATTTCTTTATTATGGTTTAGTAGTAAATATAAAATTGGAAAGCCATTTAGAGCAATATGCAAAGTGCAATTATTCATGTGTCTTGGCGTAGCAGTGATATTGAGGGAAATATATTATGAAGAAACCTGAAATTAAATTGTCAAATTTGGAGGGCATCTTGGAAAATGTCTTTGTGAATTTCTTAAGAAAACCAGTCTCTGTTAAATGGTGCTCTGAAATATGATGTCAAAACCATGATTAATATGGCACGTAATATTGTTATTGAAGTCCATCCAATTTTTCAACTGTTATTTATGTGCCTTTAAAAATGTCTTTTTCTATTCCAATAAATGTATATTTGAGTCAATAGTGTAACTTTGAAATCTAAGTTGTGCAGTAATTTGCTTTAAGCAAAAATTATGCAAAAATTTAATTTTGAGTGACAATGAGATTGGTCATGTAGCTAAATTAAATTTGTAAAATGAATACATATGCTTTATAATTAGCATGAAAATAACATGCAATAATTCCTCCCAAATTTGTCATTTTTATCCCAAAATACCCAGCTTAGTGTGTTAAAGCTCGGTGTTGAGAGGATGCAAACACTGGTTGGTTGGTGCAGGTATGCCACCAGGCTAGGGCTAAGCCACACAGTCAATATTAGCCTTACTGCCTGACTAAGTTTCACTTAATCTCCAAGCTACCTTTAATGTCTTCCTTCAAGAGGGAAGTTCCCGGGAAACGCACCATAACATGAGATCACAAGTGCAAGCGTTATCAAAACACATCCAACTTTATTTTATGAATGAGAATTTAATAGAGACAAATTAAGTTGTTAGTTTTTTAAAAAAAGTTTTTTGTGTAATATTTGTGTAAGAGTGTTGACATTAGAATAGGAATATAATGTGATACGGAGTCATAAAGCATGCTGGATGTCAAAGGAGAGACACAATTGGCAGATGAATTTATTTATTAAATGAGAATATGTTTTATTATATTTAAAGATATGACATTGATGACAAAGTCTTGTCTGTTGGCCAATTGTATCAGGGATCTTAGTGTCAAGTGCCAGACAGAATTAAACCTACAGATGCCAAAAACTAAATTCAAACAAATTAATGCCATTAACCTGAAATGTTTTCCTTGACACAAGGGCCTGCTTAATGAAAGTTGATAGGACCTTATGCACTTTCTGTCAAAGTCAGTTTACAGTGCATCTCAAATGTCATGTTTTCTATTAAGTTAGCATGGTTAAAGATTCTAATTATACTTCATGATCGAATTATTTCTCGTCGCATTTAACATATTTGAAGGGAAAAAATGTCTGAATGCAGTTTGCCATAGAATAAACCTTATTATAAAAGTAGAGATGCAATTTAATAGTTGTGGCAAACAACAAAAAGTTAAAGTATCAGGCCATGAATAATACATAGAGGCAGACAGAGGAATAAGTTTTGCACACTCCAAGGCCACTCAGTTACTGTCTCCTGGTAACTTGACAATCACACTGTATCTTTCCACCATTAAGGCAAGAGTTTGCTTTTCTGTTGAATGGGTAGAGTTGAAGTTTGTGAAAACGTTGAGTAATACCACATAATGGGGGAGCGTAGGCACTTGCAGAGATTGCTATCGTTTAGATGTTTCAATAGTTGCACGACCCAGTGATCCGGGAGCAAGGTCTGCGTCTGGGTGGTGGTTAGCAGGAACTGTGGCTGAAGCCAGTCATTTTATGGCATTGCTTTATTCTGTAGAGTTCTGACAGTTCCCCATACTTCACTATGTTAAATGGTCAGTGACACTTTGTACCGCCCCCAGGCCCCCACAGCACACACCCCATGCCACTTATGATCATCAACCAATCACAGCACACCTCAGAGTCATGTGACCACAGGTAAACGGCAGGCAGGTACTCCATCAAATCGCTCATGGGTGAAAGGCTGTTTAGACCTACCGTGCCAAGTAGCACTCACATGTGGCTGACAGCGCACACAGAGAACACAGCTCGCAGTTTATCCAGATATGGCTAATTCTGTTGTATATCCATGCATTGCCATCACTATCAGAGGTTAACTTCATCAAGGTAGGTGTCCAGGCAGCTCTTTATAAGGGAGATGTATCGGATTTTATGCAGATTTCAGTACTAATGATGTATGTGTAGATACAGCTGTACGTAGAGGTCAGGCACAGCAGTGTTCAGCTGAATATATACAACACAATCCTCTGTCACCATCCAGCAATCTGCTACCATTGCTTAATCAACGTCACTTGTTCTGTCTTTTCAGATTTACTGCAGATGATGTGCGAATGTGCCATGTAATTCTTGACTTTGGATACGATTTCTGTTACCAAGACAACCACTGCGTGAAACCTGAAGCGGGCGTTCATGGATATATTGTACCTGGGAAATTTGAGGCAAGCTGTACGCGAGAGCGGATGTTAGATTTGCATCAGCTATGGGAATACAAACCAGCGGAAACTGACAGTGTTAAGTGATACCCTGATAAACATTATTACAGCCACCAAGATTATGATTATTGCTGAGATACCTTTAACAATGGCAGTGAAGTGCATGTTATCGCTGGTGACAATGATGTGGTGTTTCTCACTGGGGGCGGCTCAGTCGGAGGTTAGAGTGGAACTACAACACTCCTTCTATGAAGAACAAATTGAGGAATTAGATTTACCGAATCAATCGCAGGTGAAAGAAGCTTTATCTGAGAGATACACCACCACTGAGATGCAGCAGTTTAGGTATGGACTTATGATAGGAGACTATAACAGGTACTTTGAGGTTGACGAGACCTCTGGTGTCCTTAAGATGAGCTCCGATTTAGATCGAGATGCTGTTTGTCCCCAGCAAGAGACTTGTATAGTTTATGTATCAATAGCTGTCCAACCTCCATATTTTGCCATCATCAAGGTAGCAATAAACATTCTAGACAAGAATGATAATTATCCAACTTTTACACCAACTTCCTACTCTCTTAACTTACCAGAAAACACCCCACCTGGACACAGTGTCCCAATAACATCCGCCGAGGATCTGGATAGTCCGAAATTCGGCATCCAGCAATATGACTTGCTTCAAGGTGGCGACATTTTCGAACTGCGAGTGACCGGAAGTATCATTGACGGGTCAGAAGAAGTTCGTCTTGTGCTGAAAGAGGAAATTGATAGAGAAATCCAAGCATCCTATCAGGTCGTAGTCATGGCAAAGGATGGCGGACTCCCACCTAACACTGGAACTTTATCAATCAATATCATCGTTGAGGACATCAATGATCATTATCCACAGTTTGAGCTGGATATTTACGAGTTGGAGGTAGATGAAGATCTGACAAGTAAATCTATTATCACTCGAGTGAAGGCCGAAGATTTAGATGATGGACCAAACGGGGAAATCATATATGGGTTCAGCACAAAAACATCCAGGGCATATGGAGATATATTTGCCATAAATAACACCACTGGGGAGATTATTTTGAAATCTAATTTGGATTATGAAGGGATCAAAGTATACACTATGACTGTGACAGCCCAGGATAAGAACCCACAGTCTTTAGAGACATCAACTAAGGTCATCATAAAGGTCAAGGATGTCAATGATAATGCCCCCAGAATCACTGTAAATGCTCTCAGTGACACGGAAAATACGGGCCATGTGGAGATATCCGAGAAGGAACCGATTGACAGCTTCGTGGCTTATATAGAGGTGGAGGACAAAGACAGTGGAATGGGCGGAGAATTTGTCTGTGATTTAGATCACAAAGATATATTTGAAGTGAAACAGTTGTATCCAACTGAATACAAGATTGTTACCGCTGCCCTCTTGGACAGAGAAACAACACCTGAGTATGACCTTGTGTTTAAATGTACAGATTTGTCAGACAACCCTCAATCCTCCACAGCCCATATTCCAGTGACAGTCTTAGATGTAAATGACAATTCGCCGCAGTTTGGTGCCAAAATATACACTGTTCTCATGGAAGAAAACAATCCAACTGGAAAGTTCATGACTCGGGTAAAAGCCACAGATTCAGATGCTGGACCAAACGGTCAGATAGAGTACAGGGTTGCAGGAAGTGGCGTCAACTTCATCACTGTCCATCCCACTTCAGGCAATGTCACTGCCAAGGTGGCTCTTGACTATGAGCAGGCCCAGGAACTTGAGTTTACAATTATTGCTTTCGATTTGGGAAACCCACCCAGAAATGACACAGCAGTGATCAGGGTGATAATGACCGACAAGGATGACGAGGTCCCTGAGTTCACACAGGCTAAATATACATTTGATGTTTATGAGAATATGCAAATTAACACTGAGGTTGGCAAAGTAACGGCTATAGACAAGGACTCCATTGATTTCAATGCTTTTTCTTATTACATGGATCCCAGTCACAGTGATAGTGAAAATTTCGTCGTTGATCCTCAAAGTGGGATCATCTTCACCAATCAAGTTTTAGACCGGGAAGCAAAGAGTCATTATAGTGTCGTGATCCGAGCACTGAGTCACCACGATCAAGCATCTCAGAGCAGCGTCTGTAGAGTTAACATACATGTCAATGACAAAAATGATAATGTGCCAGTTGTGATATTCCCCACCAAGCAGAACAACACTGTGTATGTGTCATCTCTTGCCAGCGTAGGAGATACAGTTGCCATGGTAACTGCAACAGATGCAGACATAGGGATCAATGGAGAGATTGAGTTCACCTTCATAGACAGCGAAGGGGAGACCCATTTTTATATTGATAATAATAGTGGCCAGATAACCGTGATGGCAAATTTAAGAGCCGTTGCCGACCAGATGTTTCACATGGTGGTGCTGCTGAAGGACAAGGGTTATCCACAGAACACCGTGGAGACAGCCGTGGATATCGTGGTGAACATGGAGGAGGAGGAAACATTGTCCTCTCAGAACGTTATCATTGTCGCTTCCGTGGTAACCATATCTGGGATGCTGACAATAGCCCTAGTGGTTGCCATAGTGATCACAAGACGGCAAGACCAGAAGAAGAAGAAATTGAGATATCTTCATAAAGTTAATAACGACAATCACAACCTGGTGGTGACTGATGGGAAAGGTCAAGTTGGTACCATAGATATGGGTCACCCAGGGGTCAAGGTTGACATCAGTTTCAGTAACGACATCACTTTTGATGAGGACGAAGATCCCAGAATGCCATTCCCAGGGCAAATCACCGAAAATGGGAAATCTCCTCAGGTACGTTTCTTTTTGTCACTACAGTTTTTTCTCACAAATATGTCTTCAAAGATGTTGTTTGCAACCATGTTCCACCATAATTACAAGCAGATGTGGAGTCATTACATACAGTTCTCAATTCTTAGTTTTGTGAAAAAGTTATACAAATTCGCTCTTTGCCTCCCGGCAGTAATATTTTAGAAATACAGGGTTGTCTGTCATGTGGAGGTATACAAGGTGACCATGAAAAGACACATTAGATGGAAAATAACGGAAGGCTTCCTCACAAAAAATCCAAGAATTTGGAAATGACTTGTTTTTCATCACATAGAATTACACAAAAAGAAGAAAAAGATAGTGAGATATGAGAAAGAGAAATCATTAAAAAAAGGAAGAAAAGTGGGTGTATGTTGATAAAGGAAATCAGTAGAAAGGCCGGACATGCATAGAGCAGTGTGACATTATCAGGAGACATATCCCAGAAGTTATTCCCCCCCTCTGCGGCGTACTTTACCTCCACTCTGTACTGCCCTGGGGCGATGCCTTTTACCCCAGCCCCCATACAAAAGCCCCCTTCAGCTTATCACAGCCCCGACTTGAAGGTTATCTCTCCCCCTAGAGAGACTTGTACCTTTAATAACCAAGCTTTTGAAGTGAAAATGAAGCGCTGACTTGTGTCTATGTGGCTGTATAATGCCAAATGAGTTTATAATCCCCAATAGCCCCCAGGCATGACATTGACTTTGGGGAAAACAACAATTTCACAGATAAAAGAACCAGTGCAATGCTTTGACAGAATGGCTTTTGTCTGTGTCATTCCTGCTTTGCATCCAAATATATGTGACATGTTTTAAAATTAAATGCCGCCAATCACTTTTAGCTGCAGGCCAAAGGTCAAAGCGTATATTGTATGGTCAGTTAGTTATCGTGTTTACCCAAAAGAGACCATAAAAGGCAAATATAAAACAAAAGATTTTATGGCAGATTTATCGCAAAGCACAAGATGAAAGTGCAGGGTAACTTTAGTGCCAGGACAATTTGTGGGCGCAAGCCAAAAGCCAAAGATCAAAGCTTCTCAATCTCATTATGGAATGACCACAAATTGTCATCAAGTGTTTCACGGTAGATTGTTATAAAAGCCTGAATAATACAGATCATATATATGTGAATGTGTGGATATGCTCAGGTAGTTATTAATTCTCTTGAAGTGTATATAAAGTGGTTAGAATACAAATGACCTCTAATATTTACTTATACCATCACTAATTGTGAAAGTATAAAGACGCCATTGCTGAAGATCATCGCCTCCTTGATATACTGGTTTTGGCACAATTACCAGATATTATATAGTCAGATTACTTAGCTTTTTCTTCATATCAAATACTCATGTTGATCATTACTGTAAAAGTTGCATTTTTTTCGCCTATGATATAAATGCTACACTATGTATTTGCAAATATTATAGCAAGTCCAATATTATTTAAGGGAATATTATTTTAAAGATATGTCTTAGTCAAATATAAACATGTTTCAGCTTCTTTCCCAGATGACATAAGCACATAATCATGATTTTTTTATTCGATGTGGCAAAGACATCATTGTTTCCTTATAGGAGCATGGTTTCTTACGCTTGTTAAACATACCATACCTCAATTAAGGACAATAGTTTTACCTTTGATTTAATTAGAAGGGTTTTCTGGCAGCAAGCAAAGCTATGCATAATTCATAAATGTTTCTCAGGAGACGGGATAATTTCAAACTATTTCTATGGTATGTGTTGGCTAACATTGCCAGACAGTGTTACTCACTGGGCAACCCACATACCTCCATTGCCAAACTGACTTGTACTTTCTGAATGCCCCAGAGGGGACGCATGGACTGAACTATGTGGCAAGACAATAGACGTTTACACTGTGACTCAGACTCTGCCCTGATTGGAGGAGTTAATTATGGTCAATTAAAGCAAAAAAACACCAGGAAGACTGGATTGTCTATTCAAATCACATTAAGTATCAAAATAATGGCATATATTCTTTTGTAGAAACCTGTGGAATTGGCAAGATTTGACTCATTTCCAAAGCAAATGAATGTAGACGGATGTTTGTGGTTTAAACATCCTTGACTTTTGGGACTTTCAACACCAAAGGGTGTTTGTCTTATGTTTTCTCAGATTTTCTTACACGACACTGGTGCTAAGTGCTTCCTTTTAAACCCTAAACTCCTGTTATTAGAATATCTTCTTTTTTAAAAGATAAAAACTACCAAGTTTGAATGACAACAATAAAAATAGGCACATCAACTTTAAAGATCTCAATCAGAAGGGAAATAATAGGGGGGTTTTATCAAATGTTGGCAAACATTCAAGACATAATGACAGTCCACGGGAAGCTAAGCTAAGCCTGTTTATGTGGTCACACCATTTAAATTAGATAATACAGCATCAATAGAGATATCCAATAAGATAGGGACAGGTGCATAATCCTCTGGAACAGTGTCCAAATTACTGCATGCATCTTGTAAATCTACACAGGGGCTCATTAGTTCATTAATGACAGCATCCTTTAAATTCTTGAAGCTCTTATGCGATTGAGATTGGAGACCAATTAATGGTGTAGTGAAAGCATGCAGTCACAGGGGGTAAGAGGTTAAACCCCTTTTCTGCACCCCTGTGTGCTCCACCACCCCAGTCTGTTTCAGATGGGAGGGCTGCCTTTGAACATTTTGAGGGACACTTTTATAATGTGACAGCGAGGTGTCCCTGAGAATGTGCTCCCCTGAGATGTGCTATATACATAGCATTTTGGTGTCTCAAGAGGGAGGAGATCTATACATAACTACAGTATATGGACAGAAAGGCTTGAAAGATGAGTGGTCAAAATACTGCAGGGGTCACCCGCACTCAATGGCGAAAAGAAAACTTTTTGCACATGTTGCATAGAGTGGGGATCCTTGAGTTAGGATGAGAGGTCTTTAAGATTGGCATCAAAGTTAACAGGTTATGGTTGAGAGGAGATAGAAAGTTAGCAAGCATGTTGATTGTTATTTATGACAAGGTGTCAGAATCTATCAGTGACCTCCCCACAGCCTGATAGAATGGTGATAGCTCTACTAACCAGCCCAATAACCTGTAGAATGGTGATAGCTCTGCTAACCAGCCCAGTAACCTGTAGAATGGTGATAGCTCTGCTAACCAGCCCAGTCACCGGATTGAATTGTGATATCTCTGCTCACCAGCCCAACAAAACTATTAGCTCCCAAACCCAACAAAACTATTAGCCTGAAAGTATGATGGCAGCTCTGCATTCAGTCCTAATAGAATGGAGTATTGCTCTGTTCTCAAGCCTAGTAAAGTGATCAGACACTGTTCTATGCTTGATAAAAACAGATGTGAATTCTCCTTATCCAATGTAAAATATAAGGCATACCAAGTTAGAATTCTATATCAAGCTAAAACCCAACAATGTCCGCCCTCACAGTGAGGGCAGTGTCAATGTGTCCTGGATCATCTCAAGTGTTTGGACCAAATAGCGATTACATATAGTCCATTATAGGCCCCCATTTGAGAAGCACAAGGGTTCATTAAGTAGCCGTCTTGCATAATCTTTATGGAACCCATTTGTGCAAACTGTAAGAAAACTTTGTGCACTGTTGCCGACTGTTGGCCTCACGAAGTTGCCATTGACCTTAATGTTGTGCGACCGCCGATCAGAGCTTTGGTCACAGAGGTTAAGTTAGATAAAAGCCTGGGCAGGGAAGTGTTAATAATAAGGATAATCAGAAAGACTTGATCTAAATTTAGATAAAGAGATTTTTGTGGCAATCCCACAATATGTTCGAAATTCTTTGTTGAAGCACTTGAAATTCCGGATAATACTGACGCCTTAACAATCAACTGTAAATGCAGAGAATTGAGACTCAATGGCTCTTTAGCTTTATTGAAAAATTATGCATTTCCTTCAAATTAATGGAAAGAATTGTCTGCTATTTCATATACTACATTGAGTATTTCCTTTTCTTTTTGGAGTTAAAGGCATATGATATAATGTTTAGATTTTGTTTTGTAAAAATTTAGTATTTATACAGATATATAATGTTGTAAAGTATTTGTTTTGATTAAGTTTATAAAGATTGAGATTTGGCTTCATAATGTATGAGCTTTCTATATTTACAAGGAATTGGTGAGAATTTGGTTGTTAAAGTCAGCAATGGTGTTTTCTTTACCATGGGGGTATTGAAACTAGCACCTTTAGTGTTTCTGTTAAGGTAGTGCTAAATGGTTAAGTTAATATTGACCAGTGTTGACATAACAGTGTTTAGCAGACCACTGTGGATTCATGAAAACCAAACAAGATTGCTTGAAACTTTGCCACCAGCTGTTTGCCCAAGGATTTCCAACTATACTAGAGGATTTTCCCATAAATTATAACTTTATGTTGACTATGGTTAAGCGAAGAATGTTCAAAAATGATTCTAAAGACCTAAGGGTCATGTTTTCTATGACCTGAATTACTACACACATGTGTGGTGAAGATAAAAAAGTAAGGTTTTGTTTTCTGTTCATTCATTTTTGTCAGCTGCACACTGTGCAGGTTATGTGTGGAGAGGGTTTGCCAGAATATCAAGAGGAGTGTCATATGTTTTAGTTCTCAGTCCAAGATTAGACATATGCAGACAAATGGCATGCTGTGAATTGCACAAGAGCGTAGCACCGAGTGTCATTTTGCACAACTGTCTCAGAGTGCCCACTGTGCTTGCTTGCCAGGTCGACTCAACGCCTTTGTCCTGTGAATGTAGCATGGGGATGGGGCAAGCTGAAGTGGGGAATCCTCTTATATTCACCTGCGGACACTCCTAGTGGGGTGTCAGGAGGCTTAATTAGTCCTCATATATCTACTTACAAAGAATGAAGAGCCAGTGAGTGCTACTTGGATCTCAAGTCTGTAATTTGTCCATAAAGGGTAGTCAGACTTCAGAGAACATCTTCTTCATTACATCTACCATGTTTTCATTATGGGGTGAGAAAACTACAGGTCTGTGCTATGAAGTTTGAAAACAAAGGTGTTCACTCTTGCCGATTCTTGGCGGACATCTTTACAAAGGTGTCTCGCATTAATTTACTCCCATTGTAATTTGGCGTTGTGGTCTCATATTGATAGATCCCTTATATAATGTGATATAAGCTTCTTATGGATGTATTTTATAATCAAGGGAAGTGGTAATTAGGTAAAAAGAAACAGAGCATCTTAGGTCGGATTCCATAACAGTGTGGGAATCCCGGCTAATGTGCCACCCAGATTGCAAGTTTATTGACTCATGTTTTATGCAGTCTCCCTTTAATTATCACCTAAATGTATCAGGCACAAAAGAATTTCTATTTGTTTATTAGCTCTGGCACAACTTAATGCAAGTAGGGCTCCTCCCCTACATAATTTGGTTCCTTCACTTTTCATCAAGTCATTGTTTGTTGTCCGGACTTCAAGGTCATTGGGAAAGGACTATTGAAATTTGCTTGAGGGGAAATAAAAAATGTGTACTAAGCATCTATGTGGTGTTGTAAGCCCCTCAGGGTAACCATATACTCCCCCTACGGATCCCACATATGACACATTCCCCTTCCTCATTACATAGTATTGGGTATCATAAAGTAACATCAAACAAAATCCCTTTAATGTTTTGTTTGGCTCGCAGGTTTTCTTGGGGGTGTCAACTGCACCAGCCCCTATCATGAGACACAGAGAAGTAAGAATTCTATATGGTAATTTTCAATTTAAAGATTACAGAAAGTATCAAAGTTGATTGACTTAGATTCAGCCCGATATTGTTGGGTGAAGTTCATGAAAGTGAGAAATCTTTAAGTGCAATGCACAGTCACGTTGGCCAGGTGTTATTCTATGTTATGTGAATATGACTCAAAAGTAGTTGTGAAAACACACAGGAAGGCAAAGTGACTGGGGCACACACTTGACACTCAAGTGCCAACATGGGACATCAATAGTTCACACTCTATTTAAGGTTTCACATCAGTTTGAAAATCCACCCGAACCTGTCAGATATTTCAAGTTTGTACTGGTGTGCCACTTGTGGGTGTTGGTTTTGCTCATGGAGTGATACTCAGCACATTCTGTGGCCTCCCGATATTTGCTTCAACCATCTAACATTTATTTAGGTTTGATCATGTGAGGAAAGTTTGGTCTCCATAATAATGTGTCATTAAAATAATGAGAAAATTGGTGTATAAATACACGCAGGAAGAACATGAACATTTCAGTCAGATGACACATCATTAATGTAAAAAGTCTGAATTATAGTAATAAAAACCTATGAATGCACAAGAACAGCTCATATAGAATCTAATTCATCATGCTTTTATAGAGACATTCTATTCAAGTTTTAGGATAGAAAGATTTTCTAATTTGAAATTTTTGGGATCATAAAAAATTAGATTTATAGCTCTAAACACTTCATGAAAAGATTATTACCATAAGAATATAATGAATGGTCCTTTAATGATATGGCATAGGCTGTAGAGCTAACTATATACTTAGACTTCATGGTCACTTGAAGATTAGAAATGAACCAAAAGCCTGAAATTGGTGACTTTTATGGCGGGGTCAGGACCTCGGCAGATATTGACAGCCAGTAGATGATTTGAGTCTGGGCCTACACATGAGTGACATAGAAAATTGCAGTCGAGTCAAAGGACTTGGTTTTGGGGCTAAACATGGTTAAATGTGGTTGGACACTCTGACAGCAGGGCTCCATACTTAAACTGCATGCCATGGCATGTACAAACCCAATTACTGTTATCCGCCGAGAAAATTAGCTGCATTATCATCTGGTCTATTTCACTGACTATGCATAGAGTGCCACATAGAAATATCTAAGAGGGAACATAAAGCCAATATTCTGCTAATCAGAAACGTCTTTGCAGAGAATAATGAATGTTGGTGTGAATTTGGGACAACAAAATTAGAAAGCATTGACACTTTGTGGACAGTAGCACTTGATGGCAACAAAAGGCATCCCAGCTGACCCCACCATATCTTGTTTATCTCATCATCCATATGCATGAAAACAGATTTAGTCAGAGAAAGGCCATTGTTCTCTCTCCCTCTCTTGTATGATGAAAGGTTTGTGGTTTAAAAGCGACCTTTTTAGAGTTTATCTCTGTTTATAATAATTGATTGATCTGGAGGGAGAATAGATATGTGGGAAATATAAGCTTATAATGTGTGATCTGGACATGCTCAGATCATCTGGGCACATGCTCTGCTTGCCTCTGATGACAGATGCTTTGCTTTGAGCACCTTTAATGCTTGCCTCACTGGGCTAAAGCTATTTAAACCGCATGTCCTGATCAAAGGCATTTGGTCAACATGCGCATCCTTCTTTTCATTCATTATGTTTGCAATCAACATAAGCTGAGTGATAATTTTAACAGCATTGTGATCATATCACAATGAATTTCCAATCCATTTTTTTTATATTTCTGATAAAGAATTTATGGAAAGTTACCTGAAAAAACCATCAGTGTTCACAATATAGATGTAATAATTGGTGGGTTATGAAAGTTAATGCTTGGATGCTCAGAGTTCAGAGTAGGTTGGAAGGAAACAATGAGGGTAAGCTGCAGACACAATGGGGGAGACCACACACAATAGGTAACGACAGGTATGCCCCCTTTGATGTCTGCAGAGGCACACCTGTATTGAACATTATCATCTATGTGATACTCTGTTACTGTTCACTACCCTGAAAATAGAGTTTAAGGTCAGGCTAGTGCGTATATACCAAGAATTCATTATTGGTCTCTTGTAAATGTACTACATTAAAATTATGAGTTGCCATGGTTATTCTAAAGCTTGGATACAAAGTTTAGGAGGCTGTTTGAGGTAAAGTAACAGCATCCCTCTTATGGATGGCACAAACCTGAGTGAGATGTATTGTAATTTGTGGTCAGCTCTGGCACACAACCAGACATATTAATGCATTATGTACATTTGCCAGCATCTTGTGTGGTCTGGGAGGTTTTTTTTTGACACTCTATATTTGCATGTTAAACAGGAGATCAAGCCACAGGGTCAATCCCAAGCTTTTTAACATGATAAAAATGGCACCCACAAAGGTTATGTATGCAAACCTTTGGCAATACTTGTGCCTTAAAGTTATTGGCCTCTATTTTACATGATGGAGTTTAATTGTTTTAATTCACATATATAAACATGCTACAAGTAAATAAATTGCTCATTAACATTTGCTAATTATTTAGTGTTTTGACATTAAAATAAATTTATGTCAGTAAATGATATTTAATATCTAGGAATATTAATATGATATCCTAGATTAATTACAAGACTGGAGTGAGGTTTTTATGTTGGGAACAATACTTATATTCCATACTGATGACTCCTATCATCATGCAAGGTATCATGTCATCAGGTTCAGAATCATGGAGGCTAAACAAACTTGCTGATTGCATGCTGTCACCCTGTTACCTTCTCCACGACCTGGAATTAGGTCGACAGATGACGTGCAAATTGTAGGTGTGCAGTGATAACTTTGAACTTAAATAAAACATGTAATAGACGGATAGCAAACCGCTCACGTGTAAATGACAATAAAGTCACATAATTTATTTCTGAAACTTTGTTTAACTTTGATGTGATTCATACAGCTCAAACATCAGTGGGTTTTGTATGTTTTGGAATTCAAATCGTTAAAATATATTTTTCTTTGAAGATATGACCCAAATAGTTATTTGAAAATTGCATTATCTGGTGTCCTACCTAAATAAGTTATAAAGCCATCAATAAAATCATAGAAATTAAAAATTCTTAGAAATTATTAGAGTACAGTTATCACTGTGACAGTAATTATGATATTTTTGTTGTACAGTTTTGTATTTTTAAGTGAAAATGCTATTAGACCATATCATTGATAGAAATCCTCCTGCCTGTTAAGATGTGATATATTATCATATCAGTTTCATGGCTGAGGGCGGTACATATGTCTTGAGTAACATAAACTACAAGTTTCACACAAAAAAGATTGCAACTTTTTCAACTGCATTATATTTTAAACAAGTTCTGTGATCTTGAATACACTTGTTAGTGGAAGAAAATAGATGTGGATAAAGTGGATAAAATTAATTCTAACCTTACTTAAATCATGCCTTTTTTCAATATTGCAATTAGCATTATTTGATTCCAGCAATTGATATGTAAAATCATAGAGAATATTACATGTGCAGTTTATATACCCACATGAAGTATGATAATATAACGGTTGCATATTTACAATTCAAACTTAATTAAATGTGTCACTTCAGAAATATAATGCCTGCCCCTAACTGTAGCCATCTTTATACATGTATTTTTTATGTGATGAGGGTCTGGGGACAACACAGTCGTTCACACTGAAGAATATTTAGCCCCCTGATATTGTATGTCTGTGGCTTGCCATTGATCACATATATAAATTAGAAGCTTAATCAACCCAGCGACAGCGTCACTTATTTCATGTTTTCATCAAGGTTCATACCTTAACATGCAATATCTGGTACACTGCATTGTTTTGCTCCTATGGATTATCTGAATATTTAAAAGATGTGTGCATACCGGTGATGCATGATATTAAATGGCATCTCTCACAGATTCATCTTGTTTCAAAAGTGAACACTATTTGCAGATAGTTTTAATATTTATAAGTCTACACAACATGCCAAATACTCCTTATTCATAACTCTGATATACTCAAAACATGAGTAGTTTATGAGTGACTTCAGGCACACTTACACATCCGCTGGTTCAGTCAGGGCACAACCACGTGCTGGGTATGACCGGGTACAAATTATGTTTTGTAATAATAGTACATCAACCGAAGTCTGGAAGAGAAATACAATCAGACTGATCAACCAATTCATCTCTATGAATTGTTTAACTTGCTCATTTGACTTTAATGCCTGAAAAACAATTAGGAATCAATAAAAACACAGATTTGGTGAGAATAATATGAAACTGCTAACAGCAAGATGTTTAAGCTTGCAAAATGACAGTTTAACATTCAAGTTTTACTTAATTGTTCTTAGCCAATCTGTGTGGTGTTCAGATTAGCTTATTGTTTATTTGACTTGTGAATTTCAAATTGACAGCTAATGAAGGATAGATTACCAGTTAAACAACAAATAATCTTTCAGGTGCCACCTTTTCTAAGTAGACGTTCAGTTTGTAGAAGAATCAGGGGGTTCAATTCCATGATTGTTTATAGATGTAAATCAGTTGTTTACAGAAAGGCTGAGATGAAGAAATGGGATAGGTGGATGTATATGGTGGAAAGGTTGCCTGAATTTATTACAGAGATAGAGCAAAGTTAATGTTGACAGCCACTTCTATCTGGAGACCATGTTTATATTATTATATGTTGATAGAATATAAAATGGGATTTAAGTTTCAAATCTTTAAAACATTAACATTCATGAACAACTAACAAAGTGAGTAAAATAATAGCTTGATCATTATTCATTTTTTAAAATATTGAATGTTTGTTGGTTACAGATGTCACCTCCAAGCTACCAGCAGTATTTATCCAGTCCAGGAAAAGTGTCCACCAAGAAGTATCCCTCCTATCAGGGGCCTCCAGGGAATCCCAGCTCCCAAAGGAGCCCCTATCCTAACCCCCAGGATGCCATGAGTGCTCACAACCACAGCCATGGCAGTCAGCAGCACCTCGTACCACACAGGCCCCCTCACCCACACTCACAGGTGAGAAACAACTTTATTGCCAACTGCAAATAATTGTTGTGATCTTTTGTTCCTTATTTTTCTCCGGTCAACATTCAAGGTAACTCTCCTTACTTCAAACGTTACATGTCATTGCGAGTTTCAATTGATTATTTGTTCTTATGATGTTCTTGGAATTTTCCCTTTTAGAGTGACATAATTTGTCTTATTTCCTGTGAATATTGTATTAAGCTTTGCATCACAATACATGTGCCTCTAATTTGCCAGTATACATTAATATTGCTATTTGATAAAAATGATTCATGAATGCCAAAAATGAACGGTCATTTTATTCGAGATCAAACTAAGGGCAAAAAATGAGCATTTTGAAATATGATCCCACATAAATGATCAAACATGGTCACAAAAGAAGAAAGAAATTCCCCATATTCTCTTCACAAGGCAAGACAATTCAGTATGACTGGGTGTTTGGAACACAAGCCTTATGGAATGCAGAAGGTCTTGAACTCATGACCTTTGCCTTTGTGGTCTAATCCGAAACCATCAAAGGCTAAAGATATGAACCATATTTCATGTTCTGATTTCCAACATGCGAACGCTTTTGTCCTAGCTCAGAGGTGTGAAAGTTTCCGAGTGAAAGTGCTCTATTTAAACCGTGTATAAAGGACGCACATGTCCTCATGATCGCTCTAAATGTGCAGCCCAATAAGCTTAGGATTCTCCGGCCAATGACTCAGTGCTCAATTTGACAAACTAAAATATGAGTCATGACAAGGAGAAAATAAGCATATCTGTGGATTTAACACTCTTGATCGCATTCATGTTGGGCTTACTATTGACTATGAGTATAAACTGATCACAACTTGGTCTACTTTCAAAATGGAGAAAAAAAAAATGGAAATCAAATTGCACCTTTATGCATTTTTAATGAGCAATCTATATGCACGTTCAAAATGTGATCATGATACAGACTTTTTTGATTGGCCATTGTCCCTCGATGGCCATTGTGAAAACATACAGGCCAACTGAAAGCACACGTCAAGGGTTGCTGTACAAAATTGAGCCGAGATTCGCAGGAAATGGGAATAGCTGAAATGCGACCCGGCTCACATAGTCATGAAAAGTAAATATTACATTGTAACTGGGAATAGTCATCAAAGCATCAGAAGTATCCGTGGAAGTAACGTGTCAATGTTGATTGATTGCAAGCGTCAGAAGAAACGTGTGTATAGTATGGTCCCATGACAAGTGAATTTGATTAAACATCAATACACCTCGTTAGCATTAATTGACTGACGATTGATTTATGACAATACGACAGACAGGAGACTGCTGAAAAGACTCACACTCATTCTGGTAATTAAAACCTTGGTGGTTAGTTAAGATGTTTTTGGCAAGAGAGGCAAATCTGAATATGAAGACTCACACAACAACTGTATCCAAGCTTAATTTAGATAATAGCTAATGTAATTGAGGCATAGATAAAGATTCATTGAGGAGACACAGTCAGAACTTGAATAGATTGCAGAAGATCATATGTTGAAGCATTTACCTTTTTTGCTGGGCCAATATAAGAAAGTCATTTTTTTAAATTTATCACATTACTGGTGTTATTTACTTTTGGATGATTACTGCTGTCAATTTAACATACCCATCAGATTTTCTCATATCATGCAAAAAAGCAGCATGTTTTCATGAGAGAGCCGTCCCATGTTAATCAAGTTTGGCATGATATTACGTGGAAATCGTCAAGGGTAGATAAAGAAATATCCCGCAGGCTTAATTCACCCTGCTAATTGTTCTATTTCATGTTTGCTTCTCTTTACTCACACTCATAAGCCAGCATTTTCAATACATATTGCACATACTCAAATTGTTCTTTTGTTTTCTGGAAATTATAAAGGTACTGATTAAAATTTGGAATGCATCACTGAATGTTTTGGTCCATTTAATTCAAAATTAGGGAAGAGCTGATCATGGAGCTTGCCAGATACTAAGTGCAGGTTTTATTGGAAACTGTCCTAATTTTTTTTCTCCAAATTTGAATTATATTATGTACATATAGTTGGCAGGGCATTTGAATAAAGGGGGCAACCCAGTATGCATATCTCACCTAAAACAAAATAAACAGTTCTATGTCAATGACTTTATACAAAACAAACAGGAAGCACTTTAATATATCACAAAGATAAATTAATATAATGGAATGACTATACATAAGGTTCATTTTAGACATTTATATTTTGAATTTGATATAATGAAAATCTCACATTTCTGAGATCTGTACTATCTCTGTTGGCATATTGGTATTATTTTGATATATTGATCCAAAACAAAAGGCACTTTTGTGATTGCATGTATTTGGTATATTTTACAGCCAAGTCTGGTTGCTGGCGGACCTAACACGAGTACAGACAAGGACTCTGATAGCACTAACTCTGCAGCCATGTCTGTGACGGACAGCGGGCGGGGATCCACCGGGGAAGATGCTACAGACCCCAGACCCAGCCCCGTGGAGGCCGACCCCCATCAGAACCTCAGAGGTAGGCATCGCAGCAATGTCCATATATGGGACCAGTTATATTTCTGTAGAACGTAATACTGAAATAAGTGTTTTGATATATATTGTGCATCTTTATGCCCTTTTTGCATGTCATATCCTCATCCTAAATCAACCATCTTGATTTAACTCAGATGAATGTGTAGTTTAGAGATTTATGATAAATGCAAAGTTCAGCTTCTTGAGTTCTCTCATATTTCACATCAGCTCACCTAGTGATAACTCAAGAAAAAAAAAACATTTTCAAAAGAGTAAGGGAACTATCCAGGTGATAAATTGAATACACTCAAATGACAAAACTGTGAAAAACATACCTCTTGCAGGTGTCTCCTGCCAGAGAGTACTTCACATCCAAGGAAAATCAGAGGGAAAAACTCGCTAAATTGCAATATGGCCACTTATGTTTTACAATTTGCAGCCCCCGCATTTTCCAAATTCATGAACCATTAAAACAGAAATTTCACAAGTGACAAGCAGCTAACTATCCATGAAGCTGACCCGGGAGAGCCTTGTAGATTCTTCTTGTGGAAAAATATAGGTCTTTCCACATGATAGGCCTATTATCCTGTTATTTACAATCCAGCTTTTCTTAAAGTTTAGAGTCAAGATCAAATAGCTTTGACAATGTTTAGAATATATCACGATGAGGATATGACATGCAAAATTAGCGTGATTTATATTTTGATACTGACCAGGTTTAAAATGAAGACAGGAATTGAATGTGAGACGTCAAATTTGTCAAAATTGTCAGGGGTTTCTTCCTGAGCATATGGTGGAAATTGCTTCAACAAATGAGCGTCCCAGATGAAAGGTGCTCGTGTTCCCACAGTGTCTTAAGAAACCAATAATGTGATGCAGTAAGCTGATTGCTCAAATCCACCTTCTCCATGCTAACATTCTGATATGATGATCACATATTTGAGTGCCATTTATTCAGATGTTTTGCAATACTCAATGCAGTGATGATTAATATGTTTTATTTTTTCCTCAACTTTCAAAACTAAGATCAATAAAGGTTTTTTGTTTGCATAAGACAGACAGCAGTGTCAGAACACAAGTAAATTTGCCAGAAATAAAACATGTCTGAGTTGACTAATGGGAGAAGTGATGGTAAGAAGCCATGTATGGTGAGGAGCTTATGTCAGTGTCAGTCAACATGGCCGCCCGGCGGTAAACTGACCGGCAAACATTACTATGTACCACTTGTCATTAGTGAGAACACGAGAACACGACCCAGACACCACCAAGCTCTCCAATCAACATTGGTCTGTTTGCGAGACAAGCTCATGACTTGATTGCTGATGTGGACCCTTTAGACTAGTCACGACATTTATTCATGTGCTTAGGAACCCTGTGACCATGTGGTTTTGTTCATTCTTGGGATGAAATAAAGAAAACTTCAAACACTTAACCATCTGTCCAAAGATCCACCTTCCCATAATCAAACTCATGGACCATATATGTATTTGAATAAATATCAAGACCAAATATGGTGAATAAATACCCACCTGGTGATATTCTATATAGGCTTTTGTATAAATCCACATTTAACAAAGAAATTTATTTTAGAAAACCAACTATATAAATTTACCTGTTTGATGATTTGAGGTTTTTCTCAAGTTTTGTATAGTTGTTCTTGTTACTTTATATTGCAACTCAAGAACTCATATATATGCACAGCTGTTAGATGTATCTGAACATTTGTGTCCTTCCTTCTGCTCAGAGCAGTAATAAAACATTTAATCTCAAATTTTAACTTATTTCAGATGGTGTGTTATTACGCCCTCCACACCTTCCTCCAGCAAAGCCTCCTTCTACCACTGCCAGAATAAATAATCTGCTACATAACAATGTACATCACCACAACAACAAACCGGTTGTCAAGACAGCAACTGTTGGCAGGCCAACTATGAACACAGTTAATCAGAACAGAGCACAAAGACCTAGTAGCCATAGCAACCACAGGAACAATAATAGTCGCAAACCACCACCTCCAAATCCACCAAGGCCACATCGTGGACAACGTAACCATAGTGACCAACAGAACTTGTATATCCATGGTAACCAAAACAGTAACCGTGGTAAATTGAACAGAAGTTGGCATGACGACAATGAGAGCGGACCAGAATGGAGTGACGAGGATAGAGAATATGTATATTATGTAAATGCCAGTCATGTATGATGTCATGACAGCCAAATCATAAACTGTTGCTATGGTAACCAAACATTTGGTGCTCAACTTTAAATGCCTGTGATGATACGTTCAAAGCAATATGTCAAAATGGTGGTGCTATTGTACATTTTTTAGTATGGCAGTGGTTTGATTACTTAATTTCGTCTGTAGAATGGAAACTGAACTTCCATGTATGCAATTTCACACTTAAATGCCAAATAAACACATGAATTAGTGAAGAAATAAGGTGGAGAAATATTATCTGGATTTACGAGATGATCTGTAAGAGACAATATGTTGTCAAGTGAACAGGACGGACAGGAAAGATGAGAGATATATGGCTGAGAGGAGGTGAATACCACCCGCAATACTAGGCTGCCTGCACCATCTCACCCAGCGTGCTGCAAAGGTAAGAACCTTTGATCTCAGATATAATTCTCATACAATAAGCTATCTTTTTCACAGGTTATTTAGATAAAGTTGTGTGTTATTCTTTGGTAAGTGTCATCTCAGAAAGGTTTAAGATCCTGCTCTATAATCAAGTGATTAACAGATGGTTAGGGTTGAAATATAAGGAGAACTTGAATCGCTGAAATCAAGATGATTTACCTGTGAAATTACCACCGATACCGACATGTGAATCAGATGTTCACAATGTCGATACAAGTCTGATATCTGCGGGATATGAGCAATTGAACTGAATTTGATACATTGTATCACAGTAGGGGTGATTGCAGCTCCATCTATTATCCACATTTGACTCTTTGTGATATATTTTGTGATTTCTTTTGTGTTACAAAATGCTCCATCTTTTGTGTTATTTTGCAACGAAGAAAGCATAGCTTCTGTCGTTTGTAGGTGCTAATTTTCTGGCAATAGGCCTCAGGTAATTCAGAAGAAAGTAGAAAAGCATTGGTTGGTCTCTACAGATTTGGTTTCCATACCCAATCAGAGAAGTGTCGGCAGCGAGTCAACATGTGTAATTATAGAAATGAAAGGTGTCAAAAAGGTGAAAGGTAGTTACCAAAAGCGCTGGCTGAGTTTTGACATTTCTTGCTGAGTTTATACAGAGGAGAGCATTAGTTAGGCCACTTAACCATCGAAACACACCAAATAGTTGTACAAACAAAAAGACCTCTTAGCATGTGAATCGCTCGCAGCATAACTGATCTTTTTCACAGTCTATATAAAAATTTAACAATTGGTGATGTGAACAGAGGTTATAAATGTAAAAAAAAGTTCACCGACAAGTCGTTTTGGATGGATGATGCTGGTGACAAGCCAATTTGGACCAAGTTTTGTCGGTGACTTTTCTTGTGAGGGGCAAACAACCCCCCTCAGTTTCTACCTGCTGAGAACACCAGTAGCAATGCAGACAGCCATTTTGTGCTGACCTCTTTTGATGCGGATTCAAACAGAAGACGTTTCTGTTGTGAATCATCTGTGGTTAGACACATCCTAAAATATCCTTTATAAGAAATGACCACAGTTTTTCTTAGAATACATTTGGATAATAATTACAGTTTTCAAATCCAATTTTAACCATTCAGAATATAGAACAGGATTTGCCACTGGTCATTGAATTGTGAAAAACAACTCAAACTTCCTCCGCTGCACAGATTTTATCAATAGATAATGTGTATTTTAAAGAAGAGGAAGTCCAGGCATGTGGTAAATGAGGTCGGAAGTTTGATATTTTATCAGAATTCTGGCCGCACCGTGGTACATATGAAGCAGCTACTTATGGTGTGGGTACAGAGCAGGTGTATTTGCATTTCTCATCTGTGTAAAGTGGTGGCCCGGTACTCAGGTGATGATGAGGTCCACAAGCTTGTCACCTCCTTGCCATGTTTGCAGGATTTCAGCTGGTTACATACACCGGCATGGCTATATTTGACGAGGCTTTGCTAATTTTGCCAATTAACCACTTGAATCTAGCGGAGGGTTTGTCGCATGCGTGGCAAGCGTCATGTACATAACAAGTTATTTTAATAAGGAATCTATCACCACATATTATGATACGGTAATATTGAAACACACATCAGACAGTAAGAACTTAATCGTTAAACTTTAAGAAAAAAAAAATGTCAGTGTTAGGTGATTAAAACCCTGTTTTATTTACAATTGAGATTGTAGCTGTTCAGTTTGGAGACTGTCTCAGTATGATGTATCTGGGGTCTTATGTGATGGGGTTTGATTGATGGCAAAGCCCTCAGCAAACAGATAGAGTCTATTTATGATGCGCACCATTCACAACATCAGGGCCTTAAACAATGAGCATTTGATGGTATTATCTTCACAATGAACTGCTTAAGTAACTTTACTTACACCTGGGCCTCACCCATAAAACTGCCACATCAACTATATTTAAGGTTAAACTTACCACTTAACCTTGCCAGGTGGCAGCATAGTAGAATTAGATATATGTTTAATTTTCTTTAATTATTCTGAATTCCGATAGGCTCTACTAACCAGTTTAAACTTGATAGCAGTTGTTTCACACTTTGTTTCAGGAGGTGGGTTGGCTATGTTGGATCATATTGTCTCTCTGAGCAGAATATTCAGCCATTATTTTGTCAGCTTTTGAGACTACATGTATGTACATGATTGTTTGTCAAGCTTGTATTATGCCAGGCCTTGGTATGAATCATGCCAGGATGCCATATCTTACCGGCCACAATCACTGATCTCCAAAGAAGGAATATATAGACCAGGCATTCACAATGCAATATTCTCAACCAATGGTGCTGATTGATTTGAATTCATGAAGACCACTGCTTAAGATAATATATGATTTAAAACCTGCTGTATTATAGTTGGCATAAATCTCTTTCCGATGGTACCATTTACAGGCACTTGAATCATTGTCATTATCAAAATGGCTGACTTAACCATGAATAGCTTATCATTAGATTTGACAGTATGCGGACTGACAATGATGAATTACCATGATAATATCACCATACAATTTGCTGGTAAATGTGGACTTTTAAAACTCTGGCTTTTAAGTTTCAGCATGCTATGGATAAGGAGCTGAAAATAGCTTCACAATCTGGCATTATATTTTGATCTTTGGCTATATCATGTCTTTGCTTAATTTAGCAAATAGCTATATTGTTTAGAGGATGATTTATAAATTGAACGTTTGATAGATTAAATTTAGATTAACAAAGTGTACTTTAGAATGATATTAACCTGGAATATGAAACCAGTGAACACCGCCAGAGTAATGATGGAAATTGTTCCTGACAACAACTCTGTATAATCACAAACAAACCAACCAAAACTATTTGACAAGAACAAAGAAGGGTTGTGGTAAGACAAAAAGTAGTTCTGGTTTTACCATGTTCAGAGCAGAAAGTTGGCGGTAGCGTCTGTTTGTTGATGGTTCCATCGCCTGCGGGAGGCACAGACAGGCATCAACAGATGGTAGAATGGTTTGTCTGAATGGATCTACCTCAGCAACAATGTGCCGTCACACCACATCAAGTCTTTGTAAAATCAAGCCGTTGATTTGTAAAGTCTGGACAGTCTATCACAGGCCTGCATCTCTTGCATGGAACGCTCAGATGGTCGGCACCAATTTATGTGGTCATCTGATCATATTTCAAGGCTAAGCACCACAGAGCAAGTTAAATCAGCCCGGACAGATAGAATTATATGCTATTGATTATGCTCAGCATAATTATTCAGTTCTTGTTGCAAATCTGTTTCTAAAATAAAGGATTGTGGAGGTGAGTGTGATTACTTGGTGCAGTGGGCTGGCTGGACATTGTGATGTTAACAAGGGCACAGCCCCATGACCTCAACTCATTCCTCAGTTACAAAAATTGCCTTGACGTGGACATTGTGTCAGGAACAATGTCCCCTTGAAGCTTCTGATGTCGGCAAGACTGAGGCTACTTACAGGTGTCACGGCTGTAAATGTGTGCACCTAAAAAAATAGTGTAACAATTCTTTGTCACCTCTAAAACTGTGCCTGCCACTTTCTTTGATTGCTTGAATAGTGAACATCGTTCAAGACTTTGTCCATTCTCTTTTTCTGTTCTATATTTGAATTATATCCTAATAAACATTTTTTAAGTGATAATCTGTAAATTGATAGACAGTTGAAAACTTCAATTTCTTTTTGTGTTTATCAGAAGAAGGAAATTGTTATAAGATTATTTTTTATTTAAGAGTATGGACTAAAATAATAATTGGCTTTATCTATCTCCTTAGTTCATGTTTAGTTTCTCAAAAAAAAAAAAACCCAAAAATTAGATGAGCATTATGCTTATTCAAGATTTAACTAAAATTCAGCATTTAAAAGTTTAATATGATTAAGGTGTTTTTGACAAAATGAAGGACAAATTATCAAGTAATAGAGATATTTTATTCAAATCTAATTTTATATATCTCAAGACCTTTGCTCTGTGTAGTTTTTAAATATTTAAGGAATTTCTCTCCTTGCCAATATTTGAAAAACAGAGAGACCTTTGGTTGCATTTTATGACTTTTGGGGGTAATTTCTGGCACACATACAAGCACCATGCTGGGCTTTTCACACAGTTATTTGTGTGTCAAAAATGCCTTTAACAGCTCCAAATCATGTTTAGTTTGGAGCCAAAACAGAAAAAAAACTATCCTGTTTAATTATGTAAAAACTTTGAATATACATAAGATGTTCACTTAATTTAGTGAAAATGTATTTTTCATTATTATATCTCAGAGACTCTTGATAAGAAGTAAATAAAGTACAATTTTGGGTTTTGTCAGAAGTAAACAACATCAAGAAGAAACTAAATGGTTTGATATACGATTATCCTCCATTGTCCAAATATGAAAAATATCCTTTTTTGCATATTTGACCATCCAACTTTATTTCAATAAAGAATGGCATTGTGCCAGTGACTTTAAGGAGCAGTGTGTTGGGCTTGGTGCATGGTGTTAATATATGTCCAGAGCAGACAGTTACAAGCTTCTGTCATGTCACCAGCAGTCAGTTTGTGTCCAGCAGTCAGTTTATCACTAACATACCCCTCTAGACCTCATATAGCACAACATGGGAAGCACTCAGCACAAACTCTCTCCAGTCCGCATGGCAGACATTAATATAGACCTTATACAACCTAATATGGACTGTACTTAACACAAACTCCATAGCAGACAGTTACAAGCTTCTGTCATGTCACCAGCAGTCAGTTTGTGTCCAGCAGTCAGTTTATCACTAACATACCCCTCTAGACCTCATATAGCACAACATGGGAAGCACGTAATACAAACTCTCTCCGGTCAGTGTATCAGACATTGATATAGACCTTATACAACCTAATTTGGACTGTACTTAACACAAACTCCATAGCAGACAGTTACAAGCTTCTGTCATGTCACAAGCGTCCAGCAGTCAGCTTGTCACACACATATCCCTCGAGACTTTATACAGCACAACATGGGAAGCACTCAACACAAACTCTCTCCAGTCTGCATGGCAGACATTAATATAGACCTTATACAACCTAATTTGGACTGTACTTAACACAAACTCCATAGCAGACAGTTACAAGCTTCTGTCATGTCACAAGCGTCCAGCAGTCAGCTTGTCACACACATATCCCTCGAGACTTTATACGGCACAACATGGGAAGCACGTAATACAAACTCTCCCCGATCCGTGTATCAGACATATCCTCCTAGACTTTATATGGCACAACACTTTATCTGACACTCTTGCTTTATCATGACAGTTTAACTTCATAAAGTGCATAATATTTATCTACCTGTCTTTGCATGGAGAGCATAAACATCATTGATATATATGTGAGTATATTTTCTGACTTATACTGCAATTGTTGAATCCAGTATAAAGTATGAAATTGATAATCCAAAATTCATAATAATTAGATATAAGCAGTGCTTAAAACAATGCCCATGTATACGATCTATGTGATAGTGGTTATGAACAATTTAAATTGATTTAATTGTCAATTTGGTACTTAATGAATCTACATCTGTACCCTGGAGCCTAAATATGCCTAACCGACACAATATGCAAATGTGCAACACATTTTATGACTTTTTTCAAGGTTCATTTGCAAATATTCAGTTGTACATTCCCCAGAGCATATTATTTGACTTTGAATTTTCCTTGGAGCATCTCCTGACATTTTATTATCAAACACACCCAAAGTATGTGAAAACCTTAAGATAATTATTAGAGCACAATGGAATTACATCACATTAACCACTTGTGATTTCTGCATCTTTGAATGAAGAAAGCTTCCCACCACTTGTAGTAATCCCACAGACACACTTAAGATGCTAATTATCAGCCTTGATAATGGTCATTTATCATTTGATTGGCAAATGTTGCCACGTTAGAGGTCTAAATTGTATAATAGTTGACTCAATAGACAGGTGAGGGTTACAGTCAAAGAGGCTCAAATGCTTTTATCTGATCAAAGAACATGCCTACAGAGGGAGCAATTGTCGATATAAACACTTTCACCACAAGATTGTGGTTAGTTTAAAATGTCTTAGGAAGTGTTAAAAATAACAACAGGTTTAATCTGCCTTTGGCTTTTATAATTTTCATAAATACTTTATGGATCTTGTTGGCTATTGAATGCATTTCCTTGAATTGAGCTCATTTATCATATATGAATACTGACTCAGTAAAAAAAGAGGCGATTTCAATGACCAAATGAACAACACATGATGATGATTAGGGCATTAGGTATTTGAATGTATATCCAGTAATGTTTGGAATATTTTGATAGATTTATAGATGTTTAAGAAGTCCTTTTACCAATTTGTGAAAGCTGATCATGCAGGAAGGTAATGGAATTGATAATAAAGAGAGTTGTGTATCCGCTACTTGTGAGTAATATAACCAGGTACACGATCCAGGCCCATTAGCACAGATCCATCAACACAAGTTCGCTGTAAATTAAGCTATAAAACTGACACACATGAGTTATGAACAGTGTAAGAGTCAGAGGTGGTGGTTCAGCCCTTCACAATGGTCAGGGCTCTTCTCAGGCAGCTACTGTTTGTTATCATTTAGGAGGGTATTTTATTTGCATGTCCTTGCATGACTTCTTAGTAGGTTGAAAATATAACTATGTTTTTGAGAATCATTACTTCAAAGATGCATGACACAAATTATCTTTGACTTTATATTTTGCATCAAAGGATTGGAAGGTTGAGACGATACTTTTGTAAGGTCACATACTTATGTACCTGAGAAAATGTAATCATAAAATTCCTGTACTTTTAGCCTACCCGGATCTGAACAAGGTCAGCTTTAAAACTCAGGGTTTCTGGAGTAACCTCATAAGTATATGGGTATTTCCATTTGAACAACCTTTAAAAGTGTAGATTTCTCTGAGATTGACCTGTAGTAGAAGCGGATTGGGGGGTAAATAGGGCTGTCAGAGAGGGGTAAGGGTGATGGATGGGGTAGGACAAGTGGGGAGGACATGTGTGCCCTTGCCATGAGGCTGGGGGTGCCCAGTGGGGCGGGCGAAACTACCCTCAGACAGGTCTGCTTAGCCACATGATGTATGGCGGCAAATGGTGCATGCCACACCGAAGTAGTCAAGATTTCATTCACACATTCATGAGCACTTTTGATGGCGGGCATCTCTTTTGGTCTCCTTGACAGGAGAGCTGTCTGTGGTGCATTGAGGAGCGGAGTGATATGGCGATATAAGTCAGCCATGGATGGAGAAGAGCGGCCACTGATTACCTGGATAAAATACAACACTGGCCAACAAAGAGGGCCGCATAAAAGGTCACAAATGTTGGACAAAGTATCACAGTAGGGGCGAGGGGTGCAGTGGTAATCAAGGGGTACGCTATGTACGCTCATTGTGGATCCTTACAGACTTTCTCCAAGGGAGACACGTCTGGGCTATTCTGGCACAGAATAAATTGTGAACTCTGTCTAGTAGTAAATTTATTGCTGTTTAAGAATATCAAACATCACTGCTGTCGCAATCATGTGGTTGCGTACTTAGCACTGTCAAAGAGGGGCGGAGATATTCACATAAAAAAGTGCCACTATATCAATCTTGTATTTCACTCCCATTAAGACCTCACCCGGCAACCATATAAAGAGGCTTGTGAAAACATCTTATTTCTCAGGGTTCTATTTCAAATTCAGAATTTGAAATTGAAATGAAATGTTCAATATTGAATAAAATGATTCTAGAGTTACATTGGTAACAGATTTTCTTACACACTTTCCCTGACTCGAATTATATGGTAGCATTTAAAAAGTAATATGTAATGAAATTTGAATATGACAGCACACCAATTAGTTGACAAACCATGAAAAAAGTTTCATTCTACTTTCTTGTCACCTGAAAACATGATACTTATTTCCAAACATATTTTATGAAGAAATGCACCAGCACTCCTGCTGTTAGATTTAAATGTATAAACCAATAGATTCAATACCATGTGCTGCAAAGGGTTTAAAATATTTATTTGTCGAGGTTTTTTTAGAAGAAAATAATGATTGTGGTTTGATATTGTAGCATGAAATGTCTATCTCTATTTACTGATACCAGGAAGACGATTTAAACTTTTAATGACTTGATATTTCACCTTTGATACGTCCGTTTATAAATCACTTTCCTTTGGCTAAACAACAAAGGCCTGAAGTCATGCCGCCACAAAACTGAAGCATTTAAGATTGAAGGGACTTTAATGCAGTCACAATACCTGCACGCTTAATCTTTAGTAATTATGTGATTATTTTTAATTTGGTTATTTCTGTATTTGACCAATCTAGCTAAAACCATTTGGATATTTCAATATGTAATTACAGTCAGACCACTTTCAAGGTTTAAAAGATAGGAAAAAGGTTTCAGACTTAAGAGATCGGCATAGCCATGAGGCACAATTTAGAAAAGTAAACAGGGACACCAAGGACAAAAGGTCTAAAGTGGGATGTGATTTTGGACTAAAGATGTCCTGACCCTGGCCAGAGGCAGACAGACTGACCACCAGGCTTACGGCCACTCTATACATACAATAAGCAGGCCACACCGGCCATACAGCCACAGACACACAATAGACACACAATGGGCACACAATTGACACTCACCAGGGGGCACTAGGTTGTGGACAGCAGGGCACAGATAGCAATCTAACCAGATATATAACTGACCATATCAATGATCAAAATCATCCCTGATGAGGCTTTTATCTCGTCAAAGTGTGCAAGAGGAAAGGCCCAATCTGATTGGCCAAAAGCAGTTTAGCACTTTGGTCAAGCCATGTAAAGATTGTGACCACTTAAATGTATTTTTTAGCTATTGATTTGAATATATGAAAGGTTTGAAGGCAATCCTTCAGGCAACAGCAAAAGAATAAAAGAAGACTGACATCTTGAATATTTTATTGTAATGATAACCTTTGAACATTAATAAAGTGTAAAGGAATCTCAAGTTTGAGGAATGTGTTAGACAGTGTTTTGATATGTATATATCCCAGACAGTCACAAGAGATATATCTTTACAGAGATGAATACACTCTATAAATGGATCTGTCATTTTCAAGATGTTAGTTGCAAACATTGACAGTTCTGAAGATGTATATTTCCATGTGACACCAGTTAAATATACAACTTTGTTAGGGGATACCTTGGTTTTGATCCTTGTGACACCAGTGAGGACACTATGTGAGTGCACATTTTACTTGAGACACAGTGCTGGCCACATCCTGTTAGTGGCAGGTCCAGCTGTCACCGTGGACACAGGCTGTCACCCACAACAAGACTACTGCCTGCAGCAGTCTCGCAGTTAATAAAATGGCACTGGTACGGCTGCAGAAATGAAAAGAAAATGACCTGTGGGTAAGGGTACTGCATTGTGGTGATAACTAGGAATGTTCCTTTCCCTCAAGAAAAAAGAGAATACTTTTGTATCAGAATTGGGCAAGGCACATTGTCTAACTTTACTTGCAAAGGCATTTACATTGCTTATGATCAAATAAAGCAATATAAGTTAATGATAGTTTATTTTAACAATTAATACAGAATTGTAAACTTTAAAATAGAATTACAAAAAAAATGAAAATTAATTTGATAAAATTCGTAAATCATTTATTAAAATGAAGCTCATTGGTTGGCTTTAATTTGATCAAATATTAATTAGATTGACTTCCAGGTTATAATTATTCCCTCAGATCTGATTGAATTCAGACAAAAATAAGCATATCTGATTTTTTCAAACACATAAAGTGACCACTAGTCACCAGCTGCCATGGAAATGCTGAAATAATAATGATTGATTTGATATGCAGTGTAAAAATGTAATGCAATAATTTGGCGAGAAATGATATTTCTATGTGATTGTTTGATGACACAGTGTTTTACCCAGAATGCCCTCCCAGGGAGCACACTTAGAACACTTGACATTTTGACCCTTGCTTTTGTCTACAGAGGCATTTTACAAATTGAAGGGTAAACAATAAAGTGGTGCCAAAAGTTAATCTGTCTGGACATGGAGTGTATAATTTCTACATTTTGAAGAAGAAAGTAAGGTGAGGATAGGGTGATGGATATAGGAAACGACGGGTATATAGTAGTCAGATATTTGGCAATGTCTCCCGGGCATCATCAACCGTACTTCACAATGTAAGGGTCCTGCCACTTCACAGTTTCCTAATATGGTTCATCTTTGTTAGCATCGCACAGATGTTCTTTGATTTTTCAAAGCCATATATACATCATTTATGAATTATCATTAAAGTTAATGAAAACATTTAGGTTGTCTATGGATGTTACATTCAGTTGACGGTTGGCATGTACATAGTATATTTATTTGTCGGGCTGATGTGAGGGTTTAGCTTTTATTTAAAGTGTGTGCCGTTAAATGTTGGGAAGTAACCACATGTTTGGTATATCAGCATGTTTGTGCAACAATTGTACATTTACCACACAAAATGACCAACTGATGTAAAAACATAATACATAAAAAGTACAATTCATATAATAGAATATGTCATAAATTCTGCAAGAAAATCTCAAACTCTTTTGAACAGTGTGATTTAAACAAGAAAGGTCAACCAGAAGACACCAATTTCTGCTATTAGCATTACATAACTTGCAATTTATTTCACAGTTTGATTTTCAGTATTTCTTCTTTGTAACTATAAAAGACCAGTGTTCCGAGACAATAATCAGATTCAGACAAAATCTCTCATCACCTATTCAATTACCCTTTGATTACTTGTAAAAGAAGACAGGCAGACAAATTAGGTTATGTAAGCCATGTTTGGAGGGATAAATTGTCCATATACCACTAGACAGCTGGTCGTCTGGTTATTTGGAGTCAGTGACCTGCTATGAAAAACACATAATGTTATATCACACAAAAAGGGCCCTCACATCTGCTGAAAACACCCCCTTGAACTTCACTGCTTGATAGGGCTATTTTACACAATTTACCGTAATTAAAGGATCAAAAAGCATTTTAACTCCTGTATATATTTTCTACAACCATACTTTGGTTTGCTTCTATGTGAAATTGCATCACAGAGGGTTTAACCCTTATGTTAAGTATTCATGTACTTAGGTGATTAGTCATCACAAAGCAGTCAAGTTTCTCAGACTCCTGTCATGACAAAGGAGGGTTAATATGGGGCTTTACAAGTATATACAAAGTCATGTGTTTTTAACCATAAAACATATTTGGAAAGCGAGTTCAAAACTTGACAATATCCCATGGGCATTGTCAAAAACAAAGTGTATTTCTTTATGAATCTGACAGGAGTGATATTTCACCAAAACAGATACATCTGTATTTCAAGGTCTGTGTGTTCTAATAGCTTTTTATAATTTAATTTTTAATAAAAATATGTTAACATAGAGAAGGACGTAATGTTTATTGATGTGCTATTAAGGAAGAAAACAAGTAGTTTGTCAGACTATTCTCTTGTTTTTTCAGTATTTATAGCACATAAGTATATGTTTAGTGGTCTGTTTCTCAAGGAAATCCCACTCTTATCTCAGACACTGCCCCATGCCTTATGGCGATGAAAATATCACCATACCGTGCCAGGCCAGGCAGAGGTGTCAGGAAAAGGTTGTCCTCCTGTAATCTTTGTGAGTGATAACAGCCTTGAGTGGACATAGGACTGAGATAAGAAGTCATTGTGAAAGATAACTCTTCAGTGTAGATGAGATAGAAGCCATTGAGGCTCATTTGTCTTTGACTGGGGGGGTCATACAGCCACATTTGTCTTTGCCAGCAGGGGGCCTTGGGGGAGGGGTTGAGGGGTCAGACAGGGCAGAAACAACCTATCATAACATGCTGGTCAGGAGATGTTTATGGACATATAGTTGTCTTCTATATTTTTATGGGTCAAATATAGCAATGCCACTGGTATGAAAGCCCTTCTAAAATATGACCTTCTGAGATGACCTCAAACCACACATGCAGACCACCTTTCTACTAAGCTTCTTTGATAATTAGTATACTTCCACTGGAGGAAAATAGTTCTTTTAATCTTTGAGAATATAAATGATGTATTATGAGCATACAGTATTTCCCTGTACATTTGACTAATTCTCACATTTCTATTTTGCAGTTTATGGATCAGATGTTACCATGGCTTTCGTTGGAGGTGTCGAGGCACAGGAGGTGTGTGGTCCTGTAGCATCCAATCTACCACTCCAGTCACAAGACACATCTACCAATCTACCACTCCAGTCACAAGACACATCTACCAATCTACCACTCCAGTCACAAGACACATCTACCAATCTACCACTCCAGTCACAAGACACATCTACCAATCTACCACTCCAGTCATAAGACACATCTACCAATCTACCACTCCAGTCACAAGTTCTCCACAACACACACATGACAAAGAACGCAATTCATATGTCTTATTATAATTATACTGCTGACAATATCATGTGATATTAGAGATGGGATAACATTTGATATGCTCTGTATCAGCACAGATCTATCTTGGAGGCTGATTATCTTAACTTAGGATTGTAGTTGGTGTGCCTGCTGCATGGAGAACTTTTAAGTACTTGGTTTAATCACTCAGCTAAACTCTGTAGTGTAAAAATGTAGTTATGTTTGATTAATTATCAATGTTGATCTCATCAATGTAACATGTAGTGATGCAATATAATGAATTTAGTCAAAATTAACATTTTCATGTGTATCATCATAATTACCCGTCAGTAATGTTATTATAGTTTTCATTTTACATTGCTTTAAATAGGATTCAAATGAGGTGGGTCCAACTTGCCAGTTGAGAATTAGTATTTATATTTTAAATAAGACTGAAAAGTGCAGCATTGGAGATTGGTATAATTCTCACTACCAGGCCCTGATCCATTGGGAGATATGGATCAAATCACAATCAGAAGCATGTGAGAAAGGGTCCATTAATATGTTCAGAAGAGCGGTTTCTCAACTTACAAGGTGTCAGTCCCAAGTATATATATTTACAGTAACTATAAAAACATTGTAATTAGTCTTACTGCTGTGTTTCGTTGCCAAGCCAAAAATGGGCCGCTTTGTTCAGCAAATGAGGTATTTCCTTGAGCCAAAATATCGGCATGTTTGAATACAATAGATTTATGTAATGTCATAGTCAGGAGGTGTGAAAAAAAGGATCACTGTTTGAGGCGGTACATTGCTTTTTGGCCCAGCGCTGGTTTTTTTTTTTCGTTTTTAAAAAACTCGAGATTCTTCATATCATTCTGATGAATAAGAGACAGAAGCAAACATTCAATTCCAATATGAAATCTGAACGTATAAATTCTGGCTTTCTTTCTGATCAGTGATTGGTTCATCTCATCTCCTATGTGATGCTATAACAGTGAGAGAGAGATGCACACTGCTTGTGATGTCACTCATTTTGGACAGATCCCAAGAATGAGAGCCCCCTGGTGGTGCATTTACTCAGAGGGCACCGGAGATAGTCCCTCGTCATTGATTGTCTGTTTTGGCTGCTATCTGTCTTTATACAGGTGGTGACCCCTACAGGCAAAATTTTAAACTGTTATAAGTTTTATGCACTCATTCATTGAGTGATTATGGAAGTGTAAGTTAAAGCCAATTAGAGCAATTAAATTGTTAATGGTCTAATATTATACATAAATGTACTTCATAATTGGCTTTTGAGACATGCTTGTTTATCAGTATATAGTAATATGAATATAAGACACCAGCTTATATCACCATCAGAAAATTGTATACATAAAGATTGTTGAAAACTACTGGATAAAGTTGTATATATAATGAGTTCGCAACTGTAGGAATTATATGCAGAGATGCAGTAATATATTCATGGTTTGTATTACTTTATACACCTTCATACACCTCTTCCTGTATAGATTTGTTTCATGAGGGGAACCAGTTCATTTCATTATTTACCTAACAGTATTTGTGAGTTCTGTTTCTGCATGTTTGAGTACTTTAAAGGAAATTTTTTTTTAATCTTTTCAAAACACCAACTGTTTGCAGAAAGTTGGGAATTATTTGTGAATCTCTGCTAATCTGGAGAGATCAAGCCCCTTGTAAAAGATTAAACAAAGCACTGCCCTACTGTTCTGGATGAAGGTGATAAACTGTTATGCTCTGTACAAATTGTAAAGAATTTATGTAAATATCAGTAGATAAAAAAAGAAATGTGATGTAAATTATGTCAACATGATATGGCTTTCATGCCTTATGTGAATGAAACATAAATGAATAAATTGATTTGTTTCTATAACTTTTAAGTGTTAATCTTTCATTTGTGTTTGAAGTCTATAGTGTTTGCAGTGTTTGCCAAGAACTTGATGATATCCCCCTTTTAGGAAAGGCAGACAAAGGTAATGGAACCACTATAGTTAAGTGTTTACTTTTTGGGAAGAAAATAGACCAGAAGTACTGAAATAAGTAGAAGCGTCGTTTTATACATCCCCTTCAACTGTAGTGAACATTTGGTGCACAAAAAGAAAGATATATTTCAAATTCTTCAAACATTGTCTTGGGAAACACCAATATAGAAATAATCAGCTCCCAAATTATTTGAACAGGGTAAATATCAATATTTCTAGTACAATTTCTGCATTTTGATTCCCACAAAAATCCTTTGTGCTTAAAATTGAAACTTAATAAGATTGGCAATCAAAAGATTGTCACTTATTGAAGCTTTTAGCTGATCCGTGTTGCATGTTTTTGTTTCTGTCATATTCATGCATTCACATTATGAAGAGTGCTCTAATGTAGCAAAACCATTAAACAATTAAGGAATCTATTCTTTTAAATTTGAAAGATTTTACAATGATTTGCATATAAGCAATATGATCATAGAAGAGACAAATGCTGAATTTATCTGATTAATTTATTTTTAATAGAAATTCACAAGATATTTTAAAGAAATGGCTTATGGTATTTATGAAAAGCCTTGAAGCATATCATGGAGTCTGGACGGTCTGGAATCATTACATTAAATATAGCAGCGTCAATGTGAGATTAGCATGCAGAGAACAAACCCTTATGAGGTCATTCACGCAAAGTTGCCCCCAAAATGGATACATTACTGGTCACTTTGCATGTGAAATGCATGTGAAATGCAAATTACATTGTTTAATCAACTGTCATGAATCATAAAAATGGAACAAGGCTGGCATCCATATACTAATTAGGTCACATGAGAAATGCTTGTGTGTTTTTATTATTTTTGGTAAAACTGCAATATTTTTTAGATTAATTAAATCGCTATGGTATCTGCACATTATGGTCCAGACTTTTGTGTTTAAATCTCTTCCTATTATGAGACTATACTTCCAGTATAATATGAAATACTTTGTTGACGTAATAAAAACACTTTCACATTTTCAACATTACTCAATATTGTCAAGTTTAGTAATATTCAGCTTGAATCCCATCTTAGACTTGGAGTTAAAATGTGCTCCTGTATCTCTTTAAACGACAATAAGTCCAAAATAAACCAATGCCATATATTTTATTAGTTATTTTCAATGCGCAATATTAAAGTATGACATAGATGTTGTTTACATAGAGTCACCTTGGTGAATAAGTGGCAGGCACTGGCTTGGAACAGATTTGGAACTAAATCAGCAGATCTTGACATTTCTCAGTGATAGTCAGCAATTCATGTTTTTGTGCACTGTAAAGTAGTTATCTTAAGGTGGAATATAGTCTGTACCTTAGTTCCTAACTAAGTTAAATTCAGTCAAAACCTCACTAGAAAACATGCATTCATCCCTCCTATATTGTATACTGCTCTCAAATAAGCAATATTCCAATATTAAGCTTTGGCCTTGCTGAATGACATTCACATTGTATTTTATAGAGTGGTATTCAGTAGGTCACCTAATTAAGTGATATTTGGTCTATACCGTAACATGTTACATTCAGTTTACAACTCATTTAATTCATTTGTCACCTAATTAAGTGATATTTGGTCTATACCGTAACATGTTACATTCAGTTTACAACTTATTTCATTCATTTGTCACCTAATTAAGTGATATTTGGTCTATACCGTAACATGTTACATTCAGTTTACAACTTATTTCATTCATTTGTCACCTAATTAAGTGATATTTGGTCTATACCGTAACATGTTACATTCAGTTTACAACTTATTTCATTCATTTGTCACCTAATTAAGTGATATTTGGTCTATAGCCTAACATGTTACATTCAGTTTACAACTTATTTCATTCATTTGAACCAATTGCATAATATTCAGGTTGGATCTTATTAGGGGATTTTTAGTTTGAACCTTATTGCATGACATTTAGTTAGTATCTAATTACTTGATGTTAACACCTTATTGGGTGATATTCAGTTAGCACCTTATTGTATGATTTTCAAGTTGCACCTTATTGCATGATACTCAGTATACCCCTTATTACATGATTTTAGTTTACCCCTTATTGCATGATATTCAACTTGCCCCTTATTGCATGATTTTCAACTTGCCCCTTATTGCATGATATTCAACTTGCCCCTTATTGCATGATATTCAGCTTACCCCTTTATTGGGTGAAATTCAGTTTTAATCTTACAGGATCATATGTTGTCTAAACCTTATTGCTTGATATGCGGTTTGAACCGTATTTTTAACAGTGGTAAACAGTAGGAACCTTTTTATAAGAAAAAAAGGATTTCACCTTTATTGATGACATTCAGTTTGCACCTTATTGAGTGATAATCGTCAACCATTAAAATTACATATTGGAATCCTTACATTCACAAATTGATATAATATTCATTTTCACCCTCACACCTTTAATACATGACATTCAATCTGCATCTGATCAGATTGTGAATGTGACATACTGAGCTTGGGCCTTGACAAACAACTTGTAACTTATTATTATTATTGATGACACTCACATTGGCTCACATATTCAGTTTATACAATATCAGTTTATATTCAAGTTGCCCTTTTTGAGCGATATTCAGCTCATGTAGCTAAATCAAATATTTTTTTATTTGTATACTTGTTTATTTAGTTTGGGCTAATGTGTGTGTGTATGGTATATATGATGGACTGTTGTAAGATCTGGACACGCAGCATATGTTTGTGATATGAAGTCAGCCAGGGTGAGTTGGGTGGGGGTTGTTTCTCTGGAGCTACCACTCAAGCAAAATCCTCATGGTCACAGTGAGTGACATCGCCAACATCAAAGTGCTACCAGAGATTTACCTGCCCTGGAGCAAGGCGGTATTCTTTGATGTTTCCTCCTGGATTCACCTGAGTTGATTCAATGGATTGACACAACTCATCATCATATGTTTATCTTGGGAAAGGGTTTTGCAGCTTGTTTTCACATCTGAGGTTTTTTTCTTGGTGACCAATGTGGCAAAATCAGTGATAAAGAAACCAAATAATTGAATTTTGATAAGAAAGCACTATTGTTAACAGAGTCCTGCTGTTTCACTGTTTAATCTTATCTAATGAAACATCAGATTTCATTATTCAACTTCACATCACTTTTAAAGGTTTTATGTAATTGACACCTAACTATTAACTTGGAAAACATTTACAAAGGTATTCCATCAAACAGACTTGTTTGTAAACAGAGACTTGTCCTGTCTCCACAAGAAAGAAAGAAGTAGTCACAATAAATAAATAAAATGTCAACTTTATGCCAAAGAGTTGTGAGAAAGAGTAGAAAGTCAGTCTTTCTTTGAGGTCTAAACATAGATTATCAAATATCTTCATCATTGCTGGGGACATCATATGCCAAAAGCCAGCTAACCACCTATAAATTGCCAATACTCCATGTTATAATAGGAGCCTGCCCTTTGTAGAAGACCGCAAAGAAAAATAAACTCACTTAATAATAGTGCTGTGACATGCAGCAAAAGCCACATCATTTTAAAAATTGGACATCAATTACAACCATATTGGAACCTACCAGAGCATAACCGCCATGTTGGTCTCACAACGAGGTTCGCGACACCCCCGACACGCCCTCTGGTGACGGTCAACAAACCAATATACCAAACCTTTTGTTTTGCTTCTCATAAATCTGACCTTTATCGGCGATAGATGTCACAATCTATATTGTTGTCTGTCTGGTTATTTCACATCCAAGTGCTACAACAGTTTTTGTACAGAGTGGTATAAGCGTGTTTAAGAATCAGAAAGTTTTTGCTCCATTCCTATAATAAAACCCTTCAAACAGAAAAGACAAATAAAACCCCAGACACATATATGCTTTATCTCATGTTATTGGATTCTTTTCATTTTGAGATGGTAGAGAGAAAGTTTGGAACTTGAGCAATGAGTATACACCTATGTTATCGGGGTGGAGTATCTGCAGGTATGACAGGGAGTAGTACCAGACAGGTCTGTAAAGGGTGGGGAGTTCCTCGGCAGGTCCCAGGGGGATTTGTGTCAACTCAAGATGTCAGATGCCCTAATGAAGGCATTACCCTGCCTACACACACATTCCTTGTGTCAAGTTTCCTTTGCCATGTGAAAAACCTTAATTAAACTTACATTTGAAATCTTTCTGAAAAACAACCTGGTCTAAAAGTAGAGCAAAATTGTTCTACAGTCTCATACACATAATTGAGTTTATGCAGTTCCATAGTGATGTTTTCAAAAGTGGAGTTTGCTGTGATATGATAACAGTGGGAAGCTAACCATTACAACAATATGCTCACTATTGATATCCTTCTGAAATAAGTGCAATCAAAAAGATCACAAGATTAACCGGAATAAATTACTGTACACAAAATATATAGTTACTGCTCGATAGATCAAATAAGAAAAATCCCTAATTGTAGTCAAAATCTCTATTCTCTAAGCCTTGATACAAAATGTGGATTCTATTGACTTTTCAGAAACGGCAATAATCATTTTTCTCCCAAAAGAGTCAATGTGATCAAATCTCATATCCAATTATCTCAAGAATTCCACCAAAGCTTCAATTTTGAAATAACGTTTCATTTGAAATTTCCATATTCTTTACATGCAGAAATCAAGTGTGTTTTTTCAGTTGACGATGCTTTTATCACTCTAAGTAATAAATTCATCAAAAACATCAATTTATAGATACATTGGATATGAAATTAGTATGACTTGATAGAAAGGATGACCTATCACAGCCAGATAGCACCATTCATCATACTCTCCCGCATCTTAAAGCAACAAAGCTTCTTAATTAAGAGTGGTAATTGGCTCAGTGGGATGCCTGTTTGGTCCTGGAGTCCAGCAGGGCTGCATTCTACACACAGAACTAACAGATAATGATCGAGAACCACATCAGGCCAACTACACAGGTCTGTATATACACAATGCACGATTCATTAAACAAAACTTATCTTCTGGATTATTCTATTTCAATCTTTTAATTCCATATGGTGATATATATATATATGTACAGATGAAAAGTACATTCCTTTTTATGAATATACACATATGGTTGACCACCGGAAATGAATTCATTATTCAATTAAGGCATCACAATATGTTTTATTTATGATATCAAATATGCCAGCAATGCTTGAGCTACCTTTCACTCTACTTGACCATTGCTCGCCGTATTCTCACAATTTCCTTTATCAACCCACCTGTCTGTTCCTGCCTGTGTGGGCTTGGCAAGGAGACCCTGGGGAGGAGCGACCTCTAGGGGGGAATTGCCGAAACAGGAAGTTGAGTTAGGGCCCCTGCTGCGCACCCACCATCAGCCCGACAGCTTTGAAAAATCTCGTCTGCAATTATAGCGTCTGCAAAGCAAAGAGTTATATTGGTTTAATTTCACTTGTATCACAATAGCAAATTCATATTGACTTCATACTCATGTTGCGAAATTCATCATTGGTGTAGTTACTTCTAAATATGGAATATCATCTGAATATCGCATTATCACATTATGTTTGGTCATAAATCTATATCTGGATGTATGTATCTTTGATTTATTAGCTTGCTTTCAGAAACCCATTAATCAAAGGAACATGATCTACAGACTCATTCTAAACAAGCGTCTCGCTGGTCAGCGCCCCCTGCCGGGCATGACATGATGTCTTAACCAGGATCATCTTTATTCTAAGAGTAAAGGGAAGCCCTAGACTCCTCTGGCAAAACTTTACATTGGCGCCATTCATAATGAAACAAAGCTGGGTAAATGCACATTGTACAGGAATATGGTCACCCAGGGCGATGTCCACCCATTGTCCACTGATTGACAATGCTGGAGATATCTGCACCAAGACCATCCAGTCAAGAACAAAAATATATACTTGTGGGCAGAATATGTTATTTTGGATTTACACTTTTTTGCTTCATCTTCTATAATATAGCCAAGATATCATTTTTTCAATCAAACACGTACTGTACATGTATCCGGATGGAGGTATTAAACGCGTCACTCTTGTGTATAATAAACATAGTACAAATCCTGATCTATTTAAAACTTTATTTAATCATTATTCACGATCTTACTGATATATTTTCATCAGATTCACTTGCTTTTTAAATCACTCATTTGACCCAAACATAAAAACAACACTCATGGTTAATGAACATAAAAGAAAAAAAAACATTTAACAACTAAAAGGCTGGGTAAAATATTATAATCTCAGTAAATGTCTACTTAAGCCCTGCAGGTAGCCATCGTCCACACAGAAGTAGGCAGGCAATAGTAGGACAACTGCACGTGCCCAGTAATGGCCTGGATGGTAAGAGATAGAAGATATTTCACCTGCTCATCTTTAATGACATCTCATTAAGGTGAACACAAGTCATTAATGAAGTCTTTAAATACCTGTTTAGGCCGGGACATGGATGTTAAGTTGTAATTAAGGGGTAAACTTGCTGACAAACATGGACCAATGAAATCGCAGTGCTGTATAGGTATGGTGACAGATTTCCCAGGTCTGATGAGGATAGCTTCATTAAGAGCACAAAGAATAGACCACCTGTCTCGCCAGGATGTGAGGTTATAAAAGACATTAGGTGGTGTTATTTATTTTCTTATAAAGACCGGTCATTCTAAATAACGGTCTTGTAAGTTTTAGAGCCATTGCGGCATTAAAGAGAACTCGTCACTTTGGAGTTACCAGGCAACATTGAAAGCAATATCCTGGTTCCCCAGGTTCAAATTAAAGCAGTGCTGCCCCCTATATCGTGTTCAGACAAAGTTTTATTTGAACGTGACCCGATCTCTATCAGCAAATATCTTTTATAAAGATTGTGCATAATTGATTTGCCAATAAATGTGTAATTCCATTTTGTTTATGTTATTGTTAAAAGCTTATGCAAAACAGGAGAAAATTTAACACAATCTTAGCCTCGCATATATAACTATTTGAAGTAGCTCATATGCGATGTAGTATTAGTGTTAATGACTGGTATTTCCATTCCTTAATGTCTTGCCTTAATTTAAATATCAGATTAAATCATCAGATATATGTATATATACTAGACATTCTGAGTAAATATTCACTTATGTCTCACTGAATTTATTGTGTCTGACTCAAAACAAGGACAAAAAGTAGCTGGAGAAAGTATATCTGTCGCAGATAAGAATATTAAGATATGCAATATGTTGGTGCCATGAGGAGAGCATGTGGCCTGGGGGTAGAGAATCGGTCAGCATGTGGGAGGTGGACACGGTGATGAGATAGCTAAATGACTGAGATAGGGTTACCCGCCCAAGGAGGTTACAGCACCACCATATTATACCAGACATTACATTGTTCCTGCCAAGCCCGACCCTTAAACCTTTCTCTGTGCAAAAGAGTATTGAATTAAATAGATGATAACAATTTATTTCAAGGTAATAATACATTTGATATTGCTGACAGTGCAGTAAATCAACTACATGGATATATCAGTCTGTTAGGCCTTAGATAAAAAATTGATCCATTTAAAGAGGTTCTTCGTAAAGGTGTGTCATATAGTGCTAACACCACATTAAGATTGCACTATACACATAATTGATTCCAGGATTATGACTAAACTTAAGCATTTTTGTGGATACAATACAATTTACATGTGGACAATTGATGATAATAGTAGATGATCAGAACTTTATTATTATTATTATTATTATTATGATAGTAGTGTGTTGTCCAGGACCAGGTGATGAGCAGTGGGGAGGCCACAGGACATATATGTGTGGTCCTACTCTCTGCAGATGTGTGCGCTTAAACCATGACAGATGATAAAGTGAACCAAAGCCATTGCACCCCTGTAGAAAATCCCACCTTAGGACTGTTATATATCGGGTTATGGGCTGCCCATGGTTCGGTTAAGCCAAAGTAACCACGTAGGACCGCTGAAAATTTAGGTTGGCTACCTGATCTGGTTTGATTTGTGGTGCCATGTAGAATATTACATATGGGCTCACAACATGCATAGATTAATTAGTCTATTTACCCGTTTTGGAACTGTAAAGTAGAGATTTACGGATAATGTAAGATCATAATTTAAAAGATCTGTGACTGAGAACTTTTACATTGGGTTATTATCTGGGTCTGGGCAGATATAGAAGATGTACTCTTTCAAGAACTATATATGATATTGGGTTACTGATGTATCGAGAGAAGTATTGTGTGCAATCCAATCCAGGTAATTCTTCTCTTTCTGCACATGAGAGATTAGTGTACTCCTGGAGTAAGTCTTAAACTTTGGGTTACCTCAGATAACAGACGTCTTGGAAAATGTAAAGACTAAGCGAAAACAAAGTGCCACAGTGAGCGTCTTGGGAAAATATCAATGTTATATATAGCGCTTAAACGATACTAGCAAAACATTAGTCCCGTCACTGTCATTCACGTTATTATTTAATCATGTAATTACATATATAAGATCACATTAAACACATAAAATCAGTTACACCCCCTACAGGAACTAACATGCTCATCAATTGGACATACTATGAAAAGGTCACATGACCCTAATCCTCATCTGATTCACCATAAACCTTCACTTGCTCATGGTAGACCCATTGCCCTGAGGCAGCCAGGAATCCTGCATATACCCATTCATCTGAAAATGGATATAAATCATAGTGTTGTCATGGTAAGTTCATTTTTTGTGTTAGCTGATGTTGTATAAAAATTTGCGATGGATAAGAATGAATAATCTTTGATATGTGTGATAGAAAGAAGAAATTATTTAGAAATTTTGAAGCATATCTCGATCATTCTGGGGCCACCATGTTTTTAGTGTTCTCACAGATTAGCTACCAGTATCACAAATGAAGATAATACGTGTGAATGCACTCGTCGCTATGTTCCATTCAATTTTTTATCTTCCACACTGGTTCCATACCAAAGACTTTCCTTTCAAAGTTTGATATTCTCTGTAATGAAAATAACACGTCATGGGTTTGTAGGGCTTTGAAGATAAAAATGAGGCCTTGGAAATAACCGTGCATGTTTGATTATACAAGCACTGTGACCTTTTATTTTTATAGACATTTTGTGAGATTCTATTAGTATGCAATGGCAAATGCTATCATGTTAATCGATCTGCAAGATGGAAGTAAGATCAATCAAATCATATTAGGATGCATCTATTTTGTCTTTCATAAATATTGAAACAGATCAGCGACAAGAGGTGTAGTTGATGATGAATTGTGGAACTGTTCATTCAACTATGACGTCTGCCACTAGTTTGAAATTTGGACGCTTTGCCTTGTGCCAATAAAAAGTGGATGGAACCCATAAAAAGTGACATTATGTCCAAACGAAACGAATTTGTGTTTACCCAATGTGATGGATGGGAGTGACTTATCAATATTTACAGATTATCCTGTTTCTTTAAACATACACTCTGCTTACCTACCTGGTAGCAAAACACAGTTCTTAAAAGATGTTGTGCTCAAATAGTTTTTGAAAAGATAAGTCACCATGCAGTGAATTCCTTGGGGTACATATGTTATGTCATACCATTACATGCATGGTCATGGCATCTTGTTTTTGTACTCTTACTTTTACTTTTGTTTGTTGTTGAAATCCCCATTCTATCACACGTCAGCAGTGTTAAGAATGATAAGAAACTTATTGAACAAGGACATTTTAAATCCTAAAGATATGAAAATGTGCAGTGTTCAGTGTATTGTTTTCTTTGTTCTAAATTAACCAGTTACTTCAAATCTAGCAACTGGGCAGTTAACAAATTCGAAGAGTGTTCCGGAACTGGATAAAATCTGTATTTGTTCAATATCTTTATTTTTATACCTTACTTTATAAGCATGTGTTTTGTCAAAATTAAAACATGATGTAAAAACTGTGAAATATTGAATTTTGTTCATCTGGTCTTGAGAATGAACTGCATTTGGCCCTGCCAGACCCCATTTATAGCACCACAAGGGGTGATTAGTCCTTGCTGATTGACCATCTCCTGTATTATTCCGCCCTAACTAGCCTTCTATATTAGGATGTACACATATTGCCAAACCCTTAAATTAAAACATTTGCTGCTTGAGATACCAATGTTAATTCAAAATGAAAATGTGATGAATAGAGGTCCATGTGGATCAATTGTGTTGTGGGAAGGGAACCAGTTGCCTTCCATCTGGTTGCTTCACCGCCCCCTGCAGGGAATGGCTTCTTATTGAAGATGATGGGGAGGTGTCTTTCTGGTAGATGGTATCATATGTCAGGTGGAAACACTCTGAACTGCCCTCCATTAAAGGATTACCCATGTCCTGGCTGTCAGCAAGAAAACGTCTCAGGTAATAGCTACGGCTGCTGAAAGGTGCACACAGACATGAATGGTGGTTTCAAACCGTTTGTCATGCTTGCAAATAAAGTGCGGGCTTATTCTTGACTGCCTATTAAAGGTTTCTGCATGTCTGTGACTGGTTTGGAGTCTTTGGTTGCTTTGACATACAACATGATATCTCTATAGCTCTGATGCACCATATAGAAAGGGATATGAAATAGGCAAAAGTGGACGATAATGATCAAGATAAGGATAAAAACAGTTCATTTTGTTGTCTTGCTGGATGAAGTGCATTATTTTTTCTATCATTTACTTATACACGTTGTTTTGCTGGGCCCCAAAACTATTTTCTATTTTCTTCACGCAATGCTGCTTCTAACAGCCCTTTAACAAGAACCTTTTCAAGAGGTTCTTTGGAATAGTCGCGATAGTCAGTGAATGATGTAAGATTACAAATTAAATCTTATCTCTTCTTGTATATTTCGCTGATTGCGTGCAAGACAAATAATAAGGGACCATAGAATTATGTGTCTAAGAATAGAATTTCAGATTCAAAACAGATCTTATGACTTGGCCCAAGATGCCGTGTTTTCACGAGGGCAGCGTGATTGATGTCCCCCCCACGTAGACAATGTGTGGGTGATGTTGCTACCAGGAGACACACCCCTTTCACATTAATATCCCCTGTTTGCCTCCCCATCTCGGTCTAACTGCCCTGTCCAGGCACTATGGGATGGCACTATGCCTCTAAGAAGCACATCTTCATTTATGAAAGGTATAATTTGAGTGAAAAGAAGCTCTCACGTGTCACCTTTCTGGACAGTAATTTGGTATACAAAAAGCAATCAATTATTTCAGTCCACACAAAATAGTGTAATATGTTTGTGTTAGATTCTTAGTACAAAAACACAATTTATATAAATGAGAGAAAGTTTGGTAATATGGATTCAAAGAGGTGTAACTTTGTATTTTAAATGAATATGTGGATTTGGAGATTATTTGGTCTTTTTTCACAAACCAATATATAAAATATTCTGAGTGATGATATGTAAATCTCAATTTAAATGATAAATAAACATAAAAACATGTGGTATGCTTGGAAAAAAATATTTCAAATCTTTCAAAATATGGCATATTGTCCGGAGGCCATCTCAAATTTGTAGAAATATTTTAACAGAAGATACGGCCCAGCATTCAGGAGGGCGATGACGTCTGTCAAGGCCGCGTCATACTCAATATCAAAAATATGTCCTGAGTTACAAAGTGTCCAGGCATCAAAATACAAATAGGAATTCTTGACAAGTCTTATTTGGCTGTCACAGGTTTGGTCACATGTGCACCTGCTGATCCTCATAGTTAACACATCATATTCCATAGCTCCAAGCTGATTTCACATCTT